>OY728141.1:234417619-235667619 GCA_963277665.1 Viscum album
CATAAAATCTGTTTTAATGTTCTATATAAATTACTATATATAATCCAACATTTATTTATGTGTTATTTATATGTTTTAAAATTAACTTTCAAAATAATTTTTGAAATAGAAGCCCAATCTTAGGAAATTTATCAAATTCGTAGTTATTTTCAAGGACACTCTATAATATTATTTTTAAACCAATATTTTTCTAAAATAAATAAATTTGTTATAAAAATACTGTCTTACTTATCTTCTAGATTCATACATATATTTTTCCAAACGAAAACTTCTTTTCAGAGTAATGGAGTATTTATCTCAATAATTACACGCCTGTTTTATAAGAGTTATTTCATCTATTAAAACACTATTGTTGATTATTATGTATTTTTGGGAATAATATATAATGATATCATGGTAAATATTTTATTTAAGGGATTATGATTATTTTTACTATTGATGTTCTATCTTAAAAGAATTCACCAGTTTACTCTGAATGGTCAGTGTTTAACGTTAGTGTTCGGGGAATGTTATTTATGTTTCATATGATAGTTTCAATATGAATGTATATATTGTTTATGTTTATCCCTATTAATATGATGAATTGATTAGACTTATTATATTAAGGTTGGGGCCTTCTATAGACCCTCGATGAAATAGTAGTCCTCATTAGACAAATTGATATAGACATAGATGCGACCTTTAACATTTTGAGTTATAGATTTGGCCAAGGCCTTAAACATTTTCAGTAATTTGGCTAAGGCCTCAATGATATGATTTGGAATGACTAGAATATGCATTTACCAAATTATGAAGCTATAAATTTATAGTTCATGTGGTTATTTGACCAGTATAATTCCAATGATTTTGTTTTTTATGGAATTATTTACTCAGCTCTTATTCCATCCATATTATGTTACTGTTTTTTAAGGCACGTGTTTTCAATTATTCACCATATCCTATTTTTATGTTATATTACACTATAATATTTACCGTTACTGATCTTTTGATCGTACACCTTCTTATATTTAATTTTTTCATGAATGAAGAGGTATATTATGCTTGACTTGCTGGGAAAATCATAGAGAGGCGGGTGTTCTTAGTGGAAATTTTAAGTTGTTTTTCTTTTCAAGTTGTATGGTTGAAATACATTATGAATATTGTTTCCAATATCAAATAAACTAAATGTCCCTTCAGGATCCATATTCCATGTTTATATTTCAATATAATAAAATAAGTCACATACTCTAGGAAACTGGGGTTGGGCCCTTATAGTTGGTTTTAGAGGAAGTTTAATAGAAATAATGGAAACTGGATTTAGAAAACATATATAATGGAAAAAACACCTAAGAGAGTATTTGAGGATAAAAATGAAAAAATAACTTGGTTTTTTGGTAAGGAATAGTTTTTTGTACTTTTCAATAAAATACATCCCTTACTGGATACTATAAGTTGACGTTGTTCTGGAAGAGAAGTACATAGGAGTGAAAAATATCATATGGATTGAAATACATGATAAAGAGATTCGATCACGACCTGGGGTATCTAGGTACAGGAAAATCGGCCATATTGCACACCTAATATGACATAATCGGGTGATGTGCTTAGATAATAAACATTTTCATTACATGATATTATGAAGGATTTAAATGTAATTTTTTTTTCAAAGAAACCATGATTGTGTTTATAGGATTATCTATGAATATAATTTCAATCTAATTAAAGTATTTTTATATTTTAGGATTACATATTATGATTCATAACATAATCTAGTGTATTCCATTATCTAGAAATGGAACATAGTGGAAGAAAAGGAAACTACATGAACTTGTATATCACATGTAGGGATTTCACTCCAATGAAATCTAATGATGTTGGCTCTAAATCTACGATGTTTGTAGAGATACTTGTAACAATACTGAGTCAACTGACTCATGTTATAAACAATAATTGTACCCATATGGAGCATCCAGATCCACAATGTGGAGGTGCTATGTTGGATTTCTTTATGCGATAACAACCTTCATCAGTCAATGGGACAACAAACCAATTTATATCTATGTTGTGGATAAGTTCCCTAGGTAACATGTTTCATACTTTGGGATGTTAAAAAATAGATAAGGCCATCATGAATGTTTATTTTATATAGAGAGATGAAGATCATTGGTGGTCATTAATAAAAACCATAAAGGATGCAGATATGGTAGAAGAGACGAAAGAAATAAAATTTAACGAAATAATCTATGAGAAGTACATTCCTCATGAACAAAGATTTTATATAGAATGTTAGTTTCTAAATTTGAAGAAATAGGAAGCTGAAAATGTTCCAAAGTATGAAGCTAACATCACAAGGTTATGAAGGCATGTTGTGGACTAGATTCAGAATACAAGGATAAATATTAATTAATTCCTTGATAGCCTAAATCTATTCCTCTGATGGGCACTGGTCTCCCAATGTTTCTCATCATATAAAGATAATGTCTCATGTTCTATCAAGACAAAAAAATAATTTTAGAATTCTTATGACATTAAAGGAATGAAAGAGAAGAAGTGGGTTACTAAAAACACTGGAATAGAAAATAAGGAAATGGGGTAGAAGGGAAGAGTTGACTTACCACCAAGAGATAATTGCTGAAGGAAACACCCTAGTTCTTGCATAAAACAATTATGGGAATTATACAAACATTTACATAAATCCAATCATTATTTTAATTATAAGGGGAAGAAAGAATCAATTAATTTTCCATGCCATAATAGTAGGGAGATGTGTCACTGTGCTAATGATTTTCCAAAGCGTCATGAAACATGCCAATGGAGCACAAGAAAACTTATGCGATCACAACTACGGATATTGTATTTCATAATGATGTGGTGGAAGGTACTATAATTATTTTTTAAAACATATCCAATGATTTATTTGATTCTAGATCTTCCCATTCAATCATATCTTCCTTGTTTTCCAAGAAGTTTTGATATTTTAATTTTGTTTTAATAAAGGAGTTGTTAGTCAAAAACTATTAATGGAAGTGTCAATGAAATAAATTTGTGTCAGTTAGTTCCCATTATAGCATATACACTTTCTTTATCTATTGATTTTATTGTCATACCCATGTTTTAATTTGATATAATCATCATTATTGATTGGATATCGAACCATGATATGAATATTTATTGTTAAAAAAAAGATGTAACATTTTTATGGATGATGTGGAATCCCTTATCATTATGGAAGAAATATTACCATATGATTCACATATAGATCCAACTTAGTATCTCTACTTAATTAAATTATTGGTGAGTAATGGAATGAAATTACTATGGGGGAGGAATGGAATGTTCAGATATTGTACATACCTATTTTGAAAGAATATGTTGGTGTTATTCCAGAGGATTTACCTAGACATTCTCCAGATTGGGAAATTGAGTTTTATGTTGACTTATTTCCTAATTCAAGGACCTTATCAAATTCCCCTTATAAAATATATACTGTTGAGTTAGTGGAACTGACGAAACAACTATAGTAATTTAGTGATAAAGGATTTACTCTCCCTAGTGTTTCTCTATGCGGTTCCCCTATTATTTTATTTATGAATAATTATGAACTATGAGGTTGTGAATTGACTACAGGGAGATAAATTATATAAAAATTATGAAAAGGTGTCCCCTAACTCACATTGATGATTTATTTCATCAACTTCATGTAGCCTAATAATTTTCGAATATTGATCATCGATATGGATATCATTAGTAGCGTTTGAGGTAGGAAGATATTCCAAAGATATAATTTTGAACCAATTATGTGAATTCCAAATTTAATGTAATGCTTTATGGACTGACTAATGCTCCTTGTGTTTTTCTGTATCGAATGAATAGATTTTTCAAGGAATATCTTGATGTCTTTGTGTTGGTATTTATTAATAATATATTTGTATACTCCAAAACCTATGAGAATCCTTAAAATAACATGAATAATATTATGAAAAAATAATAGAAGAAAATATTTTTATGAAATATTTATCAATTTTGAATTTTGGATTCAATTAGTTTCCTTCCTTGTCCACTCATTCTCTAAGGATGGATTATCTGTTGATTCTGTGAAGACAAAGGCTGTGAAAAAATGTCTAAATCCAATGAAAATAACTAAGGTATATAGTTTTATTTGTTTCTTTGGTTATTATCAGTGTTTCATTCATAACATCTCCCTTTTAGAAAACACAATGACCAATATTACATGTAAATGGGTAAATATCATATGGACAAAAGAATTTGTGTTTTTTTTGAAGAATTGAATACAAGATTAGTGAATTCTTGGATCCTAACTCTACTATTAGGGAATGATAGGTTTCTGATCTATAATGTTGCATCAACGAAAGGAAATAGTTGTGTCCTTATGAATAATGATAGAGTTTTTACCTAAGCATCATTGAAGTTTAAAATTCATGAAAAAAACAATCCTACTCATGATATTGAGTTAGCAGTAGTAATATTGGCCCTAAAGATATGGTGACATTATCTCTATGGTGAAAAATTTGAGATATATACTGATTATAGGAGTATAAAATATATAATCTCATTAAAATAAATCAACACGAGGAAAAAGAAATGGATCGAACTAATCAAGGGTTATGATTTTTCTATACACTATAACCCAGGAAAGGAAAAAAATGTAGATGATGAATTAAGAATGAAGAATCATGGAGTTCTCAACAAAATGAGTATTGACAAGATCCTTTGTACTTGGATCTATTGAGGATGGATATGTAAATTATCCAATAAGGTGAAACATCACGACTTTTTCATTTGATTTCCAAACCATCTCTATTATAAAGGATTAAATTTTCTCATCATAATGATGAGAACCTTCAATAGAAAATTAATGTTGTGAAATATGGGAAGACAGCTGACATTGTGTGTGAAGATGGTATTTTAAAATTTGGGAAGAGGATTTGTGATCCACATATACCCAAGCTAAAAAGGGAGTCATAGGACGATTTCCATAGTTCTAATTTATCTATGCATCCTGGTAGCACTAAGATGTCTAGAGATTTCATGGAAAATTTCTAGTGGGATAACATGATGAGGTAAATTGCAGTTTATGTATCAAGATGTTTAGTCTCTCAACAAGTGATGTCCAAAAAGATACTTCCAAATGGATTCGTGCAACCTCGCCTATTCCACATGGAAATGGGATAACATCACCACAAATTTTGTCCCTACATTACCCAAAACTATGAGAATTAATGATGAAATATGGTTAATCATTGGTCGACATAAAAATTCTTCAGACATCCTCACTATAAAAGAGGATTTTCCACGAGAGTTCCTAGCAAGACTCTATATCAATGAAGTTGTTATAATTCATGGGGAACCTCTTTAAATTGTGTCTTATTTTAACATATGATTTACATCAATATTCAGGAAAAGTCCTCAAGAATCATTGGATGTCGAACTTTAATTGAGTACTGTTTATCCCCCTCAAAATAAATTGAAATCAGAATGGATGATCCAAATCATAGAGGACATGTTGGGATCATGCTCTCTTGACATTCAATTTAAATGGGATCAATATTTACCTATAGGGGAGTTTTTCAACAATAATAGTTTCCATTCAAGTATTCAAAAGGCAACATATAAAGAATTGTATAGAAAGATAACTCGTACACAAACTTTTTAGGATGATGTTTGTGAAAGGAAGCTTGTGGCTCCATAGCTTGTGGTGGAAACATTAGTAATGTAAAGGTCTATTCAAGGACGTATCAAATAAGTTCAAAGAAGCAGAATAGAAAAGCTGGTAATCCAAGGAAGAATTTGTAATTTCTAGTGAGAGATCTTGTTTTCATAAAATTATCACCATGGAAGGGTGTTATAAGATTTCGAAGGAAATGGAAATAAAGCCCTATCTATATTATCCTTTTAGAAATTTTAGAGATAATTGGAGTAGTTTCATAACATCTGGATTTTCCATCTATACTATCTAAAGTACATAATGTGTTCCATGTCTCAATTTTCATAATGTAAATTCCATACCCAACACATGACCTCACTTCTAAAGGTCTATAATTGGAACATGAATTATCATACAATGAAGAGCCGATCCAGATTATTGAGACTAAATGACATTTTTTGAGAAATTAGATCACTATAGTGGTAAATAAACATTGATGAAATAAAAAAATAGAAGCTGCAACATGGGATCCTAAGGAGATTCTGATAATGATATGTCCAAATATTTTTGTGTGGTAACATTCTGTGAATTTTGAGAACAGAATTTTTTTAAGGAGGAGAGAATGTTACACCCCAAGGGTTTGAAAATAAAGTTTGGATGCAGGAAACACAGAGTCACTAAAAACACAACTTTATTATAACACAGTCTGAAAATATAATTATTCAACCTCTGTGATTTGAAATTCAAAAAACTGACAAACACATTTGCGTTCAGTATGATATTTTGAGTCTGATAAGACAAACTTAATTTTTTTTGAATAGTAACACACCCTTATGAATAGTAATATGAATAGTAATGTGACTCGAATTAATATTAAATAATATTATTATTTCATTTTATTAAGGTTATAATATAATGATATATTGATTAATTTTTTAATGTCATATAAAAAGAAATATTGTTTGAAAATTGTTATTTTTCAAATAAACTATGTTTTTCATTAAATATTAAATCAAAAATATTAAGAAAGTTATTTTCAAAAAAATGAGTACATTTTTAAATTCCACATTTCTAAAAATGGTTTTGGTTAATTTTTTGTATTTTTCTGAAATACTCATTTTTTTGATGGAAAGTTAAATTGGTTAATTTTTTGTATATATACATTATCTGTTGAATTGAATATTTATAGCATCGTGGTTTATGTCAAAACACGTATTTTGAAATAAAATTCACTTATTAATATTATAGTTCAAATAAATCATCACTATTTTTTTGGGGGAAGTAATAAAATAATTAATAAGATATTCACAAATCACTCCTCTCCTTCACTATAAAATTCCCCCCTCACTCCCTTTTCTCTTCACTTTTATATGCCTTAAAGCTCCTCAATGTTCTACCCAAATATCATTCCCTAGATACTCCCTGCGTACAAGAGATCTTGGTCTTTCCAAAAGACCAAAACTCCTTCCCTTAAATAGGTTCTCAACAAGGTTATTTCTAGAGGTAAATCATTATTCTTTTTCATTTATTTTCTTTTCAATTTATTTTCTTTTTATATTCTCTCATAACATCCTATGTCCAATTTATCCTTATATATCTAATATCATATATATACTGGATTTATACCATGATAATGTAATAACCATTATCATTCTTCATACTCTCTCTCTCTCCCTTTTATAAATGAAATCATCATCTGTGATGTTCCATTTTAAATACTTCATGGACGATGAAGTTTTGTTCTTAAATTTATCCTTAATTAGTGGAAATTAATCCATTTTGATGATTAAAAAATACTATAATATATGTATTATAACCAACTTTATATTTATGATCTACTATATGTATGGATTATTAATTCTTATGACAAAAATATTTCATCATAATCAAAATACCGCCAAATAATCTTAGTGATTTTGATTTCATCTAATGATTCATCCTCATTCCATGTGGTAAAACGATAAATATAATGACTAACACTTACTTATATTCATAAATAATATATAATTTAATTTTTTGTGAATTACATCCTTTCCAAATGAACATCCATACTCATATACAACATACTGATCATAAAAACCAAGGAAACAAACACTCAGAAATGTCACAATTCAATATTATAACTTATCAATAAGGACAAAAATTAACTTAATCAAATTATGATACACTAAATAAATGTCTGAATTGTTTTTAATTGTGTTATTAAAAATCCTAATTTCATATTCTAGGACCTTATGTTCAAGGGAATAACACATTCTTATTTAATGAAAGGGTTTCCTACCCGAACCTCCATTTTCAATCGGGTTACATTTATTATCAACTTACCTCAAATATATTCTTATTAATTCATGTTTATTATTCATAAATTTTGTTTTAATTTTCTATATATGTGTACCAATAAGAATCCTACCTTCATTTATTAGAGAGTTATATGTATTAAAAGTAACATTCAAAATACTTTTCAAATTACACACTCAATCTAAGGGAATTTCCCAAATTCGTACTTATTTTCATGGAAAATCAACAATCTATTTTTAGTAACAAATATTGTTGTAAAATACCTAATTTTTTAATAATAATACTATATTACATCACTTCTGGATTTAGATAAATATTTTTCCAAATGAACTCTTCTTTTCAAAGTAATGATGTATTTATCTCAAGAATTAGACGATTTTTTTATAAGAGTAATTTCATCTATTTCAACACTCTTGTTTATTATTTTATATTGTTGGGGATAATATATTATTATATCACAGAAAATATATAATTTAATTGATTATTATTAGTTTGACTATGGATGTGTTATCCCAAAACCTATCACCAATTAACTCTGAATGGTTTGTGTTTATGCATATTATTTGGGGAAAGATATTTATGTTTCATATGTTAATTTCAATATGAATGTATAAATTTAATATGATTGTCCTTGTTCAAAGGAGGAATTAATTGGAATTATAATAAGATATGTGGATCCTTCTATATCACCTCATTTAATGGGTAGGTCTCATGATACAAATCGATATGTACTTGGACGAGGCCTTGCACATTTTGAGATATTGTTTTGGCTGAGGTCTTAAACAATTTTAGTTGTCCTAGATGATGCCGTGATTATAAGTTTTAGAATGTCTGGCATGTGTATTTCCTCATTATGAAACTATAAATTGATAGTTCTGGTGCTTATTTGACTAGTAGAATACCCATGGTTATTTTTTATGGAAATATTTACTCATCTCATATTCCTTCCATATTATGTTCAGTTTTTTTAAATCATGTTTCTTACATTATTTACCATGTCTATTTTTTATGTCATCTTCCATGGTAATATTTACCCTTATTGAGAATCTGATGTCACCCCTTTATATGTTTCGTTTTTTCTAGGACATGAAGAGTTATATTATGTTTGACTTGCTGGGATAATCATAGAGTGGTGGTTGTTGCTATGGGAACTTTCATGTTGTTTTTCTTTTCTTGTGGTAGTTTTAAACTTATGTATGTATCTGGTTTCCAAAAGCTACTATACTAGATGGTCTATTTGGATACATATTCCTTGTTTATATTCCAATGTAATAAAACAAGGCACCAGATTTGGGAAACTGGGTTCAGGTCCTTGAAATTGCCTTTTAGAATCTTGGTAATATCAATCAAGTAGTCTCAATAGCTGTATCTCAGGATGTACATCTAATCATACAAATAGTTTATCATTCTAGTACAATGGCTCTAAATCAAGATCCTAATAAACTTGTATAGGAATACCTGAAAATATAGAACATTGTGTCAGACTCAAAAATGAGGAAGACACTATGGAAATCATACATGCATCAATAGTAACTGAGTTGAAGTATAAATACAAGGGTGATGGTAGAAAACTCTTAAACCCGCCAATATTTTTACATCCTCTTAGGCTTACACGTTTGGTATGGGTTCTATGTGGACCTCTTTATCATCTCTACCCAAACCCATATACACTAGGTCGGGTTTTTTAGAGACCCATATCTTAACGTACATGAACATTACATTACTTTTGCAGAATACTTAGTACATAACAAAAACACACAAACAAGGATCGTAATAGTTTAGTGTCTTTGGAAACTCGGAATAAAATCTTCTAACCGTGGTGAAAGATATTCAAAATCTCCCATAAAGATCTTCATTTTTTTTACCTAAAACCTTTCTTTATATCCTGGGGAAAAGAAAACATAAAAGGGTGAGCTCAAATGCTCAGTAAGGGTAAACAAAAGAAATATCAATCACATCGTATTCATAAGAACATAACATTTTGGATATCATAACCAGCAAAAGAGAGCATAATTTCATAACATGGGATAAATCATGGTAGTGAAATGTAATCACAATAATCATAAATTAAAACATGAAACTTTGTGGCATTCACACATAATCATAGGGAATCATTTCCTGTTAGTCAAGACTCATTGCCAAGACTATCTTAGTGGACAAAGTCCCTTTCTGAATCGAGTAACCCTCGTTTCAGTCCTGTTTCACTGAACCGGTATAACCTACCATTCAAGCCATGTATATCTCATGAGATATAAAATCTTTACCCAATGCATTGGAGGGAGATATAGGTCCCACCCATCTCTTAATGATACCATTCTTATGTGTTCCACAAAATCATAAACCATAAATCATTTCATAACCCATGTAAAAAAATGGGATTCTTAAACATCATGACATCATAAAAAAATTGATATAAGATAAAGGAATTCATAAAAATAATTCCATCACAACATAATCAAATAAATTTAATAATAGGGATAAAAATAGAACCCTTTATTATCTTAGATGGAAAATAATTTTGATAAAACACTTGAAATGAATTCTTGAGGAAAATATCCTTTCCTCTTCAAAATCAATTTCTTTTCACAAAACGTCATGAAATTTTAAAAGAAAGAGATTTTATTGAAAATAGTCATGAAATCTTTTGGAGGAATCTTCATGAAAATAAGGCTTTATAAAACCGTAAGAATCCGTTCGTGCCGTATAAGTTAAAAAAAACATTCTTCTCGTACTTTTGTCGGAAAAGTCAAAAAGTACCTCGTACGAAAACGACAAAAGATTCCTTTCATATCTTTTACAAAAAACTCATCGAAGGGTAAAATTGGATATAACTATTGTAGAAGGATGGAAATAATATTAAATATTGAGGGAACATGGATGTGGATGATAAAATACACCCCAGTAATTACCAAAGTAAAAACAATCTCGGATAAAAGTGAGATTGTGATATTTTCCTTACCTTAGGTCTGATTTGCTTCGTATGTGTCCGAACCTCCTGTATAATGATTTAAATAATGTCATTGACTTATTACAGAATCATATTCATTGTTATGATATCATATATGGTTCACTTATGACTTTTTATTACCCGTTCTTTTGTAAATTCCATGTTAAAGAAGCGTTTTGGGTAAAATCGTTTCATTTATCGTAGGTGTTTTGACTTGTTGTTCTTGACATTATTATTACTTATATCATGATTTACTTACTTCCAGAATATAAAATATGATTTATATATCATATATATTCAGTATATATATATATATAAGATAGATAAATGAAGTGAAAAACACCGTTCATGGAGACGGTAGTCCGTACGTACGCATGAACACTGTTTTACTTTCCTTATTGTCTTGAATGGAAGTAAGTAGATGACATACTTATACATATATACATAAATCCAGTAGCTTTATAATGTCATATATTTCATTATTATTTCTTATATATACTTTTTAATCATTCTTAAATGGTTAACATAGAGAATGAATCTCATCGCATCGTGGAGACGGTAGTCCGTACGTACGCACGAGCGATGATATCGTTACCATGGTCGTGGAATTGTGTTGAAGTGTATGTATACTATTTCAGTATCAATATCACTTTATAATAATCATATATAGTTACTCATTACACCATTATACCAATCCAATTAAGGTGGTGATGGAAAATATATTACACCACAGCGTGGAGACGGTATTCCTTACGTACGCACACGCGGTGATTTCATTTTTCCATAGGATGGATAGAAGGTGAATTAGAGTTGTTTCATATTTATAATAACATACCAGTATATAAGAAATACTGATGTTATTACTTTATCATGAAACAACTAAAGAAGAAGAAGTTGAAGAAGAAAGAAATTGAAAAGATCGGTAATGGATATTACCTCTTCTTTGAAACGCCTCTTTGAATCCTCCACTTAGGGAACTAAGATTGGACTTTGAAGATGACCAGGACCTCTAGGATTATTCTAGGGAAGTGTAGGAGGGATTTTGGCAGATTTTGGCCGATCTTGAAGGCTCAAAGTTGTGTGAGGAAGAGAGGGAGGAGGTGCCCTTTTATAAGGGAGGAGAGGGGCACCTTTGGAATTCTTAAAAATATTAATTTATAATAAATCTAACCCCACATAAAAACCTCCAAAAATGACTCATATTCGAATATTAGATTAGATAAGGTTGTAATATCATCAACCAATAGAATTTAGACATGTTAGGAATTTATTTTAAACATTATCAACATGATTTATCCTTATTTAATCAATTTAATTTTATTTGTGGTAATAACATTCTAATTTTAAAATTATAACAAATAATTACTTATTTTTTGTGAATTGTACATAATTGGATTCTTAATAACATTTTAGATCATATAATTTTAAATTTATTATTTTGAAATATTTTGTGATTTTTAATCAATTTTATAATATTTTTTTTATAAAATAACAATAGTGTTAATTTTGACACTATTCATTTATTTGAATTTAAATAAAATAAATACAGAAGATATGTTCAAACTAAAAGTTTTAATAGATTCATAAAATGTCATATGTATCTTAAAAATTATTGGATCACATTAAATAGTTCATATAATATTTATTTTATTATTTTTGAAACCATTTATTTGGTTTATCTCTTAATAAAATAAATACTACAACATTTTTGTATAATTATTTCATATACTTATTTGTTGCATAAAAATTAAAAAAAAATCCTATGATGAAAATAAATCTATTACCTTTCACAATAATACTTTTACTCGAATTTATCATCTTAAAATCACAATATTTAAATTGTTATATTTATTAAATTATGAAGGTGACAACTTTGGCATCATTTAAAATAAAATAATATAAGTGTCATAATCGCTTTTATAAGGCTCAAAATGGTCAAATATTCGACCATTGGATGCTTATGGTTTACATTTACATGGCCAATAAGTTTTGGTTAGGTATTTGTGCATTTTATGGTCACTATTAGTTTAATAAAAACAATATTCTTGATTTTTCACTAGATAAACAATTTCTGCATCACTATTGTGTCATATTTAATGATAATTATTTAATCCCTAAAAATTATAAATAAATTTATATGATGTAGATAATTTCATTTGCTTTCTGGAGACTATTCATGTTCGAAGTTTCATGAAGTTTATCACTAAATTAAAACTAATATACTTAAGAGAGTGACATGTTGTCACTTTCTTTGGTTTTAATAATAATTAAGTTATTTTCATGGAAAAATGTCCATTAAATGATTCTAATCCGACCCTTAGGTGATATGGGTCGACTTTTAGTCATCCAATAGGATTTTGACATTTTTTAGGGTAATTTTAAAATATTATATTTACCCTTAATTACCCGATTTACCTTTAACTATGGTAAATAAAATTTACCGTAGTTACTATTCATAATTCCCAAAAATAAAAAGTAGCTTATTAACATAATTTGGACCCACTGATTCCAAATATGGAATCCATTTTTCCAAATTCAATACACAAAAGGTGCAGAAATTAAATTAAAATTAATCCCGTTGTCGAAAGAAAATGGGTTTTTCTTTAAAACAATGCAAAAGATTGAATTGATTTAACCTACGAATTCAAGGTAAAATCAATGCTAATGACATAAATTATATTAAATGGTAAAAATATATTCTATTTATACTTTAAAACCATTCAATATTATAATTTAACCACATAAGATATTACGATGAAAAAAGTTGTTTTTAATTAAAATATAGCGTGTTTTTACTATTCATTAAAATATGAAAGTTATCGGAAAAATATCAAAACTTTATCTAATGTAAATATTTATATCCTGATTCAAAATAAGAATATTATTTTGTCAAATTGAACATATAAACATGTCAAAAACTATATTTAAAGTGGGTGCGCAATCAAAAGGTGGTAAAACTGCATTTTTTGAAAAATACTTATTTTACCCGAAAAATTTATTTTGTTCTTATACCATGTTCTAGAAATGTGTAAGATGAATAATAATGTTATAAAATTCAATATTTAGTTAATACTATTCATAACGGCTAGTTCATGAAAATATTATAATAATATAACATTGTTTATTAAAACCCGGTATTGCGTACAACACGCTATCGAGGAAGGTCGCGATTGCATGTAATGCAAGGCAAGTCAAGGATGCGTGATGTGCAAGCTCCTTTTTGTGTTGCATAAAACACAAGACATTAGTGAAATTAAAAAGAATATTTTTCATAAAATCTTGGGCTGTTACATTCTACCCCCCTTAAAATGAATTTCTCCCTCGAAATTCGTCGGGGTTATAAATAGAAACCCACATAGTAAAAAGGAATACCAAAACCAATATTTTAAAACAAAAGTATGAAACTTAACGGTTACCCAAAAAAACTAATCACTGGGTTTCCACATAGGTGAAAATATGGATATGGATGAAAAATCTAACCATCATGTTCTGATGGAGAGTGGTAGAGAACATGGCTATGGAAAAGCCAACAATCACAAATCCATAAATTTGTGACGATCTAAGGTACCATATGATTCATTAGGTATAAGATCAGTAGGAAAACATTTTTGGTTTTCAAGATCATTTCCCTAAAGTTGAAAATTTGAATTAGAATAAATACTTTCTTTATTTTGGTACAATCTCACTGTTGTTCGTGCCTTGAACAATTTCCACTTCATCTCTTAAATAAATGAAGTTGAATTTGTTCTTCGTGAAGTGTTAGAAAATCATGTGATAGAATGACGGGTCATTCCATCTGTCTCAAACAAAAGGTTAGCAAAAATTATATACATAAGTCAATCTATAGTGAGATTAATCATATATTGTTCCTAAAATGGACTTATACTTCATATATCATACTTCTTAATATAATAAAACTAGTTTCTACTAAACAGGGACTTCCTGTAGGCCAGTGGTAGGCGATAAAGGCCAGTCGCAATTCGGTTGTGGGTTCGATTCCTACAGCCTTGTCCGACGCGATGGGCTATTGCCCGTCCTGCAGGTTGTCCTTTTTCTAAAACTACATTACTATAACATCCCATCAATAATATCGAAAAACAAACAATACTAACTTATGTCCAACATAATCCATTTCAATCTTTAGGCTTATCCATAATACTGCAGTCCACTCTCATAACATAGTGAAAACGATTACCAGAGATTTAATACCATCGTTGATCCCCATATATCATAAGATATGTTTTTTTTGTCACATTCCAAACATTCAAAGTCCTTAATCATGTATTCTCTTGAATTCCTTAGTGAAAACATGAATGCAGTTTAAAGTTAACACTTTCCACATACCAAAATCCTCAAAATTCTATATACTCAAACCATGATATCACTTAGTCCTTATATCAATCATGAGCTCATGAATACTATTAAACATTTCATTTTCTCGTTTTCCCTTCATTATGCGCATATCATCTTATTTCCAAAAAATATCTCAATCACTTTGAATACCACATCAATAAATATTGCAATACTCAATGATACAACATTATTTTGGAATCCCATTACATAAACACGTAATCATTCCACCACATCGTTTTCATATTCAACATTGCCAATAGTGATCGCATGTGACTTCCCTTTGTCCTTTGCCTTCAGTGGTTGCTCATGTTGATCATCACTAACCCTTGGATTAGGGCATTTATTAGCATAATGCCCCATTTCCTTGCACTTGAAGCATTGAAGTGTTGGTGGTGCGTTCTCTGCAGTGTTTGCTTTATTCACATCATTAGAAACCCTTTTTCCATTACTTCGACACCCAGCTGCTCGATGACATTCTTTTCCACACTTAAAACATTTTCTAGTCCCTTTAAGACAATCTCCACCATGCTTCTTTCCACACTTTGTGCATAAGGAAACATTCATCTTCTTTTCACCATTATTCTGAGATTTCTCCTTGAACTCCATCTTTCGTTTCTTGTCAAAACCATGAGATGGATATGTAACACCAACTTCCATTTCTACCTTGGTAGCACAACGCACAATTTCTTTATAGCTACTGAAGTCTCTTATAGCTAATGCCCTTCGAAGAATTGGTTTTAAGCCACTGAAAAATCGATCAACTTTACTTTCAGGTTGGATGATAATGCCAGATGCATACCTTGCAAGTCTTGTAAAATTCGCTTCGTATATACCAACAGATTCATCATCCTTTTGCTTTAGTTCAAGAAACTCCTTCTCCATCTTTGTTTGAAGAATACGAGGGAAGTACTTATTGAAAAATAAGTTCTTGAACTCGTCCCATTCCATGGACTCAATTTCATCTCTTTGCCTTGTATTCTTGATAAGATTCCACCATTGATCAGCTTCACCTTCCAAACGATATACTGCTAATATGACTTTATCATGTTCAGAACATTGAAGAACTGAAAATATCTTTTCAGTGGAACTGATCCATTGTTCAGCAACAAGTGGATCAGAAGACCCACTGAAAGAAGGTGGACGTTGCCTCATGAAGGACTCAATAGAATATTGTTCCCTTCTCTGCTCATTTGGAAGTCCAGAATGATTCATACCTTGTGTAAGTATAGCAATAAGATTTTTCACTCCATCTCCCATAACATGTTTTTGTTCAGGAGGACAATCATTGCATTGTCCATTGCATTGATCAACACGGTTCCTTCGGGTTCCAGCCATCGTCTAAAACCCAAAAAGAATAGTGTGAGAGGAAAAAATCATGCAAGGGAAAACAACATAATAAAGGTGGAGTATCCTCAATATCTAACATCTTAGGTTAAATTCTATGATCATTACCGTAGTTCTAGGACTGTATCCTATACGTATACTTATCCTTAGGGACATTTCTAGACATACCTTATAAATATCTCTAGGGATCTCACTAAAGTTCTGGCATCCTAGTTTCCAATGGTTGACTAAACCTTTCCTCTGATACCTACTGTAGAGACCCGTATCTTAACGTACATGAACATTACATTACTTTTGAGTAATACTTAGTACATAACAAAAACACACAAACAAGGATCGTAATAGTTTATTGTCTTTGGAAACAAGGAATAAAATCTTTTAATCGTGGAGAAATATCTTCAACATCTCCCATAAAGATCTTCCTTTTTTTTACCTAAAACCTTTCTTTATATCCTGGGGAAAAGAAAACATAAAAGGGTGAGCTCAAATGCTCAGTAAGGGTAAACAAAAGAAATACCAATCACATCGTATTCATAAGAACATTACATTTTGGAAATCATAACCTGCAAAAGAGAGCATAATTTCATAATATGGGATAAATCATGGTAGTGAAATGTAATCACAATAATCATAAATTAAAACATGAAACTTTGTGGCATTCACACATAATCATAGAGAATCATTTCTTGTTAGTCAAGACTCATTGCCAAGACTATCTTAGTGGACAAAGTCCCTTTCTAAATCGAGTAACCCTCGTTTCAGTCATGTTTCACTGAACCGGTATAACCTACCATTCTAGCCATGTCTATCTCATGAGATATAAAATCTTTACCCAATGCATTGGAGGGAGATATAGGTCCCACCCATCTCTTAATGATACCATTCTTATGTGTGCCACAAAATCATAAACCATAAATCATTTCATAACCCATGTAATAAAAATGGGATTCTTAAACATCATGACATCATAAAACAATTCATATAAGATAAAGGAATTCATAAAAATAATTCCATCACAACATAATCAAATCAATGTAATAATAGGGATAAAAATAGAACCCTTTATTATCTTAGATGGAAAATAATTTCAATAAAACACTTGAAATGAATTCTTGAGGAAAATATCCTTTCCTCTTCAAAATCAATTTCTTTTCACAAAACGTCATGAAATTTTAATAGAAAGAGATTTTATTGAAAATAGTCATGAAATATTTTGGAGGAAGCTTCATGAAAATAAGGCTTTATAAAACCGTAAGAATCCGTTCGTGCGGTATAAGTTAAAAAAAACATTCTTCTTGTACTTTTGTCGGAAAAGTCAAAAAGTACCTCGTAAGAAAACGACAAAATATTCCTTTCATATCTTTTACAAAAAACTCACCGAAGGGTAAAATTGGATATAACTACTGTAGAAGGATGGAAATAATATTAAATATTGAGGGAACATGGATGTGGATGATAAAATACACCCCAGTAATTACCAAAGTAAAAACAATCTCGGATAAAAGTGAGATTGTGATATTTTCCTTACCTTAGGTCCGATTTGCTTCGTATGTGTCCGAACCTCCTGTATAATGATTTAAATAATGTCATTGACTTATTACAGAATCATATTCATTGTTATTATATCATATATGGTTCACTTATGACTTTATATTACCCGTTCTTTTGTAAATTCCATGTTAAAGAAGCGTTTTGGGTAAAATCGTTTCATTTATCGTAGGTGTTTTGACTTGTTGTTCTTGACATTATTATTACTTATATCATGATTTACTTACTTCCAGAATATAAAATATGATTTATATATCATATATATTCAGTATATATTTATATATATATAAGATAGATAAATGAAATGAAAAACACCGTTCATGGAGACGGTAGTCCGTACGTACGCATGAACGCTGTTTTCCTTTCCTAATTGTCTTGAATGGAAGTAAGTAGATGACATACATATACATATATACATAAATCCAATAGCTTTATAATGTCATATATTTCATTATTATTTCTTATATATACTTTTTAATCATTCTTAAATGGTTAACATGGAGAATGAATCTCATCGCGTCGTGGAGACGGTAGTCCGTACGTACGCACGAGCGATGATATCGTTCCCATGATTGTGGAATTGTGTTGAAGTGTATGTATACTATTTCAGTATCAATATCACTTTATAATAATCATATATAGTTACTCATTACACCATTATACCAATCCAATTAATGTGGTGACGGAAAATATATTACACCACGGCGTGGAGACGGTATTCCGTACGTACGCACGCGCGATGATTTCATTTTTCCGTAGGATGGATAGAAGGTGAATTATAGTTGTTTCATATTTATAATAACATATCAGTATATAAGAAATACTGATGTTATTACTTTATCATGAAACAACTAAAGAAGAAGAAGTTGAGGAAGAAAGAAATTGAAAAGATCGGTAATGGATATTACCTCTTCTTTGAAACGCCTCTTTGAATCCTCCACTTAGGGAACTAAGATTGGTCTTTGAAGAAGACCAGGACCTCTAGGATTATTCTAAGGAAGTGGAGAAGGGATTTTGGCAGAGTTTGGCCGATCTTGAAGGCTCAAAGTTGTGTGAGGAAGAGAGGTAGGAGGTGCCCTTTTATAAGGGAGCAGAGGGGCACCTTTGGAATTCTTAAAAATATTAATTTATAATAAATCTAACCCACATAAAAACTTCCAAAAATGACTCATATTAGAATATTAGATTAGATAAGGTTTAATATCATCAACCAATAGAATTTAGACATGTTTGGAATTTATTTTAAACATTATCAACATGATTTATCCTTATTTAATCAATTTAATTTTATTTGTGGTAATAACATTCTAATTTTTAAATTATAACAAATAATTACTTATTTGTTGTGAATTGTACATAATTGGATTCTTAATAACATTTTAGATCATATAAATTTAAATTTATAATTTTGAAATATTTTGTGATTTTTAATCAATTTTATAATATGTTTTTTTATAAAATAACAATAGTGTTAATTTTGACACTATTCATTTATTTGAATTTAAATAAAATAAATACAGAAGATATATTCGAACTAAAAGTTTTAATAGATTCATAAAATGTCATATGTATCTTAAAAATTATTGGAGAACATTAAATAGTTCATATAATATTTATTTTATTATTTTTGAAACCATTTATTTGGTTTATCTCTTAATAAAATAAATACTACAACATTTTTGTATAATTATTTAATATACTTATTTGTTTCATAAAAATTAAAAATTTAATCCTATGATGAAAATAAATCTATTACCTTTCACAATAATACTTTTACTCGAATTTATCATCTTAAAATCACAATATTTAAATTGTTATATTTATTAAATTATGAAGGTGACAACTTTGGCATCATTTAAAATAAAATAATATGAGTGTCATAATCGCTTTTATAAGGCTCCAAATGGTCAAATATTAGACCATTGGATGCTTAGGGTTTACATCTACATGGAAAATAAGTTTTGGTTAGGTATTTGTGCATTTTAGGGTCACTATTAGTTTAATAAAAACAATATTCTTGATTTTTCACTAGATAAACAATTTCTCCATCACTATTGTGTCATAATTAATGATAATTATTTAGTCCCTAAAAATTATAAATAAATTTATATGATGTATATAATTTCATTAGATTTCTGGAGACTATTTATGTTCTATGTTTCATGAATTTTATCACTAAATTAAAATTAATATACTTAAGAGAGTGACATGTTGTCACTTTCTTTGGTTTTAATAATAATTAAGTTATTTTCATGGACAAATGTCCATTAAATGATTCTAATCCGACCCTTAGGTGATATGGGTAGAAGTTTAGTCATCCAATAGTATTTTGAAATTTGTTAGGGTAATTTTAAAATATTATATTTACCCTTAATTAACTGATTTACCTTTAACTATGGTAAATAAAATTTACCGTAGTTACTATTCATAATTACCAAAAATAAAAAGTAGCTTATTAACATAATTTGGACCCACTGATTCCAAATATGGAATCCATTTTTCCAAATTCAATACACAAAAGATGAAGAAATTAAATTAAAATTAATCCCGTTGTCGAAAGAAAACGGGTTTTTCTTTAAAACATTGCAAAAGATTGAATTGATTTAACCTACGAATTCAAGGTAAAATCAATGCTAATGACATACATTATATTAAATGGTAAAAATATATTATATTTATACTTTAAAACCATTCAATATTATAATTTAACCTCATAAGATATTACTATGAAAAAAGTTGTTTTTAATTAAAATATAGCGTGTTTTTACTATTCATTAAAATATGAAAGTTATCGGAAAAATATCAAAACTTTATCTAATGTAAATTTTTATATCCTGATTCAAAATAAGAATATTATTTTGTCATATTGAACATATAAACATGTCAAAAACTATATTTAAAGTGGGTGCGCCATCAAAAGGCGGTAAAACTGCATTTTTTTAAAAATACTTATTTTACCCGAAAAATTTATTTTGTTCTTATACCATGTTCTAGAAATGTGTAAGATGAATAATAATGTTATAAAATTCAAAATTTAGTTAATACTATTCATAACGGCTAGTTCATGACAATATTATAATAATATAACATTGTTTATTAAAACCCGGTATTGCGTACAACACACGCTATCGAGGAAGGTCGCGATTGCGTGTAATGCAAGGCAAGTCAAGGATGCGTGATGTGCAAGCTCCTTTTTGTGTTGTGTAAAACACAAGACATTAGTGAAATTAAAAAGAATATTTTTCATCAAATCTTGGGCTGTTACAGGTTTGGCCAACCATTGGTGTGTCAACAAGGAACCCTTTGATCAGTACACCGAATATGTATCCTACTATGGATCATCATTGTCAATAAATAAGTATAGGTATTGCTCCTTTGATTTTCTAGTTTAGTATCATGGTATCTCTAGTATGTTCTACACACCAATTGATGTTCTGACCAACCTAAGACACATCAACCAAGGCCCATGACATGTCTAGAATGCCATAAAAAGAGTAGTCTCACAAATTCAGAGGTATTGAGGATACATTATGTCTTAGGGAGTAAATCAGGAACATGATAACTAAGGTAGTAGGTGAGTACACATGGGTTGGCATTGACCCCTAACATTCATCCACGATAATTATCCAATTAATTATTTAAAAAATCTATTTAATAAATTGAATAGAATGTGTCTACCATATGTAAGAGCCCTAATATTTTCATAATAACATAAAAATGAAAATATAATAAAATGGTAGGCATGAAAGACAATCTAAATTTTAAAATATTTAAATTTTTTTAAAAGGCTGGAAGTTGTAGCCAAGGCCTATCCATGCTCAATTGAGGTGTTTTTTGTCCTGTCTCACAACATTCCACAACAAAATATTATTATTATAAATTTATAATTAATTAACTAGAACTAAAAAATTTAATTAAGTCCCCAAATCTTTATAAATTCACCATGATGATGTAATATTATGAAACGACATGCAGAAAAGTGAAAAAGGCCACTATTGTTATCATTTTCCAAGGCCTAGTGAAAACCACCAAAACAATTTTCAATTCCACCATGATCCAGTGGAATTGGGGTCAAAATCCCAAACCAATGGAACTATGGTTAGAGGAATAAAGAAATTAAAAAAACTGAGTGTAATGAAGTTGAAGGCTTACCTCAAGGTTTTTAATGTACCTGAGTGAATTTGATTCCAACCAAAAAAAGGGAGAACAATCATGTATGTATGATTAAGGTGGGTAGCACCTAGCGGTAGAAAGGGCAAGGGACCAAGGGTTTAACCTCATTTGTCATATAGGGGGAAAATCATTTCACTATTTTATGTGAGCTGCATTTTTTGATCTCATGGTTGTCCAATCCTTATGCCAACTGTGCACCTCCACTATTTGAGGCGCACTCCACCTCATACAGTTGTACTTCATGGTCTTTCAAACCATGTGACAATAGTGGGCCATGTCTTTCACGAACTCTAGACCCCATAAATGGTTTCCTCTAACCGACTATATGTTATCTCAATCCATGGGACTGTATTAAATGGCCACTAGGGTTAGGCTTCACAGTTAGCACTAACCATACACCATCCATTTGCAGTGATATACACCTATCCAAAACATAGGTTTAAACAACCAAACCAAGAATATTATCTTGAAACAACTAATACATATTCTAATACTCATTCTATGTATAAAGAAATTATTTATAGATCCTCATAACTTCTAATTATCATTCTTAATCTATGATAAAAACTTTAATACATCTTGTATTTTAAAATATAAATTCCTTCTAAAATATGAAAATAAGATAAACATTGGACACTAAAATTCCCCCACATTAACACTTATCATCCCCAATAAGTATTGGTATGAATAAAAACCTATAACACAAATCACATGGGCCAAGAGCAATATTCAAATAGGCATGTTTCATTTCAAAGCGACCTATGCTCCTCCAATGTAATTTTAATAATAATAATCTTAAGTTCCCAAAACGTCCAATACTCATAACCAACACCTAAAATCATAATTTATGTATCTATGTTTGTGTAACATGAGACACAATCACATAATCATTTATTCAAACTAGAAAGTAATTGTGATCACATCTATAGTATCTTTCATTCAAAGAGAATTTCTATCCATGATACTTCCCTCATTGGAATTTCATATAGACAAATATTTAATGACCTAAAAACACTTATGGAACATTTATTAAATTGTAGAATTCAATAAATTAATTGGACACTACCATCGATCCTTAATTTAATCTAATTTACAAACTTCCATTGACCATGCTCAAAATAGAAACACATGCTTTTCCCTTAAATGCTCTGGCTGACCCTTTCACTGCACCCTTCTCATCCCAATAGTATGCCTCTAGATGTTAAAAAAAAATTGTATCAGATGATAGAATATAATTCAATATGTACATCATCTGTAGGAATATTCTTGAAAAAAAATCTTCTTCTGCAACCAATGTTCTATCCAAAACATTATATCTATGCCATTATCCCAAGGAACACTGATATCGTCGTTAATAATGACCACAAAATCTTGTACCCAACATTTGAGTATGTATTCTGGACAAACATAACCCTTACCATTCTATTATCGGGGAACAAATTAAAAACATACCTAGAATACAGTATGGAATCTAGTAAAATAAGTGTTCAATTATTTTATTGAATGAAAAATCCAAATGAATATTCAGTAACAAGTCTCATGATCCCAAAACCATTCCCAAATCAGGGACACCCAACAATGAATAAATTTGTACTCCCCACTTCAATAACATCCTTTTTCATTTCCATAAAAACAAGATATCTTGATCACCACATCCCATGACATGCCCCCAAGGACATTCCATTGGACAAGCGTAGAACTCACTCATCCTAACATTTTGTATGTTTCTGCCTCAACTCATTCAATATTCTCTAGAATAGATTCCGTGGAGCTCATTAAAATTAAAATAAAAATGTGGGTCACCCCCACCCTAAAATGGAAAATGGTGTACTACACACTATCTATGTTACTTTTAATATTCAAATTTAACAAACATACAAGGATCCTTTCATCCAAACACAAAAAAATCACTAGTAGACTATCATGTAGCCAACATTCTCTCAGAATTATTCGGATGATGTTAAGATATATTTCATGATCATTCCTGACTATGAGTACACAAATATTCCATCAATCGGTATGTTTCACTCCACCCCAATCATGGTCACAACGAACTAGGTTACTCATTCCTTTAGTCAACTCATAACACCATATAACCTAACAATGTATGTCCAGGTCCAACCACTTGTCAACTACCAACTGACATCCAATTTATTCTCTAAGTATCCTCTGCCATGGATATATATTCTCCAAATAATTCATGACTTCAAGTAAACCATTATTTTATAATTTATTTAAATCAATCGTTCCTTGAGTTTCCCATGATCACTTGCTGATTAAAATTTAAATACATCACATGAAACCGAAAAATATTATCATTACCCAACTCAGGTTCTTGTGAGACATCCATTATAAGGCCAATCAAACCTATCTACATGTATAATTAGTCTCATTATACTACATGTTACCTTATAAACACTCCTAAAAATGGAAACCTCACTCGAGCCATGATATTTTTCACCATCTCCTATCACATGATGTTGTTTTTTGAAATTAACGTGTCATCCGCATAACAAGGATTTGATTGGCCCAGGCACCAGAATAGTCTTTCCTATCATAGATGGTGTCAAAACAAAATCACCCAATGTTATTTATTAGATACTGAATCCATATACTTTCCTATATCCCAAAACATGAGCATATATCTTGCATTGGTCTTAGAATGAGCACACAAGCAAGATAATTTCCCAGATGGAATCCATAAAACATGACTAAACCTACTCTTAATATTACCTATAATAAATAATATGTTGACATAAAAGGTTATATATTACATCTACGTTTCTCTATTTATCCCACCTAGATCTACAATAAAATATCATTTGATGATGACTATGTCTAATCGCCTATCCCATAAGTCAAGCCTCTCAATAAGGTAACATCTCATGAGGCATCATATGATCACCTATCTTGGCATACATATATAGGAATCCTATAAACAAACATTATGGGATGTAATAAAAAAAATTACCATGTATGTTCGAACTATCAATATGTATTCAATTATACAGTTTTTCAATTTTGCATGTTATAGAGGGAAAACAACAATAAGAAGTAATTGGTATCCCAGTTAATTGAGTCCCTTTTAGGACTTCTGTGTTAATGAAAATACTATAATGATATCACCTTATAAGAATAAAACTACAAGGGACATGATCCTCTCTAAGAATCCTCATGTGGAACTGCTCCCTAGAGTATCCTGATATGGATCTATAAAGATAAAGAACTGATACCCTATGGGCATCCATTTACATTTATACCCTATTAAGGTCACGTA
This sequence comes from Viscum album, assembly GCA_963277665.1. NCBI lineage: Eukaryota > Viridiplantae > Streptophyta > Magnoliopsida > Santalales > Viscaceae > Viscum > Viscum album. The sequence continues at coordinate 234,443,204 of OY728141.1, forward strand.
AACTATAAATTTATAAGTATTTATCATCATCATACATAAAAATCTAACTAGATCACCATAATTGAAGGAATAAACATAAGATTATGACATAAGAGGGCCCATAGTATGCACATAACATCATCATAATGACTCATTTATCATCACAAGTACATGATTCGGTTAAGTAAAATTTCATTCCAACATATACTTGAAAACACTCTATAGGTTTCTACTGAAACATTATATAACAAAACCTAATTAACAACACCCTATGAGTTGTTCAAAACATTGGAATCATATTCCCTATTGACCTACTAGGTTAACTGCACCTCCTGTGCATAAGAACTGATTCTTCATCTTTACTACTAAACATATCAATATAGATAAACATAGTTGTACATCAAAAGGATATATATATATATAGTTCAACCCAAATAAGAATATTTCAACAAATAAACTATATGGTAAAACACTATATATGTTTTGTTGAAAATTGAAATAAATTTCCTCTTTTGTTAGTAATAATCAAACACTAGCAAGCCTATAACACTTGACTCAATTATGTCAAATATAATTCATGAGATACCTTGTACCATTTTCATCCAAAAGTAAAAATAAATCATTGGACTCTTTCTAGTTGGTCAATATTTAGAAATCTATAATAAATTATTAAGTCCACACAACATGTGAATCATTGAAAATGAAAATAATATACAAATATAACATAACATATTATAAATAAAAATCTTATAACTCTAGAAAACAATATTTCAAACTAGAAAATTTGTTTTATATGAAAAATATTGATATACATTACAATTACACATGTCTACAATCTCTAAACATTAACAAAAAAATATAAAATATCTACGATACGAATTTGTAACATCCTGAACAGGATGTTACTAATCTGGTGCTCCGAGCTAGTTTTCCCCAAGGCCTCATTCACCCTTCTCCATAATCTAAAGTCTATAGAATAGTAGTGAGGGTATAAGGAATTCCTGTGGAGAGAATATACACTCATATCATAGTAATAAATAATATAAATACCTACATAACATCCATAGTATAGAAAAATAAAGTGATGAAATATTAAGTATAAATAAGACTTAATAAAGAATGAAATGTAGTCAAGTCATGGACGACCATGTCATAAATACAACACTGATCACCTAAGGGGCCAACCATGAAAATAAATGAGTAAATGAAAGAAAAACTAATAAAATATCAAGGATTATAATAAATAAATAAGGTTATACCTCATAACCAAGCTCAATATACATATCATATCCATCATGAAAGATGAGTCCCGAGCCTTAGCCAAATACAGGCCTGCATCAAAGTCAGCATTTACTCAAGTACCCAACTTCATTAGAGGTCCATGATTGGTGTGAGAACAGAAAATTGTAGGGCACACCCAATGTTGTCCTATAAATCGCCAGTAATATCTTGTGTTCGTATATATTAGCTACCCATCAACATAAAAACAAAAATAATAATAATAACTGTTGGAATTTAGATGAATGAAAAATTCATACAAGGAGTGGTAAAGAAAAATGCTCAACCTCGATGATACAAAAATGGGATAAGGTGTTATCATGTATATATATTAATTTATGTGAGTATATATTTCTACAAATAAATATATATATATATACATAAATATAAATATATATGTAATGTGATAAGTGACATAAATCAAACCTCATCCAATCCTTGGGTTTGCAATCCCAATCATCCGGACAACCTATGAAATATTCATTAAGATAGATGCCATGCCACTCAATCTATGTATAATTGATTTGATAATTGGGTCAATAAACCAAATCTATGAATCATATATTGGACAATGTTGACAATTCCTCAAAGAAAGTTCTTCCACCATAAAGGGATACATGTCCAATCTCTAGGTTCACCCATTCCCACCTCTAATCACTAAAATGAAGGATTATATGAAGTATCCATACATTCTGTGAATGGTCAAAATGTCGGATTCCATACCACTCAATCCATATGAATCCAGTCTGATGTTTAATCCCTTGTTATCCGTCCATGGGTAGTCAAAACATCGTAACATTGATAATACCTATGTGTCTCACAACAAGGTGATCTATAAGAAATTATCTTTGGATCCAAGAATGTTCTCTGTATCCATTTAATAAATATATTGGCATCCCAATCCTATAAATTTATGATGTGTGTAGTAATAGTGAATCCACTTGAACCTAGGGATCAACCAAGGCATTTATCTGGAGAGAGTAACAAATCATGCATGTATCTCAAGTTTATGATAAGGAACATCATGTCCAAAACCACATTCAAGATAGTCTTATGTGTAGGATACTTGAGAGTACCTATGGGAATTCATGTAATATCAATCCTGTAGGCTCAATTGAAAGATATCAAGATTTACATTTGAGCTTCTACATAATATATCAATCAAATAAAAATGCAAAAAAGTTTCATATGAGGATGTACATCATGGAATACTAAAAATTTACCAAATTTATTCAGGCATGTCATCACACAATAAGAATAAACTCTATAAATAATAGATACATAAATAGTAACCAAGTTAAATATTAAATAAAAGGGTGATGGGGGCTGAATGATTAAACCCACCACTACTATTATAGCCTCTCAATATTTCATGTTCTTTGTGGGTTCTAGGTTACACCCCATACCATCGATACCCAAAACCATATTCAAAAGGTTGACGTTGATCAACCATGTTGTTACCCCTGATATCCCTCAGATCAATACCCTAAAGATACATCCTAGACATGGTCCCTGATTTAAATACATACGTATAGGTTTTCATATTGGGATCCACTATATAAGTAATATAGTCTTTTTGGTATAATCTACTCACCCAACCCAGTTACAGTCTTCTTATGATTTATACACCTATTCTTTTAATAAGGATGAAAATCATTTCCAGGAAGAGTCTCAGATATTAAAATCTATGGAGGATACTTGATCTTTAATGGTATATGTCTTGGCCAAATGGCTAAGGCATGAGGATAGCACACCCATAATATTGGGAATATAAGTAAATACTAAAAGGGAATGTACTATAGAACACCTTCCATTTAGATGCTTTCTATTAAATTTCGAATGGCCAAAAATAGCTAATAAGTCCTTCACAATATCTACCAGGTCATTTCTTATCTTGTCCTATAATATAACCACTATACAAATTTATATTAAAAAAACATTATTATTAATAAATCGATGCCCTAAATTTTAATTAAGTCCTTAAATATTTATAAATTCACCTTGATGATGCACCATGACGAAACACCTTATGATGACATAAAGATGACCTATTGGATTATCATCTTCTTATGTAAGAAGAAATACCGAACCATGGTATCCAATTATTTCATGCTTCGGTTTAATAGGGAATAATATCTATGACTAGTGGATCCAGTGTTAGAGGAAGAAGGTAAATAATATAGTTGAGGCTAACAGAGTTAAAGTCTTACCACAAGATTTTTGATGTCCATAATTCTATATAATGTCATCAAAGAACAACGGGGGAACACCAACGGAGGATGGTATAAGGAGTGTAGTACATGAATTAGAGAATAATTAAGGGAATAAGGGTTTACCCTCTTAAATTCATTATGGGTAAAAAGATCATTTCTCACTTTTATGTGATCCGCACAGTTTGGATGCATAGTGCGATAAACATTGCTTTTATATTGCTTATCAAAAACTCCACCTTGAGGGGATATAGTGAATGGTAAGGAAAACTCTATGCCAATCATGTGTCATGTCTATAGCAAATTATAGACCCCATTCATGGATTCCTCTATTTAGACACATGATTTCTAAATCATTGTTCCTATTGAATATGAATCACATAATGAGGCCATATGGTTATCTCTCGTCATGATCCAACCATATAATCAGTGTTTCACCTTCCCAAAACCTAAAGTTTAGGCCTCAAGTCCCCAAGACACTCCTAAAATCTCTAATTCATCTTCCTTGCCTCATTCCACAGCTAAAACAACTATTTTGTTGCATTCTAACAACTTAATTCTCATTTCAAAGCTCAAATTAAAAATTATTACATTGGGCAATTAAAAATTCATATTTTTTAAGAAATTTCCTACTCAACAGAAACATTGAACCTTAAACTAACCCATAACACTTCATGATGCTATTTTTTATGATACTATATTTTAGCATATGAGAATCATGTTTTAAATTAATTTAAAGTGTAATTTTATTAATTATTTATCCATTAAAATTATGAATCCTTTTAAAACATAATAATACCTTTTTTTGGTCTGTGATCCATATTACACAATGAAATGAGTTCAATTTATAAACTCTCCAACTCTTTTATATTTTAGAATATATCTTCCTCTAATAAATTTTTTGTTTTTGGTAGCTCGTTGAGAAAAAATACTTAAATTTTATGAATAATTATTGTATGAAATAAAATCAATCACATTATAAGGAATTTAAATAAAATATAATTGTCTAAAATAATTTCTACCATATACAACTGATCATAAATAACTGTTTTAAATTTTTTTGTTAATAACAATTAATTTTTTCATACATGATTTATTTAATAATTAATTAATTCTATTATAACTATGTATTGATATTTTTTATAAAAAATAATAAAACTAATTTATTGTCTAACAATTTTTTAAGAATTTAAAAAAAAATTGATGTTAAAAAGCGATGTTTTTCTAAACGAAAAAATATGTGAGCATTATGCTTTGGTCATAATAAATTTAATTAATCACAAATTTTAAATGAATTTAATTAAATTTTTTATTTGTATTTTCATTAAAAGTAAATCTATATTCTTATAAATATTATTACTAGGAAAATAAATATATTGTGATCATTTTATGCTTAAAAGCACATTTTTCTAAATATTCCTTTCATCCAGTTTTAGTGCTTTATTTTTGAAATTGGTTTACAAAACATATAAGATTTAAATTTGGTAAAAAAAATTCCATTTATGATATCATCATGTCAAATTTTTGTATATGGATCTTCTTCATTTTAGGTCATAAGGGATAGTAACTGATGTAAAATCCATTACTTTTGGAAAGGTTAAAAGGGTTAATGTGGGCTAAAATAAAGATATAAGCGTTAAAAAAATATTATTTAAATTATATTGGTTGAATGGGTTTAGAACCTATCTCATACCATATAATAAATTTAGAATATATGGATCCAATTTTCCTTGAATGTGACTTTATATAATTTTATATTTTATAATAATTACAAATTTCCCCTCCCATCACTTATAAAAGTGAACCTCATCATCTAACATATTCACACCTATATTTTCCACATCTCTTAAAAAACTAATATAATATCTCAAAAAATTATCTATAAAATTTTATAAGATATTTTATTATTAAAATACCAACCCAAGTGTCCTTAAGAATATATTAGAATGAGGTTTCTTAAAGAAGGGTTAATCATATTCACTAAACACATTAAGGTTTATTTCTTATTCTACCTTAGTTAAATATTTATATCTATATTAACAATATTAATTAAGTATATTTACTATAATTAATTTTTTTTTCAAAGTTAATATTATTTTTTAAAACATTTATTTCAAGAAAAAAATCAAAAAAATAGATCATGTATACATACATACTACCTATAAAGACCCATAAATTCCATGTAATTGTTTTTAATTATATAATCATTTTACTAGTCTGTGAGAATTGACGGAGTGTATTTCCGAGGCTTGTAGTGCCCGAAATGAATTTATGAACTTTTTTTTCACGTACGTTTAGTAATCGTGCAAGTGATTTTTTGTAAATTTTGAACCGGTGCTCGAAATTTAAATCAAAGGACACCATTCAAATCGCAGCACTGATATTCACATAAGGAGACCTTGACCTCGACTGCAGTAGGACAAGGGTGAATGTTAGTTTTTGTGATATTCGTGGAAATAAAAATAAAATAAAGATCATCTTCTTATTTTATTTTTAACCTCCAAATTGAATGCATGGAGTTGGGGACCACCCGAGCCAAAAAACCTCCCAATTTTCAGTTAAATGGTGGGGACCACCCGAAATAAACATTAGTGAGGGGGAAGACCCTTGGAATCCTCCCAATTATTTTTTCCAACAAAATACAATAAATTATTCCAATTAATTGTTCCATTAATAAAAAATGTGTGAATTTTAATTTGATGAATCTCTTTTATTGGCTCCTCATTACATTTGAAAGGATTGGTAGGAAAAAAGGAGAACATGGAGAGACTCTTCCTCTAACAAAGAACACAATATCCAATGTAGAACACACTCTCCAATGAAGAATGTACTCTAAAACGAAGAACACGCTCTACAATGAAAAACGATGTCTCCAACGAAGAACTCCCTCTCCAACGAGGAACGTCTTTAATGAAAAAGAACCAAAGTTCATCCTTCCCTTCTCACTGACATCCACGAACCTTCAAGGTAGAGTTTGTTATTGATTTATACCACCTTACCCAGTTCTTGTCGACCCCCATGAATTCCAAAACAATATTTCCTCTTACTACTATTCTAATGTGGAGGGTGCGGGCCAATCAAACATGACCCAAATCCTGCACATCCTTGGTGGAATCTTTGGTGGTCTGTAATCGATGACGACGTCTCTAGAGGAATGCAGGAATGCATGGAATGAAAAATGGGCCACCGGGCCACTCCCAGTGACCCGAGGAATGTAGTTGGTGACCCGTTCTAGCGACTAACGTTGAAGGGGCTCATAAGTATTGGCCGACACACCGGTGGATAGTGAAGACGGCGGTGGCAAAACCCACTACCAGAGAAGGGTCGCGGCCCATCGGCAGCGGCGGAACGAGGGCGGCAATCGGCACATGGATGGCTCCAGGACGGAGGTGGCGGCATGCATATCCGTTGTCCGGCAAAGGAGGGCCGCGACACGAAGCTATGAGGACGATGGGGGGTGGGGGCGACCGGCCCCCTTCCAGCCACCAGCGAATGTGCAATACGTAACCACATCCCGCAGAGGAGGTGGAAGGTCGTCCAACCAGCCGTGATGGGCCGCCGCATAATGGGCCATGTCGGGCCAGACCTAGTGGGTCGGTTCAGACCGAGGGTCAGACTCGGGTCAGACCGAGTCATCCCGAACTGGGTTGGGTCATCCCTAGCTCGGTCGGACCGGACCTAGACCAACTTCAACTCTTTTTGTTCTTTTGGCCACATCCTAAGCTACATGCATCTATTTGATGAACCATCTATTGTATCGGAAACCTTGGATCAAGATGATACTTTTGGTATACCCCAACTGAGTTTTGGAATAAGTTGGTGTAGAGAAAGGTTGGATCGAAGAGGAATCCAACTGGGGCCTTAGGACTAAAAGGCCAATAACATACAGACCAGAAGTTTGATTGACGAACTGTATGTTGCGTTGAGACCCCTTTCATGTGGCAGTCCTTTGGGATACATTTTCGTGGGACATAATGGATGTTGGGGTATTAACCTATGGATTGAGGATCAGATCCTCTTGGAATCTAGAGAGCTTAGTACGGGAACCCTATAGCTGGCTATAAGTTGAGAAAGTGATCCTATGTGGGTTTGAGCTTGGGATCCTCTATGGGTTTGTGTTCGAGAGTCTCACTTGGATCCACTCTAGGAATCCACATGGGACTACTATAGTATCCTCCTTGGGACTTCTATACTTGCATCCTATGTGGGTCTTATAATGTACTCAGATCCTATGTGGGTCTAGTGATTTAGGATCCTACGCAGGTATGATTATTTAGGATCCTATGTGGGTCTACCACTTAATAGTGTAAGTTTATTCAATAGTTACATCTAATCACATCTACTACTATACCTAAGTTATACCTTGTGTGAGCTGATTCTTTACGTTTGTGGTAATCTACTATGTGGCATACCTTTGTGGTACTTACATTCATGGTGATTACTTTGTGGTAATATTCTGTGTGGAATACCTTCATGGTACTTACCTTCGTGGTGATACCTTTGTGGTGTTCTTATGTGTGGCGTTACCTTTGTGGTACTTTTATTTGTGGTGTTACTTTCGTGGTATTCCATCCTTTGTGGAACAGTTGAGATTTGGGATTTTGAGTTGGACCTTGTGTTTCCCCACGAATGAGATGGGTATAATTGATAACATAGGTATATGTATGGGAATATACCTATGTAGGGTTGTTGGATGTTTTCATGATTTTGGCTTATCCTTTGTGGCTTTGGGAGACCTTCAAGGGTCTCTGGGTCCCTACTGAGTATCGTTATACTCACCTCTATATGGGCAATGCCCGCAACATGTTGTGTTTGGTTCATACGACGGACAATGATTACTGATGGCAAGAGTACTAGAACTGGAGGTTGATCATAGGTGGAAGTTTGATGAGGTGTACCGAAGACATGGCCATTGAATATCTGTACTTATCCTTATGGTAGGATTTTTGGTGGGAGTTCAGAGGAGCTGTTTCAGTTTACTTGTACTTTTTAGTTTTCCTGTACATTCCATATGGTCTTTTATTCTAGCCCCTTTTTTATACTGTACACACTTTTTGTATGATAGTTACTTCTATTCGTATCATTTTGTGAGATTGGTTGTGTGTGTCTACAGGTTATAAAGGAAATGACTTCCCGATTTTAGGGAATATGACTTTTGGTGTTAGTCGCCATCCCATGGCCTATGGAAGGTGGGCTTGGGGTAGTCATGACATGGGCCCTGGGGGACGGGTCATGACAAATTTGTATCAGAGGAGTCAATTATACCATAGAACATTGGACTCTGATCTCTTTAACAGAAATAGTGTTATGTGTAGTGAGTGTGGTTATCAGATTACTGAATCTAGTGTTGGTGTGACAACCAACTTATCCATACACCAACACCCTGACTTCTAATTTCTGACACAGTGCACAAAAAATCTTATTGTGTGTGTGTTTCAAAAGGTTTTATTTGTGATCTTTCTAAGTCAGCTCACCAGGTATAACTTATTAACCATGGCACAATTGTTCCTTTTCAGGATGCCACCATGCAGATAGGTATCTATGGTTCCGGGTATAGTACATGATTATATTCCACTGAGCGATGAGGCCTCGGAGCTTGGGCCCTCTTTCAGTAGAGGCATCAGTGGAGGCAATAGAGGTACCATTACCCTTTGGGCCACTGATGCCACCTGCCCCAGCAGTAGAGTGTTCACGCTTCTTGAGTGCGTTGCACGAGTTCCAATGCCATAGGCCACTACGGTTCCATGGTTAGACAGACCCACAGGTGGCTGAGGATTGCCTGGAGGTCGTGGTGAGAGTCTTCCGACTGGTTGGTACACCAGCTGATCTCATCGTGATCCTTGCCACCAGTCTTCTATAGGAAGTAACATGTAGATGGTGGGGCATGATGCTCCAGTTTCAGGACGAGTTGAAACTTATATGGGAAGTCTTTTAGAGCCTTTTTTCAGGAAGAGTTTGTCTCAGTGACCCTTTTCATTGTGTGCATACATGATTTTCTTCATCCGCAGCAGGGTAGATTGACTGGGGCTTAGTACTCAGTGAAGTTCAATGACCTCTCATGCTACACCATTGATATGGTGCAGGACCCATTCTTTAGGGCCTGTAATATCGACCAGGGGCTCATGTAGGAGATCGGGTCATTGGTGATTCCTCTCAGCATCCCGACGCATGCGAGGGTGTTAGAGAGAGCCCTCATAGTGGAGAGTTTCTTTACTTAGCAGTCACCAGCAGCGAGACCCACCACCGATCATCACGTAGTAGAGTTTTCTACAGATGGTAGCATATAGATGTCATAGAGGTCCAAGAGGACCATACCTATAGGTGGAAAACAGCAGGACTTGGGGTTAGTGGTGTGGGGAAACGGAGATAGAGCCGGTCATGGGAGAAGCAGGTAGTATTACACATGTGACATGCAGAGTCACATGGTTTGTGACTACCCGACCCACCGTATGGATGATCAGAAAATGTTCGAAGTACCACCTATATAGAGATAGAGGTTCGACCAAGGAGTTCCGTTGGGAGCCGGTGGACGTGGAAGAGGAGCTGGATGGGTAGATGGTGGTGGGCGACGATTCGAGATGTTAACTCGACCACCACTAGGTGGTCCACCCCAACCATAGGGAGCATGTGGACAGGGGTGAGCTCAGCCCCAGGCAGCTGAGGCCTATGACCATGGTGCTCCGTAGATGATATGTGGTAAAATCTGTGTCTGCTATACCGTAGCTGGATTTCTTATAGACACAGGTTCCAGTCATTATTTTATTACCACTACCCTCGTTCGGACGTTAGAGATTCTGATGGAGCCATTTGCTCGATCCTTTTGGCTAAAGACTCCAACGAGAGCTGATTCAATGATTACACACTGGTTCCGGGAATGTGATATTACTCGAGGAGACGAGAGCTTCGACTGGGATCTCCTAGTAGGACGTTGAGGCCTTACGGTGTCTTCTTGGGTATGGAATGTATATCTACAGTACTGTTGATGCTCCTTTCATCACAAAATCTAATGATTGGAAAAGGGGATTATCTTAACTCAAAGTGATTCAACCTTTGGAAATATCAAAAAATGAAAAAGGAAGGAATAAGAAGAATATTGAACAAGGGTTGCGCAAGTTCTACGATGGTCACGCAAGTACACGTGCACGCCGCAATGGTCGCGCAAGTACACTTGTGCACCGTAAGTGATAACTGCCCAGCGTCTTCTCCAGCCTATAAATAGACCCTGTGGTCCCCCCATTTCGGGAGGATTTTTTCCAAAATTCATATTTAGAGCTCTGAATGCCCAAGTATCTTTTTCAGGTCTTTTGAACACTTCGAAGGTAATTCATTACCTAGAATAGAAGGTCTAAACAAGAGGAGTAAGGTCTATGTGTTAGAATTCACTAACACTGGCGTGCCAAAGGTGTTTTACCCTTAAGGGAAATGAACATACTTGCGCGCTGCCCTACTTCCACACCAAAACTTGCACGCCTCTCTTTGGGAAGTACCTCAGGATAATTCTAAAGGCAATGGTCAAAGATCGCCCAAGTATTACCATTATGAATGATAATAAACTTCAAGTGCCCCACTGAGTGGGTTTAAAACCAGCATGGTCATCATAATGACCAAGAGACTTCTATATAAATGTGTCAAAGGATATCATTGACCAAGAATCTCTAATAAATACAGATAATTCTCTATCGATGAAGAACCTCAAATACATATAAAACATTCTCTAAATTTCCTAAATATTTAATCATTTATTGATAGATCTAACGGAAAGCTCATTTTATACTTGGTAATGCGATCAGGATTCGCGAACATAACTTAAATATATAAATAGGGTCCCGGTGTAGACAATAATTCCCCTCAAAAACGGTGTGATGAGTCCGACCTCCCATCCTCTCGACCAATGCAAATTCCTAAGCCTCATTAGTCCACAAACTAATGAGCGCCTACATATGGAATGTAGGTCCAAATCGATATGGAATAATTGGATGTATCCGGTTCTACGAAAAAACCTGTTAGAAACCGATTGGAATGTTTGAACCTTCAATCAAGGAGGTCGTCCCCAAATTCGGAGGGAAACAAAAAATGGTGAACCCGACGTGAATCCTTATCCAAGTTAAAATGATGTTTTAAATATTTGTTAGGAACCTATTTAAAACTCAATGAGAGGGAAAACAAAAATAATTATTGATATATGTTCTCATCCAAAAGATGCGGTGTCTGAATTTATCTTGATTACATATGTTATATCAAACAGGAACTCTTTTCCAAGATCTTATGCATTTCCAGAATGGCTGGTCTCAAATTCACACCTGTCGATACCGTTGTTGCGAATGCCACTGCTGCTACTCCTGCTAGATCATCGTCCGCTCTGAGGATGACATCACCTACTCAGCGTCTTCAACGCTGGGAATCAAATGCGCTGGTTAAGGAGTACTGTCAACACGGTACCATCCCAACTCTGGAGGCTACTCGACAAGCCCTCCAAGTGAACAATTCACACCGTTCATCTGAACAACGACAACCAGGGACCAAGAAGCAGGAGGTGCTAACCACAGTCTCTAACTGTTTCAGGTCGTTATCCCTGGATCACAATCACCATTCACTCCCATATTCAGGGGAGGTGAATGAGAAGGTCCCTCAGGGCCTTAATTCAAAGAAAAAAGAGTCATTCCTGAGGGCTCCCATCAACAATCACCACCATACTCGTGCGGCAATGCGCCCTCAACATAATCAGGGTGTCGACTCTAGGCGTTTGGATTAGGTTCCTCGAACCCAAGCAGGAATGACGAATTTCCAGAGGCGAAATCCGGTTAACAGTGAGCAGGTTCTCATCTCTGCCATCTCCGGAGAAGTCCACCAACCAAACATGGTGGTAAGAAACGAGCGGGCACACACACCTGCCTGTTTTAATTCCGCTGTCCATTAGACTCTTCTGGCAGAATCAAGACAATCCCACTAGGAAATTCCAGCGGAGTACTATAGGCACAAATATACACCTATTTATACATCATCAGCTAGTCCGCATGCTCATCTGACTACATATGACGGAGCTCGTCAACCACGTTCGGAGAAGTGCAATCAACAGGCACATACACAAGCTAATACTAATCAATCCTACTAACATTCTCACTTGGTAGCACATGGAGAAGTCAGTCGGAAAGCTCCGACGACAAACAGGAGGCAGACTCAACTCTCTGCCCCCACACTTGAGTACTGTCAGGATTCACTGACAGGAAAAGGAGGACAAAAGCAGGCACATACACCTACTCCAAACACGGAATGGACGTATATCCCTGTTCCGGAAGCTGAAGTCACCAAGCAAATTTTACTAATGGTGAAAGAGAAGAAGAAAATCTCTGCTCATATTCTGGATGCTTGCCAAGATATTATAACAGCTTCAGCAGCATCTTAGGGAAAGACACATAAATCTATTCCTACCAGTGGAGTGACACATCAACAGTTCACTCTGGAACAGACACACACATTTGTTCCAGTACAAGAGGGTTATGGGACATACTCCCCCATATCATACAGACAACCAAGTCAGGCACATACACCTGATTTGAGTGGAGATCGTCAGCCTAACCTTGCCATCTTTCCTAATCGGGCACATACACCTACTCAGAGCAGCCACTTTCGTCAACAAGTGTTTTCCAAAGTGAGTAAGAAGGTGTCTAAGAAAAAGACCCAGCCAGCACAATCAAGAGATCAAGATCAAATCTGTAACAAGGCCTTGCTCGATGCTGGAGTTCTTGAGCCCTCAGACAATTATCTGTTGGAATCCAAGATTCTACTCCCTCATTTCTCAATAGTGGGAACATTAATTCTGAAGGTCTTCAACAGACACTTCCTCATGAAGGCTTGATTTATGACAATTCGGTCAATCTCGAAGTTTCATCTTCATATGAGATCCACAGGAACCCTCTGTGTGGTCAGAAGTCCAAGGAGAAAGAGATCACATCTTTTGCTGTAACCCATCATGGTGGTCCTCCCCAGGATGATGAATTTCGCTGCGAAAGTCCTTTATACCGTAGTGATGCACATTTCCCAAAAAATGCTCTAGTGGACAATGTAGGGCCCAAAAAGCCCTCTTATCTTGAGGCACTTGAAAATGAGAAACCAGTCATGTCTGATGCTTCATCTCTAGCAGGTGAAATACTTTCTCAATCAGATGATAGCCCAGGGTGTAGGTCATTCTCTGAACCACCCCTAAGTCATGCATCTTTTAGTTTGATCAATGATATCTCTACCAATATTGTTGAATCTGATGAAGCAATAAGGAAACACCACCTCTGGACAAACTAGGTAGAAGAATATTCATTGAATGATATAGTCATAATGTTGAACATGAGAAAACAACTGGTAAAAGGTGAAATACCAGTCAAGTTTTGGCCTCTAGTTGACTCTCGGTATGACATTCCAATGATATTGACTGAAGATGGAATTCATGATATTTGTCTCAACATATGGAACACTCTTTGTCAGTTGAAGAAGAAAGTATTATCTTATGATGAATATGAAAATCATCTAAAGATAATAGAAGGGTTACAATGTCATATTGATTTGGCATCTCTATCAGTCTCTCGATATCTGAAGGCTGAAAAGCAGCAGAGAGGCCTTCAATATTCATGCCTTGGCACACTAAAAAGATTGTTTCAGTTAATTTCCAATACCCCATCTGGTATTCATGTCCGAGGATGGGGAGTTCATGGAGCACTACATTTTACGGTGCTCTCCAGTCAGCAAAGCACACTGAAAATGGTCTCATGCAATGTTATTGACCATGGCCATCCACAGCCAATGGGCTCTGTTTGTAATCAAAAGCTTTCCCAAGAACAGGATTCAACTAGTTCCTCTCAAAATCAAGCATACAAAGAACAAGTTGTTGAATTACTCCTGCATCAAGAAAACGAGAATATTGAACATGCCTCTTGTATGGAGCAAGCACACCATCAAGTGAAATAAGTGTCGGAAATCATCCAACGGTCTTTTGAACCAGGTGATAAAAGCGGATACATGTTAATTCAACCAGCTAATTTCCGAACTAAGGTTCGCATGATCAAGAGAGATTTTAAGAAAGCCCCAGACATAGCATGTCAAGAGCCACCCCATCTTTCCATACTGGGGACTCTTTTAAACCAGCCCTCAGAATCAACAAATAGTATTTGAGGAGTTGAGCGGGAACAAAAGGAACAGCCCCAGTCCACTGGACTGGGGACTTTTTCAAATCATCAGTCCCCTCCTCAGAGAAAGTCATTCTTTTCTTGATTGGGGAAGAAGCCTCAAGAGGAATGAAGAGACAAATTATCAGGAGATTCCCTCCAAATTAGGGTTTGTCAAGAAGTTCCCGAGAGATCAAATCAACAAAAGGCAATGTCTCATCAAAGACATGGAAGAAGAAAATATCACAGAAATGATGATATAAGGGATGCGATGTGTTATGCATCAATCAACGTCATCTATGACGTTGTTGTTGATCCACCAGATGAGGTTCACTCAGGGGACTCAGATGAAGAGGTTCCTGCTCAAGAAGATGTACGCACCGACACAAATGAAGAAGGTGTGCATACACGAAATCAAAGGATTACTCAGAACCTAGGTAATCCTTCAATTAACCCAATTCCCCCTCTCCGAAAATGATCCAACAAAGGGAGGGGAAAGAATCAGGTTACATATCTTTCCTCCGAAGAAGGCCAATCTCTCTCACTAGAGCAAAGGTTTGCACAACAGGAAGATGAAATGAAGGAATTAAGGAGGTTGAATGCAGAATTACTTCAGGGTAGTCTTCTTCTTAATCATGCTAGAGTCAGTAAGCCAAGGTAATTTGTTGTAGCTACTGATATCGGTCAATAATATCCTCCTATATCAGTACACCCTCACAGGTATAATGTTATGGGTCAAGTGCAAGAACAGTTGGCAGTGCTACCATCAGTTGTCACACCAACCACCACATCTGTCCAAGCTCCAGTCATTGCACCCACCCAAGTCCAAGTTCAACCAGATGTTTCTAAGAAGTTAATAACTAACATTGAGTCATTAACAGCTCGGTTAGAAACTATGGAAGGGAAATGTGTGTAGGTTCAACCAGAAAAGAAAGTTTACCCTGAATTGGTAGATTCAATCTCTCCTCCATCCAATTTTGGAAACCATGTATTCCCTATTTTTAATGGATCACGCGACATTGAACAAAATTTGACGCATTACGTGTCTTGTTGTAATCTTATGATGGGAACTCTGGCGCAGAAAGAAGTAGTAAAACTCATATGCTTTGTACAGAACTTGCAAGGACCAGACTTTGTCTGGTATACAAGCTTGCAATCCCGGTCAATTACTAGATGGGAAGATCTCCATCAACAATTCCTTCTTCAGTTCAGCTCTACTTTTCCAAATACAACAGTTTTTGATCTTAAAAACATTATGAAAATGGAGAATAGAAGGGTCTCATATTTTATTGCTCACTGGAAAAGATTAACATATTCCCTAAGATTAGCACTCCCTCAAGAAAAATTGTTGCCAATCTCTGTGGAAAATTTGCATGGCGAGTTACGCACGCCGTTGATCCCTGTGAAATACAGAGGAGGGTTTCGAGACCTTACTTCAATCGCTCAGTAGATAGAATATTCTCTTATACAGGCTAAGGATAAATCTCGTATAATTTAATCGGCTCCAGGAAGGAGAATGGGTAATGCAGAAACTGCTACAGTTATGCTTAAACAAGCAGTTGTACCAGTTTCTACTTCAAACCCTTCATCTTATCAAAGGGCTCCACCTCTTGAGCTCTAACAACAAAGGTCGTTTCATCCAGATGATCAAGGAGATCAAAGATGAAAACAATTTGAGGATATGAAGAGCAAAACATACTCTTTCCGAAATGAACAAGTTCCTGGTAACTTCATTTCGGCTCTGGAAAATAATCTGGTTCAATTTCTAAGTCCTAAGAGGCCAAACAAGGAAGGAGATGAAGACCATCCCAATTATTTCCCTTTTCATCAAATGTTTGGGCATCCCATCCAGTAGTTTTTTGTCTTCAAAGACCTCCTGCAAAAGATGGTCGACTCTGGACAATTCAAACTGAAAGGTTCTTCAGCTCAGGTAGCATATGTTACTACTACAGTTCGAGAGGAGGAAGGGGAATGGCAAGAAGTAAAAAGAAAAAATTCACAAAAGTATGATGATTGGATGTTCAGAGAGACAATCAACCGAACTCATGCTATTTTGCGAACATAATTAAAGAAACCGATTGTGTCTTCTGCTATGAATGTTGCGGAAAGACCCTCTTAATCAGAGGGAAAGTCCTCAAATAAACGGCATGATTCAATAAAATAAAAAGAATCAGAAGAAGATGAGTATGTGTCAAAGCCTAAGTTGTCTTTGACTCTGGCAGACTTCAGGCCATCTACTTCAAAGCCATGGGCACTGCCCCACCAAACGGCATAGCCTAAATAGGCTAATCAGGCATAGTCTTCATCAGATGAATAGTTAATCTTCGGTTCTGTTAATATGATTCAATTAACGGATCCATATGCCAGTCACAAATTCAATTTCGAGGATCCTAAATTCCCTGTATCAAATAGGGGAATCAGAGGAAGTTCCAGAGTCTCAGGATATAGGGGAAGACGTGGATCTTTCAGAAGCCACTATTCCAATTCTACCCCTTCTAGAACTGTGTACGCAGCAGAAACTCGTGGCAGAGCCCATCATCGATCTCAATAAGAACAAGCAAGTTCTTCTACCAATAGAAAATTGAGTCTTAGCACAGTTATTTTGGAATACCGGTTGAAGGTTCCATATTCTTCTTCATAGCAAGTAAATGGATCTAATCGTTCTAATCTTCCAAAACTAGGAATATTGCTAACTCCTATCCCAATACAAGATGCATCAACTTCCAAAGCATCTGCTTCCAAGGTACCTGCTAAACAACATATTTCTATTGGGAAACGCAGACCTCTGGATCAAAAGTATGATGTATTGAAACACTTGGCCCATTTACCAACCAGGTTATCAATTCTGGATACTCTGAATCTGTAGAAGATCTTCGGGAAGCACTCATCAAGGATTTGTTAAGTCCTAAAGAGTTTGAAACTGAAATTGCTAAAGCTGAAGTCTATCACATAGAGAATAATCTTGAAAAATGCCATGCAATAATATATTTTACTGATGAAGATGAAGATGATTTTATGCATGATAATATTATACCTTTTTTACTTATCTGGAAAGGTCAATGGCGTAGACGTCTGAAGAGCTTTCATTGAAAATGGTTCAGGAGACAACCTCATGCCCATTCATACACTTCGTCGATTGGGCCTCACGGAATCTGATTTATCTCCTTCTACCATTATGTTACAAGGATATGATAAAAATGAATAAGAACCACTGGTCGAAGTTACACTCAGAACATAGTTTGGAGATATTGTATCCAATTTGGATTTCATGGTTGTTGATCAAGTCTCAGCTTTCAACATCTTGCTTGGAAGACCCTGGATACATCAACATGCGGTTATCCCTTCATCATACCATCAATGTCTCAAATATTGTTTCGATGGTCAAGTTGGGACATTTTATGGTGATAATGCCCCATTGAAGACATGTGAGTCTCAATACATTGAGGTGGAATTCTATCACAAGAAGGGAAGGGAGAAATCCACAACAAAGAAGATTACCAAAGTTAATGCTCCATATGGTTTGGAGAAGATTCTAGTAAATCCATTTACACATGTGAGTAGAGTTTATGTGTTTCCTATCAGTGAAATTGACAAGATAGACCCAAATAAAAATACTCTTATGGAAATATCCATAATGTCAATTACTGCAATCGGGCCAGACAACAGGGGAGAAATTAGTAACCCACCAAGAAGTGATGGAAGCCCAAATGGTGACGTCTTCATTTCATCTTCTGAAATCCAACAAGTCTATACTTCACAAATTAGGCCATAAGAAGTTATATCAACATCGGAGGTGAAAAATGACGTCGATTCTCAATCCATCATCTCCTCTTTATTACCCAAAGAAGACCCTTCATCATCAATCGGGTCGGAAATGGAAGCTTCTTCTCCAAGATATGCAAATTTTGACATCTCTTCTGATCATGAAAATTATGCTTTATCATCTACTATGCAAGTAGAAATTGAAGAAATAACACATGAAGGAGAAGAAGAGGAAGATCTTAGAGATGCTTCTCCAGCATTTGAAGAGGGTATCTCTACCACTATGGATGAACTCAATGAAATAAATGTGGGTACAAAAGAATATCCATGCCCCACTTTAATCAGTGCAGCCATGACTCTTGAAGAGCAAGAGATTTATAGTTCTTTTCTAAAGAGAAATAGAGATATATTTGCTTGGAACTATACAAGAAAATTCCTGGGCCTGATCCTGATGTTGCTACTCGTCATTTGGGTTTACCAGAAGAATATCGAGGATTTAAGCAATTCGCGAGAAGAACACACCAAACTTATGATTCCAAAATTGAAGCTGAAGTGCATAAGCTTATAAAAGATAACTTCATCAGATAAGTTTAGTATCCCAAGTGGTTGGATAGTATTTTCCCTGTAAAGAAGAAGAACGGACAAATTATAGTTTGCATCGATTTCTGAGGTCCTAATAGGCATTGTCCTAAGGGTGATTTCCCAGTTCTGATTACAAAACATTTAATTGATGCAACAGCTGGCTATGAAGCACTTTCCTTCAAGGATGGATATTTCGGATATAATCAGATCTGAATGGCCCCAGAAGATGAGGAATCCACAGCCTTCAGAGCCCCTCAGGGCGTGTTTTGCTACCGGGTAATGCCCTTTTGCTTAAAGAATGCAGGTGCAACATATCAGCGTGCCATGCATCGTATCTTCAAACCCTTATTAGGTAATTTTGTTGAATGCTATGTAGATGATTTGGTGGTTAAATCCAAACAAATTTCTAATCACTTGTCTAATTTGGAAGTCATATTCTGCAAGCTTCGACAACATAATTTGAATATAAACCCCTTAAAATGTGGTTTTGGGGTAACCTCAGGAAAATTTCTCATCTTTTTTTTATGCCATCGTGGTATTGATATTGATCCTGAGAATACTAAGTCAATCCTTGTAATGTCACATCCTCGAAATTTGAAATAATTAAGAGGACTTCATGGACACTTAGCCTATATTCGGCGTTTCATCGCCAATTTGGCAGGAAAAAGTTTACCCTTCACCTAATTGATGAAGATGGGAGTTACTTACTAGTGGACTGAAGAATGTCAAGAAGCATTCTATATTCTCAAGAAATACCTTATGAGTCCACCGGTACTCATGACACCTGTGGAAGGAAGACCACTTATCCTCTACGTGACAGATCTAGAGCGATCATTGGGTGCCTTTCTTGCTCAACAGAATGATGATGGGAATGAAAACAACCTCTACTATCTTAGTCGAACTATGCTTGAGGCAGAAACCTATTATTCAAGTATTGAGAAGTGCTGCCTGACATTAATATTTTCAGTTCAGAAGTTGAGACACTACCTGAAACAACATGAGGTCCAATTGGTATCTCGCAATAAACCACTCAAATTCATCCTTAGTCGTCCAATGCTTACATGACGTCTGTCAAGATGGGCAGTTATTTTTTAGAAATTCGACATTCAGTATGTGTCTCAAAAGGAAATAAAGGGCCAAGCTCTGGATGATTTCCTGGTTGAACACCCTTCAGTGGAAGACACATCTTCAGATATTGAACTCCCTGATGAGGAAGTCTTGTCTAATCAAGAATGTACTCATGCATGGGAAGTGTATTTCAATGGTTCTTCCAGAAGTCCAACAGGGAGGAAAATGGAAAATCCTAAATTCAACAAAATTGGCTTAGGAATTGTACTCATTTCTCCATAAAATGCAGTATTACCATATTCCTTCTTATTGTGGGAAGGTGGTACCAATAATGAATCATAATACCAAGCTCTCATCACAGGCTTGGAATTAGCGCTTCATGAACAAGTGAATCACTTAAAGGTGAAAGGTGATTTAGACCAGGTAATCAAACAACTCAATGGGGATTATTCCATCAGGAAAGAAGAACTAATCCTTTTGTATGATTACACAAGAGAGTTTATAGCGGAATTCCCTTCAGAACCGACATTTTCTTATGTCCCAAGATCACAAAATGCTCAAGCTGATGCACTGGCTAATATAGCCACAGCTCTAGAAGATCCAAATCGGGACGAGACAACCATCAGTATTGCCCACCGTCATGCAATTTCACCTTATGTTCGAATCAGAATAGAGGAAATTAATGAAATTAGTCCCATTCCTAAACCCTATAGTCATACTACAGGATGGATGTCACCTATCAGGGAATACCTTCAAAATGGAACACTTCCATCTGATACAGCTGAGAAAGAACAAATCCGGTGACGTTTGGTCAATTTTACTCTTTATGATAGCCCAAATCACCTAGATAAAATTCTCTACAAACGTGGTTTTGATGGAGTTCCCTTCAGATGCATTGATGGTGAAGAGACAATGGCTTTCATGAAAGAAGTGCATGCAGGAGTCTGTGGTGCCCACCAGTCTGGACATAGACTGTCTGATCAGATTCGAAGGCTTGGGTACTTTTGGCTTTCAATGATACAAGATTGTGTTGATTTCACAAAGAACTGTCATTCATACCAAGTACATTCCAAATTCATTCATCAACCTCCAGAGTTTCTTAATACAACTAAATACTCATGGCCATTTACCACATGGGGAATAAATGTGGTGGGACCTTACCCTTCGGCTACGACCAAGAAGTTTAAGTACATTCTTACTGCTACTGAATTCTTTTCCAAATGGGATGAGGAAATACCTCTCAAGGAAGTCAGTTCTAAATGCGTTGTTAGCTTCATCAAGTCTAACATCATTACCAGATTTGGTGTCCCTCATACCATATTGACAGACAATGGCACCAAGTTCTATTTATTCGAGGTGAAGAAGTTGTATCAAGAAAGAAAAATCAAATCTAACCATTCATCTCGGTATCATGCAGCGGCCAATGGCCAGATAGAAGCCTTCAACAAGACTCTTCAAAATATACTGCAAAAGATGGTGGATAAAGATAAGAAGTCATGGCATGATAAACTCTTTCATGCTTTATGGGCTTATCGGACTACCACCCGCACTGCAACACAGTCAACTCCATATTCATTGGTATATGGAACAGAAGCAGTCTTTCCAATTGAAGTTCAAATACCCTCACTCAGAGTTTCCATTTGTGTTCAATCATCTACAAATGAACAATCTCAAAAGCGATTGAATTAATTGGAACAATTAGATGAGAAAAGATAGTGCACTTTCTACCACTTGGAAGTCTATCAGAATCGAATAGCACGATCTTTTAGAAAAAAAGTTCTTCTTAGTTCATTCACTCAGGGAGAATTGGTATTAGTTCTCAGACTCCAATGATACCAGGAAAGAAACCTCCCCTGCTTGAGCCAAAATGGGAAGGACCTTACTCAATACATAGGGTCTACTCAATGGAGCTTATTCATTAATCTCGATGGATGGAGAACTCATCACTACTCCAACCAATGCTTGATTTTTGAAGATGTATTTTGTATAAACCCACAATATATCATCCGAAAGGTCCTGTATGACCTTAAAATGCACCACCGCCGAGCAAGACATTAAACTGCATAACCAACAGTCCATGCATATGACCCTAATCTATTTGCACATACGTCCAACATGACGTTAAACTGTGAAAAAGTTCCCTAATTCATCCAACATGGCGTTAAATGGTGTACTCTTTTGTCCTCACTGCATGACATTAAACTGAACAGTCCCCCTTTCATGCAACATGATGTTAAACTATATTGTCTCCATCTTCCTAACTACATGACGCTAAACTGTACAGAAAGTCCTTGATACGTCCTACATGACATTAAACTGTACTTTTCTCCTGCTACATGACACTAAACTGTGCAGCACCAATATTCTAACTGCAAGACTTTAAACTGCATAGTCCATGTATATGTCCTACATGACATTAAACTATGCATCGTTAAGGTTGTTTTCACCTCGTGTTTCTCACACCGAGTATGACTCACGTGAGCTAAGAGCAAACCTCAACCATAACACTCTCTCTAGGATACTAACCATGTGTATGTCCCAACAACATCATTTTTAGGTCGTTGTCCCCAAGAACAACTTGATAATTAATTCATTCTTTAATTGAACTACGCGGACTTTGATCCTTGCCTTCTAGGCTGGGTACGTAGGCAACCTCCCAAAGTTCATGCCCAAAACCAGTCTCCTCACATCGGTTCACCTCCATCTCATACGATGTTGATTTGTAAAACCGCCCCTAGAATCAATATCTTTACATTGGTTCACTTTCATCCTTGTTATACGACGTTAAACTATACAACACTTTTGTCCAGTATGACAATAAACTACAACATTCTTTGATACCCTCACCTGAGAGGGAACCATTATTTACATGGATTTTTCAATCATGTTTCATTTCAAAGACTACGTGCATACATGGCAATGCCCAAACCTTTGATCTTGGGTTAAACCATCATTGTACTAAAGTCCCCTTTCAACCTTCACATGTACGAACCAAATTTGTACAGAGGGTATT
This sequence comes from Viscum album, assembly GCA_963277665.1. Classification (NCBI taxonomy): domain Eukaryota; kingdom Viridiplantae; phylum Streptophyta; class Magnoliopsida; order Santalales; family Viscaceae; genus Viscum; species Viscum album. The sequence goes on from OY728141.1 coordinate 234,466,249, forward strand.
TCTAGAACTACGTGGGCTTGATTCCCATCCTTATGGGATACGTAGGAATGTTTGAGTGTCCCTCGAATCTAGCCCCAAGTATTTTGGGCCTAACCCCAAATTCCACTTCCAGTCCCTTGGCTGAAAAGTCCCCATGAAAATAGACACTGTGTATTTCTTACAATGGTCCAAGCTCTATGATCCTAAACTAAGATCTATAATCCTTTTGTCCCACATGACATTAAACTGTAATTTAAGAACTACGTATGGCTTGATTCCCATCCTTATGGGATACGTAGTGAAGTCCAACATTTTAATTCAGGACCCAGCCACAACATGATTATGGTTAGCATTGATCTATGTATCTTTGTATATATTTGACAGTACCCATATTTATGTGTCATAATCTTAACCTTAAATATTTTCAGATCTTCATAGACCATTTCTTGAAATTTAGCCACAAAATTGTCAAATTTCTAAGAGTTCTTTTACCTGACTATGCAGCACGTGCCCTTAGGAGGCCTTGCGTAAACAGTCTACATAACAGACTTGTCAGCCAAAAGATACTATTATTTGACTGTGCAGCCAATGCTCTTAGGTTTCCCTACATAAATAAACCCCCTAACGGGTTTGTTAAATAATGGTATCTTCATTCTTGGGAAGAAAGCCTCTTTGTCCTTATTGGTCTTAAATGACAGTATGTAGGGATCCACAAAAATAGCCATCCTTAACATATTCGTCCCATATCCTTTTTCATGATCTGAAAGTATTCAAGTCTATGGTTTATATTCTCCTTCCCTACGTTTGGGTCAGACCTTCATAGAAGTGATATCCATCCAGTTCTTCGATAATCTTGTTCGGAAATATATTCTCCATATTCAAGTACCTCTTTCCATACAAAAAACTCTATACTTTGGAAAATTTGAATCTCCATAAACTTTCACTGGCTTTTAGCAGTAGAAAGGTAAATTTCCGAGAGTTCTTTTTCCTGACTATGCAGCTCATTCCCTTAGGTGGCCTTGCATAAACAGTTCACATAATAGACTTGTCACTTAAAGGTACTATTATTTGTCTATACAGCCAATTCCCTTAGGTGGCCCTGTATAATTCAACCCCCTAATGTGTATGTTAAATAATAGTAACTTCATTTTTGGGAAGTACTTCTTCTAATGACTTTTAGATCTTTTTCATATCATTCCTCAGATTCAAATATTCTAAAGTCATAGTTTACATATTTTTTCCCTCATAATTGAGTATGGTAATATGTTTTCAGATAAATTGTCAAAGAATTGAGTCAATTCTAATTCATTTGGTCAAAGCTATTTCGACATTAAACATTAGCCTCCTTATTTCCGATGTGCATGACTTTAAAATGCCCACAAAAGACAAGGGAACTCTGAATAAAAGTCAATTTCCAGCTCACTAAACATACATTTTGTATGATTTAGGTAATATTGTGCAATTAAGAGTTTCAAAGTTTGTAGGGTTATTTATATTAATACTAGTAAAAATCAATCTATGCTTACTTGGCTCATTGGCTTAGGTAAAATTTAAAGCAGGTACCAAAAGAATACAAGCATAAATGATTGAAGATAAAAGTACTCTTCATTGATGCACAAGAATTAGAGGAACATCCACAGATTGGAGCCTCTTCTCTTTTTTAGGAGACTACAAAAGACTTTCGACATAAGTCTTCACTTGATGTACAACATCCTGAGCTTCATCAGAAGCTATTTGAAGCTCGTGCACTCGACCAGCTTCACTCTTCTTAGATTGATGGAGTGCCTTCTTGGCATCTGCAATGGCTTTCATACCATTCGTTTGAGCTCCCTCTATTGAATTATTGAGCGGATCAAGTTCCCTAGTAACAACATCTAACTGTTGCTGGAGCTGCACCTACTGGATGACTTTTTATTAGATTTTATGCTTCACCTCATTCATCATGGTAGCATAATCAGCCTCAGCTCAGGATACCGTAGCCTCAAATTCTCCGATGTTAATTGAAAGTTTCACCCTGGTCAGATCTTCGCGACACTTTTGCTCCTGCTCCCTCCTGAAGATGACCCGTTTCACCGGGGCATTGATCTTTTAATATCCAAAACTGCCAAGTCCTAGAATGACAAATTGGGATGACAATCGAGGGATCTTCGATGATATATCTTCTAAAGGCACCTCAGATATGATTTTCCTTATGTTGTTCCATGCCTTGTGTCGTGAAAAGCTGAACACTTTAAGAACCTCTGGGTCTGATTCAAAATCATCATCATAGGGGGAATGTAATCTGGAATTAATGCACATAAAGAAGTGCCCTGTTCTGCTCCATAACCTCTGACCTGTTCTTCTTCGCTTTCAATTCCCGTTGGGGCAAAGGTTAAGGCCTCACCTCCAGATCTAGCCACTGTAGTTGATGGCCCTGCATAATTAATTGAAAGCTTTGGTTAGCTTCAAAGGATATCAAAAGAATAAATTGTCCTGAAAATTAAGTACAAATCACAAATATTGTTATCCCTTACCCAACGGTGGATCAACAACCTGAGAAGACTCCTCTCTATCTTTCCCAATCTCAATAGGATCTTCAAGATGGGTCTCATGAGAGTTTACTGGGTTTAGCTCTAATTGAGATAATGTCTCTGCAATGGTAGGGTTGACATCAATGTCCACACCCTCTTCAAGCATTGGTAGTTCAGCAGCTTCTATGGATGGAACATGCATATTATTTTCAGTCATTATTAGAAGTTTAAATTATAAGAAAATTTAATGGGTGAAGGATAACACTCATGCCCAAGGTCTTCTAAATTACATGACAACTTAGCATGATCATAAAATTCTTCGAAATACATGCCACGATTCATCATTTCATCCAATGATATTTCAGAATCCTGGTTAGTATCACCATTGGGAGCGTTTGATGTGTCTTCTTGACGACTTACGTCTTGTAGCCCATGAACCTAGATAGAATCTTTGGATAAAATCACGGCATTAGTTGCAACAACCGCCAGAAGCTCTAACGCAGGAGTTGAACCTGAAGTATCACAGAATGGATTTCAGTCAGTGTTTCATTCAACATTTTTATGAAGCATTGTTGACTTACCAGAAACATGATCTTCTCTTCTTGAAATAGCAGCATGAGGAATACTAGGAACATATGCTAGCTCTTCTCCAGGATTAGCCAAGTCAGCTTGAATCTGAGATTTTTCCACAACACCCTCTGTAGTCCTAAATGGAGGATCAATCCTTTCCCTCAGAGGGGAAATTGAAGAAGGCCCTGCTATCCCAAGGAAATTGATTAGTCTTTTCATGGTTTAGGACTCATGATTATCTGAAGAACTTACCACTTCTAATGAAGCGTTTAGCTATGGTCTTCTTCCTTTGATTTTTTTTCTTCCTTGGATTTTTGGGAGTATCAGCAGTCTCCATTATAGGTACCTGGATGGAAGAGGGGAAAGCCATGTGCAACTCCTCATCCATGGCTTGCTGGCCTCGAGATATCTCACCTGGTTCGTGAGGAGATTCAGCAACAGCCCTGCTGGAAGTACCACCAGGGCTATACTGTGGAGAAGGAACCTCAGTAGTTTTGGCAAGCTGCAAGATGAAGAAAACAATTTCCTTGAATAACAAAGCTTCGACTGAAATCAAGTGGCAAAGTAAATAAGGAAAGAAAACATACATCTTCAAGAGCCACATACTCATGCCACTCCTCGTCAGTGGTGCCGTGATCCATAATTTCCTTCACCCTCTTGGTGATAGGGATAGAATCATTGGTGGCACATATGTAGGCCTTCAACTCTTTGACATAGGCTCTTACTTCATCAGGGTTATCCTTGAAATGAATATTCATAGGAGCCTGAAGATTCCCTATTCCAAGAAGACGTAACCCTTCACATAACTCCATCCAGATAGTTTCAGTATTGCAGTATACATCCCGCCATGTTTGGATGGCCTCTGGTTGTAGATATACATGTGTACTAGAAGGTTGTGAATAGGGTCCTACAAACTTGGATTTTAATTTCTTTCTAGCTCCTACAACTTGAAAAAGAGAATTAAAACTTGTTACTCTATAAATTTATCTCCAATTAAAATTGCCTCAATAAAGTAACTCACGGGGAGTTGATGGAGTGGATCTCTTGATTCTGACAGGGGGATTATATATGGCACGAGGCCGTTTTGACACAATTTGTATCTCCTAATAATCTGATGAATCGGCCTCGGTTGGAGAACTCGGTGAACTAGCTTCAGGAGTGGAAGAATCAACTACCACCTTAATTGTTTCTTTCATAATGGTTCTCTTATTCTTCCCAACTCGGTCAACAGGTTTATTCAATATGGCCTCAGGATATGACGCTATCTAGTTTTCAGCATACCATACAGTAAAATTTCTTACCGCTTCAGTATTTGGTAAGTCAAAGACTTCCCCAGTCCTTTCCATAGCCGTTACCAACCATAGTTGCCAAGCAACCATTGGATGATACTCTGATTTGACGTGCACTGGAGGAGATACAACAGTTGTTTGCTGACACTTGAATTGGAAAGAAAATTTATATGGAGCATAGGCCTCACATATCATTTCCCCATCAATTCTGGTGGCTAATACACCATCTCTGCAGGCCAGCATATAAGACCTCTATTCCAAGATGGCTGATCCATCATCAAAAAATCGCCATATCGGCAGATTTCCATAGGGAAAGAAGTGGAATTCCTTATGCATACCCAGCCTTGTCCTAATATCATAAGCATTGAGGTACAAAGGACAAATGGCAAAGAAGGACGGAACAGATGGCTAGAAAGAACTTCCAGGAATCTGTATTCCGTTTTGAACAGCATATGTCCGGAAGTGAGTGGCGATCCATCCCCATAAAAATTGGAATGGTCCCACTAATCTCAAAGAGACTTACCCATATAGACATGGAGTAAGCTCCTGTGAATCTTTTCCAAAACTAGGGTAGAAAACCCCACCATCTTCCTCTCATCCAACTTGGTTGTGATAATGAAGGTCTCTGGCCTGACGCCTCCCTTCGAATCTCTAACTATAAAATGATATACACTGAGCCATAAGGATAAAAGCCTGCTAGACGGGGCTTCTTCGGGATTTTATGATTCACTTCATACCCCCATTTCTCAAACTCTCCTGGTTCCAGAGTCGGCCAGAATGTGCCAGGAATACCTCTCTTATCTGCTCTAGGGCAGCTAGTAGGATGAGTACAGGTGGTCCCCTTTTCCCGCTTCTTCTTGAGAAACACATTCATCAATTCCTCTGGATGAATATCCCTTCTAGAATAAGTCATTGAAGTCTTTAAGATTTTGAGCTTATGATAAATCTTCAATAACTCTCGAACCAAATCTGGAGTCTTCTCTGGATCATTCATGGTTGCCTTTGGAGGGATGAATTAGTCATACATATCACCCAGGATTGGAACCCATGAGATCTTGTAGACATCCCACAAACTAATTCCTACTTCTCCATGGGTCATATGGAATGAATTAGTTTCTGGGCTCTAGCGGCTAAGCAATTTCGGTGAAAAATTATCATTCCTATAAACATATGTCTACCCAGCCTAGATAGCTTTAAAAATTATAGCTCTCTTCAGATCCTTGATAAACTCTTCACAAGTTTGACGTACCCAATAAGCCTACATCCATGTTGGCTTCAACCCTCCTCCAGAACGGAATTCCAATTTCTCCTTCCAGCCTTTGGATTGATCCATCTGAGATTTTCGAAAGATTAAAGGATAACAATGTGGTTGCAACTCAGGCTTGTGATGTTTTAGATCTGGACCAAACGAGCTATGATGCACTATATAAGCTTTCTTTACTATTCCAACATTTGAAAATGTTCCTGCGATTGAGACATTCGTTGAAGAAAAGTTGGTATACAACTGAAACCAAGAAGGCGGGAGATAGTTCTTTGCCTCTTGAATATTGACATCTTGCAAGTGACCATGGCCATACAGAGGCACATAGATGCTGTGTGGGAAATCATGATGATATTTCTTTATATGCTTAGCCAAGTCCAGAAGAGTGATTTCGCAGATGGAATAGTAATCATGGCCAACGATGTCCCTCATCTCATCAATTCTTTTTCTCGCCAGTTCATTAGTTGTTCTGATTCTCTTTAGAGCCATTTGATCTGCACAAATGTTGAATAATTAACTCTTAAAGTATGTTAATTTTTCATAAAATTTGTGAAGGATTTGAAGAAATTGACTAAGTCATTAAGGCGTGAAAATCCCATAGTTGGCACATAAGTAATCTTCGGTCGCGAAAGTATTGGTCATGCAGGTATCACCGCGCAAGTCTAAATTCCTCAACAGCAGCGCGACACAAGAAAAAGAAGAGCGGACGAGAAAAAGCCGAGAGCCAAGCTGCGCGCCGAGATCAAGAAGTCCATGAGAGCTGAGTGCTTTGTGCGGAATAAAGCCCCATATTTTTAGACACGGCCATGAACCTGCGCTCCGTACCCTGCACGATCAAAGGCCGTACCCCTGCGCGCCATACCCTACGCGCCTGAAGCCCATTTGCGCACCATACCCTGGGCGCCCCAATTTCCTTTTGATTCTAGATTTCCTTAGAGTCAAATCCTCATTTCTTTTGGATCCAACTATGAGGGGGGACTATTGTTGATGATCCTTTCATCAAAAAATCTAAAGATTGGAAAAGGGTATTATATTAACTCAATGTGATTCAACATTTGGAAAAATATCAAAAATTGAAAAAGGAAGGAATAAGAAGAATGTTGCACAAGGGTCATGCAAGTTCTACGATGGACGCACAAGTACACTTGCGCGCCCTAAGGGATAACTGCCCGAGGTCTTCCCCATCCTATAAATAGACCCTGTGGGCCCCCATTTCGGGATGATTTTTCCAGAATTTAGATTTAGAGATCTGAATGCCCAAGTCTCTTCTTCAGGTCTTCTGAACACTTCTAAGGAAATTCTTTTCCTAGAATATAAGGTCTAAACAAGAGGAGTAAGGTCTAAGTGTTAGAATTCACTAACACTTGCACGCTTAAGGTGTTTTACCCTTAAGGGAAATGAACATACTTGCACGCCGCCATACTTCCACACCAAAACTTACGTGCCTCTCTTCTGGAATTACCTTAGGATAATTCTAAAGGCATTGGTCAAAGATTGCCTAGGTATTACCATTCTGGTTTACAAACGTGCAAGTACCCATGTGTCGGTAGGTAGACCTGCGTGACCAGAACTTGGGCGCTCATGCAATACCTACGCGCTTGCTAGGACTTGCGTGCCCCTGCCTTTTTGGGTTCCCTTCTTGCCCATTTCACCCCTATAATGACATTCCACCTCTCCTATTCAAGATTATGTCTTCAATACACTCCTCAAAGCCATTTATGGCATCATTTCTTGATTTGAATTCCTTATTTGAAAGGAATTATGTGGAATATCTCTCAAAACCTAGTGATTTACACATCTTTATGTCACTAATGATTGAGATTTCATTCATTCAACCACATCCTTTAAGATGAGAGAACTCATTAACCTAGGCCTCTTTTTCAGGAATAAGCCCCAGTCATAATTCATAACCTGGGCTATTTTTCAGGAGTAAGCCCCAGTCATAATCATTAACCTGGGCCTCCTTTTCATGAGTAAGCCCCAGTCATAATCATTAACCTGAGCCTCCTTTTCAAGAGTAATCCCCAGTCATAATCATTAACATGTGCCTCTTTTTCAGGAGTAATCCCCAGTCATAATCATTAACCTAGGCCTCCTTTTCAGGAGTATGCCCCAGTCACAATCATTAACATGTGCCACCTTTTCAAGAGTAAGCCCCAGTCATAATCATTAACTTGGGTCTCCTTTTCAGGAATAAGCCCCAGTCATAATTCTTAACCTGGGTCTCCTTTTCTAGAATAATCCACAGTCATAATTCTCAAATATGGGCATCCTCCTTAGGAGTAAGCCCCAAGTCCCTTAATTTTTCAAGTCCCTTAACCTAGGCCTCCTTCTCAAGAGTAAGCCCTAGTCTTAATTTCTCTTAACCAGTCCTAATTTACCTTTGATCTAGGATTCCTTCTCAGGAGTAAAATCCAATCATAAGTCATTTCCTAATTTGGGCCTCCTTTTCAAGAGTAAGCCCCAAGTTAGAGTATTCAAATCTCCATGAAGCACATATACCTTTATGGACTTTGTTCCCGGATTTCTTCCCTGAAGTAAATCCTAATCTTCATTTATCTGGGTATTCATACATATATAATCCCCACATTATTTCTTATGATTGCATCTTTCATGGAACAATTGTATGATTTTTACCAATACCTCTTGTTTCTCACACCGAGCATGACTCACATGAGCTTAATGTGTAAAAGTAATTATTACATCCTTTTTAGAGCCATCAATCATAAACATCATACTCCCTTACTCGAACTATGTGGGTTCTGATTACTTTTCAAGGATACATAGGTAGCCCATATGCAGGTTCGATCCCAACTCTAAAATAATCCATGTCCTTCTGAATGACAGTAAACTTTATGTGCCCCACTAAGTGGCTTTAAATCCAGCATGGTCATCATAATGACCAAGAGACTTCTATATAAATGTATCAAAGGATATCATTGACCAAGAATCTCTAATAAATATAGATTATTCTCTATCGATGAAGAACATTGAATACATTTAAAAGATTCACTAAATTTCCTACATATTTAATCATTGATTGTCAGATCTGAAGGAAAGCTCATTTTATACGTGGTAATGTAATAAGGATTCACGAACATAACTTAAATCTATAAAGAGAATCCCGGAGTAGAAAATAATTCCCCTCAAAAAAGGTGTGATGAGTCCGACCTCTCATCCTCTCGACCAATGAAAATTCCTAAGCCTCATCAGTCCGCAAACAAATGAGATCATACCATTGGAAAGTAGGTCCAAATGGATGTGGAATAATTGGATGTTTCCGGTTCTACGAACAAACCAGTTAGAAACTGATTGGAATGTTTGAACCATCAATCAAGGAGGTCGTCCCCAAATTCTAAGGGAAACAAGTACATAATCAGATCGTCTTTATTAGGCGTTAAGTGCATTGTGTTCACACGAATGGGACTAGGTTTACATTCACCGGTGAGAAGGGAGCCTTTAAAGCGCATGATGGACTTACTCAGAGGAGAGTGCAGCCGATCACTCATTAATTATCTAGACTTACCCTCAGAGTGGTTGATGTGGAGAGTCTGAGATATCCTACGGTGGTGGACCATTACACAGATGTCTTAACTGATGATGTTTTGGGTCTAACTCATCCTCGAGAGGTGGAATTTTACATTGACATGTACCCCGGGAGGGCACCAATATCTATACCAGTGTACCAGATGTCTCTCGCAGAGCTTCGTGAGCTGCGGGTACAGATGGAGGACTTCTAGGGGAAGGGGTTCATCCAGACTGATTTTTCTCCTTGGTAAGCCCCGATTTTTTTTCAAGAAGGCTGATGGGAGGTTGAGACATTTTTTTGACTATCATCACCTAAACCAGGTGACTGTGAAGAACAAGTACCCACTCCCAAGGATTGAGGACTTCTTTGATCAGCTGAAGGGAGCATGGAGGTTCTCGAAGATATACCTTAGATCGGGCTATCACTAACATAGAGTACGAGACGAGGATGTGAATAATATTACTTTCAGAAGTCGGTATGGCCATTACGAGTTCATAGTTATGCCATTTGGTGTGACCAATTATCTAGAAGTGTTCATGTGACTCATTAAGAAGATATTTTATCCAAACCTTGATAAGTTTTTAGTAGTCTTCGTCTATGAAATTTTGATGAACTTGGCTACCGAGGAGGATCATGCCTATCAGTTACAGATAGTTCGAGACACACTCCAAGAGAACCAGCTTTATGGTGAGCTATCGAAGTGGCAGTTCTGGAACCAAGGGGTTTACATTCTATACATTTTCATCTTAGAGGGAGGAGTTGCGATGGAGGCAGTGAATATTGGGGTGCTACTTATTTGGGAGCCACCCATGAGTGTGACTGAGTTATGGAGTTCCATGGTATTGACTGGATACTACCAGATTTTTGTGCCATAGTTCTCCAGAGTTTTAGCACCTTTATCAACATTAACGAAGAAGGGTCAACCCTTCGTGTGGTCAGAGTGATGTGAACAGAGTTATCAGGAGCTGAGGAAGAAGCTGAATAATGCCCCTATCTTGAGGCATCTGAAAGAGGGTGTCGGGTATGTATTCTTCTAAGACGCATCAGGGACCAATCTTGGATGTGTTGTTATGCTGGAGCGAGTAGTTATCACATATGGTTCTTGAAAACTAAGACAACATGAAAAGAAATACACTACCCATGACCTGGAGTTAGAAGTAGTGGTATTCTCCTTGAATATGTGGTGACATTACTTGATTGGTGAGCTTTTTATGGTTCACTCTGATCAAAAGAGTCTCAGGTGTATCTTCCCTCAGAAGGACCTAAACCTGAGGCAACAGCATTGGCTTGAGTTCCTTCTGGATTATGACTTCGAGATAGTCTATACTCCTTTCAAGGGGAATGTTTTAGCATATGTACTCTGTAGGGTACCGATTATATAGCTTATAGGTGAGGCAACAGAGCAGTTGGCCACTTTTTAGATACCCATTGTGGATCGAGATTGGGAATCTTTTCTTCAGTCTCTTGCATTCACTCCCCCACTTCTTCAGCAAGTTAGGGAGGTTTAGTGTGGGGACACTGACTGCGAAGCTCAATGTGCTCATATATCCATAGGACATGCACCTAATGGATTTTATGAAGGTGGGGAGCACGTTATCCTCTTCAAAAGACATACAATGGTACCAGTGTCACGTTGGGAGGGAGTATTGAGGGAGTTCCACATATCCCCTCTAGTGGTACATCCATGAGTAGCGAAGATATACCAGGAACTCCGACAACAACACTGGTGGCTGAGAATGAAGAAAGAAGTATCAGATTTTGTCTCTCGGTGCCTCACTTGTTAGCAAGTGAAGGCAGAGCATCAGGTACTAGCAGGATTCGTTCAACCATTAGAGGTCCTTGAGTGGATGTGGGCAAGATATCAATGTACTTCATGATAGGAATTCCACGTTCATCAAGGGGTCATGATTCTATCTGGGTGACCATCGACCGACTTTGCATGTTGGCCCACTTCCTACCGATCAAAGATTAGATTTCAGTAAATAGATTGGGACGCCTCTATGTGCAAGAGATTGTGCAGCTACATGGATTACCCTCGATTATTGTCTCCAATCGTGATGCGTGTTTCACTTCCTGGCTACGGAAGGGGTTGCAGGCTTCTTTTGGGACGTATCATCATTTGTGCACTGCCATCCATCCTCAAACTGATGGATAGACTGAGTGGACCATTTAGACCCTCGAGGATATGTTGCGTTCTTACGTCCTTGACTTCAGTCATAGTGGGGAGGATAAATTTACTTTGGTGGAGTTTTCATACAACAACTGCTATCACTTCACCATTAGGATAGCACTATTCGAGGCGTTGAACGACCGACCTTGCAGATCGTCTCTGTGCTGGACAGTCTGAGGGGAGTCAACACTCATGAGACTAGATATGGTACGAGTTACCACAGATAAGGTGCAGATAATCCATGAGCGGATGAAGAGGGCACAAAGAAAGAAGAAGTCTTATGCAGATAGGAGACGGAGACCTCTGGAGTTCGAGGAGGGTGACCACGTCTTTTTATGGATGTCACCATGATGAGGATTGCGGAGAGTTGGCCGAGGCGAAAAGTTATCTATGATGTTTGTCATACCCTTTTTGGTCCTTATCAGAGTTGGAGAGGTGGATTACTGCCTATCCCATCCCCCTCAGTTGCACGAGGTGCATGACATTTTCCATGTATCCCAGCTGAGGAGATACGTGCATGACCCAACACAGGACGTCGACCATGGTGAGAAAGAAATCAACGATGGGGAGACATTTACGGAGGTTCCAGTAGAGATTGAGGATCGACAAGTGCGGGTCCTTCTTGGGCGATCAATACCTTCAGTGCGTGCACGTTGGAAGCACGAGAACCTCTGGAAGAGAATATGGGAGCTGGAGGGTCAGATTTGTGCCGAATACCCTCAATTTTTTTCTTAGTTTTTTTTGTGATGTGGCTTTTGGGGACACAAATCCCTGAGGAGGGGAGAATGTACTGCCCCAGAAATTCCTTCTAATTTTTTAAAATATATGCGAATTTTATGAGCCCATGAAAATTGATGGCGTGTAATTCCGAGGCCCATAGTTCCCGAAATGAATTTTAGAAATTTTTTCAGGTACATCTAGTAAACATTTGAGCGGTTTATTGTAACTTTTGAACTGGTGCTCAGAATTAAAATATGAGGACACCATTGAACTCACAACTTAGATATTCTCTTAAAGAGACATTCACCTTGACCATAGTAAGAAGAGGGTGAATGTTAGAATTTGTGTTTTTCATGGAAAAAAATAAAATAAAGATCAAAATCTTATTTAATTTTTAACCTCCCAATTGAATGCTTGGTGGTGGGGACCAACTGAGCTAGAAAACACCACATTTTTGAATTCAATGGTGGGTACCACCCGAACACATCATTAATGTGGGGGAAGACCTTTGGAATCCTCCCAATTAATTGTGCCAGTGCAAAAAAATAAATTGTTCCAATTAATTGTGCCATTTATTAAAAATGTGTGAAAATTAATTTGTTGAAGCTATTTTATGGGATCCTCATTAACATTGGGAGGATTGGATGATAAAAAGGAGAACATGGAGAAACTCTTCCTCCAATGAAGAACGTGATCTCCAATGAAGAACACACTCTCCAACAAAGAACCTACTCTCTAATGAAGAATGCGCTCTCCAATAAAGAACAACATCTCTAATGAGGAATGTCTTCAATGAAAAAGAACTAACATCCATCCTTACCTCCTCGCCAATGTCAAATAACCTTTGAGGTCAGGTTTTTTGTTGATTAATACCCCCATGCCCAATTCTTGTTTACCCCCTTCAATTCAGGAACATTATTGATTCTTCATACAATTCTAACGTGGAGGGTGCGGGACAAACGAACATGGCCTGACCCCTTCACAACATTTTTAAAATATTTGGTGGCCATGAACCAACAACGACGTCCTGAGATGAGTGCAGAAATCTACATAATGAAGAACATTCTACCAGGGTGCACCCGGTGGCCAAATGAATGTCGCCGGAGACCCGTCCTGGTGACCGGCACCGAAGGGAGTGAGAAGCGGCGGCCGACACACTGGTCGTCCATGGAGATAGTGGCAGCACAACCATGCCACCAATTAAGGGATGCATCATGTCAGCCATGGAAGAGCGAGGGTAGTGGCTGGCACACAACCGGCCGCGTGACGGAGGTGGAGGCAAGCATCTGCGCCGCTTGACCGAGAAGGGTCACTATGTGATTCCACTGCGATAATGGAGGGGCGACTGACATTCGTCCAGCCACCGACGAAGGTGCGATGAGAAACCGTGCCATGAAGAGGAGGGGCCCGACCGTCCGACTAGCCATAGTGGGCCGCAGCACCGCAGGCCTCCCCACACTGCGTTCTAGGCCCCGCCGGTGGGCCGAACCCAACGGGCCTGGTCGAACCCAGCGGTACATACCAGACCCAGCGGGCCGGGTCCGACCCTGGACCAGATCTGGGTCGGACAGGGTCGGCCCAAGCTACGTCGGTCCGGACCAGGACCAACATCGACCCTTTTTGTTCTTTTGGCCATATCTTGAGCTACGAGCTTCCATTTGACAAACCTTCTACAGTGCCAAAAACCTTGGATCCTGATGGTCCTTTTGGTATTCCCCAACTGAGTTTTGGAATAAGATGGGGTATGGCTGGGTTGGATTGAACAAGAATCCAACCAGGCCCTCGAAACTAAGAGGCCTATAACTTACAAACCAGACATCAGATTGATGCACTGTATCTTGCGTTGAGAACACTTTTATGTGGCGGTCCTTTGGGATACTTCTTCGTGGGAATGTGTGGAAATAGTAGTATAGACCTGTGGATTGACGAGTAGATCCTCCAGGAATCAAGAGTGCTTAGTGAAGGAACCCTGTAGCTGGCTGTAACATGAGAAAGGGATCATATGTGGGTCTAAGTTTGGGATCCTTTATGGGTAGGAATTCAAGAGTCTCACTTGGATCAGCTATACGAATCCATGGGAGACTACTCTCGGATCCTACATGGGTCTACAATACTAGTATCCTATGTGGGTCTGATGTTGTACTAGGATCCTGTGAGGGTCTGATGATTTAGGATCCAACATGGGTCTGATGATTTAAGATCCTACGCGGGCTTGTCTCTTAACAGAGTGAGATGATTCAGTAGTTACATTTAATCACTTATACTGTTGTATCTAAGTTATACCTAGTGTGATTTGAGTCATTTACTTTGTTTTAATCAAATGTGTAGCATACCTCTATGGTACTTACCTTTGTGGTGATTCCTTTTTGGTAATCTTATATGTGGTGTACCTTTGTAGTACTTACCTTCATGGTGATATCTTTGTGGTATTCTTCTGTGTGGCGTTATTATTGTGGTACCTATCTTTGGGGTTTTACCTTCGTGGTATTCCTTCCTTCGGGGAACAATTGAGATCAGGGCTTTGGAGTTGGACCTTGTGTTTCAGCAGGAATGAGATGGGTATACCTGATAACTTAGGTATATGTATGGAGATATAGTTAAGTATGGTTGTCAGATGTTTTCATGCTTTTTGGTTTATCCTTTGTGGGGTTTTGAGACCTTCGAGGGTTATGGGGTCCCTACTGAGTATCGTTATACTCACCCCTGCTTGGGCTATGCCCGCACCTTGTTGTGTTTGGTGTAGACGATGGAAATCACTGACTGAGGAAAAGAGTAATAGGACTAGAGGTATCTCAGAGGTGGAAATTAGACGAGGAATACCGCAGAGATGACCGTTCAATAGCTATACATACACTTCAGGTAGGATCCTTGGTGGGAGTTCACATGAGCTATTTCCGTTTACTTTTACTTTTCTGTTTTCATGTACTTTCCGGATAGCCTTGTATTCTGGACACTTTTTCTTACTGTACACACACTTTTTCACTAAAGTTACTTGTGTTCGTATCTTGTTGTGTGCTTGGTTGTTTGTTTTTATAGGTTAATAAGGAAATGCCTTCCTTCATTTAGGGAATATTCCTTTTGGTGCTAGTCGCCTGCCCCTGGCCTATTTAAAAATATACATTCATTTATATATCACGGGATATGTTTTGTCTATGTTTTGGGCGATTAGAAAAAATCCAAACAAAAAATAATTTTTTAAAAATGAATTATAAATTAATATCTGGCTTCACTTAAGCTAGCATATAAGATGAAACCAAACACCTTTGTAAATTCTATTGATCATATGAAAATAATTTTAAAATCAAGGTGGACATAAAATTCCTAGTAAGGGGTCCTAAAATCATGGTTAAAATACTTAAATAATTTATATAAGTACTCCATGAAAACGTTTTATTTTTTTTGTGAAATTAAAACATAAATACTTTTCAAAAAATTACTCTAGGTCTCCAATAAATTTTATATATTATTCATAAACATTGAGAAATAAATATAACATTGAAACCCCATATCATTTTAGAAAACATTAAAACATTAATTTCAAAGTAATCTCTTTCTTATGGAATATAATGATCATTAGAAGACATTATGAAATACTTGAGGTCACTAGTAGTGTCACATTTATTAAAAAATACCATTAATGTCATAGGTTCATCCCTCATTCCCCATTATAAAATTAGATACTAAAGTGTCTCACCCTGATATTGCACAATCCTTTATTTTATTAGTTTATTGGACTTTAATCTTTTTAGTTGAGGATTGGGATGAGTTGGAGGTAAAATTTTCAAATATTGAAGTTCCTTGTGTATTTTCCCATTTTGCATGGGCACCACACAATTTTTTGAAACTATGTGATTCAACGAAGGTACCGATGTGGAAGGTTATAGTGTGGGATATAATCTACTACATAGTTTGATCATGGTCGGTCAAATTGTATGGTTTTGTCCTACGATAGGTCCTATCTTAGGAAGAATATACCGTACAGTTTGAGCATGGAAGTAAAAACCTTGAGGGTTGGTCGTGGAGTCACTCTTCTCTTAGATAGCAGCTACCGCATGCTTGTCACATGGTTTAGTAAACATTGGGGCCCAACCGTGTGAGCTACCCAGAAATTTAAAAATACAAAAACCATATTCTACCCTCTCCCACTTTTTAACATAAATCAGATCCCTTCCCCATGGGTAGATTTTATCAAACAAAGGGATCACCCTAGGTACCTCTCTATGATTCCTCCTCTTCTATGGGTTCTTCTTCTTCCATTATAATGTGAGTTTAAGGGTTTTTGGTCATTTTTCTCTCCATTCTCTCTTACAATACCTATTTTATGATTCTTCTTTCATAGTCCCTCTATTTTCTGATCCATAGAAGTAAGGATAATGGTGTATCTTTATCTTATTTATGTCTAGTGTGTGCGGTTTGGTCTTAGGGGTGTATTATTCCTCCTCAAATAGTTTTGTCACATTCTCTTTCCATTAAGGTAGGTGTCCTTATACTTTTTCTTTCTGATGAATTCTATTAATTCTTGGATTCTTCCATATCATTTTTTAACATGATTCAGAACATTATAATGAACATGGCTAGTTTATTGTAGAATTTTATTTTTGGTAGATATTATTAAAAATGGGTCTCGATGTGATTCATTCTTTATTTTTATTTTTTACATATAAAATGTGTTTGATGAAATGTCACTTTATTTTTGATAGAAAAATGCATTACTTCAGGTGGTGTTGTACCTTAGAGATATTTCATCAAAATGGTTTGATTGTGGATTTTGATATTTTTGTTTGATTTGTTAATTTTTATAGCTTGATTATTGTAGTAAAATGTTTTTGAAGGATTACCATATTACATTAAAATGGATTATTTATGATCATTAATTTATTTAAATTCGTGGGTTTATTTTATCATTCAAGTTGAAATTTTTAAAATGAAAATTGAATTTGGTACTTCCATGTTTAGTAAAGGTGTTCCATTAGATTTTTCCAATCCATGGGTGCACAAGGTTCACCCTTGAATGCGAATTCAAATGAATGTGGCACTCTAAAACATTTTTCCTTAAAATGTACCCTATATTTCCATCCAACCCATTTTTATAAAATTTTCCAATGATTTCTATATGGGAATGTGTTTCTTAAAGTGATATGGAAATGTAATTTCAAATGTGTTCCTTAAATATTGGACAGTTTGGCCTTGAAACATGTTTTTTGAGAGATTGAAGAGGTAAAGGATTTTTTTTAGAATTTTATATTAAAATATTTTATTTGGTTGTGACATTGGAAAATAACGTCTAAATGAATTTGTAATGTATTTTGTTTTTGGAATTATATGTCCCTTTTGGAACTTAAGATGTATCGGGAGATTTGTTTTATAACTCGTATGTTGTGAAGTCAATTGGAATCTTTAAAATACATTGTGAAATGGTTTTGAAGGAATTTCTGTTGTGATGGCCCAGTCAGCACTTTTAAATGATTTATTGTATTAAGGGAACACCTATTTTGGATTCACATATATCGGTTATTGTAAAGGTTCATTCCATGTTTATGGAAGGAATGTGTTGTGAAAACATGTAAGGAGAGGAATATGTATAAGGGCCTATGACATACATAGTGTAATATTACCATTGATTCCTAGGTTTTGGTTAGAAGATCGAGTGATGGTTACTTATCATCCCTGATTAGAAGGGTCGAAACCCCTTGATTTTCTAAGAGGCTAGGTGGGTTTTTCCACTTGATTGGTTAGCTAAGGGTACACTGTGGGTTATAGACTATAGTGCTTCACCATAAATTGGTTGGTGGTTCAGAACTGAGTACGTCTAGGGATCAGTCTAGGTTTGTTTAGAAAATTCCCCTGGATACTAAATTATTTATACTTGTTCATTTTTTGTTAGATTTTATCCCCATCTTGCACATAGTATTAATTCTCTACACTGCTTAGTATTTATTTTATTATCCAAATGGCTTGGGATTTAATTTCTAAAATGATGTATTCTTTTAAAATTAATAGTTTTTTGTGTTATATATTAAATTGAAAAGCATGTGATTATTTATATAAATGTGAAAGCCCAATTTTTTTATGTACCTTTAAAACAAGTGTTAGTGAATTTTTTAGGGAAAGGAAACATATAGATTATTTTTTGGATTCCTACTATGCTGTTTATATGAAGAGTGTTGTTTGTATAATTCAATCTAGGTTCATTTCTCTGTCAATCTTCTTGATTTCCACCATTAATTTTTAGAGATAATACAATTTATTGTCTACATTTATCTCCCTATAATTATAAAATTCCTATAGATGATTCAATATATTGTATCAATCCATTTACTTATCTTTTAAACCCAATGCAGAGACATAACTAATAACCTGATTTATCAGAAATATAATACATCCCCTATGTGACTTCTCTTGTCATCCTTCTCAACCTCAAACTCTCAACATGGTTGATAATTAGGTATAAGTGATTCCATAAAATTTAACTTCCATTCTTGGTAAAATATAATGTATTATACTTTGTACTACTTTATGATGTTTTCACTTGATTTGATGTTTTATTTCTCTAATTTAGATCATAAGGAAAGTGATACAATCATGTAACATTCCAATATCTACAGAAATTAATTAATATTAATTACATTTAAATTATTACTGATTGTGATGATATTAATTATTATATTATATCTCATATAATTTTTTCAAATCCCAATATCCCATATTGTTGGATTTTGAATTTCTAGGTGCTCATATATTCTATTAGAAATTATCCATATTTCTATTCATCTAATTATTAATCCACTAGAAACAAGATTTAATCATTTGTTTTCAAATGTTCCGAAATGATACAATATGAATGATAGTTCTATATCAGTTCTGACTTATGGTATTCCTCAATTTATGAAACCGTGGATCTAGTTGAATGAATGATAGTTTATTATTCTTATTTATCATATTTGAGTTTATTATTACTCTTTATGTAAGAAACATGATCTTATTCTGACATATAGATATTTTATTTTAAGTTTATTCTTAAGAAATTGGATTAAAATAGGTTGAAGGGATGATTGTGGGCCTCTTACACGATGTGACTGGGATCTACAAGTCATGTACTTATATGTTCACGTAGTGTATGGAATGTTACAATCTATGTAATCCCAATTAACAACCACGTAAAGGGAAAGACAAAAAATTATAAGGACATTGTGTGTACTCCCAAATATACATAATGTACTTTTTTAATGATTAAATCTGCCAGTAGCATCATTTTTTGTCATATAGATAGAAGTCTCCATCGGGGTTTCGAAAAGCAGCGCCGAGAGGCGTTTTCCTTCCTGATTTATCATTCGAACCATGATTCCTTCAATTTAAGTTCTGTTTGAACACGATCGGTGACCTCTTGATTCCTATTTTAACTTTTATAAAAATATATTCTCTCGATATACTTAATTAAGGTATAGTATTTATTCACTTTCTATAGATCTACTCTATTCTAGGGAAAATTAGAGCCCACCACTAGATGTGGATAGTCCTACTACAACTAGGTATGTGATCTTGTGCCTTTCGCTCAATGTTGAGTTGTTTATATGTTTTATATTGCTATTTTCCCATGATTGGTTGTAAACATGGATGGAAATTGACCCTTTTTTCATAATGACGATTAGGTCATGAATTTATTTAATTTAAGAATGATGGAGATTTTTTATCCGATTAAGGGCCACCGCTTGAGAGAATTCCCTTGGAATGACCATTTCAGGAAATTTGGCTAAGGTTTCCTAGGATTCATTCCTTTTTATCCCTAATTTTATTATTAAGTATAAATTACATTACAATGGAATAAAAATTTTGGTAATTTGTGATTGATTTTATTAATGGTTTTGGTATTAGTGATTTCCCCTTTTCCTCGTGATATGCCCATTATCGTTTAATCCTTGTGATAGTTTAATTAAATTGTTTCTTGATATGTGTGATTCCCACATGGGTTGTTATATGTTAACCATGTCATAGTTTAATTTACATGTGTGGATTAACATTCTGAAATGGGGGATATATGGTACATGATCATGATAAATTTGATATTCCTGTTGGTGAGGATTTTTTATGCCCATGGTCAAGGATTTGTTACGCTTGTGGGAGAGGATTTGTTATGACTATGGGTGAAAATTCATTAGGAATGGGGGGATAGATTTGGTTATTCCTATAGGTAAGGTTTTTCTATGCCTACAGGAACAATGTTTAACATAATATTCAAATGGAATGATATATGATTCATCTTCTAAGAAAAAGCACAATCTAGGATACTGTCCTCACATTATTTGTTTATATATCCTTTTGAGGTATCTGTTGAGTATTATTTATAAAGGGGGTTGACAAGCTTAGGTTAGATATTAGGACATATATAATTTAATGTAATTGAATGGTTGAACTAAACAGAATGAATGAAAATGGAAAATAGGGCTAATAGGATTGTTTAAAGCTGATTACAACATAGTTTACAACTTTTCCTTTTTACACTACTTTTTTCTTACAATCCCTGACAGATAGACCTTGATATTTTGTGGTTCCAAACATATATTTATTTCTTACACCTTGTTTGGGTCGGTCTTTTTTACCCAAATTGATTATATTGTTGAAGGTTTTGTTAAGGTAAAGCACCCTTCTACAAGTAATTGAGATGCCATTTAGGAGTAGGAGAGTATTAGACCGATGAGGATTGAGATGATTCAGAGTTTCCTTTATTTATTTTTCTTTTAGAACATATGTTTTGGATTCATTCAATGTACATGTACTGGCCATTTTCATAGAACATAAAATTCTGCATCATCATTTGTGTTGAATGATACCAGGTTTTGTTATTTTATTTGTATTCCAATATTTATTTCAGATATATACTATTTACTTCTTTCTCAATTTCATATTATTAGTCCACTATGTTACAATATACCAATTTGGTCATAGTTTCCCCACTATCATACCCATGGCCCTACCTACTGGTCGGTAGCCTTTAGATTTTGGAGAAATCTGCTCAAGGCTATCTGGAAACCCAGTTACATGGCACTAGTTGAGTGAAATTTTGATCTAGGTCATTTAAAAGTTGTTTCAAATGAGTTTTATTTTGTAGTTTTCTTTATAGTTTCATGATGATATGAAGTTAATTGAATTTGATAATTATCTATTCCAAGAAGTAGCTACCCCTTGTATAATGAAAATTCATATTACCTTGAATAAAATTTAATTTTTTGTATTTTAAGCTATTACAGTTGATTGGATTTCACTGTTGGGTGAAAAACTTGTTTTGTGTTGATATTATTGATATCATTGTGGTTTTATTTTGTTTCATCCTCATGATATGTGCGTATTTCATCTCATTAATCATATATAAACTTGTTATAAATCAGATTCCATGCATTCGTTCCATGCCAATTAGAGAGAATTTATGATTTCATGTTGTTGTGATAGATTTTGTGCTAGATATCCATTATAATGTGATAGATAATGTGATATATGTTCCTAATATTATGATAGGTTTACTAGTACGTGTTATAGTTGAATAGGATGGAAACAAAACATTGATCCTATAGTAGTATGGGACCTCGTCGACCCTAATTTGGTGGATCACATTTTGGCAATGGGATATAAACTGTTCTTTATGTGTTATAGGTGGAAGACAAAAATTAATTCCTAGGGAGTATGTGCCCCCATATATCAGAATTTTTCACACTGTTTCTTTTTTTTCAATAATAGGGGTTCCAAAAATGTTTTTGAGGCTTAATTTCTGAAATCCCAAACAACACGTTGTTTGGTCCTATAAAGACATGTCATGTGTTCTTTTGATCGGGAAGAAAATAAATTCTCCAAAAACACTCTGTGTACTCTATGTACATGCCTTGTGATAGATGACTATTTAAGAGGCCATGTTAGAGATAACATAAGTTATTGTGTTTTGATCAGAACATGTCATGTACCTTTTGTACGTCCTAAATAGATTTACATAGACAGACCCGTGTAGATCTGGCTATGTAAAATTATATCTCCAGGAGGGAATACTTGTGTACATGTCATGTGTCATCCCGACATGCCTTGTAGGTCGGACATTTACATGAATAGGGTTTGCATAGATACATTCCCATGTGAGAGATTAAGGGGACACGTTGTGTACCATGGGTGTTTACAAGCCCAAGCTATCATAAGTACACAAACATGTAAGGGATTAAGTGAAAACGTCGTGTATTATTCTTACATAAAGTTTACTCATATTTTATGATCATTTTTGGATTTTATTCACCTCTTTAGTTCATTTATTCTTGAAATGCTTATCTTGAGGAATAATATTATGCTGAGGTGTATGTGCTATAAATTACAGATCAATTACACCACGACGACCTCAAGCTATACTCGAGAAGAGTGGCAATGAGCATACCCTACAGGTGGTAGGCCATAGGATACCAGTGGATCCTCCAGATGTTATAGTCATAGAACTTGATAGTATAATGGACATAGGTGCAGATGTAAAACGCCTTGAAGGCTTAATAAGGTTTATAAATAAAAAACGGGAGTACCTCAGCCTTCCACATCTATGGCAAAACTGACATGAGTTTTCCAGCAGCAACATCTTCTTATGTTCTCAGGAGATGGTGGACCATAGGATGTAGATTCATCACTGGAGTCCATGATTATTATCTTTTAGAATCTAGAGATTCCTCCTGATAAGAGATTCATGCTCACAAATTATATGCAGCGTGATTCATCATAGAGGTGGTGGGATGTTGTCACATAGATAAAGCCTCTTATGAACGTGGGATGAGGAGATTTTATGTTGGTCTTTATGACCACTATTTCCCAGAGATGTTGAGCGCCAATAGATCTGAAAGTTCATGCTTCTAGAGAGGGGTTCAATGTCCATGATTGAATTTTCTATGCATTTCATTGAGGTTCATAGATTCTATCCTATTCTGGTTGGTGATGAGACAATGAGGTCTAGAAGATTCGACGATGGTCTCAGTTATAAAATGTAGTCACATGTGAACATTTTCTAGTTTCCTTCTGTATATTCCACCATGAATAATGTTATGATTACCAAGCGTAATATATTGGAATATGGGGGGTGGAAACTAGGGTGGTTCCTCACTATGATCCGATACTATCTTGACAGGAAGCAAGAAGTGTCGTTTGGAGCTCGCTCACGGTGATACGAGCAGTCAGAATGTTTCTTCTAGTAGCCAGGTAGGTGCTATCACTATGGAAGAGCTAGGAATATGAGATCGTAGTGCCCAATGGAACCAATCGAGTTATGAGATTGTGGTAATATGGTCCATATATAGAGAAACTGTAGGGAATTTACCCCAATATCTAGTGATAGATGTTCAACACCAACTACATGTTCAGGAGAAGGGTCGACAACTTCTCACTGGTCAATGAATTATTATACTTCCAGCTACTGAGTTCAAGGTGGTGGTTGTGGTCGAGTTATCTTGGCACTAGTTTTCAGAGATAGTTGAGTGGATCAACTCATAGCAGCATGGTTATGTCACAGGGCCATGACATAGGCCATAATTTTGCAGTACAGTAGATATAACGTCTCATGCTTCCACAGTATGCTTCCCTTTGAATAATACAATAGTGTGGGTTGTATGAAACATCGAGTTCTAACACAACACAACCTATCATACTAGCCGATATGAATAGTAATACCCACTTTTTAAAATTTTATAAATTTTATCCTTCAAAATGGACTTCATTATTGGATTCAGAATATAGAAATTATCTTAGGGTGTATTTTTTGTATTTTTCTAAATACATTCAATTTTTTTGAGTAGTGAAAAACACCGAGTTAAAGTTTAAAACCGAATTTTTATTTAAATAATAATATATTTTAATTAAATTTATTTTAGGTCAAAATAGATAAATAATACCTTTCTAAGTTCAATTTAATTTATTGGAGTCAGTTTATAATAATTTTAGATATATAAATGTTTTATTGAACATTTTACCGTCTTTTACCCACCTCCTATGAGCATTTGCAAATTTACCTAAAACATAATTTCATTGCTTCTATGAGTTGAATTTAAAAAATCCAAGAGACACAGTTGATATCAGTATGTAAAATTTCGTTTAATAAGATGAAAATAATTTTTGTGGAATAGTAACTTTTTACTTTTATTTATCAATGTTAAAAGTGAATCGGGTAATTAAGGGGAAAATGATATTATTATTACCCTAAAACATGTCCTAATTATATTTGTTATGTATTATCCAACCAAAAAACAACATTAGGAATAAAATATGAACCTATTTGGTCCATTTGGATTTGATTAGGATATTTATTATTATTTTATTTAAAGAAGAGTTAAAAGAGTTAAAATCAATGTTTTATAACAAAAAAATTTTTATATACGGTTATACAAAAGATAAATTCGACTATAAATATTAATTAGATAGATAAATAGACTACCTACATAATGGTAGTTTATTTATAAATTATATTCATTAAATAAATTAATTTATTTAAGACATAATGATAATGTAGTAATTAACTAATTAATGAAATATTAAAATAATTGATATTATAAATATCCAAATAAATATAATTTGATAATTTTTTTGAATAAAACTAATTTTATAGGTTAATATGAAATGTTAGAGTTGGTTATAAGAATTTAGTTCGATGTAATAATGCTGTTATTAATTTAGAAAAATTAAAATACCAAATAGTGTCAAAATTGACATAAAAGAATTTTTAAAACAGATATTATATTATTAATTGATATTATATTCCTAAAAATATAAATTTCTTCCAAAAGACATATATAATGATATTTTTATCATTAATTAACCACTTGGGGTTATCATAGAAGTATATAGTACGTTTATTAACCATATAATAGAAAAATACAAACAGACAAGGTAAATGTCAAACTATTTAACTAAGAGTTAAATCTAAAAGATAATGTTAATATAGTGAACCAAACCTATATAAAACATATTTTTTGAGTGGTTTTTGACCCATACCCACATTATAAATTAAATAATTAAATTTTTATCCATTAGAAACCTAAAATTCTTTTATTATAAAAAAATATTTCTAGCTTTTCCTAAGATGCCCCTCACCCCTCTTATAAAAGGGAACTCCACAATCTCTCTAATTCACACCATCAAAAACATTTGGCTCGGCCAAAACATGCCAAAATAACCTCTCAAGTATCCTAAATTCATCATAGAGGCCTTTCTTTAGTCATAAAACCTACCTATGGATCCCTTTTGATCAAATCAAATAGAAGAACCCAAAAAAGAGGTAAATATTTCATCACCTCTTTCTAGTTCCTTTCTTCTTCCACTTCATTTTTCTTTGTTGTTTCCATTATAAAATAGTAAATCCAGTATATTCTATATAATGTGATGTTATTATAAATATTCTACAACCAAATTCATTATTGTATCCATCCTTTGAATGACGTGTTACCATACGGGCGTACGTACGGCTTACCGTCTCTATATCATGGTGTAATTGAAATTCAATACATTAATATTTGGTTGGGTATAATAATGATGTGTAATTGATTTAAATAATAAATATAGCATGATAATGATTCTGTATATATGATATACCATCCAATTATATGTTTTTTTAATTTCAAAAGAATGATATTGTCACTCGTGCGTACGTAAGGATTACCGTCTCCACAAACGCGATGAGATTAATTTCCCATCATATCCATTCAAGACTAATTCTCATTAGATGATTAAAAATAATGTTTAATGACTTCATATCATTCGGAATATTAATAAGATACATCCTATCCATAAAAAACATTACTTACGTAATAAAGCATATAAAGGAAAACGAATCAATTAACACCCAAAACAAAAATAATACTAAGATATTATTAACAGAGAAATTTTAAAAGATAATATATGATATCATAATAAAGTATATGATTATTTTATTATTTAATAACAATTATTTCACCATTATACATATGTTTAACCAACCCCAAAACTAGGAAAATTACAAGTAAGGGTTAATTCTACAATCTCTTCATTATCCGAGGTTGTTTATACGTAATTATCTACCAGGACCT
This sequence comes from Viscum album, assembly GCA_963277665.1. Classification (NCBI taxonomy): domain Eukaryota; kingdom Viridiplantae; phylum Streptophyta; class Magnoliopsida; order Santalales; family Viscaceae; genus Viscum; species Viscum album. Next base: position 234,492,340 of record OY728141.1, read on the forward strand.
CTTTATTATCCACATCCATGATTCATAAAAATGTATTTCAAAACATTCTCACTATTTTTTAGACTATGAGTTAAAGTCAGTTATACCCTTGTTTGACTTTTTTAAGAATTTTATAAAGGAATATTTCCATCATTTTCCAAACAAGGTCCTTTATAACCTTTTCGACAAAATTTAGGTAAGAATGTCTTTTTTAACTTATACGATGGGTGTGGCTATTTTACACCGTTATAACATCATAAAATCTTCCCTTAAAAGCTTATAAGAATATATTCAAAATAAATGTCTTCTTTCTAATTGTGTTACTCTTAAATGATTTCAAAATAGATATAGATATTTCTAAAAAAATGTTTTGATTTCATCTATGTCAACATCCTATGATGGATTTTAAGTTTGTTTGATGTTGTTTTATTATGATAAAAAACATCAATATTTTATTTAAGGTTTTGTGATATATTTGAATATGGATTTTTTATTTCATACCATTCATGGTTTATGGATAATGAATTGACATTTCTTATTCATTTTTTAATATGAATGTTTATGTTATATTTAAACCTTTTCATATGAGGAATGAATTGGACTTCGTAATTGACGAGTGGAGCCTGCTATAGCTCCTCGATGCATCGGTAGGTCTCATTAGAAAAAATAGTTTCTTGGTATAAGGCCTTGAAAAAATATTATTTGTAGTATTCGAACAAGGCCTTGAATATGTGGTTATGAAAGTATGTCATTATGAATTCCATCATTATGAAAATGGATATTGATATTGCATTGATTATTCAACTAGTAGAATATCCATGTGTGTAACTAATTGTCATTATTTTGATTTATATTTGCGAAACTATGAAGAATTTTATGTTCAAAAGGCTTTTTATTAGTTTTATATAGTGCCTTAAATGTTTATGCTTATTTAGGAAAACTTCCACAATATTGTTATCCTTACTGAGCATATGAGATCACCCCTTTCTAGGTAATATTTTTCCTAGTATGCGAAAAATTACGTTATGAATAAACTTGGGACACTCTATGGGATCTCAGTGTCGTCTATGGAAACAATGTTGTTATATTTTTCCATTTTATGATGTAATGTAAACCTTATGAATGTATCTAGTACTTCCAAGGATAATAAACTAATCATCCTTTCGAGATTGATCTTTAGTTAACATTCCAATGTTATGTAATAATGTAGCAACTCTGGGTAACTAGGGTCTGGGCGTTATAGTTGGTATCATATAATGTTTAGTACTAACCTTGGAAACAAGATTTAGATAAACTCTAATCAGAGCACATTACCCTAAGATAGTCATTGAGGATTAGTAAAGATTAACTTCCTATAATTTTGGTTATGTAGAGATTTTGTGACTTTTAATAGTAATAAATCCTTATATGGATACGAGAAGGTAAGGGTGGCTATGGCATAGATGTGTCTAGGGGTAAAACACGAAAACACCACTTTGAGCTATACTTGAACGAGAAATGGTGAATGACAATGGTCTATGCTGCACTCTTGGTTACGACACTCCTAGAGGATATTATTAAGATAATTATCATTATCATTAATGACCATTATGAAGTGTTGATGAGATTATACTTCTTCAAAGAAACATTTTGTATGATTATAGATTATATCCATAAATGGTTCAATTTATGTTAAGTGTTTTACATGTTTTGTTTTATGTATTTTGATTCATAAACTAATATAGTTTATTCCATTGTTTTGAAATGTTTCCTAGTGGAAGGAATGGAAAGTGTATCAATGCACACACTCCATGTATGGATTTTCCTTTTACCTAAGATAATTATAGCTGAGCTGGTGATGCAACTGGAGGTGATCCGCTAATCATTATACAGGGACAACTAACTCAGGTTATAAATAATAACCTTACCTATATGGAGCACCTTGATCCGCAGCGTAGAGGATAAATGTTAGACCTCTTCATGAGGAAACAACCACAAAAATTCCATTGGGATACAAATCCAATAGTTTCCAAGCAAGGGATAAATTCCTTAGAAAAAATATTCGACTCCTTGGGGAGTAGTGAAAGGGAAAATTTTTTCATGGAAGTTTACCGCCTCACTGGAGATGATGATCAATGGTGGACATTGATTCAAAACTCAATGAAAGATGATGAAGTATCAAAATATGTAATTGAGGGAGTTTAAAAGAATTTTCTAAGAAAAATACTTTCCTCATGACCATCGAGCAGATTTGGAAAAAAAAATTCTGAGTCTGAGGAAAAATGAGAATGAGAATGTCATGAAGTATGAATTTAACATTACAAGGATAGCAAGGCATGCTGTCGATTATATACATAACCCAAGAAGTAAGATTTACCATTTCATTGATGGGTTAAAACCATTTCCCCATCGAGAATCAGTATCAAAATCCTTCTCAACATACAAAGATATTGTCTCGTGTGCTATCAAGACAGAAATGGATTCTCTATATCTTATGAATTTAAAGAAAAGAAAGAGAAGAAGAGATATGCAGAACACTCTGGAAATAGAAAATAAGGAAATAGGGAAGAAGGGAAGAATTGAATTTCAACCCTATGCTAATTTTGGATGGAAGCACCCTGGTACCTGTCAAAAAGGAAATGGAGAATGATAAAAATGATGACAGAAAAGACATCTTGCTGGTGATTTTAAGGGAAAGAAAGACACTACTAATGTGCAATTCTATAACTGCAGGGAGATGGGACATTATGGAAATGAATTTCCTAAGAGTCAAGGAAAAATACCTCAGAAAAGACCAAGGGATCAATGACAAGATAATGCTATTACTACTGCTGAGTATGAAGCTTCAAAAGATGTGGTGGATGGTAATTTAATTTTGTACTCATGTTTAGACAATGGTTTATTTGATTTTAGATCATTTCATTGTTTCATATAATCTCAGTTTGCTATGAAAATTAGATATTTCCAATTTTATTTATCATGGGAGTTGTCAGTCAAACCTTCTAAGGGAAATATCATTGCTACAATTTTCTGTGTTTAAATTCCCATTAGGGTATATAAATGTTTTTATCTGCTGATCTCATCATCATACCCATGATTTAATTTGATATAATCCTCGATATGGATTGGATTTTGGACCATGATGCAAAAATTGATTGTTAGAAGAAGGTGGTTACTATTTTTGATGCTGATGATGAATAAAACCTTATCTTTAGAGTAAAATCGTCACCACCTAATTCTTATTTAGATCCACCCCCAGTAGCTCAACAATATTCAATTTGTGGAGAGGAAAAGAATGTTTGAAAAGAGTACGTGCCTATTGTGCAAGAATATGTTTATGTGTTTCCAGCGGACTTACCTGGACATCCTCTAGAGCGAGAAATTGAGTTTTCCAATGATTTAATCCCTGGATCAAGTACCATATCCAATAACCCTTATAGAATGGCCATTATGTAATTAGTGGAACTAAAGATACAAATAGAGGAATTGAGTAATAAGGGATTTATTCACCCTAGTGTTTCTCCATGTGGACCCTAGTTCTTTTAGTTAAAAAGATATATGGATCATGAGGTTGTGCATTGACTACAGGGAGATCAATACTATAAAAATAAAGAATAAGTATCCCCTACCTTGCATTGATGAATTATTCAACCAAATTCATTGAGATCAATACTTTTCAATGATTGACCTTCGATCTGGATATCATCAGTTTTTTGTGAATAAGGAATACATTCTGAGAACAGAATTTCGAACCAGGTACGTGCATTACGAGTTTACAGTAATTCCTTTTGGATTGACTAATGCACCCTCTATCTTCATGGATCTAATGAATAGTGTTTTCTAGGAATATATTGATGACTTTGTAGTGGTATTTATTGATGATATCTTGGTATAATCCAAAAGCTATGAAGATCATGAAAATCACTTGCGCATTTTCGTGATGACTCTTTGATGACATGAATTATATGGGAAGTTTAGAAAGTGTGTATTCTGGATTCAGGTGATTTATTTTCTTGGCCATATTGTCTCCATGGATGGAATCTCTGTTGATCCTTCTATGACAAATGAAATACAAGAATGTCCAGCACCGATGAGTATAACTTAGGTACACCATTTTATTGATTTAGCAAGATATTATCGACGTTTGATCCAGAATTTTTCTTAGTTGGCTAACCCATTAACAAAGCTCACACAAAAAGGGGTTAAATTTCGTTAGACAAATGAGTGTGAAGGATTTTTTGTAGAATTGTTGAGATGATTTTTCAATGCTCCTTTCTTGACTCTACCATCAGGTAATGATGGGTTTGTTATTTATAGTGATACATCGAAGAAAGGATTTGGTTGTGTCCCTGTACAGAATGATAGAATTATTGCCTATGCATCACGACAGGTGAAAATTAATGAGAAAAGATATCCTACTCACAATCTGGATTTTTCAACTGTAATCTTTTATTTGAAGATTTAGAGACACTATCTGTATGGTGAAAAATGTGAGATTTATACTGATCACAAGAGTTTGAAGTATATTTTCTCACAAAATGAACTCAACATCTGGCAAAGAAGATGGCTTTAACTACTCGAGGACTATGATTTCATGATTCACTACCACCTGGGGATGGAAAATAAGGTGGTAGATGCTTTGAGCCGAAAATATCATGGAGTTTTTAACAAGATGAGTGTTGAAAAGGTCCCTATATAAATGGATCTAGTAAAGATGGATATGGGAATAACCATGGAAGGTTAAACATCAATACTTTTTCAAATGGTTTCCATACAGTCTTTACTAGAAAGGATAAAAAGTTCTCAGGCTGATGATGAGGAGTTTCAAAAAAAGAGTAAAGGTGTAAATAACGATAGATTGAGTGACATCGTATATGTATATGGAATCTTGAAATTTGGGGAGAGATTTTGTGTTCCCAATATACTTGATCTAAAAAGAGAATTAATGGATGATGCTCAGAGCTCCAGTTTTTCAATACACCTCGGGACCACCAAAATGTATAGAGATTCGAAGGAACATTTTTGGTGGGACAACATGAAGAATGAGATTGCTGATTTTGTTTCAAGATATATGGTTTTTCAAGAATTGAATTCTGGAAGGAAACAACCTTAATAAGTCTTGCAACCTCTTCCCATACCTGAGTGGAAATGGGATAATATTATGATGGACTTTGTCATGGGACTACCAAAGTCTCCTAGAAGGAATGAGGAAATATGGGTCACTGTTGATCGTCTTAGAAATTCAGCACATTTTCTTGCTATGAAAGAATATTTACCTCTTGAACGATTAGCAAGACAATATATTAATGATTTTGTAAGACTTATTGTAGTACCACTATCTATTATTTCTGATCGTGATCCCCGTTTTACATCATGATTCTAGAAAAGTATTCAGAAAGTCCTGGATACTGAACTACGTTTCAGCACTGCCTACCACCCCCAAACTAATGGAAATTAGAATGGACTATTCACAACAAAAAATACATGTTGAGATCATGCTCACTTTACATTCAAGGTATGTGGTATCAATATTTACCTATGTTAGAATTTTCCTATAATAATAGCTTCCATTCATGTATTCAGATGGCACCATATGATGTGTTATATGGAAAGAGATGTCGTACACCAAACTGTTGGTGTACATAAGCTAAAATCGAATATAATTATGAATTATAATGAAAAAAAATCCATACATAATGGAATTTTATTTATAATTTTTAGACATTAAATAATTAAATTTATTTATGACACAATGATGATGTAGTAATTACCTAAATAATTAAATATTAAAATAATTGATATTATAAATATCTAAATAAATTTAATTTGAGAAATTTTTTGAATTGAGCTAATTTTATCAGTTATTATGACATGTTAGGGTTGGTTAGATGATTTTTTTTCGAATTAATAATGATGTTATGATTTTAGAAATAACAAAATACCAAATAGTGTCCAAATTGATAGAAAATAGTTTTTAGAACAAATATTATATTATTAATTGGTATTCTATTCATAATAATCAAAGGATCAACCAAAAGACGTATTTAATGATTGGTGTATCATTAATGAACCACTTGGGGTTCTCATAGAAGTATATAGTATGTTTATTAACCATGTAATATAAAAATTTAAAGAGACATGGTAAATGTCAAACTATTTAACTAAGAGTTCAATCTAAAAGATAAAGTTAATATAGTGACCCAAACCTATATAAAACTTTTTGGTTGAGTTTTGATCGACCCATCCCCACCATATCCTTTAAATAATTAATTTTGGAGCCATTAAAAACCAATAAGTCGTTTATTATAAAAATTATTTCTAGCTTTTCCTATGGTGCCCTTCATCCCTCTTATAAAAGGGCACTCCCCCTTCTCTCTAATTCACACCTTCAAAGACATTTGGATCTACAAAACCCTGCCAAAATCACCTCTCAATTGTCCTCCATTCATCCTAGAGGCCTTATTTTAGTCATAAATTCTACTTAAGGAGCCCTTTGGATCAAATCAAAAGGAAGAACCTGCAGAGGAGGTAAATATTTCATCACCTATTTCATGTTCCATTCTTTTTTCACATCCTTTTTCATTGTTGTTTCCTTTATAAAATAATAAATCCAGTATCTTCTATATAATATGATGTTATTATAAATATTTTATAACCAAATTCATAATTCTATCTATTATTTGAATGAAATGTCACCATATGTGTGTGTGTACGGCTTACCATCTCCGCGTCATGGTGTAATTGTTATTCAGTACATTTTTATTTGGATGGGTATAGTAATGATGTGTAATTGATGTAAATAATAAATATAACATGACAATGATTCTGTATATATGATATTAAATCTTATAATAAATTAGTTTAATATCAAAAGAATGATTTTGTCGGTCGCGCGTACGTATGGATTACCGTCTCCACGAACGCGATGAGATTCATTTCCCATCATATCCATTCATGACTAATTTTTATTAGATGATTAAAAGTAATGTTTAAAGACTTAATATCATTATTAATATGAATAATATAGAACCTATACATAAAAAGCATTACACACACAACAAAGCATATAATGTAAAACGAATTAGTTAACACCCGAAATGACGATATTACTAAGATATTATCAATGAAGCAATGTTAAAAGGACATATATGATATCATATTAATGTATACGATTCTTGTATAATTTAATAACAATTATTTAACCATTATAAATGAGTTTAACCTACCCTAAACCAAGGAAATGTATAAGGTAAGGGTTAATTCTACAATACATTCATTATCCGAGGTTGTTTATACGTATTTATCTATTGGGAGCTCTTTAACATCCACATTCATGTTTATTAAAAATGTATTTTAAAACATTCTCACTATTTTTATACTGTGATTTAAATTAATTTGTACCATTTTTTGAATTTTATAAGATGTTTATATAGGAATCATTCCGTCGTTTTCCAAACAAGGTCCTTTATAACCTTTTAGACAAAACTAATGTAAGAATGTATTTTTTTAACTTATACGAAGGTTGTGGGTATTTTCCACCATTATAAAATCAACAATGATTCCCTTACAATCTTATAAGAATAATTTCAATATAAATGTCTGCATTATAATTATGTGACTCTCAAATGATTTCAAAATAGAAAGAGATATTTCTCAAAAAAACTTTTTGATTTCATCTATGTCAACATCCATTGATGGATTTTAAGTTTATTTGAAGTTTATTTGTTATGATACAAAAATACCATATTATATTTAAGGTTTTGGGATAATTTCGACTATGGATGTGTTATTTCATACCATTCATGGTTTATGGATAATGTATTGGCATTTTGTATATCAGTTTTAATAAGAATGTTTATGTTATGTTTACAAGTTTTTATATGAGTAATGCATTGGACTTGGTAAGTGATGGGTGGAGCCCGCTATAGCTTCTCGATGCATCCGTAGGTATCATGAGACAAACTAGTGTCTTGGCACAAGGTCTTGACAAAATCTTATTTTTTAGTATTGGTAGAAGGCCTTGACTATGTGGTTATGAAAGTCTGGCATTATGCATTCCATCATTATGAAAGTCGCTATTGATATTGCATGTGATTATTCGACTAGTATAATATCCATGTGAGTAAATTAATGGAATTATTTTGATTTATATTTACCATATTATGATGAAGCTTATGTTGAAAAGACATTTGTTTATGTTTTATACATTTCCTTAAATGTTTATACTTATTTATGAATGTTTCCACTATATTGTTATCCTTACTGAGCATCTGAGCTCACCCCTTTCTATGTTTCATTTTTCCTAGGATTTGAAGAAGTATATTATGACTGACTTGTAGGGATAGTCTATGGGATCTATGTTTTGCCTATGGAAAAAATTTTGTCGTAGTTTTCAATTTTATGATGTAATATAAACCCTATGAATATATCTAGTACATCCAAGGCTACTAAACTAATCGGTTTTCTGAGACATGATCTTTTATTATCATTCCCATATTATTTAATAATGAATCGACTATGGGTAACTAGGGTTGGGGCATTATATTAGACCCATTAAAAGTAGGATCCCAGACACTCTACTGTCATAGGTACTATTATAGTCACATCTATTTTGTCTTCTTCACTTTATGATAATGGGGCTTCATGTAGTTTAATATATTTTCCCATTATAGATGGCACTGGGCTATGTGTTATCCCTTATGAGTATGTTATGATACAAGAAACTCCATTACGAATAAGTATGATAGATACGCATAAGTGTAAGGAGTGCCCCTTGAGGTTGGTGGGTGTCAAATATTTTGGAATATTTATGTATTGTTGATGATAGGCTTTGATTTCGTACTCATACTGGAATGGCTAGTCTCATTTCAAGCCATTGTTGATTGATATCATCGTGGGTTGAGTTTTGCGTCACCAGGAGGTGGATCAATTCTATAAAAGAGAGAGTTTGATATCCATGAACTATGAGCTGGACCCAAGTAATGGGGTTTGAGTGGGATGGCAAAATAGTTTTCCATTTTATATTACGCTGAAAAGGGAACACAACCAATGGATTTCCCTCCAGGGGATTATAATTTCTGGGATGTTTTTCCAGAAAAATTTCCCGGTTTACCTTCTGTATGATTGGTAGAGTGGTCTATCAAGCTTGTTCCAGGAGCTTAATCGGTATCCATTCCTCCTTATAGGATGGCTAGGATGAAGTTTCAAGAGCCCAAGAAACAGTTAGAGGTTTTTGAGGCCAAGGGTTTCATCAGAGCCAACACTTCTCTTGAGGGTTTGATATTCCTTTTTGTGAAGTAGGTAGAATGTACCCTTAGGCTATCTGTGGACTATAGGGAGCTAAACCCGCTAATGGTTAAAAACCAATATACTATGATATGGATAGATGACCTGTTTGATCAGTTTCAAAGAGCCTGTGTGTTCTTGAAAATCAACTTAAGGTTAGGACATCACTCGATACATGTTAAATCATCAGAACTACCTCATGCATTGTTTTTTAGTAGGATTGGTTAGTAGTAGAATGTGGTTATGTATTTTGGTATAACAAATGTACCAGTGGTCTTCGTGGAACTGATGAACCGAGTATTCCATATTTAACTGGATTCATTTATGTTGGTTTTTGTGGATGATATCTTGGTATATTCTAATAATCGACCTGATCACGCCACACAACATGAGACCATTTTGAAGACTCTATGTAAAAAAAATTATATTCTATTCTTTCAAAGTGACACTTCTGGATGGATCAGATTCCAATCGTAGGTCACATCATCTCAGTGATAGGACTATCAGTAGACCCATAGATGGTAAGATAAGTAGTTACCAGGGAGCATCCCAATGTTTTCTTTGAGTTGTATATTTTTCTAGGGCTATCTGGTTACTATAGGAATTTCATACAGTACTTCTCACACATAGAAGAGTCGAAGACGATCTTAAAAAAGAAGGGTTTGAGGTATGTATGGTCGTATTCATGGAAGATAGTTTTCTAGAGCTGAAAGGTATATTGAAAACAACATTGATTCTAACTTTTTCTAAAGTCGAGCATGAGTTACATGGTGTAGTTCGATGCATCCGGTATCCGGCTAGGAGAAATGCTTATGCTGGGGGATCAAGTAATTGCCCATACGTTTCTGTAGTTGAGGCCACTTGAGAGGAACTATCCGATTCAATATATCAAGTTATCCCTGATTCTTTATCCCTTACACTGTTGGAGACATTACTTGTTGGGAGAGCATTTTGAGGTTTACACAGGCCAAAAATGTCTCATGTACATTTTTATTCAGAATGATATTAATTTGATATAGTGAAGGAGGGTTCAGTACCTTCAATATTTCAAAATTGAACTTTCCTACTTTTCTAGTGAAAGAAAATGTAGTATTTGATGCATTGAGTAGGAGGAAACATATACTGGAAGTGAAAGAACCCAGTAGCGAGTGGGTGCTTATGGCGTTGGTCTCTGAGATGCACTTGGAGGTGAATGACATTCCAGGACAGAGATTATTGTATTATTTAGTTGTAAATTTATACCATACTAGATATATTGAGGATGAGACATGTATCAGATTTTTGTGGTCTATTCCTTTGGGAAAGTGTCATAGGTGAGAATCCACCTCCAGGTTGGTGGGTGAGTGATGATGAGATCTTGCTGAACCATGGATATGTGTAGGTGTTGATGCTCATTTTCGTCACAAAATCTAAAGATTGGAAAAGTTGAATATCTTAGCTCAAATTGATTCATCCTTTGAAGAAAATATCAAAAATCGGAAAAGGGATGAACAAGGAGAAGATTGCCCATAAGTCGCGCAAGTTTCCTCATAGGCGCGCAAGTCCACTTGCACGGAGAATTATGGTCGCACAAGTGACTTGCACGACCTAAGTGATAACCGCCCGGGGTCTTCTCCTGCCTATAAATAGACCCTGTGGGCCCCCCATTCTGAGGGGAATTTTTTTCCAGAAACTCAGATTTAAGCTCCCGGCGCCCTAGTCTTTTCTCAAAGCTTCCGAAACACTTATAAGGTAATTTCTAACCTAGAACGGAAAATCTAAAGAGGGAGAGGAAGGCCTATGTGTTGAAACTCCTCAACACTTGCGCGCCTGAGTGGCCAGCCCTTAAGGGAAAAGGGACACACTTGTGTTCCGCCTTACTCCTTCAATAGAACCTACGCACCCCTCTCTTAGAAGAACCTCAGGAGGATTCTAAAGGCCTTAACCAAAAGTCGCTCAAGCATTACCCTGCTGGTTTAACACCGCACAAGTACCCAACGTGTCGCACAGGTATACCTATGAAACCAAAACATGCATGCCCATGCAGTACCTGCACGCCTTCCAGGACTTGCGTGCCCCTGCATTTTTGGGTGCCTTTCTTGCCCATTTCACCCCTCTTAATCCATTACACCTTTCCTATTCAAGATTCAGTCTTCAAGACACTCTTCAAAGCCATTTGTGGCAGGATTTCTTTATTTTACTTCCTTAAGGAATTCTGTGGAATATCACTCAAAACCTAGTGATTTACACATCATTATGTCACTAAAGATTGATATTTCATTCATTCAACCTCATCATTTAAGATGAGAGAATCCTTAACCTGGGTCTCCTTTTAAGGAATAATCCCCTGTCATAAGTCCTCTAATCTAGGCATCATCTTAATGAGTAAGCCCCAAGTCCCTTAATTATTGGGCATCCTATTTAGGAGTAAGCCCCAGATCCCTTAACCTGGGCCTCCTTTTCAGGAGTAAGCCCCAGTCTCAATTATGGGAATCCTCTTCAGGAATCAGCCCCAATCCCCTAATTTGGGCATCCTCATCAGGAGTAAGCCCCATGCCTTAATTCCATTAACATAGGCCTCCTTTTCAGGAGTAATCCCCAGTCATAATCCTTAACCTGGTCTTCCTTTTCAGGAGTAAGCCCCAGTCTCAAATCTTGGAATCCTCTTTAGGAGTAAGCCCCCAATCTTAATTTCTCTTAACCAGTCCTAATTTACCTTTGATCTGGGATTCCTTTTCAAGAGTAAAACCCAATCATAATTCTTCTCCTAATTTGGGCCTCTTTTTCAGGATTAAGCCCCAAGATAGAGTATTCAAAATCTCCATGAAGCACGTATACCTTTATGGACCCTGTTCCTGGATTTCTTCCTTAAAGTAAATCCTAACCTTCATTTATCTGGGCAGTCATACATATATAAGCCCCACATTATTTCTTATGATAGCATCTTTCATGGCACTATTATCTAATTTTTACCAATACCTCTTGTTTTTCACACCGAGCATGACTCACATGGTCTTAGAGTGTAAAAGTAATTGTGACATCCTTCTTTGAGCCATCAATCATAAACATCATACTCCATTACTTGAACTACGTGGGTTCTGATTCCTTTTCTAAACAAAGGATACGTAGGTAGCCCGTCTATGAGTTCGATCACAACTATAAAATAATCCATGTCTTTATGAATGACAATAAACTTCAAATTCCCCAATGAGTGTCTTTAAAACCAGCATGGTCATCATAATGACCAAGAGACTTCTATATAAATGTGTCGAAGGATACCATTGACCAAGAATCTCTAATAAATATATATGATTCCCTATCGATGAAGAACCTCGAATACATACAAAATATTCTCTAAATTTCCTACATATTTAATCATTGATTGTCAGATCGGAAGGAAATCTCATTTTATACTTGGTAATGTAATAAGGATTCAAAAACATAACTTAAATCTATAAAGAGAGTCCCGGAGTAGACAATAATTTTCCTCAAAAAGGTGTGATGAGTCCGACCACCCATCCTCTCGACCAATGCAAATTCCCAAGCCAGATCAGTCCACAAACTAATGGGCACCTACCTTTGGAAAGTAGGTCCGAATGGATGTGGAATCATTGGATGTTTCTGGTTCTATGAACAAACCCGTTAGAAACCGATCGGAATGTTTGAACCTCCCATCAAGGCGGTCATCCCCGAATTCCAAGGGAAACAAAAAATGGTGAACCTGACGTGAATCCTTAACCAAATTAAAAATGATGTTTTACCTATTTGTTAGGCCCCTATTTAAACTCAATGAGAGGGCCGACAATATAGTCAATAACATATGTTCTCATCCAAAAGATGTAATAGCTAAATTTATCTTAATTACATCTGTTATATCAAATAGGCTCTCTTTTCCATGATCTTCGGCATTTCCATAATGGCCGCTCTCAAATTCACACCTGTGAATACTACTGCTGTAAATTCCACTGCTGCTATTCCTGCTGGATCGTCATCCACTCTGAGGATGACATCACCTACTCAACGTCTTCAATGCTGGGTATCAAATGCGCTGGTTAAAGAGTACCATCAACACGGTACCATCCCAACTCTAGAGGCTGCCCGACAAGCCCTCCAAGCGAACAACTCACACCAGTCGTCTGGACAACGACGACCAGTGATCAAGAAACAGGTGGTGTTGACTACCATCTCCAACCGTTTCGGGTCGTTATCCCCGAAATGCAATCACCACTCACCCCGTTATTCTGAGGAAGTGAATGAGCGGGCCCCTCAGGGCCTTAATTCAGGAAGACATGCGTCCTTACTGAAGGCTCCCCCCAACAATCGCTATCAGACTCGTGTGGCAGTGCACCCTCAACATGATGAGGGTACCAACTCCAGGAATTCGGGTCAGGTTCCTCAAACCCGAGTAGGCAAGACGAACCACCAGAGGCGGAATCCAGTCAATAGTGAGTTGGTTTTCATCTCTGCCATCTCCGGAGAAGTCCACCAACCTAACTTGGTGGCAAGCGACGAGCGGGCACGTAAACCTGCTTATTTTAATTCCACTGTCCAGCAGACTCATCTGGCAGCATCACACCAATCCCGCCAGGAAATTCCGCCGGAGTACTATAGGCAGGAACATGCACCTGTTTATACATCATCAACTAGTCAGCAGACTCGTCTGACTACATATGATGGATCTCGCCAACCACATTTGGAGAAGTGCAATCAGCAGGCACATACACCTACTAGCATTAATCAAGCCTACCAACAGTCTCGCATGGTAGCGTTCAGAGAAGTTAGTCGGAAATCCCCGACAACAAATAGGAAGAAGACTCAACTCTCTGCCCCCACACTTGAGTACTGTCAGGATTCACTGACAGGAAAAATAGGATAGGAGAAGGCACATACACCTGCTCCAAGCCCATAATAGACGTATATTCCTGTTCCGGTAGCTGAAGTCACCAAGCAAATTCAATCAATGGTGAAAGAGAAGAAGAAAATCCCTGCTCATATTCTGTATGCCTACCAGGTTATTATAACAACTTCAGAGGCATCTCAAGGAAAGACACATAAATATATCCCTGTCAGTGGAGTTACACATCAACAATTCACTCCGGAACAGACACACGCATTTGTTCTAGTCCAAGAGGGTTGTGGGGCATACTCCCCCATATCATACAAACAACCAAGTGAGGCACATACACCTGATTTGAGTAGAGATCGTCAGTCTAACCTGGCCATATTTTCTGATCAGGCACATACACCTGCTCAGAGCAGCCACGTTCATCAACAAGTGGTTTCCAAAGAGAGTAAGAAGGCGTCTAAGAAAAAGACCCACCGAGTACAGTCAGGAGATCAAGGGCCAATCTGTAACAAGGCCTTGCTCGATGCTGGAGTTATTGAAGCCCTTAGACAATTATCTGTTGATATTCAAGATTCTACACCCTCATTTCCCAATAGTGGGAACATTAATTTCGAGTGTCTTCAACAGAAACATTATCATGAAGGCTTGCTTCATGAAAATTCGGTCGATCTAAAAGTTTCAGCTTCAGATGAAAGCCACAGGAACCCTCTGTGTGGTCATAAGACCAAGGAGCAAGAGATATCCTCTTTTTCTGTAACCCATTATGGTGGTCCTCCCCATGATAATGAATTTCACTGCAAAAGTCCTCTCCGTAGTAGTGATGCACATTGCCCGGAAAATGCTCTAGTGGATAATGTAGTGTCGATAAAGCCCTCTTATCTTGAGTCACTTGCAAATGAGAAACCAGTCATGTCTGAAACTTCATCGCTTGCAGGTGAAATACTTTCTCAACCAGAAGATAGCCCAGGGTGTAGGTCATTCTCCAAACCACCCCTAAGTCATGCATCTTCTAGTTTGATCAATGATTTCTCTACCAATCCTGTTGAATCCAATGAATCATCAAGGAAACACCAAATCTGGTCAAATAAGGTAGAAGAATATTCATCAAATGATAAAGAGGAAATGCTGAATATGAGAAAACAACTGGCGAAAGGTGAAGTGCCAGCCATGTTTTGGCCTCTGGCTGACTCTCAGTATAATATTCCAGAAATGTTGATGGAAGATGAAATTCATGATATTCTTCTCAACATATGGAAAACTCTTTGTTAGTTTAAAAAGAAAGTATTATCTTATGATGAATATAAAAATCATCTTAAGATAATAGAAGGGTTACAACGTTAGATTGATTTGGCATCTCTATCAATCTCTCGATATCTGAAGGCTGAAACGCAGAAGAGAGCCCTTCAACATTCATGCCTTGGCGCACTAAGAAGATTGTGCCAGTTAATTGTCAATGCCCCATCTGGTATTCGTGTCAGAGGATGGGGTGTTCATGGAGCACTTCATTTCATGGTGATCTCCAGTCAACAAAGCCCGCCGAAAATGGTCTCATGCAATGTTAATGCCCATAACCGGCCATAGTAAATGGGATTTGTTTGTAATCAAAAGATTTCCCAAGAACAGGCTTCAACTAGTTCCTCTCAAAATCAAGAATATAGAGAACAAGTTTTTGAATTACTCTTGCATCAAGAAAATGAGAATATTAAACATGCCTCTCGTTTGGAGCAAGCATGTCACCAAATGAGAGAAGTGTCAGAAATCATCCAACGGTCTTTTGAAATGGGTGATAAAAGCGGATACAGGTTAATGCATCCAGCTAATTTCCGGACTAAGGTTCGTATGATCAAGCGGACTTTCAAGAAATTCCCAGACATAGAATGTAAATAACCACCCCAGCTTGCCAGACTGGGGACTCTTTTAAACCAACCCTCAGAATCAACAAATAGGTTCCAAGGAGTTGAGCGGGAACATCAGGAATAGCCCCAGTCCACTGGACTGGGGACTTTTTCAAATCATCAATCCCCTCCTCAGAGAAAGTCGGTCTTTTCTCGATTGGGGAAGAAACCTCAAGAGGAACGAAGAGCCAAATTATCCGGAGATTCCCTCCAAATTGAGGTTCGTCAAGAAGTTCAGGAAGGATCGAATCAACAAAAGGCAATGTCTCATCAAAGACATGGAAGAAGACAATATCACAGAAATGCTGATAGAATGGATGCGATGAGTTATGAATCAATCAATGTCATCAATTCCGTTGTTGCTGATCCACCAAATGAGGCTCACTCAGGGGACTCAGATGAAGAGGTTCCTGCTTAAGAAGATGTACGCACCGACACAAATGAAGAAGGTGTGCATACATGAAGTCAAAGGATTACTCAGAACCTAGGTAATCCTTCAAGTAACCCACTTCCCCCTCTCTGAAAAGGATCCAACAAAGGTAAGGGAATGAACCAGGTTACATATCCTTCCTCTAGAGAAGGTCAAGCGCCCTCACTAGAGAAAAGGTTTGAACAACATGAGGAAGAAATAAAAGAATTAAGGAGGTTGAATGCAGAACTACTTCAGGGTAGTCTTCTTTGTGAGAATGCTGGAGTCAGTCAGCCAAGGGAATTTGCTGCAGCTATTTGAGATGGATCAGAAATATCCTCCTCTATCAGTACACCCTTACAGGTCTAATCCTATGGGTCAAGTGAAACAACAGTTGGCAGTTCTACCATCAGTTTCAGTACCAATTGCCACATCTGTCCAAGATCCATTCATTTCAACTACCCAAGTCCAAGTTCAACTGGATGTTTCTCAAAAGTTAATAACTACTATTGAGTCATTAACAGCTCGGTTAGAAACTATGGAAGGGAAACGTGCACAAGGTCAACCAGAAAATAAAGTTTACCCTGAATGGGTAGATTCAATTTCTCCTCCATCCAGTTTTGGGAATCTTGTATTCCCTATTTTCAATGGATCATGTGATCCTGAACAGCATTTGACGCATTACGTGTCTTGTTGCGATCCTATGATGGGAACTCTGTAGTATCAAGAAGTAGTAAAAATCAGATGCTTCGTGCGAACCTTGCAAGGACCAGCTTTTGTGTGGTATACAAGCTTTCAATCCCGGTCAATTACCGGATGGGAGGATCTTTGCCAAAAATTCTTCCTTTATTTCAGCTCAACTTTGCAAAAGACAACAGTTTTCGATCTTACAAATTGTAAGAAAAGGGGGAATCAAAGAGTCTCTAATTTCATTGCTCGCTGGAAGGGATTAACATATTCCTTGAGTTTAGCACCCCCTCAAAAAGAATTGTTGCCAATCTTTGTGGAAAATCTGCGTGACGAATTACGCACGCCATTAATCCCTATGAAATACACAGGAGGGTTTCGAGACCTTACTTCAATCGCTCAGCAGATTGAAGATTCCCTTATACAGGTTAAGTCTAAATCTCATGTAATTCCATCAACTCCAGGAAGGAGAATGGGTAAAGTAGAAACTGCTACAGTTATGCTTAAACAAGCACATGTACCTGTTTCTACTTCAAAACCTTCATCTTCTTGAAGGGATCAACCACCTGAGCGCCAAAAACAAAAGCATTTCGTCCACATGATCAAAGAGATCAAAGACAAAAACAATTTGAGGATTTGAAGAGAAAAACATACTCTATCCGAAATTAACAAGTTCCTGGTTACTTCATTTCAACTCTTGAAAATAATCTGGTTCAATTTCCAAGGCCCAAAAGGCCAATCAAGGAAGGAGGTGAAGACCGTCCCAATTATTGCCCCTTCAATCAAATATTGGGGCATCCCATCCAGGAGTGTTTTGTCTTCAAAGACCTCCAGAAAAAGATGGTAGACTCGGGAGAAGTCAAATCGAAAGGTTCTTCAGCTCAGGTAGCATGTGTTACTGATACAGTTCCAGAGGAGGAAGGTGAATGGAAAGAAGTCAAAAGCAAAAATGCACAAAAGTATGATGATTGGATGGTCAGAAAGACAATCAATCGATCTAATGCTATTTTTCGAACACAATTAAAGAAACCAATTGTTTCTTATGCCATGAATTTTGTAGCAAAACCCTCTTTGTCAGAAGGAAAGTCCTCAAAGAAACGACATAATTTAAAGAAGAAAAAATAATCAGATGAAGATGAGTATGTGTCAAATCCTAAGTTTTCATTGACTCAGGTAGACTTCATGCCATCTACTTCAAATCCATGGGAATATCCCCACCAAACGGCACAGCCTAAATAGGCTAATCAGGCAGAGTCTTCATCAGACGAAGAGTTAATCTTCGGTTCCTTTAATATGATTCAATTAACAGATCCATATTTCAATTGCAGTTTCAATTTTGATGAGCCTGAATTCCCTATATCAAATAAGGGAATCAGAGGATGTTCCAGAGGTTCAGAATACAGGGGAAGACGTGGATCTTTCAGAAGCCACTACCCCAATTCTACCCCTACTAGAACTGTGTATGCAGCAGAAACTCGTGGTAGAGCCCTTCAGCGAGCTCATCAATAACAAGAAAGTTATTCTACCAATAACAAATTCAGTCCTAACACAGTTATTTTGGAAGACCGATTGAAGGTTCCATATTCTTCCTCTCAGCAAGTAAATGGATCTAATCGGTCTAATCTTCCAAAACCAAGGATGTTGCCAATGCTTATCCCATTACAAGATGTATCAACTTCCAAAGCATCTGCATCCAAGGTACCTACTAAACCACATATTCCTACTGGGAAACGCAAACATCTGGATCAAAAGTATTATATATTGAAACACTTGTCCCAAGTACCATCCAAGTTATCAATTCTGGATTCTTTGAATCTATAGCATCCCGCCTTTTTATCACATAAACTTTCATTACATTACACAAAACTGAGGATCTTTAAGGTTTAGTGTCTTGGAAACTAGGAAAATAATACATGAAAACAATATAGAACATTATTCTTAAACACTTGAAGGATTCTCCTTAAGTTCATACTAGGTTCATTACTTCATCTCGTAACCTGGGGACATACATAAACAGAAAGGGTGACTAGAAGGCCCCGTAAGGGAAACAACAGAAACATTTTACATATGAACTTGAGATACTTCAATAACGTCATGAAAAGAACTTTAAGGCTTGAGAAAGAAATCATGAGACATATCATAATAAAAATAACATTTTTCATAAATTGAAGATGTGGCTACAACATTTAATATTGACAATCATTTCATTTCACCAAGGTCCATCCCCAAGGTGTCATTAAAAATTACCAAGGTTATTTACCAAGGTATCAGTCTAAATGGTCATCTCTAGAGATTAAGTCCTTACCCAATGCATTGGAGCGCTATCTGGGCGCACCCTTGACATGTCTTTATTATCATGTGAGCCACATATATAATCATCAATCATTTCATAAAAAACCCATATATCATAAAATAAATGGGTTTCATTTCATAATCATAACGTTTTAAAAACTGCTTTAAAGGCATGATCTTCGTGTCACTTTAAACCCACGGGAAGGGAAAGCGGGTTTCATGTATGTAAATCCCAGAATTTAAAATAGAACATTTTTATTTATATGTGAATAACCCTTTAGAAGAAATAGATTTGAGTATTCACTTAATTAAATAAATGAATTCAATAATAAGAGAGAGACATTTTGAGACGGAAATTCTGCAGCATAACGACTATGTTACAAGGTTTTAGAAAACATTGAAAAGAGAAGGGACATGGGTCACCCACTCATAAATGATCCATAAAACAGTAGGGGGACAGAATATAAGGGATTTAAGAACATGGTAAAGAATGTTTAAAGATATACCATATGAAATGAATAACAAGAAAGGAAGACAAAAATAAGATTTCTCTTATGAAAATTCTGCAGCCTAACTGCGTCACATACACTTAAAAAATGAATTAATGAGATCAATAAGGGTCTATCATCATATAAACATAAAATATCAGTATGATAGATGTAGAGATCATACCCCAACATAATAAAAAGGAACTTGAAAGACTTGACATGAAAGTAGAACTTTGAAAAATGAGAAAGGTGAACGAATCCCTTAAAAATTCGGTAGCATAACGGCGTCACTTAAACTTCAACAAAAATGAATTGACGAGATCAAATATGGTCTCTAATCATATAAAAATATAAGATCAGTATGATATATTTAGTGATCATACCCCAACATAATAAAAAGGAACATGAATGACTTGACAAGAAAATAGATCTTGAAAATGAGAAGGGTGAAAGAATCCCTTAAAAATTCGGCAGCCTAACGGCGCCACTTAAAACTTCAAAATACTGAATTGAAGAGATCAGATAGGGTATCTCATCATATGAACCTAAAATATCAGTATGATAGATTTATAGATCATAACCCAACATAATAAAAGGAACTTTCAAGAATTGACATGGAATTAGATCTTTGAAAAAGGAGAAAGGTGAAAGAACCACTTAAAAATTCGGCAGCCTAACGACGCCACTTAAAACTTCAAAATATTGAATTGAATAGATAAAATGGGGTCTCTCATCATATGATAATAAAAGATCAGTATGATAAATTTAGAGATCATACCCCTAAATAATAAAAAGGAACTTGAAATACTTTACATGAAAATAGAACTTAAAAAACGAGAAGGGTGAAAGAATCTCTTAAAAATTCGACAGCCTAACGTCGCCACATAAACATTCTTAAAACGAATTGATGATAGAAAGAGGGGGTATCTCATCATATGAACATAAAAATGATAGTAGTATGAATATAAAAGAACATCCTCCAACATAAGAACATGGAGCATAAAAGATATGAAATAAAAGAGAGTACTTGAAAACAATGAGAGAGGTCAGATCCCTTACCTTAAAACATAACTCTTAAAACTCAAAGGTTGGGACCTTGAGGGCTTGGGGGCACCTTGGGAGGACTCCTTGGGAGGTAATGAGACCCGAAATTCATTGGGGGGAGAGTGGGGAGTCGAAATGGATGAGAGGATAGCTTGGTATTTATAGGGAAAGTGAGGGGACAAGGCATTAATGGCCAAGGGACACCTCAAAAGTGGTTTTCTCAAAACCATGTGCTCTCCCATGGTATTTCCCATGGAGTTAGACCAAATGGGTCCCCCCATACAATAATGCATCACCTTGGGTTGGCCAACCCATAAAATATCTCATGATATCATCATGACATAGTTTTGATGTCATTAAACATACAGAAACCCTAAAACTGTATTTTTACTATTCACTGAAAATTCTACTTTCTCAAAAAGATCCCAAAATTTCTCCTTAACCAAATATCAATGCTCTGATTTCAAAAATTAACTCCATTTGATAAAAATAATTTTCTAATTAATTTTAATTTATTTGTTAAATAAATACACTATTCACCGAAAATTCATTTTTTTCAGAAAAATCCCCAAAAATTACCTTGACATAATATCAATGCTCTGAGTTCAAAAATGAAATCCATTTTATAAAAATAATTTTCTAAATATTTTTAATTTAATTTTTAATTAAAAAACACTATTCGCCCTAAAAAAATAATACTTGAATAATAATTTATGAAACTGTTATTTAACTATTTTATTGAATCACATTACTTAATCAGGGTGCCTAGATTATATTAATACTTTCATTAAGAGAGATTACTAATCCATTTGGTCACATTACTAATCCTAAGCATAAAATCACTATTCATCATTTACTATTCATTAAAAATAAGTTGATCTTATTAGACTCTAAATTTTGTACTGAACATAATTGTAGAAGACCATTTTTTGAAAATCATTACTCATTTTTAATTATTTAAGGTTTACATAAACATTTTTTAAAATATCATTTCTCTACAATTCACCAAAAATATGCATACTATATTTATCCGGACATTTGAAAAGACATAAACATTATCATAAGAAGAAATCCCAAATTTTTATTTAAAATAAAGGATTACACAAGGGAGTTATAGTCTCCTCAAATAGCCCCTTATCATGACAACATAGTACCTAAGTGTAAGGTGTGCTAAGGTGAGAGAATCTGAGGGAGGCTCGGCCAATATCGCACAATTAGTAATTTCTATCAGGTTGAACTTCTTGTGAAGGAGATTCCGTTCTAGCTTCACACGATGAAGTTCGGCTTGGGTTTGGTCGAGAGCAAAGCCCAGTGGTGATACCTCCTTCCCAATTTCTGTTAGATGGGATTCGATCGGTCCAACACTACTGGGTGAGGCCATTGAATCTTCTTTCTATAATAATTAACCAAGATTACTTGTATTTAGAGACAAAAATCAAAACGTTTAGTTTCCAACGGTCATATTGACCAATGGTCATATGACAGTCAAAACCCAAAGGCCTCGCTTTAATTATACTCATGTTATCAAATGAAATATTTTTGTTGAGTATAAAAATAAAATAAAATAACACATAAAATTAGGAAACAAGATTTATTCAAAATTTCGGGTCATTACAA
Organism: Viscum album; assembly: GCA_963277665.1. Taxonomy (NCBI): domain Eukaryota; kingdom Viridiplantae; phylum Streptophyta; class Magnoliopsida; order Santalales; family Viscaceae; genus Viscum; species Viscum album. The sequence goes on from OY728141.1 coordinate 234,514,840, forward strand.
TCTTCCCCCCTTAAGAAATTGCGTCCTCGCAATTTTTAAAATTGGGTTTTGAAATATCATTTAAAGTCCCGCATCTGAAAAGGAGTTAGTAAAACTATTACTTTAATGAAAGAAAGGGAAGTACAAAGGTCACCCGAGTTAACCCACACTAGGATTCCATATTGGAAGACATGGACATGGAAGAGAAAACAAAGGGTCATGTTCTGAGGGAGAGTGATAGAAAAACATGATTAAGAGAAATTTAACCATAAGAAAATCCCAAACTTATGATGTGTGTAAATGGTCTTTGATTACCAAGTAGGAAACGTAAACCAACAATGTTTTTGTTTTGCGTTACTTTTCATAATTTTTAGGAATTCATTTACTACATAGATCAAAAACATAAGAAAATATACCTACCTTCATGTAGAGTTTCATCCTTTAATAAGTTTCTACCCAAAACTAATCTTTTCTCAAAACTATGAGCATTCAAAACTACTTGGTCTCATCAAAACACAAGAATCATCTTCTAGAGAATCACATAATCCACAAAAGATTAACTATTTATTTCTTCTATCATTAAACGTTACCCAAAAACAATAAGGGTAAGGTAAAACAACTCTTCAGAAAGAAATAATCCCATAGGAATGGAAACTACTTTTAAATCTTCAAAGTTCCATGGTACTACCCAAAGTTCATCATAGACCATTCCATAAATAACGGTCCTTAAAATTCCTCAAAATAAACCAAACTATGATTGAAACCCAAATACAAGAAGTATTTGATAACATAGTCTTCCAAAATAAACTTCATTGTTCATCTCCAAACAACATCAACCACTCCTAACATCTTATAACAAAAATATCTAACCTAAACATATTTTACCCAGGATAGGTTAATCATTCCCATAAGTAACCTAAATTACTATAAGTCCACCTTAAATTCATCGATTATTCAAAATATAAGTCAACCTTAATCCTCAATGAAAATACCGTAGTATTCTATTTACCTCGATCATATAGGGTCCCCAAAATAGTGAACGTCTTCCAAAATAATAATCATATTTTAATCCCCTAATCATCTCTGTCATATTAATACGGCAATCGTCGCATTTCCTATCACATTGGTTGTTGGGACACGTTCTTCCATTTCCCACCATTAACTAAGAAGAGAAAGTTTAATTAGAGGCTTAAATTCTTAACCAATAATCATGAAAAGGAAATTAAAGCATATAAGGATAACTTGTAGAAGAAAAGTATACCCTAACTTGTGATCCCCTAGGATTCAAACTAGGTTATCCATGATCATATATTCTTATGTGAATCTTTATTTTATTTTATCTTTGTTCCTTTAATAATGGTTCATACTAAGCTTATGAATTTACCAAAGCATATCCTCTGGGAGTGTCATAACCAAGAGTACAGCAAGGCCCGTTGTCGTGTACTAGTTCCCGTTCGAGTCTAGCTCAATGTCGTGTTTTCGGGTTTTACCCCTATGTACATCTGTGCCAGAGCCACCTCTACCTGCTCGTATCCAGATAGGGATGTATTTTCTTGGCAACCCCTTACTCAATACTCACCAAAATACCAAGAAGATTTCCTATATTTAAACTTTTATATAGGGTTCTTCCTAGAGTTTTTATATCCTAATTTACACAAATAAATAAACCATCCTTTGTTACCAACTATAGCATCCCACCTTTTTATCACATAAACTTTCATTACATTACACAAAACTGGGGATCTTTAAGGTTTAGTGTCTTGAAGACTAGGAACATAATACATGAAAACAATATAAAACATTCTTCTTAAACACTTGAAAGACTTCTCCTTAAGTTCATCCTAGGTTCATTACATCATCTCGTAACCTGGGGTCATACATCAAAAGAAAGGGTGAGCAGAAGGCCCAGTAAGGGAAACAAGAGAAACATTTTACATGTGAACTTGAGATGCTTCAATAAGGTCATGAAAAGAACTTTAAGGCATGAGAAAGAAATCATGAGATATATCATAATAAAAATAACATTTTTCATAACTTGAAGATGTGGCTACAACATTTAATATTGACAATCATTTCATTTCACCAAGGTCTATCCCTAAGGTGTCATTAAAAATTACCAAGGTTATTCTCCAAGGTATTAGTCTAAAAGGTCATCTCTAGAGATTAAGTCTTTACCCAATGCATTGGAGCGCTATCTGGGTGAACCCTTGACATGTCTTTATTATCATGTGAGCCACATATATCATAATCAATCATTTCATATAAAACCCATATATCATAATATAAATGGGTTTCATTTCATAATCATAACGTTTTAAAAACTGCTTTAAAGACATGATCTTTGTGTCACTTTAAACCCACGGAAAGGGAAAGCGGGTTTCATGTATGTGAATCACAGAATTTAAAATAGAACGTTTTGATATATATGTGTGTGCCTATTTAGAAGAAAGATCTTTGAGTATTCACTTAATTAAATAAATGAATTCAAGAATAAGAGAGAGACATTTTGAGACGGAAATTCTGCAGCATAACAGCTATGTTACAAGGTTTTAGAAAACATTGAAAAGAGAAGGGACATGGGTCACCCACTCATAAATGATCCATAAAACAGTAGGGGGACAGAATATAAGGGATTTAAGAACATGGTAACGAAATTTTAAAGATATACCATATGAAATTAAGAACATGAAAGGAAGACAAATATAATATTTCTCTTATGAAAATTCTGAAGCCTAACGGCATCACATACACATAAAAAATGAATTAACGAGATCAATTAGGGTCTATCATAATATGAACATAAAATATCAGTATGATAGATATAGATATCATACCCTAATATAATAAAAAGGAACTTGAAATACTTGACATGAATGTAGAACTTTTAAAAATGAGAAAGGTGAACGAATCCCTTAAAAATTCGGTAGCTTAACGGCGTCACTTAAACTTCAACAAAAATGAATTGACAAGATCAAATAGGGTCTCTCATCATATGAAAATATAAGGTCAGTATGATATATTTAGTGATCATACCACAACATAATAAAAAGGAACATGAAATACATGACAAGAAAATAGATCATGAAAATGAGAAGGGTGAAAGAATCCCTTAAACATTCGGCAGCCTAACAGCGCCACTTAAAAATTCAAAATACTGAATTGAAGAGATTAGATAGGGTCTCTCATCATATGAAACTAAAAGATCAGTATGATATATTTAGAGATCATACCACAACATAATAAAAATGAACTTTCAAGAATTGACATGGAATTAGAACTTTCAAAAAGGAGAAAGGTGAAAGAACAACCAAACAATTCGGCAGCCTAACGGCGCCACTTAAAACTTCAAAATACTGAATTGAATAGATCAAATGAGGTCTCTCATAATATTATCATAAAATATCAGTATGATAAATTTAGAGATCATACCCATAAATAATAAAAAGGAACTTGAAATACTTTACATGAAAATAGAACTTAAAAAAATGAGAAGGGTGAAAGAATCTCTTAAAAATTCGGCAGCCTAACGGTGCAACATAAACATTCTTAAAACGAATTGATCAGAGAAAGAGGGGGTATCTCATCATACTTACATAAAAAGAAAATTAGGATGAATATAAAATAACATCCTTCAACATAAGAACATGGAGCATAAAAGATATGACATAAAAGAGAGTACTTGAAAAGAATGAGAGAGGTCGGATCCCTAACCTTAAAACATAACTCTTAAAACTCAAAGGTTGGGACCATGAGGGCTTGGGGGAACCTTGGGAGGACTCCTTGGGAGGTAATGAGACCATAACTTCATTGGGGGAGAGTGGGGAGTAGAAATGGATGATAGGATGACTTGGTATTTATAGGGAAAGTGAGGGGACAAGGCATTAATAGCCAAGGGACACCTCAAAAGTGGTTTTCTCAAAACCATGTGCTCTCCCATGGTATTTCCCATGGAGTTAGACCACATGGGTCCCCCCATACAATAATTCATCACCTTTGGTCGTCCAACCCATAAAATATCGCATGGTATCATCATGACATAGTTATGATGTCATTAAACATACCGAAACCCAAAAACTATATTTTTACTATTCACTGAAAATTCAACTTTTTCAGAAAGATCCCAAAATTTCACATTATCCAAATATCAATGCTTTGATTTAAAAAATGAACTCCATTTTATAAAAATAATTTTCTAAATATTTATAATTTATTTTTTAAATAAATACACTATTCACCGAAAATTCATTTTTTTCCGAAAAATCCCCAAAAATTACCTTAACATAATATCGATGCTCTGAGTTCAAAAATAAAATCCATTTTATAAAAATAATTTTCTAAATATTTTTAATTAAAAAACAGTATTCACCCTAAAAAACTAATACTTGAATAATAATTTATGAAACTGTTATTTAACCATTTTATTGAATCACAATACTTAATCAGGGTGCCTAAATTATATTAATACTTTCATTAAGTGAGATTACTAATCCATTTGGTCACATTACTAATCCTAAGCATAAAATCACTATTCATAATTTACTATTCATCAAAAAATATGTTGATCTTATTAGACTCTAAATTTTGTATTGAACATAATTGTAGAAGACCATTTTTTGAAAATCATTTCACATTTTTATTTATTTAAGGTTTACATAACTTTTTTTTAAAATATCCTTCCTCTAAATTTCACCAAAAATATGCGTACTGTATTTATCCGGACATTTGAAAAGTCAAAAACATTATCATAAGAAGAAATCCCAAATTTTTATTTAAAATAAAGGATTACACAAGGCAGTTATAGTCTCCTTAAATAGCCCCTTATCACGCCAGCATAGGACCTATGTGTAAGGTGTGCTAAGGTGAGAGAATCTGCAGGAGGCTCGGCCAACATCGCACGAGTAGTAATTTCTATCAGGTTGAACTTCTCGTGAAGGCGATTCCGTTCTAGCTTCACACGATGAAGTTCGACTTGGGTTTGGTCCAGAGAAAAGCCCAGTGGTGCTACCTCCTTCCCAAGTTCTGTTATATGGGCTTCGATCGGTCCAAGACTACTGGGTGAGGCCATTGAATCTTCTTTCTATAATAATTAACCAAGATTAATTGTATTTAGAGAGAAAAATCAAAACGTTTAGTTTCCAACGGTCATATTGACCAATGGTCATATGACAGTCAAAACCCAAAGGTCTCATTTTAATTATACTCATGTTATAAAATGAAACATTTTTGTTGAGTATAAAAATAAAATAAAATAACACATAAAATTATGAAACAAGATTTATTCAAAATTTTGGGTCATTACAGAATCTGTCAAAATATCTTCGGCAAGCACTCATTGAGGCTTTGTCAAGTCCTTAGGAGTTTGAAACTGAAATTGCTGCAGCTGATGTCTATCACATAGAGAATAATCCTGCCGAATTCCATGCAATAATATCTTTTACTGATAAAGATGAAGAGGATGTTGTGCATGGGCATATCATACCTTTGTATTTATCTGGCAAGGTCAATGGTGTAGACGTCTGAAGAGCTTTCATTGACAACGGTTCAGGAGTCAACCTCATGCCCATTCATACACTTCATCGATTGGGCCACATGGAATCTGATTTATCTCCTTCTACCATGATATTACAAGGATATGTTAAAAATGAACAAGAACCACTGGGAGAAATTACACTCAGAACTTAGTTTGGAGATCTTGTATCCAATTCAGATTTCATGTTTGTTGATCAAGACTCAGCTTTCAATGTCTTTCTTGGAAGACCCCGACTACATCAGCATGAGACTATCCCTTCATCATACCATCAATGTGTCAAATACTGTTTCGATGGTCGAGTTGGAACATTATATGGTGATAAGGCCCCATTCAAGACATGTGAGTCTCAATACATTGAGGCGAAATTCTATCACATGAAGGGAATGGAGAAATCCACAACAAAGGAAATTACCAAAGTTAATGCTCCATATGGTTTGGTGAGGATTTCAGTAAATCCATTTACACAAGTGAGTAAAGATTATGTGTTTCCTATAAGTCAAATTGAAATGGTATACTCAAATAAAAATACTCTTATGGAAAGATCTGTAATGTAAATTACGGCAATCGAGCCAGACAACATGGGAGAAATTGGTAGCCCACCAAGCAGTAATGAAAGCACAAATGGTGACGTCTTCATTTCAGCTGCTAAAATCCAACAAGTCTATACTTCTCCAATAAGGACAGAAGGAGTTATAGCAACATTAGAGATGAACACTGATTTCGATTATCAATCCATCATTTCCTCTTTATTACCCAAAGAAAACTCTTCATCATCAATAGGGTCAAAAATGGAAACTTCCTCTTCAAAATGTGCAAATTTTGACATCTCTTTTGATCATGAAAATTCTGCTTTGTCATCTACTATGCGAGTAGAAACGGAAGAAATAATACATGATGAAGAAGAAGAGGAAGATCTCAGAGATGCTCCTCCAGCATTTGAAGAGGGTATCTCTTCCACTGTTGATGAACTCAGAGAAATAAATCTGGGTACAAAAGAAGATCCACGCCCCACTTTAATCAGTGCGGCCATGACCCTTGAAGAGCAAGAGATGTATATTTCTCTTCTAAAGAGAAATAGAGATATTTTTGCTTGGAACTATATAGAAATTCCCAAGCTTCATCCTAATGTTGCTACTCATCATTTGGGTTTACCAGAAGAACATCGAGGATTTAAGCAAGCTGCAAGAAGAACACACCCAACTTAGGCTTCTAAAATTGAAGCTGAAGTGGATAAGCTTTTCAAAGCTAAATTCATCAGAGAATTTCAGTATCCCAAGTGGTTGGATAATGTTGTCCCTGTAAAGAAGAAGAACAGACAAATTAGAGTTTGCATCGATTTCAGAGATCTTAATCAGCATTGTCCTAAAGATGATTTCCCAGTACCGATTATAGAACTTTTAATTGATGCAACAGCTGGCTATGAAGAAGTTTCATTCATGGATGGATATTATGGATATAATCAGAACCAAATGTCCCCATAAGATGAGGAATCCACAGCCTTCAGAGCCCCTCAGGGTGTGTTTTGTTACCGGGTAATGCCCTTTGGCTTAAAGAATACAGGTGCAACATATCCGCGTGCCATGCATCGTGTCTTCAAACCCTTCTTTGGGAAGTTTGTTGAATGCTATGTAGACGATTGGGTAGTTAAATCCAAACAACGTTCTAATCACGTGGCTGATTTTGAAGTCATATTCTGCAATCTTTGACAACATAATTTGAAGATGAACCACTTAAAATGTGCTTTTGGGGTAACCTCAGGAAAATTTCTTGGCTTTGTTGTACGCCATCGTGGTATTGAAGTCGATCCGGAGAAGAACAAGTCAATCCTTGGTATGTCACCTCCTCAAAATTTGAAATAATTAAGAGGACTTCAAGGACACTTAGCCTATATTCGGCGTTTCATCGCCAATTTAGCAGAAAAAAGTTTACCCTTCACCAAATTGATGAAGAATGGAGTCACTTACCAGTGGACTGAAGATTGTCAAAAAGCATTCGATATTATCAAGAAATACCTCTTGAGTCCACTGGTACTCATTCCACCTGTTGAAGGAAGACCACTTATCCTCTACGTGACAGCTCTAGAGCGATCATTGGGTTCCTTTCATGCTCAAAAGAATGATACTGGGAATGAAAACAGCCTCTACTATCTCAGTCGAACTATGCTTGAAGCAAAAACCCGATATTCAAGTATTGAGAAGTGCTGCCTGGCATTAATCTTTGCAGTTCAGAAGTTGATACATTACCTGCAACATCACGAGGTCCAATTGGTATCTCGCAATAACCCGCTCAAATTCATCCTTAGTCATCCAATGCTTACAGGACGTCTAGCAAGGTGGGAAGTTATTTTCCAGCAATTCGACATTCATTATGTGTCTCAAAATGCGATAAAGGGCCAAGCTCTGGCTAATTTCTTGACTGAACACCCTTCAGTGGGAGACACGCCTTCAGATATTGAACTCCCTGATGAGGAATTCTTCTCTATTCAAGAATGTACTCAAGCATGGGAAATGTATTTTGATGGTGCTTCCAGAAGTCCAACAGGGACGAAAATGGAAAATACAAAATTCTACAAAGTTGGATTAGGAATTGTGCTCATTTCTCCAGAAAAGGAAGTGTTACCTTATTCCTTCTTATTGTGGGAAGGTGGTACCAATAATGAAGCTGAATACCAATCTCTTATCACAGTCTTGGAATTAGCGCTTCAAGAACAAGTGAATCACTTAAAGGTGAAGGGTGATTCAGACCTGGTAATCAAACAAGTCAATGGGGATTATGCCATCAGAAAAGAAGAACTAATCCCTTTGTATGATTATGTCAGAGAGTTAATGGCGGAATTTCCTTCAGAACTGACATTTTCTTATGTCCTAAGAGCACAAAATTCTCAAGCTGATGTGCTGGATAATATAGCCACAGCTCTGGCAGATCCAAATCGGGACGAGACAACCATCATTATTTCCCACCGTCGTGCAATTTCACCTTATGTTCGAATAAGAACAGAGAAAATTAATGAAATTAGTCCCTTTCTTGAACTATATGGTCATACTATAGGATGGAGGTCACCTATCAGGGAATACCTTCAAAATGGAACACTTCCACCTGATAGAGCCGAGAAAGAACAAATCCAGCGACGTGTGGTCAATTTTACTCTTTATGATAGCCCAGATCACCTAGAGAAAATTCCTTACAAACGTGGTTTTGATGGAGTTCTCTTCAGATGCATTGATAGTGAAGAGACAATGGCTGTCATGAAAGAAGTGCATGTAGAAGTCTTTGGTGCCCACCAGTCTGGACACAGATTGTCAGATCAAATTAGAAGGCTAAGATACTTTTGGCCTTCAATGATACAGGATTGTGTTGATTTCACAAAGAAGTGCCATTCAGGCCATGTACATGCAAACTTCATTCATCAACCTCCAGAGTTGCTTCATACAACTAAATACTCATGGCCATTTTCCACATGGGGAATGGATGCGGTGGGACCCTACCCTTCGGCTACGACCAAGCAATTTAAGTACATTCTTACTGCTACTGACTTCTTTTCCAAATGGGCAGAGACAATACCTCTCAAGGAAGTCAGTTATAAATGCATTATTAGCTTCATCAAGTCTAACATCATTACCAGATTTGGTGTCCCTCATACCATATTGATGGACAATGGCACCAATTTCTGTTCATCCGAGGTGAAGAAATTGTATCAAGAATACAACATCAAATCCAACCATTTATCTCGGTATCATGTTGCAGCCAATGGCTAGATAGAATCCTTCAACAAGACTCTTTCAAATATACTGCAAAAGATTGTGGATAAAGATAAGAAGTCATGGCCTAATAAAATCTTTCACGCTTTATGGGCTTATCGGATTACCACCCGCACTGTAATGTGATCAACTCCATATTCATTGGTATATGGAACCGAAGAAGTCTTGCCAATTGAAGTTCAATTACCCTCGCTCAGAGTAGCCATTTGCGATTAGTAATCTACAGATGAGAAATCTCAAAAGCGATTGAATGAATTGGAATGGTTAGATGAGAAAAGATTGTGCACTTTGCACCACTTGGAAGTCTATCAGAATCGAATAGCATGAGATTTTAACAAAAAAGTTCGTCTTCGTTCATTAACTCAGGGAGAATTGGTATTAGTTTTCATAACTCCATTGATACCAGGAAAGAAACCTCTCAAACTTGAACCAAAATGGGAAGGACCTTATTCAATACATAGGGTATACTCCAATGGATCTTATTCATTAATCTCGATGGATGGAGAATTCATCACTACTCCAACCAATGCCAGATTTTTGAAGAATTATTTTGTATAAACCGCAAAGTATGTACTTTGTCCCTGTAACATGACACTAAACTTTGAGGCACCAGTTCTTCCATGCTATATGACGTTAAACTATACAGAAATGTTCCAGTATGACCTTAAACAGAAACTTCGTCCCACACGACGTTAAACTGTGAAAAAGTTCCCTAAATGGTCCAGTATGACCTTAAACTGCAACTAGGTCCTGTATGACCTTAAACTGCATCATCAATGGTCCATGCCTATGACCCTAAACTGCTTGCAAGTCCCTTACGTCCAGCAAGACATTAAACTGTGATGTCCTAACTACATGACGCTAAACTGTATAAAAGTCCCTTACGTCCAGAAAGACGTTAAACTACATAATCATCAAAGGTCATGTATGACCTTAAACTACACTTTTGTCCAGCATGACATTAAACTGCACCATCCATGATCCATGCATATGACCTTAAACTATTCGCACTTTCGTCTAATATGACGCTAAACTATAGAAAAAATCCCCAATGCATCCAACATGATGATAAATGGTGTACTCTTTTGTCCTCACTTCATGACATTAAACTGCACGGTCCCCCTTTCGTCCAACATGACTTTAAACTATATTTTCCCCATCATCCTAACTACATGACACTAAACTGTACAGAAGGTCTGTGACACGTCCTACATGACATTAAACTGTAATTTTTCCCGGCTACATGACACTAAACTATGCAGCACCAATAGTCATAATTGAAAGACTTTAAACTGCATATACCCTTCATACGTCCTACATGACGTTAAACTGTGTATCGTTAAGGTTGTTGCAACCTCTTATTTCTCACACCGAGTATGAATCACGTGAGCTTAGAGAAAACCTCAACCATAACACTCTCTTGGGGATGATAACCATGTGTGAGTCCCAACAACATTTTTTAGGTCGTTGTCCCCAAGAACAACTTGATCATTAATTCATTCTTTAATTGAACTACACGGACTTTGATCCTTGCCTTCTAGGCTGGGTATGTAGGCAACCTCCCAAGGTTCAAGACCAAAACCAATCTATTCACATCGGTCCACCTCCATCTCATATGATGTTGATTTGTGAAACCACCCATAGAATCAATATCTTTACATTGGTTCACATTCGTCCTTATTATACGACGTTAAACTATACAACACTTTTGTCTAGTATGACAATAAACTAAAATATTATTTGATACCATCACCTGAGAGGGAACCATTATTTACATTTATTTTTCAATCATGTTTCATTTCAAAGACTACATGCATACATGGCAACGCCCAAACCTTTTATCTTGGGTTAAGCCATAATTGTACTAAAGTCCCCTTTCACCCTTCATATGTACGAACCAAATTTGTACAAAGGGTATTTCTAGAACTATGTGGTCTTGATTCCCATCCTTATGGGAAATGTAGGAACGTTTGAGTGTCCCTTGAATCAAGCCCCAAGTCTTTGGGCCTAACCCCAAATTCCACTTTCAGTCCCTTGGCTGAAAAGATCACATGAAAACACACACTGTGTATTTCTTAAAATGGTCCAAGCTCTATGACCCTAAACTAAGATCTCTAATCCTTTTGTCCCACACGACATTAAACTGTAGTTTTATAACTATGTGTGGCTTGATTCTCATCCTTATGGGATACGTAGTGAAGTCCAAAATTTCAATTCAGGACCCAGCCACAACATGATTATGTTTAGCATTGATCTGTGTATCTCTGTATACATTGAAAAATATCTATCTTTATGTGTCATAATCCTAACCTTAAATATTTCCAGATCCTCATAACCCTTTTCAAGGCTTCTAGTTACAAAAATTTCAAACTTCTGAGAATTATTTTGCCCAACTATGCAGCACATGCCCATAGGCGGCCTTGGATAAATAGTCTACAAAACAGACTTGTTAGCCAAAAGATGCTATTATTTGACTATACATCCAATGCTCTTAGGTGGCCTTGCATAATTCAACCCCCTAACGGGTTTTTCGGATAGTGGTAACTTCATTCATGGGACGAATGCCTCTTTTGTCCTTATTTTTCTTAAATAACAGTATATAGGGATCCACAAAAATAGCCATCCTTGACATACTTGTCCCATATCCTTTTTCATGATCTGTAAGTATTCAAGTATACGGATTATATTCTACTTCCCTACGTTTGGGTCAGCACTTCTTAGGAGTGATATTCATCCAGTTCTTCGATAATCTTGTTTGGAAATATCTTCTCCATATTCATGTACCTCTTTCCATACAAAAAACTCTATACTTTGGATGATTTGAATCTCCATAAACATTCACTGTCTTTTAGCACTAGGAAAGTAAATTTTTGAGAGTTATTTTTCCTGACTATGCAGCACGTTCCCATAGGTGGCCTTGCATAAACAGTCAACATAACAGACTTGTTAGCCAAAAGATACTATTTTATTTAACTATGCAGCCAATACCCTTAGGTGGCCCTGCATAATTCAACCCCCTAACATGTTTGTTAAATAATGGTAAATAAAATATTGGGAACTACTTCTTCTAATTCCTTTTAGCTCTTTTTCATATCATTCCTCAGATTCAAATATTCTTAAGTCATAGTTTACATATTTTCCCTCATACTTGATTATGGTACTTTGTTTTCAGATGAGTTGTCAAGGAATTGATTCAATTCTAATCCATTTAGTTCAAAGATATTTTGACCTTAAACATTATCCTTTTTATGTCTGACATGCATGACTTTAAACTGCCCACAAAAGACAATGTAACTGTGACTAAAAGTCATGTTCCAGCTCACTAAACATACATTTAGTATGATTTAGGTAACATTGAGAAATTAAAAGGTTTGAAGTTGGTAGGGTTATTTACATTAATCCTAGTAAAAATCAAACTATGCTTACTAGGCCCATTGGCTTAGGTAAAATTTAAAGCATGTAGTAAAAGAGAATGCTGGTACAAATGAGTGAAGGTGAAAGTGTTTTTCATTGATACATAACAGTTAAAAGGACATCCACATATTGGAGTCTCTTCCCTTTTTCAATAATTACAAGAGGCTTTCAACATAAGTCTTCAATTGATGAACCACATCCCGAGCTTCATCAACAGCTACTTAAAGATCATACACTCTACCAACTTCACTCTTTTCAGCCTGATGGAGTGCTTTCTTAGCATCCACAATGGTCTTTATACCATTTGTTTGAACTCCCTCCAGTGAATTATTGATTTAGTCATGTTCCCCAGTAACAGCATCCAACTGTTGCTGAAGGTGCATCTTCTGGATGACTTTTTCTTTGATTTTATGCTTCATCTCCTTCATCTTGGCAGCATAATCTGCCTCAGCTTGGGATACCGCAGCCACAAATTCGACGATGTTAATTGACAATTTCACCCGGGTCAGATCTTCACGTCACTTTTTCTCCTGCTCCCTCTTGAAGATGATCTGTTTCACTGTGCTATGGATCTTTTCATGTCCAAAACCACCATGTCCTAGTATGAAAAATTGGGAGGACAATCGAGGAATTTTCGATGATAACTCTTCTAAAGTCACCTCAGATATGATTTTCCATATGTTGTTCCATGCCTTGCGTCGTGAAAAGCTAAATGCTTTAAGAATTTCTAGGTCTGATTCATCATCATCATCACAAGGGGGGCAGGTAATATGGGATTAATGCACTTAAGGAAGTGCCCTGTTCTGCTCTTTCCCCCCTGGCTTGTGCTTCATCGCTCTCAATTCCCGTGGGGGCAGAGGCTGAGGCCTCACCTCCAGACCTACCCACTGTAGTTGACGACCCTACATGATTAATTGAAAGCGTTGGTTAGATTCGATGGATAACAAAAGAATCGATTGTCTTGAAAATTAAGTACAATCACAAATATTGTTATCCCTTACCCGATGATGGGTCAGAAACATGAGAAGACTCCTCCCCATCTTTCCTAGTTTCAATAGGATCTTCAAGATGGGTCTCATTAGGTTTTACTGGGTTTATATCTACTTGAGATAATGTTTCTGCAATGTTAGGGTTGACATCAATGTCCACACCCTCTTCAAGAATTGGTAGTTCAACAGCTTCTACGGATTAAACTGCATATTATTTTCAGTCATGATTCGAAGTGTAAATTTTAAAAAAAAATTACTGGGTGAAGGATAACACTCACGCCCACGGTCTTATAAATCACAGGACAACTTAGCATGATCATAAAATTCTTCGAAAGTCATGCCATGATTCATCATTTCATCCAATGATATTTTAGAATCCTGGTTAGTCTCACTAGTGGGAGCGTTTGTTGCATCTTCTTGATGACTTACGTCCTGCAACCCCTGACCCTGGACAACATCTTCAGATATAATCATAGCATCAGTTGCAACAGTATCCAGAAGCTCTAATGCAGGAGTTGAACCTGAAGTATCACAAAATGGAAGTCAGTCGTTGTTTCGTTCAACATTTTTATGAAGCATTGTTGACTTACCAGAAACAGGTTCTTCTCTTCTTGCAACAGCAGCAGGAGGGATACTGGGAATAGATTCTCCAGGAGCAGCCAAGTCAGCTTAGATCTGTGATTGTTCCACAGCACCCTCCATGGTCTTTGAAGGAGGATCAATCCTTTCCCTCAGGGGGGGAATTTAAGAAGCCCCTGCAATCCCCAGAAATATGAGTAACCATGTGGTCATGAGTATAAACTCATGATTACTTGATGGACTTACCGCTGCTAATGAAACGTTTAGCTGTGGACTTCCTCCTTTGTTGCCTTTGCTTCTTTGGTTTTTTGGGAGTATAGATAGTCTCCTTTATTGGCACTTGGATTGGTGAATGGAAGGCTATGTCCAGTGCCTCATTCACGACTTGCTGGCCTGGAGATATCTTTCCTGGATCATGAGGAGAATCAGGAGCAGCCCCGATGGCAGTACCACCAGGGCTATACTGTGGTGAAGGAACCCCGATTCCTTTCTTTGCAAGCTTCAAGATGAAGAAAATAACTTCCTTATGTAATAAGTCTTAGACTGAAATCAAGTTGCAATGAAAATAAGGAAAGAAAACTTACATCTTCAGGAGCCACATACTCATGCCACTCCTCATCTCCATAACCACCAGTCCCCTCAGTTGTGCCATGATCGATCATTTATTTCACCCGCGTGGTGACAGGAACAGACTAATCAGTGGAATATATGAGCATTTCCCGCTCTCTGATGTAAGCCTGCACTTCATTGGGGTTGTCATCGAATTGAAGATTTGTATAATCCATAAGATTCCCTATTCCAGGGAGTTTTATGCCCTCATACAAATCCAGCAAGGCGGTCACAGTACCACAATATAAACTCTGACATAGCTGGAAAACATCTGGTCTTAGATATGAAGGATGTGAGGAAGGTCCTATAATTTTTGACTTCAATTTCTTCCCAACTCTTGAAACTACAAATAGAGAATAAGAAAGAGTTGATGGAGTGGGTCTTTTGATTCTTACTGGAGGATTATATCGGGTATGAAACCACTTTGCCGCTGGTTGTGCCTCATCATCCCCATCATGGTAATTCGATGAATCAATTCTAGAAGAGGAGTCTGTCGAATAAACTTCAGGTGGGGAAGCATCACCTTCATGAGGAAAGGTTTCTTTCTCTACAATCCTCTTCCTTTTACCGACCTAATAAACTGGGTGATTCAATATCCATTTGGGTATGATGATATCCAGTGTTTGGCATAATATGTAATCAAATTATGTGCCGCTTTTTCAACTGGTAGATCAAATATTGCCCCAGTTTTCTCCCTTGATGTCAGCAGCCATAGTTGCGGAGCAACCATCGGATGTTTCTCTAACCTGAAATGTACCGGAGGAGATACAACAATCTATTGCATACATTTTAATTGATGTGAAAATCTATATGGAGCATAGGCCTCGCATATGATTTCTCCGTCAATCCTGGCAACTAGCAGACCATCCCTGCAAGCTAGCATGTATGCCCTCAAATCCAAATGGGATGTCCCATCATCAAAAAATCGCCCAGTTGGCGGGCTTCCATAAGGAAAGAAGTTGAATTCCTTAAACAAGCTCAGCCTCACTTTCATGTCATAAGCATTAACATCTAATGGAGCAACTCCAGAGAATTCTTGAACTAATGGCCTGAAAGAACTTCCAAGAATTTGTAATCCATTCTGTACATTGTAAGTCCTGAAGTGAGTAGCGATCCATCCCCAAAAAAATTGGAATGGTCCCACTATTCTTAAAGGAGATTTACCCATGAAGACATGAAGTAAAATCCAGTGAATCTTTGCTAATATGGGGGTATCCAACCCAACCATTTTTCCCTCAGCCAACTTTTCCGCAATAACAAAGGTCCCTGGCCTGACGCCTCCCTTCGAATCCCTGACCGGCAAGAGATAAACACTGAGCCACATTGCCAAGAAGCCCGCCAGACGAGTCTTTTTGGGATTCTTTGATTCACTTCATATCCCCACTTCTCGATCTCTCCTGCATCTAGAGTTGGCCAGAATGTGCCAGGAGCACCCCTCTTCTTAGGTTTTGGGCAGGTGGTAGGACGTTTGGGCCTCTTATCCTTGGATTTATTTATCTTGGATCCTTTTTCTTTCGGCTCCTTCTCCTTTGGCTCCCTCTCTTTCTTCTCAATAAGAAATACATTCATCCATTCCTCCAGATGAATATCCTTTCTAGAATGAGTTAATGAAGTCTCTGAACTCTTGATCCTGTAGAAGATCATAAATAATTCCCGAGCTAAAGCAGGAGTCTTCTCTGAATCATTCCAAGTCACCTTGGGAGGAATGAATTCATCATACAAATCGCCCAAAATTGGAGCACCTGAAATCTAGTGGACATCCCACAAACTGATACCTACTTCTCCATGAGTCAGATGGAAAGAATTAGTTGTTGGGCTCCAGTGGCTGAGTATCTCCGGCACGAAGTTATAATGTCTATAAACATATGTTTTCCCAACCCAGACAGCTTCGTATATTGCAGCTCTCTTCAAATCCTCGACAAACTCTTCACAGGTTGGTCGCACACAGTATGCCCACATCCAAGTTGGCTTCACGCCTCCCCCCAGGACTGAAGTACCAACTTTTCTTATAGCCTTTATATTGATCCATCTAGGCATTTCGGATGATTGAAGGATTACAATGTGTTTGCAGCTCAGGTGTATGAGTTTTTAGATCTGGTGTGCAAGGGATATGATGCATCCTATAGGCCTTCTCCACTGTTCCAGCATTTAGAAATACTCCTCCACCTGAGATATTTGCTGAATCAAAGTTGGTGTAATTCTGAAACCATGAAAATGGAAGATAGTTCTTTGATTCTGGAATGGGGACTTCTTGCAAATGACCATAGCCATAAAAAGGCAGATTAGTGCTCTGTGGGAAGTCACAATGATATTTCTTCAGATACTTAGCCAAATTCGGAAGAGTTCTATCTTTGAAAGTATAATAATCATGGCCAATGATGTTCATCATATCATCTATCCGCTTGTTAGCCAGTTCATCAACTATTCTGTGTCTAAGAGCCATTGATTCTGCACAAAAGTTGAATAAATTAAATTCTTAAATGGATTGATTTTTCATAAACTTTGTGAAGAAATCCGAAAAAATGGCTAAGGAACTAAGGCGCGCAAGTCTAAAACATGGCACGCAAGTTTTCTTTTGTCGTGCTAGTTTTTACCGCATAAGTCTAAACAACACAAGTACAGATTCCTAGACAGCAGTGCGGCGGCAAGGAAACATCGAAAAGAAGAGACTTGCATGACAAAGATAACATGCGCGGAGAGAGCTAGAGAATTCAGAAGCATATGCTATGCGCGGCCAAGGATCGTATATTTATAGGCCATGAGGCCTATCTGTGTGCCTACACCTAGTGCGCTCAAGCCTTGCGCGACTCGAACTTGCGCGCCAAGTGTTGCACACTGAACACTTGCGCACCACCATTCCTTTAAATGTATCCTTTTTCCTCAGAGTCTCATCCTCATTTTCTTTCAGATCCAACTCTGAGGGGGGACTTTTTTTGACACTCCTTTTCGTCACAAAGTCTAAAGATTGGAAAAGGTGAATATCTTAGCTCAAATTGATTCATACTTTGAGGAAAATATCAAAAATCGGCAAAGGGATGAACAAGGAAAAGATTTCCCATAAGTCGCGCAAGTTTCCTCATAGTCGCGCAAGTCCACTTGCACGGAGAATTTTGGTCGCGCAAATGATTTGTGTGACCTATGTGATAACCACCCGGGGTCTTCTCCTGCCTATAAATAGACCCTGTGGGCCCCCATTCCGAGGGTATTTTTTTCCAGAAACTCAAATTTGAGCTGTCGGCGCCCTAGTCTCTTCTCAAGGCTTCTGAAACACGTCTAAGGTAATTTCGTACCTTGAACAGAAGATCTAAAGAGGGGGAGGAAAGCCAAAGTGTTGAAACTCATCAACACTTGCACGCCTGAGTGGCCAGACCTTAAGGGAAAAGGGTCACACTTGCGCGCCGCCTTACTCCTTCAATAGAACCTGCACGACCCTCTCCAGGAAGAACCTCAAGAGAATTCTAAATGCCCTAACCAAAATTCACTCTAGTATTACCTTGCGGGTTGAACGCCGCGCAAGTACCCAATGTGTCGCGCAGGTATACCTGTGCGACCAAAACTTGTGCACCCACGCAATACCTGCGCGCCTGCCAGGACTTGCGCGCCCCTACCTTTTTGGGTGCCTTTCTTGCCCATTTCACCCCTTTTAAGCCATTACACCTTTCCTATTCAAGATTCAGTCTTCAAGACACTCTTCAAAGCCATTTATGGCATGATTTATTGATTTGACTTCCTTATCTGAAAGGAATTCTGTGGAATATCTCTCAAAACCTAGTGATTTACACATCTTTATGTCACTAAATATTGAGATTTCATTCATTCAACCTCATCCTTTAAGATGAGAGAATCCTTAACCTGGGTCTCCTTTTCAGGAATAATCCCCAGTCATAAGTCCTCTAATCTAGGAATCCTATTTAGGAGTAAGCCCCATGTCCCTTAATATTTGGGCATCCTATTTAGGAGTAAGCCCCAAATCCCTTAACCTGGGCATCCTTTTCAGGAGTAAGCCCCAGTCTCAAATATGGGAATCCTCTTCAGGAATCATCCCCAGTCCCCTAATTTGGGCATCCTCCTCTAGAGTAAGCCCCAAGCCTTAATTCCCTTAACCTGGGCCTCCTTTTCAGGATTAATCCCCAGTTATAATCTTTAACCTGGGCCTCCTTTTCAGGAGTAAGCCCCAGTCTCAAATCTAGGCATCCTCCTTAGGAGTAAGCCCCCGTCTTAATTTCTCTTAACCAGTCCTAATTTACCTTTGATCTAGGATACCTTTTTAAGAGTAAAACCCAATCATAAGTCTTCTCCTAATTTGGGCCTCCGTTTCAGGATTAAGACCCAAGATAGAGTATTCAAAATCTCCACGAAGCACATATACCTTTATGGACCTTTTTCCTGGATTTCTTCCTTAAAGTAAATCCTAACCTTCATTTATCTGGGTAGTCATACATATATGAGCCCCACATTATTTCTTATGATTGCATCTTTCATGGCACACTTATCTAATTTTTACCAATACCTCTTGTTTCTCACACCGAGCATGACTCACGTGAGCTTAGAGTGTAAAAATAATTGTGACATCCTTCTTTTAGCCATCAATCATAAAAATCATACTCCCTTACTCAAACTACGTGGGTTCTAATTCCTTTTCTAGACAAAGGATACGTAGGTATCCCGTCTACAGGTTCGATCCCAACTATAAAATAATCCATGTCCTTCTGAATGACAGTAAACATTAAATTCCCCACTGAGTGGCTTTAAAACCAGCATAGTCATCATAATGACCAATGAATTCTATATAAATGTGTCGAAGGGTACCATTGACCAAGAATCTCTAATAAATACAGATGATTCTCTATCTATGAAGAACCTCGAATACATACAAAAGCTTCTATAAATTTCCCACATATATAATCATTGATTGTCAGATCTGATGGAAAGATCGTTTTATACTTGGTAATGTAATAAGGATTCACGAACATAACTTAAATCTATAAAGAGAGTCCCAGAGTAGACAATAATTCCCCTAAAAAAGGTGTTATGAGTCCGACCTCCCATCCTCTCGACCAATGAATATTACTAAGCCTCATCAGTCCACAAACTAATGAGCACCTACCTTTGGAAAGTAGGTCCGAATGGATGTGGAATCATTGGATGTTTCCGGTTATACGAAAAAACCCGTTAGAAACCGATTGGAATGTTTGAACCTCCCATAAAGGCGGTCATCCCCGAATTTTGAGGGAAACAGTAGGTTCCAATGGACATCTAGGAGGATTTGATGGGGGAGTTTCACGATTCATCTTGGACAAAGAATCCTGAATATATCAAGATGTACTGTGACTTGTGATGTCATCACTGGTGGGCGGGAAATAATAGAGGGGTGGCTGGTTTTGGTAAGAGGTGTTCTACCTATTAGCTGGTAAAGGAGGAACATCAGCAGCCAGCCAGGCTTTTAAAGAAGTTACCTATTCTGATATGGAAATGGGATGATGTCATGTTGGATTTCATGATAGGATTAACTAGGTCTCATTGAGGTGATGATGCTGTGTGGGTGGTTGTTGAAAAACTTATAAAGGTCTCTCACTTTTTGTCAATCAAAGAGACCTTCAGTGTTGATGAGATGGGAAAGTGGAATATTCGTGAGGTACTATGACTTCATGGGATCCCTCATTCTATCATTTCAAATAGAGATGGCTGCTTTATGTCTAATTTCTAGAATATTTTTTTGAGGGATCTTGGTACATAGGTTCTTCTTAGACTAGAATACCACCCTTAGATAGATGTAAAGTCATAACATACAATACAGGTGCCAGAGAACATGTTACGAGCATGCATCCTAGACTATGGGGTATCTTGGGAGAAGTATATTCTTGTTGTTTAATTTTCCTAAAATTAATGTATATGAGTACCTACAGAGATTAAAACTTATGTGACTTTGTATGATAGGCCATACTGATCACCCATGTACTAGATGGAGGATGGCGAGGGAGCTTTATTTGGGCCAAATCTCTTACAGGAGACTTTTGAGAAGGTCCATTTTATTCATAAATAGATGAATACTGCACAGTCTCATCAAAAATATTTTTCAAATAGTCACAGACAATCATTAGAATTCATTTTTAGGGATCGAGTTTTCTTGCGTGTTTCACAGAGGATGGGACACAAAAGAATCCAGAGACAGGGAAATATTTCACCAAGATATGTCGATCCTTTTGATATTATAGAGAGGTTTTATCCATTTTCTTATCTATTCTAGTTACCTAAAAGGTATGGGGATATGCACGAAATCTTCCATGTTTCTCATCTGAAAAGATACTTTTTTAGAAATGCATCACACCATTTATCCCGAGGCAGTGAAGTAGTAGAGAGATACATTCATTGAGGAGCATCTCATTCGTACTATGGATCATTGCATGGAGGTTATCAATGGACGATCTATTAAATTGGTATGGGTGGTATGGTAGCATAACCAATGGGAAGATGAAACTTGGGAGAGGGAGGCTGACGTAAAATCACAGTGGATAGTGTTGTTCTATGATATTTCTTCACCACCCTTGTATGGGAAATTTGATGAAATATTTCTTTAATGGGGAAATTTTGTTAGAACCCAACTCTTCTTTTGATGTATAGATCATTGATTGTCAGTTTATACTTATAAAAACAGGGGAAGGGAGGTCAAGGGGTAGGTTGAAATCTTGTTACATGATGTCAATGGGAACTAAACGATGTGCAATTATAGGTATACACTATGTATGGATGGCCACACACCATGTAATCCTGGTACACGACCATGTAATGGTTGCGCAATAAAACAATAAAATCACAGTGTGTAATATTAATTACATGATGTTTAATTTCATTAATGATTAATTCAGGTAGTAGTGTCACTTTTCATTAGATGGAATGAAGGATCGTCTGGGGTCACGAACAATTGAACTGATAGTCGTTTTCCTTCTAGATTGATCATCCAAACACTGATTCCTTCAATATTGGTTGCATTCAAACCCGATCAGTGAGATCTCGATTCATATTAATAATTTATTCATAATTTCATCTCATGATATATTTATTTTAGGATGAGAATTTATATTTGTTTTTTAGATCTACTTAGTTCTAGGGAGATTCAAATACTGATGCTAGACGATGAGAGTTGTACTACGACGAGGTATGTGGTCTTGTTTCATTAACTCATTGTTGAGTTTTTTATATGTTCCATATTTGTTTCCAATGTTAAGGTGTATATTGGATTGAAATTTAACTTATTTTTCTAATGGTGATTAGATCATGAATTTAATTAATTTAACAATGCATGAGCTTGATGGTTTTATTAAGGGCCACACTATGTGTGTGTTATTTTGGAATGACCATTTACGACCATTTGGCAGAGGTTTCCTATGAGGCATGTCATGTTTTCCCTTATTGGGTATTTAAGTAAAAATTACATTATAATAAAATTTAAATTGTAGTAAATTGTGATTTATTTGATTAATATGTTTGGGATTAATGATTTCCCATTTTCCCATAGATTTCCCAATTATCATTTAACCCTTGTGATAGATTAATTAACTTGTTGCTCGATATGTGCGATTACCATGTGAGTTGTTATATATTAACCATTTAATATTGTATTTTAAAAGTGTTGTTTAATCTACTAAAATGAGGAAATATTGGGATTGAACTTGATGAATTTTTTATGCCTGTGTGTAATGATATGTTATTCTTGTTGCTGATGAGTACTTATGCCTCTGGGAGAGGATTCATTAGGCTTGAGGGAAAAGATTTTGTTATGCATATGGAAATAGTTTTTATTTTCCTTGGTGAATGATTTTGAACAAAATGTTTAAATGGAATGATATAGGATGCATTTTCCAAGCGAAAGCAGATGCTATGATTTGATCCTCACTTTATTTTTTAGATATACTTCCGAGTTGTTTTTGGAGTATTCTTTATAATGGATATTTATGAGTTTTTTCCGCCACTCAAGATTTATATAATTCAATGTAATTAAATGGTTGAACTGAACATATTGAATGGAAATGGAAAACATGTCTTATACGATGGTTTACTTTTGAGTACTTCACAGTTTTCTACTTTTCCATTTTCCACACTACTTGTTGCATATACACACAAATAAATTAGAATAACTCATTGATGGTTTCAATGAGGATTTATTTGTGACACCATGTTTTGGTCTTTCATTGTATCCCAAATTGAAAATATTTTTATAGGCATCAATAAGGGAAAGTACCCTCCTATAGGTACATGAGATGTTGTTTAGGACCTGGAGGGCATGGGACTGAGAAGAGGATGTGATGCTTCTTAGTTACGTTTGATTCTTTTTCTTTTATAGCATATATTGAGGATTATTATTGTGTACCGATTTTGGATGATTTTTTAGAAAATAACATGCTTTATAATCACTTTTACAGAATGATTCTTGTTTATTTATGATATTATTCTTCAACTTTTTTATTTCAATAATATGTTTTTTACACTTCTATATAGTATATTATTATTCCACTGTGTTATACGCTTCCAATGAGCGAATTGTTTTCCCACTATCACACCATAGGCCCTCAGAGCCAGTCGGTAGCCTATGGTGTTTGGGGAAAAGTGGTTGAGAATGTGTGGACAACCATGTATGGGGCCCTAGTGGAGTGGCATTTGAATTAGGGACGTTACACCTTGATTGCCTATATTATATTTTCAATTGTTTAGGGGATTTAAAAAATATTTTATGTAGATTAATTCTTTTCATAAATTAAATTCCCCATTTTCTTCATCATACTAAAACTATTTGAAACAATAAAATGTTGAGTTTCCATTATTATAATTTTCTATAAGTTTCACTTTTGATATAGAATATCTTATGGGTTTTTATTTATATGTTTCATAAAATTAATCTTTTAGGAATCCAATTGGAATTATATGAACCAAAATGGATGCATTCTATTCTTTTTACAAATGAATATGAATATGGAGTTAAAGATTTCATCATGTTTTAAAGAGAGCATGAAGATGACACATCATAAATCGTCTATTGTTTTTTACATTATTTTTATTATATACAAATTATTTTTGAAGATTTGGAAGAATAATGATGTCTATTTGGATCCATCGATCAATAGAGCTGAAATAAAGATTGGTTGTGCGTCACTAGCAAGGATAATAAAAAAACTATGGATTTTTTGTGCACTTAACTAATGTTTGTTAACTATCACTTTTTATACAACTTGAACAAAAATTCTTTCCATGTGTCCCAATTATGTTTCATCCAATATATATAGAGAAACAAAATCATAATATTCTTGAACATAGTGATGCAATTTTATAGAATATGTTAATTCATTGGGTAAATGTTTTTTTGGAAAACTCATATGATTGAAGAAGAAACATGAGAATAAAAAAATTATGATGGAAAAATATTCCCACTTTATTAAAAAATGAATATAATTTCAAGGAAGATATGGAAAATTGTAAGATCCTGAGTTATTAAAAAGAGATAATATGTTCGATAGCGTACATAATACGCCACATCAAACATAAGAATTATTATGTTAATTTTTAAAATATCTACTAAAATGGGGCTTTAGAATAGTATTAATTGATAAGAGAAAATATTAATTTCACATACATTTATTTAATTATATTTTTATTAATAATTTATAAATGAATATAACACTCTTTTTTAAAATGAGGAAATGTTCTCTGTCAAAAACCATTTAAATGAAAATAAATGTATTTATCCCTCTTTATGGATTTTGTTAAGGAAATATATATCTATTATATTCAATTTAATGTTTAAAATTCCTCTTATATGTTTTCTAGACATGATATAAGAACAAATACAATTTATGTATAAAACGAGTGTTTCTCTAAAAATACATTTTTACACTTTTTGATGGATAACCCATTTTAAATATAGTTTTATATAGTTCTATAAATTATTACTAAAACATTAAATTTATTATTTTTAATAGAGAAATAGAAATCTATAGTGGCTTAATTTTAGTTATTTTTATAATAATACTCATATTTTAATGAATAGTGAAAATACTATGTTTTAATTTAAATCCATTTTTTCATCAGAATTATTTATATATCATGGTTATCATTATAATTGGTTTTAGATTATAATATGATTATGACTTTATCATTTAATACAATAATATTCAATGGATGTAATTTAACATTGAAAGTAGACACACACACACATCAATCTTTTAATGGGTTTTAATATTAAAATACATATTTTCTCAATTGGACAATTGGAATTAATTTTAAATTAATCATTCCAAATTATATGTGTTTAATTTTGAAAAACATATTCAATATTTTGAATCATTAGGCCCAAATTATGTTTATAGGTTACTTTTATTTGAATATATATAATGAATAGTAACTATGGTAATTTTGATTTACGATAGTTAAAGGTAAATCCGGTATATTAGGGTAACAAACAATATGATAAAGATAATAAAATTATCCTAAAATATTCTAAAATCCAATTGTATTAATGAAAGGTGACCAATATCAAAAAATGTTCTTAATTGATTCATTTAATAGACTTCTTTTCATGAAGGTGATGTAATTATTATTAAAAAAATTGTTCACATGTCACTCTCTTATGTCTTTTAAGTAGAATAATTTTTTTATAGTGATAAAATTTATTAAAATTAAAACATATATAGTCTCCAGAAAAATAATGAAATTATATAAATAATTTTTATTTATTTATAATTTTTAGAGATTAAATAAATACCATAAATATTTACACAATGGTCATGTAGTGATTACTTCATTAATAAAATATTCAAATAAATTATATTATAAATGTTAAAATAAATTTTATTTGAAATAAATTATGTCATCCAATATTTTTATAGGTTTTTATGAAATGTTATAATACTATTAAATACATTGGATTGAAGTTTTATCTATTTTTTGATTTTATTTAAATTCAATGAAATCAATAGTGTAAAAATTGTCACTATTGAAATTTTATAGAAATAATATATTATTAAATTATTTAAAGATCATAGATTTTTTTAAAAAGTAGTTATGATAATTTATAAAACATAATTAAGAGTCCTATTATGATAAATTTACCCCAATTAATTATAAAATTTAACCATTTAATAATAAAAATGTTGTTTCCTAAATTAAAATTAAAAGACAGTAATTAAGCACAAACAAAAAAGACAAGGTTTAATATAAAATAAATACATGTTTTAAAATTATTGGATGAGATTATTGAAAACTATAATCATATTATATTCTAAATAAATTATTTCTGGTAAATATGGAATGAAAATTTATATTTTATTAATTTAATACTTTTAATAATTCCAATGGTGCCCCTTCCCTCTTCTATAAAAGGCTCCCCTTCCTCTTTATTAGTCACACTTAAAAATTATTTTGGTTCATATAGGATCAACCCAAAACTCTTCCTAGAATTCCATCACAAACCCTAGATCCTCTTTACTTATGAAAACCTCACAAGTTAGCCTTTTGGTACAAACCAAAATAAGTTTCCCAATTAAGAGGTAATGCCTTCTCTTATTCTTTTTAGTTTCATTCCGATTCTCATATCTATATATTATTCTTATTTTATGAGTACATAACAAAAAAATAGCTTAAATACACTAGGATGTTTTTATAATAAGGGTTTTATCTACACATACACACACCTGCATTTAATCACTAGTGGAAAAAATGTTTAACACTTAGAAATTTTTCACATCGGTTCTATATAACTGACGTGAAAAGATATCAAAATAGATTTTTCATGTCTGTTATAAAATAACCCACATGATAAATCGATGACAATAATTTTTTTACGTCAGTTATTTTATTACCGATGTAATAAAAACTGACATTAGCTTTATCATATAGATTATTTTATAACCGACGTGACATATCGAATCTCGGAACTTTATCAAGTAGGTTACTTTATAACCAACGTGAAAGAAAAAATCTTTGCAATTTATCACGTTAGTTATAAATGAACTGACATGATAAATTTATCTTTATAATGCCGGGTATTTTATAACCTACAATATAAATAATTTTCCACGTCGGTTATTAAATAATAGATTTTATAAAAAAAATAAAATAGTTTGTCACGTTGGTTATTAAATAACTGATATGATAATGTTTTTAAATGATTTATCATGCCTTGTATTTAGTAATTATTTTATCTTCAATCAGGAGACCTGGGACTTGTCTCTCTCATGAAAAAAACCTAGAATGTATTCTTTGAAATCATGCCCTCCAGCCTCATTTTAACTACATCATTCATCATCTTTATTATCAATAGATCTATCAAGTCAACTCACAACACTCAAGTACGCCTTACACGACTCAGTTTCATTTTTTATTTTTCTTGATGCCCTAAACTAATTTTTTGAGATGTTATTTTTCTATATTTGATTATGTTATCATGATAAATTTCATAGTGTTCATTTTTAAAATGCTAAATTCTATTCTGGTAAAATAAACCATTGAAGTGATATCATGCATGTTTACCATTTTTTGTGTTCTATCATGTGTGTGTGCACGTACAGGGTCTGTCCAAGGGTGTGGGGGTTGTCCAAGTGGCTGGGGGTGTCCAGGGGGTGGGGGGATGTCCCTGGGTGGGGGTGTTTAGGGGGGTGTAAAAGGGCGTGGGGGTGGTGTCTTTGGGGTTTGGGGACTATCCAAGGGGATTGGGGGTCCATGGGGGTGGGATTGGTTGTCTAGGGGGTGAGGGGGCTGTCTCGTAGATCATCATTATCTATTCGTACTAGAAGTATGATTATATATAGAGATCTCAAAGATATGTTTTTAAGAAAACATGAAGAAGGATATTTTAGATTAAGAATCTTGATTCCTGGTATGTCTGAATGTGAAGACTAAATGGTAGATTTAAAATGGGATTCTCAACAATTAATCAATACAAAATGGAAATTAAAAAACATTAACATTGATAAAAGTGTAGGGCTATAAAATGCATCAAAAATCTATATATCATTTTGGGTTATAGTTGATCACATTGAAAAGGAAACACATATTTTAAAAACCATAGAATATTTATCTCTTCATTAACTTTATACTGTATACATTATAGATGTGGCATGTTTTCATGGATCCACATATTCTATTATATCTTATTGGAATATGAGGTTTATATCAAAATATTAGAAAATACTTCAATGTGAATTTAATATGATATGGAACTTAGGTGCTACATATCACCCGCATACAGCTGGTCAATTTGAAAAGAAACCAAAAACTTGAAAAGATATGTTGACATTTTTTCTATAGATTTCAATGGTGGTTGGGATCACCAACTTTACCTGGTTTAATTTTTTCACATTGAATGATTCCACTCAATAATTCAGATATATATATATATATATATATATGAATAAATATATGTTAGGACGTATAGAACTGTAATGTTGTGGGAAGAATATATAGAACATGAATTTATTGAGACGTGAGATGGTTGGGTAAATGAAATAGAATGTTATGTCCATTCAAAATTGAAAGTGTAAAAATCATTAACACACTAGTAAAATTTTAATTTGTTTCTCCTAATCACTACAAGATAGTAGTATGTATTGTCGATCCATAAGGAATGATGGTGATATGATCATGGGATAATTTAAAATCTATTATTCAAAAAATAGTTTTAAATAGAGTTGAATGATTCATTTATTATTTTTAATTTTATAAAAAACCCACGAAAGAAACATAAAGGGGGAATATGAAAAAAGAATGAATACTAGAGAAGAATATTACACTATAAGGAAATATAAGAACATTTTAGGGAATTTCAACCATTTTATTTAAATCATTCTCATCTATCATTGAGATTAAATTAAAATTTCATACAAATGACTAGGTTAATCTATCTCTCTAAGTGGTTAAATCAGATGAATGATGTTGAAATATTGATCAAAATTGATGGCACTTAATGATTATGAAGTTTTGAAATGATTCTCTAGAAGAACAAATAATTTAACAATCATAATCGATCTCACAAAAAGATTCTTATGTAATCAAAAAATAGTGTTATGAAATATGAAAAGTACCAAATAATTTGTTCACCAAAGATAAATTTTTATCTTATCACTACAAATTTATGAATATAACATGAAAAAAAAAGAAATAGGGATATAGAAGAAGAAAAAATACTGAGAGAGATAAAGATTCCTCCACTACTGCATCTTTTACTTTCTCCAATCCATGATGTCCTCCTGATTATTGACCAGAATTTTTTCTACTCTATTTAATAGAGAGTGTATCCATCCACATATATATCGTTTCTGGAGATTCACTCATATTTAATCTTATATATTTCTTATAATTTTCCGTTATCTCACTAATTGTTTTTATTATATTTCATTAGTAAATTAGGAGTCAAAATTATCCATCCTTGAGTCACTATAATTTTCACTCTAAAAAAATACTAAAACAAACTGTCACCCAAATTCATGGTAAATGGTTGCACTAGATAGATTTATTTAACTTCAGAGAATAAAAAGTTAATTTTTCCCTACCTACATGCTAGATTGTATGAGATACCATTGCTAATAACTCTAATAATTCCCCTACAACATATTTTATTTATTTTTAAATGTCCCACTAGCATAAAAAACATGTACATATTTTCCTCAAATAATCTTAATTTCAACACTACAATGGGATTCCATAAAAAATTCCAGATCCTAAAATAATTGACTATACTATAGAAAAATATTCACTAAATCCATAAATTTTAATATTGTAAAAGTTCCATTGACCAATAGAAACCCCTATTCAGTTTTTTTAGTAATCCCAACCCCAAAACCATCTACAAAATTTGACAATGAGTGACCTAAAAACAATATCTTGACCAATGATATTAACTCCTATTACATTCATCGACCACTTTAGACCTAAATGGGAATTAAGAAGAGCCTCAACCTTCGTCAGCAATTTATATTGGTAGTTTTTTTGGTGACCTCTCAATCTATAATTGATAACATCTTCCTACAATTAAAAATGGTAACCAACCACCTAGTGACTTATAAATCAGCCCATATAATTTCATCATTGAATGAAGCACCCTATTTAGTTTATGAAATCACAACATATGAAAATACTAGTTCTTGAGACATCAGTTTCAAGCGTACAATTGGGCGAGCACTTGGATTGCACGCACTCACATCCTTAGAGCCACAAATAACAAGAACAAAAAGGTTCCATAATCATAGTATTAAAACGTATACAAGAAATAAAATAAGCAACATATCTTCTATATATTTCATTATCTATTAAATTCAATTACTCAAACTTCATTTGATTATGAATAAATCATTGATGTTCTAATTTGGATTTATCAAACAGCCCCTAAAGTCATCTTTAACGACATTAGAAATCATCAACATGGAATGTCATCGCGATGTCATGAAACGATATTGAGCGTAAAATCATATTATTTAGTTATAATTTGTCCAAATTATCACTCCTTATGATATTTTTACTTGATGCAACTTTTCTCTACAAAAAAATCATATAAGATGATTTATTCCAAAAATTCAATCAGAATATTTGGTAGGATTGAATTTCATGCTCAGAAAAAATCTAAGCATATAAAGTCAACCTACTAAATTCATGATCTTTAATCATGGGATTTTTTGTTGAAATCAATATCTTCTTCAAACTATATCTGTTTCTAGATTTCATAATTTCAAAAGAAATATGATATTAGGTTTGATTTTTTTTAAAAACCCCTTCTAAATGGTATATTAATATGATCTATGTTTCGTTGGCGATTTATAGGTCATTCATTTTGGGATCTTACCATGTTCAAATTTATTAGGATCTTAGTGGTGGTGTGATTATATTAAAATCAGGTTAATCATGGTTCATCGATTCATCTTCTTACCATTAAAAACATTAGGTTGGGTATAAAACCATCAATTGGTCAATGCAACTCATCTTGGGTACCTTTGTTTTTCTGATATATTCTACATCAATAGATTAAATAGAACCCCAGTTTCAGTATTCTTTAACAAAACACCTACGGTTTCATGATATTTTTTTTATAATGTCTTCATAAAGTCTATATCATTCTATCAGAATCCATGTCAGGCTCCCATTATCTACCTTAGTTTCTGTTTCAATAGGGTTGACAAGAATCATTATTTCTCTATGGTTGAAGATGAATTGAGTATGTGTTGGTGGTCAAGTTATCATATACGTGATGCCTTTGAAAAAATATGTATGTTGGTAATTGACTGGGATAATTAGCTCTAGTGAATTTGGCTACAATAACATATTAACTACATGGATACTTCTAGAAAAACCACTACGTGGTACTAATTTTGGAATTATATTTTTGACTAGTGGATAATTAATCTACGTGAAGCTTCATGAAAATAAAATAAAGTCATTGATTAAAAAATCCATAAAAATATAGTAAAATTAAAAAAAATTAAAAACATAACTAAACATTAAATATAAAAAAATAATTAGGATAAATTTCTAAAACACAATATAAGATTAAATATTAAAATAAAATTATTAAAAATAACTGACTGAACAGTTATAAAAAATATAAAAAAATAAATGTATAATAATAAAATAAATTAATTATAAATTAATTTTACTAAATATTAACTTATATTATGAGAATTAATTAATTATAAACTATAATTAATTAATTAATATAATTACAACATTAAAAAATGTGAAAATTATTTAACACTAAAATAAATAAATATAAATGAAACTAAATAAATATAACTCAAAAGATAGTGAAAAATAATTTTTTTAAATATAATAAATGATAAATATTTATTAGTATAAATGATAAATCAACAAAATTTATAATTAGTTTTATTAATTTACTAAAACTACTATACATTATGATGTTAGATATAAATAATCAAAATAATGTCAAAAAATTAATTAAAACACAGTTAATCAAAACATGTGATGTGAAGAAACACATGAAATAAAGGGAACATAAAATTCTGCCAATGTTAAGACATTATTTTCCCTCAATCAATAACTTAGTGAATTTCAATGGAATAAAATAAACCCCAAAATAGAGAAACTATAATTTCACTGAGAATTTATTTTTAAAATGATTTTCTCAAATGGATTCTCTCAAGTAGTATAACACGAATTCCCTCTGGAATTAAATCTCTTCAGAAAAAAATTAGTTAATATTTAAAAAAATGATCTAAATTGAAATTTTTTTAGATATTTTTAAAAACATCAATAGACATGTAGATGAATGTCCAAAAATTTCTTGACCTCTACATAAATAGACCGATATAATTTAAGTATCCAAAATAAATCCACACACTATTGGATAAGGTGATGTGGAAATTTAATGGTTGAATAATTATCTCAGCCAATAGTTTAACGAATGAAGAATGAAAATACTGATAGAATGAGTTCTATCATGATTATTACATTAACTTCACATATAATATGGATGATTATATTCTTTATTAAATTAAATAAAAATATTAATGTGAATGATTATTATATAACATTATCTTATGATTTTACCAAAATACAGTTTTTTAATAGAGAAAGAAGACTGATTAACCAAAAAAATAGAAGAGGTAAAAGGGATAAATCTCTTTAAAGTGAAATCAAATCCTTGAATTTAAAATAAAAATTTTCATCCATAATAAATTTCTATATAATGCCAACAAACTCAAAATTTTTGTAAATTTAAATTATTTTTTACATGTACATTAGTGAATTTGGAACAACACAATTAATGACCCCTCCCCCAAACATAAAACTAAACTTTTACCTCAAAGATGAATATTATGGTGAAAGAAATCATTTGAAATTTTGGTTTAAAATAATATTTCAATTCAGAAGTTCAATGAAATATTCAATGTTTATAATGAAATTCAAACATTAATTTCCACAAGTTGAAGCACTTTGAGAAAAATAATTTTAAAAGTACATGCATTATCATTCTAATAGAATTCATGATCACCAAAAAAAATAAAAAATGTAGTATGCTCATCAGATTTTTCACTTATTAAAACAATTGAGTCCAAAATAGTTTAAATGGGTATAAATAATAGATTCAACATTTTTTCAAAATAATTTTCATCAATTACTGTTAAACAAATAATTACACGCAACATTTTCAAGTGGATTCATACGAAAAATTCAGTTGAAATAACTATGTACTCAGTTCCTCTACGTAAATACCAAACATTGAAATAATTTTAAATAAATTATATAATATAATTCACATTTTATAGATGTGATAAATATTATCAAAAAAAACATATTCATGAATAATAAATGATAAATCTCCCATCAAAAAATTTTATTATTCCATTAAATACAGATTAACGATCACTCTCCTAAACCATTTCATGATCTACTTGATCCCTTAATAAATTTACCATCAGGAGTAAATAATTTAACCAATTAATTTACCAATTTATTTTCATGAAATGAAACCATGTAATCAATAATAGTATGGGGAAGTGAAAATTTTGAAAACCGTGAGATAGACTTACCAAATCTTATTTTATAAATAGCTAACCATGTTTTTATATAATAATAAACTAACTATGATTATGGAAGTTATTTTTTAAATGAGAAGAAACAAAAAAATAGAAAATATTAATTATGGGTTGCATCCCAAGAAGCACTATACTTATATTATCCAACCAAAATTTCATAGAATTTAAACGTAGTCACTAGGTGGATGTGGTTTCCTAAGTATGAACCAGAACAAGTTTTTATCCAAAATATATTTAGTTGAAAATTATTTTGAGGGGATCCTAACCATCTAGATAGAAACAATAACCCATGAAGCAACCACAATTCTTATAGATACCCTTTTTACAAATATGTATTGCAAATTTTCATCATTTTGAATAAATATTTTCTCACTTTCCACTCTATAATTAAGTAAATAATCTACCCATTAAATTTTATTTTGATCATGAATCAAGATGAAAGGATCAATAAATGTTTAGTATAACTATGAAGCTTCCCATTTCATATAGCACCAACAAATTACCAAGAAACAGATGTGAAAATAGATTATTTTTGAAATTCTATTTGAGGAAGGGGTACATGAATTCCAATTTTAATATTCTCAAATTCAATGTAATACAAGTATTAAACATCATTCTATAATTTCCCCATCCTCTGAACAAAGATGAGAAACATCTATTTATAGTTCAAAAATTTGTTGAGTGGTCAAGATTAAATTTTAATAAAATATGTTCAATTCAACTTCAAGGAATAAAAATTAAACTTTAAACTGATTGGTAGTTTTCAAATTAATGTTTATGGAGTTCTGATTTTTCTTCCATGATATGAGCACTAAATTCAACCTCTTAAAATTCCACTTCGTAAAACATTTAAACTTCATTATTGTTCAAACATTTAATTTCTATTTTTTTTTAAAAAATTGTCATTTAATTCTTGTAATGATTTAGTCAATTGATCACTTCTTTCACAAATTAGTTTCATGTTCAATGTTATACCATAAAATTTTGGAAGTTAAAAATTGGGAAATTAATATATTGTTCTTCCTTTACTAATCATGGTTTCTACCAATTATTTATTAATGTAATCCAATGATTATTTTTATTCATTCTCGGTTTCAATGTTATATCTTCACTAGCTAATTCATCATAAAATTTCCACAACTTTTCAACATTATTATGCACCCAATATTCCCATTTTATCGTGCCTAATTGAAAATTTTCTTTATCATTATATCCATTAACGAAAAACTCAAGCTATATTCATATGTTAAATCCATTATTAAGGAATTGAACTAGAAAATTATTTAATCTATTCCTAATATCACAAAATATTTCTTCAACTTCTTTAATGAAGCTTATAATTAAGAACCTAGAGCTATTATGGATTTATCTTAGTCATTTTTAAAACATCAAAATATATTTTTAAATCTCTCAAAAAATATTATCAATTTTAGTTCACATTATAGATAGGCTTTATGGAAAACTGTACAGATAAATCAAGGAAATATTATGTTTTCAAAAACAAAAAATTTTCTTTCATTATTTTTTTCTTTATATTCTATTTTTTATTTATATTTTTCAAAAATAAATAAACTCTACATGTTCATTCTTGATAGAGGTTCCAAGATTTTAATGTGGCACTGCCATTGATGTATTGTTCAACATACAATTTAAATCTCATACTCACTACTATATGGTGGTCAGAAGGGTCAATCTATTGTTTATCATAGTGAGATGATATAAGGATTATTTAAAATATATTCTAATGAAAATATCTAAAATAGAGTTGAAAAGTTGTTTTATTATTTTTTATTTGAGAAAAAAGTTAAGAATGAAGCTCAAAAGTGGAAGATGAAACAAGAAATAATATGATAAAAGAAGAAAACACTAAATGAAATGATAAGAAAAAATAAGTTAATTTCAATAGTTTGATAAGAAATATTTTATTCCTTCACGAAAATTAAATGGTTTGTGTACTGTAAAAAATACTTGGTCAATATCCAAAATGAAGAGATTAAACTAGTAAAGGACGATGAATTTGTCAAAAAATAAGTCTCACCAAAAGATTCCAATGCTTTGAAATGATTTTATAGAGGGAAAAAATTGTACTATAGAAATAAATATTACTAAATGGTTTTGATGAAATATAAATAAATGATGCGAAGAAATAAGAATATACTAAAGAAAATATTTTCCCAAGAGAAATATTTTTCCAATCATTTCCAAATAATGAAACAAGAATGAGTAAAAAATAAATACTGGTACAAAAGAATAAAAATGAAAGTGGAAAATCAAGATTCTTCTCCAGCATCATCTTTTACTCTCTCATTGATGAAGTCTAAGTCACTCTTTCCATGAAGTTTTCTTACTCTCAACTCCAGAGCATCCATCCATCCTCATCTAGAATATGTGTGCTGATTTTCTTTCCTTTCCTCTAAAAACAGACATTTAAATTTCATTTGGATCACTGAATAACAACATTGTCATCATTACCTGAATATTAATTGGAAGAGTTAATTCTCCATCATTGATTCATCCATATATTCACTTCAAAAAAAATCTAAATCAAACTCTAATCAACTTTTATAGGAAGTTATTCCAATAGTATACTTTATTTTACATCGAAACATCAAAAATATATTTTTCCCATCCATGTGCCATATGGAATTATTTTTTACAGTTGTTACCTCCAAAAATTCCTCATCATCTAATTTAATTATTTGAAATGTCTTTCTAGCATGATAGGTTGGTACCTTTTATCCCTAAATTCAATTTCAACACTACCATGGTATTCCATAATCAATTATAGATCCAAAAATATTTCACTAACCTACAAAACCATATTCAATATCTTCAGGAATTAAAAACATTAGAAGATCCACTATCCAATGAAAACCACTATTCTATTGGTTCCAATAATCATAAAAAAAAACTATCAAGTAGATTTATCCATGAGTGAATTTATATAACTCTAACTCAACCAAGGGTATTCAGTCATGTTACATACATCACCCTTTTTAATCCTCAATTGTTATTAGAATAAATCTCAACAATCATTCACCATCTTTGGTTAGAATGAGGTTTTGAAACATCCCAATAATTAATTTAGAACATGTTATGGGTATAATTTGATGTGGTTGTCCTTAATAATATCCAAGATCCATGAAGACATTTAATGTGGTTACAAAGAAAATTAGGATTAAATTTCTTCAGACTAGCGATTCACATACAAGGTAAATTCTCGTGTTGAAATAAAAAAACAGGTAGGAATGCCATGATATATCGAGCTTTGGATTGATGTGATCTTACTGGCACGATGAGAACCCCACTTATGAAATATTAATATTAAATAAGTGGAAACAATAATAATAATATCTTGAATCCAGGAATGAAAATTACCAGAGAATATATCCAAGGAGGTGGGTCATGGTAAACTATATTGAGGAGATGAACTTCATCATGTGGAGTTATTATTATCCACTCCTAGATGGGCTCATTTACGCACCCATAATTTTGTTTATAGGAGTATAAAAAAAAATAAAATTTCATATAGGACCATATTTCTATACCAAAATCTAGTCATTATCGAAGATATCAATCCAAAACAACCGGACTTCATGTTAGGGTCACTAGATCCAGTTCCCAGTAAGAGTCACCAAAGAGTCTCCAATGGACGAGATGTCCATTTCAAGGAAAATAGTACTATAAATGCCAGTGAACAAGGACGAAGGACCCAAACTATAAATTTACACATTCCTCTTTCAAATATTACTAATCCTAGGGGTTTCCCCCTCCTAGATCTTTTGGAGAACACACCCAAAAGAACAGAATTAACAAAACATATAATACTGAAAGAAAAGGTATAGAATATTGCTTAACCCTTGGTGAGGAGTTAGGTGATATAGATGATTCATAATTATGGATAATTTCATATTACATAAATCAAATAGGATTTTAGAGTAACCATGAGTAGAGTTACTGGAAGGGATATTTAGAGGATCCCATTGATAGCGAGGCAAGATCATGGATCGGGCACACCACAAAGAAGCACACCGAGGAACAAAAATGGATGTTGGATCAAACATTATCAATGAACCTTATTTATTCTAATAATAAGGAAAATCATTCCAGAATTTATATATAGAAAATTTATAAAAAATATAATTAAAATTCCAATAAACACGTATATAGTTCTAGGAAATCCATGAAAAATAAGAACAAAATTTCAATTGTGATAAATGAATTTAATGAAAAATTTACCAAATATCCAACACTGAATTTAAGTTGTTCAATTAACATATGATTTTATAACAACTCTCTAATTAAATTTGGATGGTATTCATAATATATAAAAAATGAAAAAAATACATAAAGGGGTATATCTATAGTCTAACTATCTGCTGGATTATCCCCAGTTTTATCTTATTAATAAACATTGTCCCATCATCAATAATATCCCTATCAAATGGAAGTCAAATATCATTATGATTTGATCTATCCTGGAAAACATAGTTTTTAGGAAAGTATTATTCAAATTGACTATCATGTTGTACAAATATATTAGAAGAAAATGAATACAACTCATGAATGAGGAATTTCAACCAAATTTGTACCTTAATAAATTTAGTGAAAGAATTATATTTAACCTATTTGATGGACCAAGAAACTAGGGATTTCATGTCCCAATTCACATGAAATGGGACAACCGTAAGATATGGAAAAATACTTGATTTATAAGTCCCAACATTATCACTATAGTCAGAGTCTGAAAAAACTACAATTTCATTATTATAATTTTTTTTAAAAGAATGTCTAAATTAGCTCAAATATAAACATACCTAAGAATCTATTATAATTTTTTTCAGAATTCCATCCATGGTTTTTACATAAACTAGCTTAGAGTAAAAACTTAAAATTAAATATTGGTTATTGAAAAAACCAATTTATACATAAGGCACAAAACGATGTTAGCATGAGGGATCATTCCAATTAATTTAATCTTAGTAGCAAAAAACAGGGGATTGATTCAAGGAATGCTTCATGTTTTGGACCATGGGTGTGCTTACTAGTTTAGTATGTTGAGAAATTATCCCTTTAAATCATTTAAATAATAATAATTCTGATATTATTATAGTGTTACGTCTCATCAAAGTCTAATGATTTCATTTATATATATCTTTTTCAATTCCTATATCTTTCATTTCAAATGTATAATTAAATTGGATTTTCATATAGAAAATTAACATTATATTTTTACAAATTACTAACATGTCATCAAAATATAAAATCAGTAAAGTCATATAATTCTTCAAATGCTTGCAATAAATACATGCATTAAATTGTTTTCAACAAAAATAATTTTTAATAATAAAAGAATAAAAACCATTAAACCACTATATTGAATATTGTTTCATAATATATAAAGACTTTTGAAAAAGGTAAACATGATTAATTTTTAAATTAATTGGGAATCCTATATGTGGCTTCCTGTAAATGGTTTCTTTTAATTTTCCAAGAAAAAATAAAGTATTAACATCAAACTACTCTATATGGAAATCATTATTAGAGAAAAAAGAAATATAAAAACAAATGGATGAATCCTTAACAACATTGTTAAAAATCTCACTATAGTTGACTTTTTCAAGTTTAAAGAATTTCATAGAGACTAATTGGGATTTATATTTTATTTTAAATTCCCTAGAGTTATCTTCTATTTTCATAAAGATCCATCTACAATCAATCAAACATTCAATTAAGAGTTTGTTTTCAATATTACAGGTCTTATTCTTAATAAGGGAATTTATATCATCATTGATGAAAGAAAACAAGTATCGACATTATTCTGAATTCTGTAATGGATTAAAATCCTCTGGTTCTTCATTATATATGTGTTGAAAAAAAATGAAATGCATACACAGCCATATAACATGGTTAAACAATGATGACGGTCTAATAATCCAATTTAATATGTCATGATTTAATAGGTGTCCCCTCACTACAAAATATTTCTCTTTTTCTAGTAGGGACATATATATTGGTAAAAGTTCATTTTCTTTTGGTAAAACTTTTTACAAACCTATATGTCCTTGTCACTAACCTGTTGGTAAAAACTCTGTCGCTAAATGTTTTTGCGATAGATAAGATAGTTCTGTTGCAATTATAATAACACCAACAGATAATATATATTTTGGTTTAAGTGTTTAGTAATAGGATCTGGTGAAAATTTTATCTGTAGGTAATAATATTACCAATATATAATATTTGTTTATAAATCACATCTAAATAAAAAGTATAAATTTTTATTGCCAGTAAAATTTTATATTAAATTTATTAGTTTTTCATATATAATGCACATGTTTTAATTATTAAACTAGTGATTATTTTAACACATTTTCAAAATTAGACAAGATTTAATTATATTAATAATTGGATTCATTACAAATAGAACCTCTTGGATCCCTACAAGAATAGTTTGACAATTATGTTCCACAATTCTGGACAACCCTTCCCACCAACCAACCCCCACTGGATCCCCCCAAAAAGAATCAGCCACCGTAGCAACTCCAACCCATCATCGTCAGCAACTACAGCACCAATACCTCCAACTCATCCATTTCATCTCCTTACATAGCCCATCCATTCCAACTCTATACCCATTCATGATAGCTTTAGTATATTGCAACTCATCCAACTCTAGCCACATCTATGTCAGCTTCAGTCCATGACCGCTCCATCTCCAGCCCATCCATGCCAGCGCCAGTCTATGACAGATCTGGTCTATTCCCCTTCCATTACATCTATAGTCTATGAAAAACATATGATCAAATACATCATATGGAACTAGTACACAAACAAGTGAAAAAAATACACTTACATGATAAAGATAAAGGTAGTACTTGCACAATAAGAAATAAACAATTATGTTGAAATTCATGTATTTGTGTTTAACATTCTTTTGACATTCAACAATGTTGTTACCTGTACAACAAGGAAATTAAAATTCAAAGATAATCTTTTATTTAGATAAATTATAATACATGGCATTAGATTTGAAATAATAACTTGCAATGTACCCATGATATCATATTCTTCTAGACAGTGGACCTAATGTCTGAACACAATGTCAATCATCACTGTCACCATCCTCTGCCCAGATCTTCATAGTATAATTATAGCTTCAAGAGAGTAAAAAATCAAGGAATCGGTGAGAATGATCCATTTTTATATACAAACATTGAATAATCCATTAATTGGGTAATGGGCATACATACTTTTACCAGAAACTAGATCTTTAATGAGTGAATCAATGTAGGAAACATGGATGAAGTCACAAGTTCATGGATGCGTTTACAATGGTTCACAACTGCAAGACTTGTACATGTGAAACAGTATATTGTAAGTCTTTTAGTTTAGAGATGAAACAACATATTGCAAGATAAAAACATGTAATCTATAATCCTGATAATCAAAAAAACATTAATTGAGAAAACTGTAAAATCGTACACATATATACCTAAACTATAAACCCTACAAAATTGTAAACCACTAATCAAGATTATTCTTAGAGAAAAGTAAAAAAAAATAATCATGGAACCTACAAACCTCTAACATACCAACAAACAAACTGACAACCTACAAAAAATTAAATTTAAAATATATGACATACAACCCCGAAAACTTGTAATTTTGTAACAAACAACATAGAAACCCATAACCAAGAAAAATATAACCCTATTAACCATTTTGTGAAAACTAAAAACTATTCAGCATAAAAATTAGTAAAATCCATGTCTGCTGGGGGAGAATGATATTGTGCAAACCTATGTGAAAACGTGGGCATACATAGACTCCCACAAAATGAAAATATAATTTTGAAAACCAGAAAACCAATTTGTGCAAACCTGTTTGTAAAAATTGTAATAGTATTTGTTTAGACCTATTTGTGTAAACCTATAAACTTGTTTTTGTGAACCTTCAAACATATTTTTGCATACATGGGATCCCACAAACTACAAACTATTGAACATAAAACATAATATCCTGTAAACCCAACCTTCCATTTACAATCCTTGAACTTGAATCCTAGAAACCAGTATCCAAAAAATTAGTAAAACAATAAGTATAGAAGCCTGTAATCCTATAACATAAAAAAATTAAAATCTACAAAAATGGAAACATTTGAATAACCATCATGCATACCTAAAAATAAAATTCAAATCTGATCATCCATATAAGTCGTACAAAACATTTCTATATTTTTTGTACCAATAATCCCAGATACCCTCGTAAATAGTATAGAATGAAATCAGATAAGTAGAATTATGTAGGACAACAAAACAGAAATATATTTTAGTATAATAAGAACTGAAGATTTCAATAATACCTGATTACAAAAAATACATACAATTTCATAAATTCCAAATGACTCGTGACCAAATTCCCATCATTTTTGTTATTGTTATTGTTCTTGTAATGTTAAAAAACACTTTATATCGATACATAAGGAATTCTTGTAAGTATATGACTACTTTATGTGTGTGATTTTGTAGATTTATGTGTGTTCATTCATAGTTGTTTTCCAAAACCATAAATTGGTATGATTATAATGGATACCTGAAATTATATAATTGATTTATATCAATATATAGATTATAAAATAAAAAAAATACAAAAATATACTCAAATTGGAATGCACAGATTTTACACATTTTCAAACGGATTAGACTTCTAGAATTCTCATTGTATAAATATAATTATCGTTAATCCACACACCTCAATAAGATAGATCAATAGAAAAGATGAGGAGCATCAACTACCTTGATTGTAAAATCCTTGTGAAAGATGTTTAGTTTTCACCCAATATCAAAATACATTATCTTGATAGTTCAAAAACACATCAGCAATGGTATAACCTCCTTCACGTAGGCTCAGATTTTGATTGATGAAGCCTATTCAATTCTACGAACACAAAATCCAGATGAATGTGAAATGCCTCAATTGAAATATACAGTATCAGAAGCCCAGTTGGATAGAAAATCATATTACATTCTATGTAATAACAGTAGAGTCAAGGTAGTAGAATAATAATATTATAGTCACTTATCAAATATCATGGTAGAGTACTACAGTCTGTATATGACTCTGCAACCAATATATATAATGTAATAGAGTCTGTGTGACGGCTACTATTACATAGATGTTTGTGTGTGACTACTACTATTACATATGTTTGTGTGTGTAATATCAGTAGAGTCATCTATCATTGTGTGTGTGACTAAGGCAATGAGCACATGAATTATAGCATTCTTCATCTCCTGGCACACTAGGAATACGTTCAAGAACCCACCACAAAACCTATAGAAGTACACCAATAGGTATGTCTTTTAAAATATATAATATAAATTAAATATAAAAAAATATTCCTTTATAAATATACATCGTTTTACAATAAGGGACTGTGGGACCACACTTTCAACCCATTCAAAAATATATATATAGTGCAATTATTTAACTCTAACTCGTGGAACCAAAGAGAAAGAGATGATGTATGCAACAAATTATATGAGTTCATCATTCTCTACACCAGTCATACATGTGAGGAGAATAGTAAAAACTCAAGGTATGATGTCATTATAATTTATAAATTTATCCTTCTCCAAACTAATCCTTTGTGAGTATAGACATCTCATGAAAACTGGAAACACAAAAACAAAGTCATAGAGATGAGTTTACATTGAAGTCACAAAACAATTTAGTTGCACTTCATGTGAAGGGTGTGGTCCTAATTGAAAATCAATATAGGAAGTTATGATTTCAGTTTAAGGAAGGCCCATGAAAAATGCAGGCAAATAATGGAGGAAAAATATGAATACATTTGATAGTGGTTAAAATAATAAGATATAAAAATAAGTGGAAGTAATTATAAAGAATCAAAAGATTGGGAGGCTGTATGTTATGTCCACTACCATTAGGATTTTGATGAATCCCAATTAATGAATCCATGAAGAGTTGAAGAACCGATAAATAAGTATCCTTGGATTTATTTTTACTCCAAATATGCCATCAAGTAAAACTTCATAGACCTTTTGTTTGACGCAATGATCAAATCCTTTTCCCGATGCCTCGTTCTAGAACAATCCCATGTTCAAGACCTGAGTGTGTATATGGCCCTATATTGAGGATCATCAAGAAAATATGTTGCATAAATCCACCAAATTCCATGCCCAATTTCTCATTCATATTTAGCCATGTTACTATGTGACCATGTGAACTTGTGATTGAGTTGTATGCAACTTCACTTTATAATTTTTAACGAGAGCTTAGGGATGACATATGGATTTGTAGTGGGCCCAGTTGAAGTGGAATGGTGTGATGAGTTAGAGTGGCATAGAGGCTGGTGATAGTGATGGGACGTGATGGTTTTTGGGAAACCTAGTTGGGAGCTAATGTTTTAGGCTTGGATATTGTGATTGGTTGGGCAGGGGCTGCATGGTTGGGATTAAGGCAAGATTAGAGGTATGAGTGTTTTTTTTGTAATATAAGTTACAAGATTTTCTTTTAATAGAGTTATTAGGGGATGTAAAGGCTTACAAGGGGATAGATTTATATAGATAGGCCTTTTAGATTTCAGGGATGGAATGGTTACAATGGAGGTCAGTTTTGTTTTGGGATATTCTTTGGATAATGTGAGCTTGAAGTGGTTTGAGAAGTGGGGCTGGAAGTATGGGTCCGGTGTGATTTGACGTGTGATGGGGAGTAGAATGTGGATGGACTTGGAGTGTTGGGTGAGGCTAAAGTGAAGAGAGAAGAATGGGATGACATAGATTTAACATTCTATCAAGCACCTAGCGTTTAATGGATTGAATTAAACATTGATCATCATATGAAGTAACGAATAACCTCTAAAAATATAAACTAATTCAAAAAAACACCCAGCTAATGCGAGAGTCTGCAATTGGAGGCCTCCTCTATCTAGGTTTAGCAGCAGCCCTAAATCAGACCTAATAGCAGCAATTATGCCTCCTTCGATCTCGAATACAGACAACAATGAACTCTTTGATCGGATTTTTAGTGGATAACTTCTGGGAAATGGAACATGAACAATAAAGGAGACCCCCCATACATGAATTAGTGCAGATATATCAGAGTAGGACATCCATCAAATAAGGTGAGTGGCCAAACATGATTATCAAAAACATTTTCTATTCAACTTTTTGAATTCATGTGTTTTAACACTTTTTTAATAGGCACCACCAAATAATATTTGCACACAAGGAGAAAACCCAAAGATATTTTTATAGTGTGTAATAATTCATAACACCAAGAAACCAATATGAAAATCCATCCAGATTAATTAAATCAAGTGGCCACCAATAAAACCTGATCCTATAGTAAATCTCGATGCATCATGCGAGGAAACTGCAATTCCTAGTAATGAAAGGCATGCATAATTTTATTCTATATGGGATAATGCATAAGTGAAAAATAGGTTTAATGCCAATACCCCACAATTCCCTCATTTGAATATAATACAAGTACTACCTAATCCTCAATCATGAACATCTTGAATCAAATTGA
Organism: Viscum album; assembly: GCA_963277665.1. Classification (NCBI taxonomy): domain Eukaryota; kingdom Viridiplantae; phylum Streptophyta; class Magnoliopsida; order Santalales; family Viscaceae; genus Viscum; species Viscum album. Next base: position 234,559,787 of record OY728141.1, read on the forward strand.
ATTCTCCAAACAAGCCCCAGTCGTTAAAGGAAGGTTCACTTCTTCACCTTAAGTGTTTAACATCACATTACATTTTAACAAAAAAAAAACAATTCAAGGATGATTTAAAATCATGAAATCAAGATTCTACATTAATAAAAAAACATTATTCTCACATGTTTTAGAATGTATAGGATGAATATTTTCTGGAAATATCAAGGCTACCCACATATATAAATCTAAACCCATGAATAGATTATCCACCACAATTATAGATGACCGGGAAAATTAATTCTTTATATTCTTTAGGAAACCCCTATATTGGATTTCTGAATTAGCAGCATAGGAATGACTCAATAATAAACCGCAATAATGATGATAAAACCCATTTTACATAGGATTGAAACTATTCCATGAAGTTGCATTCAGTAGGACAATCCTCCATACATAAAATATCAATAATATGAATTAAAGTATTCACATCTAGGGTTTGAGTATCCACAGACTGTTAAATGTACCATTAATGTGTCTATTAGAGATAAATGAAGGTGAACCTTGGATTTTTTTCCTCAAGGGAATGATGCTCCATGTTGCTGAAATGAAGCTGGATGATTGCACCCCTACCTCTAATCAAGCTATTGATGTAATAATATGCGAGGGATGGAGTGGAAAATAGGGATAATAAAGGATGTGACACCACTCGATGTCAATCCAAATATACATTTCTATACCCAAAAATACGTTGTGTGATACAAAAAACAATCGAGGGGGTTGATGATTTGAAACATCTTCCAATAAACAACTTCGTGCTCCTCGATCTTTTTCCGTGCTTTTAATCTTTTTGAATGATAGGGAATTGAATACAAGGAAATTGGAAAGATATATGGGGTGGAAATGATCATCTAGAGAGGCTGAAAATGAAGCAATACTGGAAGAGGAGAATTTTGGATGACAGTGACTAGACGGTGGAGGAGGCGGAATGCAGGGAGGCGGAATGCAGGGAGGTGATGGAAGGGGAGGCAGAGCACAGGGAGGTGGAACCAGGGGAGTCAGAACACTGGGTGGTGGTGAAAGGGGAGGAGAAACATGGGGATGCGGGGGCAGGGGAGGCGGAACACTGGGAGGCGGTGGCATGGGAGGAGGAATACAGGGAGGCATTGGGAGGGGAGGAAAAAAGCAGGGAGGAAATGGAAGCGGAGGCAGAATGCCGGGAGGCAGTGGGAGGGGAGGTAGAACGCGGGGACGCAGAACACCGGGAGGGTGTGGCGGTGGAGGCCGAACGCGGGGAGGCGGTGGTAGGGGAGGCGGAACGCAGGGAGGCGGTGGAGGATGGTCAATCCAATCATTGGGGTTATGACCCTATTTTATGTTTTTACATATCATTATTATCATTATTATTGAAAATATATTTTAAATTCACACTAAATGATATTATTTTAAAATGGCATGTTATTTATTTTTCCCATTTTTATGTAATTTTTTTTAAAAATTTTTTAGAATGGAATTGAAATTATCTCCATTGGTTTTTTAGAAGATGAAGTATAATAATAAAAATATAAATATAATAGGTCCTCTGACACTATAATCCTTCATTTTTACATCATTATTTTGTTGAATGTTAATCCTGTGTGAGTTTCAACAAACTTTTCTAACTAGTTAATAGATACAGACACAAAATATGTGTGTGCGTATGTGCGCATGCATGCATGAATTAATGTATATTTGTACATATTCATTTCAAAAAATATGTTTCATTTAAAAATTACATTAATTTTATGTATAAATATGTAAATTTCTTAACAAATGATTTGTTGGTATATATATATATATATTCAATTATTTGTATAACATTTTTTATAATATAATTTATGGAACAAACCTTCTAAAAGTAAAATATTTGTTGGTAATAATAGGTATTAATAACATATTCATGTGTTGGTAGAAAAATGTTGGATTTAATATGAAAAAAATAATAGATTTAACTGTTGGTAAAAGATATGTTGGTATTGGATAGTTTATAGCAAGAAATATACCAATCAGTAAAAAAAATTATTGGTAGTTAAAATTAATACCGTCAAAACTCAATATTTGTTGGAAGTAATTATTTTTACCAACAAATATATAATGTTTCACTAATTTTCTTTTGGTAAAAGCAACTTTTTTTTGTAGTGCCTGAAGTTAGTCTCCTCTACTTGGGGATCAGATCCATAATCATATTCTTATTCTCCTTCAGGTTGTAGGGGTGAATAGAAGGGGCATGATCTATTTCCAAGGAAACCAGAGGGTCAGAATCTACATTGAAACCAAAAGGTTGGGGTGTCATGGACTCTTTGGAATCAATAGTCTTCCTAATGGGAAGAATTAAATCTCTAATCAAAAAATCATGACTCATAATGCATTTTAATATCTTGAGTTTTCTACCCACAACTTTTACCCCTTAACACACTCTAGAAAACAAACAAATATTCACTTGATACCCCAAGGATCCAACATATCATCAATATAATGTGCATATGTTGTGGATAAAAAATATTATGGGATCAGGATTTGGTGGCTTTCATGTCCAGAGTAATATTAAAGTTTTAAATGTATTAGAAGAGTATAAGAATATATTTATTAGGTATACTACGGTAGTAATAGTCTTTTCCCAAAATGACATGGGAAGGTAAGAATATGATATAATGCACATAAATCTTCATATAACAGTATTATTCATTTTATCGGCTTACCCATTATATTGTAGTTTGTTCAAAAAATTCATATACCTATGCACCCCCTAAAATGCACACATTCAAAAAACATAGAGTATATATATTCCTAACTATTATCACTACTTATATCCTCTTGTTTCTTACCAAATTCAGTTTCTACACTATCCTTCCAATTCATATTTTTATAAAAGGTTTCGGATTTGTGTTTTACTATGTAAATCCATAAATTTTGGGAGTAATAATCTATAAGAGAAATAAATAAATAAACTCCACCATTATATTCATTCCTAGAAGGACCCCAAATATTAGACTGATCAGATTCTTATGGATTTCTATATTTTTAGAATAAAATACTAAAACGTATCCTCATATACAAACAAAACACATAATTCTCAAAGAAAGGTAAACTAATAGGATTAAAAAATTTTAATAGGCCTTGTTTTATAAGTTCATCAAGGGACTTGGAACTAATGTTCCATTCTCTTATTTTCCATAAAGTGGTATGGTCTGAAACTGAAACATTAAATATATCTAATTGTTTAAAGTGAGTCTAACCTACTAAAGCATACAACCAATTCCTAATGGTTCCATTCATAATAGTGAATGATCCAGATGAAATTATTAGACAACCGATGGAAAATTTATATTTATAATCCTTATGGTTAATAATTACTAAGGAAACAAGGTTTTTTTAGTGTGTGTACCCACCTAACCTCTCCAAGAGTCTTAACCAACCAATCAAGATGTTCCAAAGAAAAGAAAAATATACCCCTAAGGTGAAGATATTTATTATTTCCTAGGATGACATCTCATGATTCAATCTCTCTTAATTCAGTGATAAGAACCATATTCAGACACATGTGAAATTAATAACAAGAATCCATGTTGAATTCATCAATAACACTCTATAAATTAGTTGTGTTGATTAATTTTTCAATTAATAATGATAGATCACTATTATTCTTTTTATAATCATTATTTTTTAGGGAAAATTTATTTACATATGCAGAGGTTGTCTAAAATGATAACATTGAAATGTCTTATTCTAAGACACTTTATAATTGGACATAGAGCTTTGTTTCTTTGATTGACATGTCTTTTGATGCTAATCACTATGTTTATTTCATCCAATTATGTTTAAACCATCACACAAATTCTTAACAGAGTCATTCATTTGATGATTTTTTGTTACAAAAAAGATATAACCTCTTTAATAGGTAATAAATCTGTTCCATTCATCATCTAGTACTAAATAGAATTTTTATACTCATCCATTGAAGTTAAAAGTATTATTATTTGATCCCCATACCATATTTGAACATTTATATTGGAATTTCATAATATGATTCTATTAATATCCCCAATATGTGTCTTGATTTCAATTATGGTGAATATTTTAATTGTATATAGTCTCTTTTTTAAACATCCTTCAAATTAATGATTTTGTAATATATAGGGATTAAAATTTCAACCAGACACCAGTTTTAGAAACCTCAAAGGCTAATTCCCTAAGAAACTTAGCAACAAAATGAAATAAAATAAGAATATAGGATTTTTTATGAACATCTTCAGACACACCAAAAAAAGTAGTAGTGGTCTTTCCAACATGTGAATTTGGGGAATCCTTTTTCCTAGAACCACAAAGAGCGCCAATAAACTTATTATGATTCAATAAGGCATTCATTTAAAATATAAACATATTAAAATAATTAAACCCATTAAATTTATCTATTTTTAAATTCATAGAACCCATTGTAAAAGCTTCATATTGGCTTTGATACTAATTTTCAAGGGCAGTGTTGATGTGGTTGTCTTTTATTATAGACAAGATAAACCTATTCCCTTTTATATGGCGAAAAACTTATTTAAAATTTTTTGTTTTCATTGAAAATATTTATTATGATGATACATGATTCTCATGATGGAATAATAAAAAAACTAGAAAAACACCAAGATATAACATGATTCAGATAGGATTTATCTAATGTTTGTGATGGGAACACAACCAAATAAAAATTATTAATAAAGAATATGAAGAAAAGAAAAATAGATACTAGAAACCAAGGAAGAAAAATACTATAGAATCTATCTAAGGATGTCGGTATTTCTAATCCAGATGGTGGTGATGAATTCCTTCATGTAGAGTTAGCACAATCCACATTTAGATAGACTCATGCACACACCTAGTATAAAAGGTAGTGGATTCCAATAACCAAATCAAATATATATTCATATTTCTATACTGAAATCTACTGATGATTAAGGATGTAAATCCACAGAAACCATGATTCATGTGAGGATGACTATATCTACTTCCTAGTTAAAGATACCACTAATACACCACTAGATAAGAAGTTGAGTTTTTATAAAACTGTTCTCCAGACTCCAGGAAACAAGGACTATAGAACGAGACCATAGTTCTCTTTCTTCATCTTTGAGAAATCTTCAAAACGCGGGGGTTTATCCCCTTAGAGCTCTTATAGAACACACTAGATGTACTGAATTAATAAATATTATAATACTAAAGGTGAAGGAAAGAATAAATAATGAACCCAAAGTGAGGCCTCAGGTGGTGTAGATGAGGTGCATAGACGTCGACCTATAGAGGTTCATGATCAAATATTCCATTTGAGTAACCATGAGTTGTTCAAATGGTAAGGACATATAGAATCAACCCACAAGAAAAAATGTGAGACAATGGATTGGAAACACCATGGTGCACACATGGTCATTGGATGATCATGATCAATGACCATGTTGGTTCACTAATAGGGAAAATCATCCCAAATATATATATACCCCAAAACAGGAAGATCAAATACTAATAACCATGTACTCATTAACATGTATTTCATGAAAAAGAAATAAAAAAAATTTAATTGCAATATATCAACATAAATTTAAATATAATAGAATATACTCATATAAATGAAAATGGATGTCGAACACCTTGAGACTTATGCATCCACCCATCTTCTTTCATCAAAAAAATCTTTGGTGTAACTCAAAACATTGTAATAGGTTAGTTATTGAGACTTCAGCTTTATATAAAAATTTTGGAGAGCACATGGAGTTCACACACTCGTATCCTCAATGATATAGAAACTAAGAACAAGAAGGTCTGGCAATCATCAAAATTGAGCCTACATATATAACAAAAAAGAAAAAAAACATCCTCATCCTCCATCAATAACAGACTTCAATCATACTCAGCCACGTTCAATTCATAATTTTTCACCATTGTTCATCCATTACATCATCAAACTGAACTAAAAGTCATCTTCAATAGCATTGAAAATCACCAAGTCAAAAAGTAATCCTCGGTGTGGGAAAACAATATCAATATTCAAATCCACATTTAAGCTTATAATTCCTCCGCATAGGAACTCTTTATAGTCTTAGGAATTGACTCAAATTATCACAAAAAATATAATGAGATCATACTAGATTGTACTTCTAGAAACATCAATCATATGCTCCAGCGAGTTTATATTTCATTATCAATAAAAATATAATCATCTAGAATAATCCTCATAAAATCATGATCATTAATATCAGTGTTGATTGTGGTAAGTGTAATATTATTTGATCCAAATAAACTCCAAGCATTCAAAATTCCAATCAAATCTGATCTTGGTTTTGTCTAATTAAAAAAACCTTCATCCAAATCTAATATAAATATGATATAAGATTCATCCAGTATTTCAAGATCAATAATCATTGGAACATACTTTATTCAGCTTGGTTGGGATCTCAGTGAGTGCATGATTCTCTTAAAATCTGTTTTATCAGGGTTCAAATATTCATCTTCTTCACTTCAAGAACACAAAGTTGGGTAGAACTCTTTCAATTGGTTGAATCAGATCATATACATGGGGATTCTTCATTAGAGAACTAAATTGAAATATTGGTTTGGTCTTTTTCATAATGATTCCTCTAATCTCACGAGATCTACTTCAAAAAGTCTTCAAATATTCATCATGCTTCTATTAAAATCCTTGATAGTCTTTAGTTCAACTTTTTGGGAATGAAGAAAAGTGGAGAACATGAAAAAAAAATCAAAGATATTGAAAAGTATTAATAAATTTATTTCCCTCCAAATAAAAAAAGATGCACAATGACCAAAAAAATGTGTATAAAATTATTTTTGACACCAAAATTTTTAAGTGTAAAAATCAAAATGAAAAAACAATGGGACCCATCCCAAAAATAGGGATCCACTAAAACGAATAAGTACAATATAGAGAATCCCTAAAAATGAAAGGTATATAAAAAGTAATACATAAAAAAATAATGTGTCAAAGGTGGAGAGGAAAGGATGATGATCGACAAACAAAGGGTGATCAGAAAAAGAATATTATATCTAAATTTTAGTGTGTGGAAATTCCTTGCCGCTTACTTATTTTAAAATGTGAAATATCCATGTCAAAAAATGTGCTTCCATGTGAATTATTTCTGGTCATTGTGACCCACATGGTGCTACATTTCTAGAGTCAACCCAAACAAACTTCTCCTCTGGATCAAATTCAGATCACCACCTACACTACAATTAGTCGACAAGTCTCAAATTTACCATTGGGTAAACTCTTGGTCAACATGTCTGAACTATTGTAATAATTGTGGATCATCTCAAGGTATAAATATCCAGAATTAAGGACATTTTAGATCCAAAATTATTGAACATTGATATAATTCGAAATTCCTTGAAAAGATGAATTTTTTCCCAAAAATAGAACTATGACTATCAAAAAATAAATCATACTTGTCCTAAATAAAATTGAGCTCTTATATAAAATTCCTCGTAAAAAAAATTTCATCAACACCTATGTATCTTCAATAAACTTTGACTTGGTGGTGGATAAAGGTACAAATCTCTACAATCTGGACTACTAATATAAAACTCCCATAGAAAATGTTATCAAATAACCTAAAGTAAACTTCCACAAATAGATATATTTTCGCATATTTGATTCTAAAATCCCTAATTCATTGATTGACCTCTAAGAAAACATAGTATCATATCAGAATTAACATGAAGATAATTTAATATATATTACTCTACTCTCAATTCTATCTACATAGATTAGATACAAAATTACTATCCACACCAAATGAATGAGATATATCAGTTCTAGTAGATAACAGAACATACATCGAACAACCAATGGAAGATGAATAAGGTACATGTTTCATCACCTCTTTATCTTGATTAGTTTAAGGTGATTGATTTTTAATGATCGTAAAATTTATGTAAAGGGGGTACTAACCACATTCTCTCTATCTATAGAAAATATCTAAATAACCTTCTCAATATATATCTCATGATATAACTATAATTTACTGGCCCTAGTATCATGGTAGATTGACATTCCATGAATTTTAATGTTGTCCACAAGTCATTAATTACAAAATTCTAATAATGACCATTCATCAATCATTCAATTCAAGAAGCATCACGACCAAAAATAAGCATACAATCCATATAAATCAACTGTATAATAAAATCATCATTAGTATATATCAGAATAAAAAACATGGTTAGTTTATTTCCTCCTATAACTCTGTTGTAAAATGATAGATTCAATCCTCTTATAACACTTCCTTGGATCTTTATTCAAACCAAAAAAAATCTTCTTTAACCTGTAGACATGATTCTCTTTAACTATATTATTAAAACCCTTTGGCTTCTCTATATAAATATCCTCATTTAAATATTTATGGAGTAAATATGTATTCACATCCATCTTCATTGTATGCATATACAAACAATAATCAAAACCAAGAAAACCCCGAATTAAAGACATTTTGAAAACATGTGAAAAAATCTCATCAAAGTCAATACATTTTATTTTGATGGAAGACTTTAACAACAAATATTTTCCTTGTATCATGTAACAGAACTGGATTATTCATTTTTTATCAGTTAAATCCACTGATTTTTCAATGGTCAATTACTTGTCAGTAACTTCACCAGCTCAAATTTATGGTTTTCATTCAATGAATTCATCTCATCATTCATTTCAACCATGATACTATCATTATGTTCACTTTCTATCACATCATTAAAAGATTGTAGTTCTCCCCCACTATCGAGGACCATATACTCATCATGTGAATATCTAGTAGAAATGGAATAATGATGAGATGTTATCTAGAGTGGATGTACAGGACCATTAATAACTCATTGAACAAGATCATCAAATATAAAAGGTTTATTAGAAACCGAATCTTCAACCTTTTCTCCCAGAGCATCATTCTATGCATGAACATGATCATCAGAATCAATAATACGATGTAAATGTGAATCAAAACCAAGAAAAAAAACTAACAAATCCATTATAATATAGAGATGTATATATTCCTCCCTCGTCGATGTATTTAATATTATTATCCTCTAAAAACAATTTATCATGTCTTCAGATAAGTTTATTAAAATAGGGATCATAAAGCTTATACCCAAACTCATCATTTCAATATCCAATAAAAATACAATGGCATTTCATATGATCAATCTTGGATCTCTGTCATCTAGGAAAATGAAAAAATACATGCAATAAAAAACACGTATGTGATCGTACGTGGTCACTTTTTTAGACAAAAACTTGTTGGTTGTGTCTATCTATAATGAAACCATAGAGGATATATTGATAATACATAGAGCAGTAATTAAATCCTCACCCCAAAAATGTCCATGAAACTATTCATCTAAAAGAAAAAAAACAAACTCTTTCTAACAAACTCATGTTCATCAGGTCAAATACATAATTTATATAAGGTGTCTTGGGAGGCTTCTTATGATCCCAAATACATTTGAGCCTGCAATACTAATCAAAATGAATGTAATACTAACACCCATTTTCATTATGAGTATGTGTCAATATTTTTCATTAATTCCTCTTAGTATAAACATGAAATTTCTTAAAAATCAAAGAACCAATATTTTGGAATTCAAAACATAAACCCAATGATTACATAATTATTCATTAATAAATTTCAAAAAATAAAAACCACCACTAATGGTATAATATTTCATTGGATCATATAGGTCAGAATGGACTGATTCATGTACCTAGTACATATTGTGTAAAGGAGGAATCCTATCACCCACCTTGCTCCATTTTCCAACCATACATTGATCACACATTTCCAATTTGACACTCTTCAACTATGGAAGAATATTTATATTTTCCAAAAAACCATTCCCTCTCTCCCCGATGTGACTATGCCTTTTTTCCATGCCATGGAAGAGACATTTCCCTCAATAATTCAAGTTGTATTATAAGATATATATGATCTAGTATAGTAAAAACCTTAATGAAACATCCCTCAAGCTAAAAATCCAATAATACTTGAAAGGATTCCATTGTAAATCACCAAAAGTTCTGATAAAACAAGTATCATCAAGAATTATGGTAGAAATCAGATTCAAGAAAAACTCTGGTGGATGTCAAACATTATTCAAAATCAGCATACTTCTTATATTGGTCTCCAAACAAACAGTCCCCATACCTACATGATTATCTTGACCATAATTACTAATCTTCTAAACCACAAAATTTCTTGGGATATAAGATATAATGAACTCTTTATTTAATGTCATCAGAAAACATAAACCACCATCAACAACCAAACAATATTCATCAAAAGCAATATTAATGGATTCATAATCAATAACTATATAACCCCTTGTAGTAGTAGAGAAATGATCATCTATATCCCTAATTTTATTTTGTTCAATTTACATCATTCAATACTCTATTTTAAGATGTTAAAAAAACTACATAACATTCCCATTATTACAACAATGATGAAATTAAAATTCTCTCTAATTCTTCATGTATTTTCTTCTACATTTTCTCTCACCTCGGAAAATCCTTATTTAGTCCTCGCTTCTCATACTATTCTCTCTGACTAAAATATTTGAAGAATATTTATCCTAAGTATGTCTCAGGACCTCTTCATTTTAAATAATATACATAGAAAAACTACATTTCATAGAACCATTAAGAGTATAACTAGTTAGGGTAGCACATAACATTTCTCATGAATCGGGTAATGTGTTATGACAAAAAATAGTTAAATCCTCATCTTCGAAATTGATAACCATGCTGGAAAACTAATCAAAAAATCATTGATATTCAGTCAAATTTTAAAAATTATATATACCATCGGTTTCACATCAAATTCATCATTTGATTGTGTAGAAAACATATGTATTTCTTTTCCTAGAAGCATAGGTTGTAACGACCATAAAATTTACTAATGAAAATTCCCCTTAATCTACTTAAATGTCTTCTTATGGTTATGTAAAACCTAAGAACTTATTTGGTTATATCATTTGTATTTTAAAATAACTTTACGAATTATGATCATTGTTAATATAGATGTTGAACATTGATCACATGATAAGAATAAATATAGGGCTTCAAAAAGTCCAATTTACTCAGAAAAAGGATGTAATGGACTCATCTAGTAGGCTTCCCTATACGAATCACATTTATTGGAGCTTGGAAAAGAGGCAGCATCAGTGGGCTTCGCTCTTGACCAAGCCCAATCTAAGCTTGAATAAGATAAGTTTGAGCGGAACCGCCAATAAGGGATGTGGAAGTTAATAGAGATTACCACTCGAGAAATGTTATCCGAGCCACCCAAAGAGTCTATCACCAACGCGAAACATACCCTATGGTCTTATGTGGGGTTTTAAGGGGTTATATAACAACAAACTAGTACTACGATTATGTAAATTATTCTTGTATAGAGAATATACATTCCTTTTATTATTGTTATTTTCTAAAGTTTTTTTAAAGCACAAATAGTATTTTTAGTAAATATTTATATAAGAAATCAATTTTGATGAATTAATAAATTTTTAAATTATATAATATTTTATTAAAATATTATTATTAATATTAAATTTAAATTTTCTTAAATATAAATTATTGTATAATTTTATGAATGCAGTTGTAATTTTTATTAATGATTGAACGCTTTTTTTATCGAAACCGATAAATTTTCGATAAATGTCAATTGTTTGAAAAGATAAAAATTAACATATTTATAAAAATATTTAGCTAAAATGAATATTACTTTTTGAATCAAGACTTTGATGTTATCCAATGGTGAATTTTTCATAATTTTCTATGACAGTCAAATTTTTTGGTAAAAATTAAATACTTTTTAAATATATAATGTGTTTTATGACATCAGAATGACCGAATATTGATGTAATAAAATAATATAAACATCATTTTTAGACAATATATGTTTTAACTTTAATATAATTATTTTGGTTTTGTTTTATTTATTTTACAACGTTTTATTGGATCCCTCAAGGCTTATAAAACAATTTGTCTTTTTAAATTGTTTTCCGTGAGATTGTGACTCTCCTCCACAAAAGCAACCCTATTATTTTAAGATAATCGGCCATTGGACTTATAAAATATTGTTTTCCACTCCCCTTTTTCAAAAAAAGGGCAAAAACCATGGTTATTTATTTGGTTTTGATTAGTTTAATGTGAGGTGTCCCAAACCTATATAATTAAGAATTCCCTCTCCATTCCTATATAAACCCACCCAAGCTCCCACATCCTCTTCACTCAAAGAATGTGGATTTATACAAACCCCTAACCTCTTCTCTCTATAATCCTATAATGTTTACCCATGCTCCCATTAATCCTCTCTCAAGACTCTCCCAATATTTTTGGATCACACTTCTAAGTAAGGGATTTCTTCCTTTCTCATTTTTGTTCAATTTTATTAAACTTGTTATGCCCATTTTTTTCAATAAAAAAATGTTAGGTTATGATTTAAAACCTCCTAAATACTTCAATATTCATGTTTTGATTATGGGATACTCCTTTATCTCTCATTAATGCCTCCCATTTACACCAGCTACCATGCCGAAATTTAGTAAGGGATTTCTCTCTCCTCTTTTACATCCAAGTAATTCTTTTGTATTATGCATCTAAATTCCATTAAATTTTTCCATTAAATTTTGATGTGAAATGTATCCATATGACCCCCTTACGTTCCATTTCATGTACATATGATTAGAAACCCTTTTATCTCTCAAAAACCATTTTCATGAATCCTTATGTCACGCCATTATGCTGCCGAAATTGCACCGCGTTTTTCCAAGCCAGTATGATAGTGTATTTAATACCATAACCATTTCTCTATCAAATTTATTCTCCATTATTCACATAAAAATATTTAAAGGTAATTTCATCTATTTATTCCACATTTTTTAATCATGTAGTAAATTTTTATGTTGATTGATTCCTTGTTATATGATCCATGTGGCACACTTATGCATGAAATAAAATGCTTAAGAAGGGTGCACAATGATAGAGCTCCAATGCATTGGGTAAACTATTGATTCAGGATACATCATGTGCATTTAGTGTTGACTCATGCTAATTCAAGTGAAATGAGGGTTTACTCATGATTCATTTTCAATGACTGTTTACTCATTCTCAATGTGAAATGAGCCTTGGCTCATGCTAATTTCATGTTTAGTGTTGTTGCTACATATCCGTGTTACTATTATCATGCTCTATGAGATCATAAATTTTATGTTTATATTATTCTCTAATGATGATCCTATTGTCTAACACGTATTATATTCTTCATGTTATTCCCTCTTTATTCCCTTACTGGGGTATATAGCTCACCCCTTTCTTATGAATGACCTCAGGTTATCCCAAACAATGGTTTGTATGAGGGAATATAGTGGCCATGTAAAGAATTTTTTTTAAAAAAGGTTTTGTTTCATGTTTAAGTTGTTATGTAATTTTTCTAAGCCCCAAATACACAAGACTTATCAATTTTCCTTGTTTTATCTTGTGAAGATTTTATTTAATAAATCATGTTTATGTGTGTAATAAAAATGTAGGGTTTTCATAGTTGGTATCAAAGGATAGGTTTAGTTATTTTTGGTATTAGGATTATAAAACCCTAGTGAAGCATTAGATACTAGAATAATCATAATGAAAAATATCCCTAAGTTTCGGTGAGTGTTGAGTATGTGTTTTATCATCAAATATATACATGTCTGCACACAAGCTAGTAGAGGCAGCTTTGACACAGATTCACCCAGGAGTGAAAACTATGATATTGAGTTTTGGGTTTGACCCGGGGTATCCTGGTACATGAAAACAGGCCTTTCTACACTTTTGGTTAGGACACTCCCAGGGGATATGATTTGTTAAATTCACAATATTAGTATGAACCATTATTATAGTAATTAAAAAATCTCCTATGAATATTTATTAGAAAGTAGATCATGGATAACATAGACCGAAGCCTGTAGATTCATAAGTTAAAAAAATAAAATCTATTTTATATGTCATCTGTTTTTGTCTTTGGATTCACCTTTATGTGTTTAATAGTTTAAAAATACTCATCCTAAAGTCTATATTGGATAGAGTAGAACCAAAATCAAAAAGTGAACGGAAGGGTTATCACCCATAGTCTTACACATTCTTTTATATCCTGAATGTTTAGTAGAAAAATCCTAACACCACAAAAAATCATTGAAGTAAAGATGACAATGAGTATGGAAAATGGGGCAACCATTGAATCCCATGAATATAAATCCTCCTCAATAATAATCTGTGTATTTAACTTCTTGAAAAACCCTATCATACTAACTCTGGTTGGATTCCATGCAATTATTGTCATGGATTTCATTTCCTTATATAAAGCCAACACAAATTGTCGTGGGAGGGAAATCACTCTATATATAGAGACTCGACCCCTGATTCTATACAAGTGCAATGTGGAAGATGAATCTTTTTTAGAACCATCATCTCAAGCATGGATATTACTTCCCTATGAGAACATGTATCTTACTAAGATAATTGAGACTAAGGAGGAAACCATACTTGAAGACTTGCATATTTTGGGGGAATTCACCAAAGTGTTTCTCGAGGAATTGTCTGGTCTTCCTCCTAGAATAGATGTGGAATTCTCAATTGATCTTATACATGGGACATTGACAATATCCAAGACTCCATATAGAATGGATATTGTGAAGCTTGAGGAGATGAATAAACATCTACAAGAGAATCTGGATAAAGGGATTATATGCCCAAGTTCTTAACCATGGGGTGCACCAATCCACTTTGTCAAGAAGAAGGATGGGTCAATGCACATTTTTACCTATTATATCACAATTCACAAAATCATGATAAAAAAAAAGTATCTTCTCCCACAAATTGATTATTTATTCAACCAGCTATGAGGAGCACATTTATTTTCCATGGTTAATTTGCAGTTGAGATATTATCATGTAAGGGCGAAGAAGGAAGATATTCCCAAGACTAATTTTTGTACAAGGTAAGGGCACTATGAATTCATAGTAATGCCTTCCGGGTGCACTATTTCACTAACAATATTTATAGACATGATTAATCGAGTCTTTTGAGATTACATCACAAATCATTGGTATTCATTATAGATGATATTCAAATATACTCCAAAACCATAGAGGATCATGAGAAGAATAAAAGAACTGTACTAGGGACCATGCGAAAGGAGAAGATATATGAAATGTATAGAAAGTGCGAGTTCTGGTTGAAGGATATCTCATTTGTGGGCCATATCATCACAAGAAATGGGATAGAAGTGGATCCCTCTAAGAAAAATAAAATAGATGAATTCTTGAGGAAATCATTGGTAATATATATCTATAGCTTCTTGTGGTTATCTAGATATTATCAATGATTTATGAGAAATTTCTCACGATTTTCCAACCTCCTTACCGAGCTAAATCAGAAGGGAGTAAAGTTTTCTTGGATTGATGAATGGGAAGAAAGCTACAATGAGTTGAAACAAAGGCTTATTTTAACACCAACGCTCACATTACCCACAAGTGGGGAAATTTTGGTGTACTCAATGATGCTTTAAAGAAGTTCTTGGGTTATGTGTTGATGAAAAATGGTAATGTAATTTCCTATGATTCAAGACAAATGAATTTTCATGAGCAGAAATATCCTACACATGGTCTGGAGTTGGATGGGATGATCTTTACTTTAAAAGTTTTGCAGCATTATCACTTTGGGGAAAAGTGTAAAATATATACGGACCACAACAACCTCATGTATATATTCACATAGAATGAGTTGATCTTGCGCCAAAGAAGATGGTTATAGCTGATCAATAACTATAACTGCTCAATCCATTACCACCCAGGGAAAGCAAACACAGTGGTAGATTCTCTAAGTAGAAAGGACCTAATTATTATATAATTGATGAGAATTAATAAGGATCCAATATTCTTAGATTTGATTTATATGGTCATGGGAATCATAAGTAAGGAAACATCATCAATACTTTCACAAATGAATTATCAACCATCTCTTTTGAAATGGGTAGTGGATTATTAAAAGGATGATATGTGAATTATGAAAAAAGTGGATGCTTTTATAAAACAAAAATCCTTTGAGTTCAATGTTAATGGTGAAGGAATTGTGAGATTTGGGAAAATACTATGCACTTCATCATGTTTGAAGCTGAAGAAGGAACTTTTGTATGATGTACTTATTTCAAATTTCTCTATTCACCGAAGAAACTCAAAGATGTATCGAGATGTCTGAGAGCAATATTGGTGGGTTAATATGAAGAAGTGGATCGCTGAGTATACATCAAAGTGCCCAGTGTGTCAGCAAGTGAATCCAGAGAAGCAGAAGTTTAAGCGGATGATGAAACCATTACCCCTACCAGCATGGAAATGTGAAAACATCACAATGGATTTTGTCACCAGACATCTGAAGGCATTCAAAGGCAATAATGAAATCTGGGTTATTGTGGATCGTCTTAAAAAGTCTTCACACTTTATTGAAATTTGGGAGTATTTTTCATTGGGTCAATTGGAACTGATATACATTAGGGAAGTGGTAAGTATGCATTGTGTACCACTATCAATTGTATCTGATTGAGATCCAATATTAATTTATAAGTTTTGGAAGCCTCTTAAACATTCTATGGATACTAAACTAAACTTCAGTATGGCATATAATCCTTAAAATAATGGCCAATCTGAGCGAACTATTCAGACAATGGAAGATATGTTAAGATCATGTTCAATGGACTTTAAAAGTGGTTGGGATCAACAACTTTCTCTGGTTGAATTCTCCTATAATAATATTTTCAACTCGAGCATTCGAATGGAACCTTATGAATACATTTATAGGAAGAGGTGAAGAACACCAGCATGTTGGGATGAATTTGGTGAGCGTAAGCTGTTAGGACCATAAATGGTTGAAAAAATGGTGGAGATGGTAAAAACCATTTAGCAGCATTTCAAGGAAACCCATAATCGACAAAAGTGTTATGCCGATAACCATCATGAAGACTTTGAGATTAATTTTAGGGACATTTAATTTCTGTGAATATCTACATAGAATAAGGACATGAGGTTTGGAAAGAATGGGAAGTCAAGGCCTAGGTACATCAGCACCTTAGATATTTTTTATCTTGTCGGGTATATGACATAACGACTAGAACTTCCACCTACGATGGTCAATGTACATTATTTCTTTCATGTATCCCTCTTAAGGATATACATATTTAACCCTTCACATGTACTCTCTTCATAGGTTGTACAGTTAGAGGATGATCTTTCATACGAGGAGAAACCAGTGAAGATCATAGATCGTTGAGAAAAGGTCCTATGAAATAATATGATGCCCCTCGTCATGGTGTTGTGGAAAAATGACAAGTTTAAAGAAACTCCATAGGAATTGGAAGAAGTAATGAATTAGAGTTACCAACATTTGTTTTAGTGTGGGAAAAGAAACTATCGAGGGAGAAATTTTATAAGGGTGGTAGATTGTAACGACACAAAATTTATTAATGAACATTCCTCTTGGTCTATTTAAATGTATTCTTATGGTTTTTTAAAATGTATACACATATTTGGTTATATGTTTTTTATTTTAAAATAACATTAGGAATTTATATCATTGTTAATATTGTCATTTAATAGTGATCACATGATTAGTATAGATATAGGGTTTTAACAAATCCAATTTACGTAGAGAAAGAAAGTGATGGACTCATCTAGTAGACTTATCCCATATGAAGCCCAATTTTCGGAGCTCACAATGGAGTTGTAATCATTGGACTTGGATCTTGACTAATCCCAAGCCGAGCTTGAATACATTATGCTCAACCAGAATCGCCTACGAGAGAAGTGGAAGTTGAGAGAGATTACCACTCGAGCAATGTTATCCGAGCCACCCCAAGAGTCTATCACCATCGCACACCATACCCTAAGGTATTATGTGGTTGTTTTAAGGGGTTATATAAAATAAACCATGTACTATGATTATTTACATTATTCTTGTAAAGAGAATATACATTTTTTTTTATCATTGTTACTTTGTAAATTATTTTCAAAGAAAAAATTGAATTTCTAGTTAATATTCAACTAAGAAATCTGTTTTGATGAATTAATATATTTTTTAATTAAATAATATTTTAATAAAAAAGTACTATTATTAAAAATTTCCTTGTATTAAATAAATATTATCTTATAATTTTAGGATTACAATTATAATTTTTGTTAATGATTGAAGGCTTTTTTTTATCAAAACAGAGAAATTTTTGATAAATGTCGGCTTTTATTCTAAAATAAAAAAATTAAAATATTTAGAAAAATATTTTGTTAAAATGAATATTATTTTTGGAATCAATACATTGAAGTTATCCAATAGTGAATTTTTCATAATTTTCTAAGACAGTTAAAATTTCGGGTAATAATTAAATACCATTAAAATATATAATGTGTTTTATGACATCATAATGACCAAACAGGGATATAATAAAATACTATAAACATTATTTTTGTCGAATATATGTTTTAACATTAAAATAATGATTTTTGTTTTGTTTGATATATTTTACAAATCTTTAGTGGACACTTCAAGGCTAATAAAACATATTTGTTTTAAATTTTTTTCCTTGAGAGTTTGACTCATCTCCTCATCAACAAACCTATTATTTAAAGAATTTGGGATAGTATAATTATAAGATATTTTCATCCACACCCCTTTGGAAAATAACAAGGGCAAAAACCATTGGCGAGTTTGTTGTTCTGATTTGTTTAATGTGAGGTGTCCCAAACCTAAATAATAATGAATTCTCTCTACTTTCCAATATATACCCACCCAAGCTCCCACTTCCTCTTCACTCAAAGCCTTTGGAGTTCGACCAACCCCTACCCTACTCTCTCTAGAATCCTCCCAAGATTCCCCTATCCCCAAAAAAGAATCTCTCAAGCCTCTTCCAATCTTTTTAGATCACACATCCATGTAATGGATTCCTTCCTTTATCATTTTTTTCCAATTTTCATTAAGTTGTTACAACGTTTTTTTCAATTAAAAATGTTGGGGGTATGATTTTGACCCCCTCCCCACATACTGCCCTTTTTTATGTTTGGATAATGGGACACACCATTATCTCTCATTAATGCCTCCCTTGTATACCTATTACCATGCCAGAATACAGTGAGGTATTTCAATCTCATCTTTTACATCCAAGTAATAACTTTTTATTATTCATATCAATTCCATTACGCTTTTTGGGACATGCATCTATATGAAACCATTACTATACATTTCATGTACATATAATGAGACACCTATTTTTCTCCATCAACAATTTTCATGAATCATTATGTCACGTTGTTATGCTTCCGAAATTGCACCGTGTTTTTTCAATAAAAGATCATTATATAGGGAATACCATACCCTTGTTTCTATACAAGGAATTGTTATTTATGCACATATACAAATTTAATGGTACATTAATGTATTTATTCTACATTACATAATCGTGGAATAGCTTATGATGTTGATTGAATCCATGTTATATGATTTATGTGGCACACTTATGCATGAAATGAAATGATTAAGAAGGGTGCACCCTACTAGCGCGCCAATACATTGGATAAATTATAGTATCATGATACATCATGTGCAATGAGTTATGACTCCTGATAATTCATGTGAAATGAGGGTTTCCACATGATTCATGTGTAATGAGGGTTTACTCATTATCCATGTGCAATGAGCCTTGGGTCATGCTAATTCCATGTTAATTGTGGTTTTCACATCTCCTTGTTATGATTATCATGCTTTATCAAGCCTTTATGTTTATGTTTATGTTGTTCTTCATTGATATTCCTATTTCTTAATATGTATTATATTCCTCGTGTTATTTCATGTTTATTCCCTTACTAGGATTTATTGCTCGCCCTTTTCTTGTACATGTCCTTAGATTATCCTATGCAATGCTATGTACGAGGGAATATAGTGGTCATGTAAATGAAGTTTTCAAAAAAGATGTTGTGTTTTGTGTTTTACATAGTTATGTAATGTTCTTAAGCCCCAATGATACTAGACCTCTAGATCTTCTATGTTGTATCAAGTGAAGTGTTTATGTAAAAAAACAGGTTTTATTGTTTAATAAAAAGAAGGGTTGTCATATAGGTAGTCTCAATATTCTCTCATAATGTTCTTTCATGATAGATGTTAACAATTTTGTTCATCACAATGTCGTTGACCCATTGGTGAATTAATCCACAAACCATCCAATTCAAAAATTATAATTCTCCATCTCACATTCTTTCTAGATTCTGGACATATATCATTAGAAGTTGCATTCTCTTGACAGGAACAAGATACATCATTTTTAGTAGCAACATATGGCAGTTAGTAAAACTAATCAAAATCGATCTACTCAAATTAGATTCCATGATAATTATGAAATAAAAACCAAACCCTTTGATACCAGATTTTGGGAAATATTATAACTGAAAAACACACAAAAAAATCACATTTAACATGTAGTGATATATATTTCATTCTTTACAAAAATTTGATTCCCAAAAATTAATATAAATTCAATGAAAATAAATTTTGACTTAAAATTTTCAAATGGAATACCCAAAAGGGAAAAACCCTGGGGCCTAGTCAAAAAAGTGGGATCTATGAAAATGAAGTGGTAAATGGAATATAATTCCCAAATATAGAAGGGATATCAAAAGTAATAATTAGATAAAATAATGTGTCAGAGTAGGAGAGGGAAGGAATATGATCATCGAACAAAATGTGACCACCAAAAGAATATACTCTTTATATATTGGTGTGTTGAAAATATTTGACACTGCCTCTTTTTATATCAAAATAAACTACATGTCAATGATGTTTCTCTGTATGAATTAACTCACAAGGTCTTGACATACGTGGTGATCCCTTTGTGGGGAACCCCCAACACAACTAACTATGTTGGAGTTTCTATAGTGTTTCCATGGTTTAGGATTTCCAAATGACTGAAGAGTAATCGAGCGGTATTTGAAATGTAGATACGTGATACCTCTCAAAAAATAGAGATGTATGGAATTATCTTAGTCGATTACCTATAGAATTTTTTTTATGTCTACATTAAAAACATAAGTGGTCCAGCTTTGGGGTGATTATTTATTTTGAAATTATCAATGTGACTGGTGGAAAATTCAAGTACATGAATGTCCATGAAATTAAATTAAAAGTGCCAAATAGAAAATCCATCAGAACAAATATAAAATATATAAAACAGAATATATAAAAAATTAAAAACATAACTAAATGTTTAATATAATAAATTAAAAAAATTATTTCTTAAAACAATAAAAAATGAAATATTAAAATTGTATTTATAAAAATAATCGACTTATTAATTTAAAAAGTTAATAAAGAACAAAAAAAAAATTATTAAAATAATTTATTTATAATTTATTGTTACAAAATAAGAAATTATTTAAATAAAATAAATTAATGATAAACTATAATTAATAAATTATTATATTAGTTTGACCAACAAAACAGTGAAAATTATTTAACACATAGAACTAAAAAATAAAAATACCTAAATAAATAATCCTCTAAAGAAAATTATAAATAAAAATTTCATAAATAAAACAAAAGATTAAAAATGAGTAGTTTAAATGAGAATAATATATATAAATAATATTATATATTTTCCAAACCACTATAAAATAACCCTTATGACATAATTAATGAAAAAAAGTATAGTAAAAATATAATTAAAATAAAAATTGATTAAAAAAGTGATGTGGGGTAATATTTGAAATAATGGTCACTGCAGGCCCCACATTAGGGTACCGTAGAGTCACCAAATTTTTTTAATTCATAATAATTTGAGAAAAATAGAGTTCAAAGTTGGTGATAAGGTGTTCTGGTCAATATATCCCTAAAATAAGGCTATGATATTCTAGAAAAAGATAAAGGAGAGCCAATGATATATCAGAAACATAAAAAAATGTATTCGGTGAATTGATTATCAAATTCTACATCGAATAAATCTATATCATGATTATGATTTTTTCTATGTATTTCATTATGGGAGGTATATTCTTGATTTGTCACATTTATTGAACATAAAGGTTCTACTAGTGGAGCATGATCTTTCTAATGATGAACAACTAATGAGATTCTAGTTCGAAGAGAGAATGTTTCGTGAAAAAATACCACTAACCTGATTAATGTTCTATAAGGAAACCATAAAATATATGGATGTTATGTGAGAACCTAAGTATTTTATTAGGTAGAAGTCTCAGAGTTGTTTATATTATTCTCATATAATTTTGAGGTCAAAATTATTATAAGAGTTGTATAATGTAACAGTATAAAATTTTAGAATATATTTACCTTTAATAAATTTGATTTCATGATATATTATGAACACACCTAACAAAACAATTATGTGAATAATTTTTATTATTATAAAATAAATAACACTATATGTTATTTAAATAAAATATAATTTCTACAAATAACTGAAATTCATTTTAGAAATATTATTTATCCTAAAGAACTTTTTTGCAATCGTTTTTTTATGAGCATTATTTTTTCAGATATTTTTTTTTAAATTAATTCAGAGTATTAAAAATATATAACGTATTTTTTAAAAATATTTATAAAATTAATTCTTTTGTTATCAATTGGTTATAAATGAAGGTAAAATATTTTAATGTAAAATATGTTTTTTCTGAAAAAATGTTTTTTAAATGAAATATTTTTTATAATAAAAAATTAATTTAATCACTATTGATAAAATTTATTAGTGAAATTTAGATGTCATATATTAAATGAAATAATTTTTTAACCAACTAAATAGTATTACTAAGAAATGAATTAGAGTAAGTTAATTTTATCTTAAAAAAACAGTTTTAAAATATATTTTCCCTTACACTTTATAGGATTATTTTATAAAATAATATCAACCACATATTGGAAACTAACTTGCTGAAATGGTCTCTATATTATAAATATTAATTTAAATGTTTGGTAAACAGTTCAATTTTATTTTCCTCATATGAATAATAACCAATAAAAAATTCACTATTTTTGTAAATGTTAAATGGGTTTATGGGGGGTTGAACTAAAGATATAAGAGTTCAAAAAATATAATAACATGAATGAATAATATTTAATACATTTATATTGATCTAATATCATCTCATAATATAAATTGATCCAATTTAGAGCCAATTTTCAATTCAAGTGTCCATATATTATACTAAATTTTTTAATAATTACAAGTGTTTCCACTCCCTTCAATTATAAAAGGGATCCTATTATACTATTTTTATTACACCTAATTTAGACACTTCAAATGACCAAAATGTGATTAAATATCTTATAAAATTTCCAATCCATGGTATTATTGTTTTGGTTCTATTAAAATACCATCCGAATGGTCCTTAAATTGATATCCAATGTTGATTTTTTCAAAGAAGATGTAATTTATTTCATAAATTCCTTTTATTTTTATTTTTATTCCACATTTTTAGAATATTTTATGATTATATAAAAATTAAAACATAAGTATACATAATATAATAATTTTTTTATATTTCCTGTATATCTATTTATTATCACCTTTATATTTAATAGAAAATAAAAGAACACACATGCGTAAGTACAACCAACACTCTCTTTCAGGCGAAGAACATTATTTTTCATCACCATATCTACAAGATGATTATAAAGATGATTTTAATGGATATATATTATATCTATTACATAATTATTATTTGGGAAATATATTTTCTCCACTTTCTTACACTTACACTAGAAGGATAATTATAACATCACTCATTTTTATGTGTGGACTACCACCTCCACAAAGAAATGTGATTCATTTTTCATTTTTGGTTTATATGGATAGAAAAGGATATATTTAATTAATATATATATATATATATATATATTAAAAATATGTATCTATAATGGGTAATTATTATTTTACATTATTTCTTTCCATGCTTTGAAATGTAGAAGCATCACTTGTTCGTATGTGCAGACTTCCATCTCCATTGTGTATTATATTTTATTTTTCTTAAATATCATATAAAAGAGGTTATAATATTATAAATAATGAATAAATATAATATCTATGAAATTATTTTTATTCTATACATGATGAAATAATGACCAATGTATAAGGACTTCGACCATCAAAAGAAAATATGCAGAAAAAATATCATTTTCACATGACTATTGATTTTAATGATGAATTTTTTAAAAAATGGGTATTCAAAAATTATTTGGGAATTAATTATAATATGTAATATATGAATATTTTTCCTTTATTTCTCATAAATATATATTAATGATATTGGAATTTTTAATGCATACTATGCATGATGAGACTTATTGTAAAGTTTTATATTATAACCTATTTTGATTTCGAGATTGTATATAATATATTTATATTAAAGGAAATTATTAGACCATTTTCTTTCGAAAAACACATATTTTTGAATACTATCTTAATTTTTATGTGTTTTCATGTTTTTATTAAATTTTCCCATTCTTAGTTCCTAAATCATTGAAAATATTTTTTAAGAAAAATTGACCTTATTTCTTCTTTTTTGGGCAACGAAACATTCAATCAATGTCCAAATTCTTAAAAATGTTTTATATAAATTTTTATCTATACCTAAATGTTTGATAAAGTTTATATTTACTACCATTTATTTTCATTACCACAAATGAAAGGAATATTTTCAAATGTTTTATGTTTGAAAAAGTTTTTCTATTTTATTAAAGTTTGAAAGGAATGTTTCTTATCAACTTATAAAACATGAAATGATTTTTTTATTTTCATGTATTATCTTCAAAATGAAGTTTACATTGCATGATGCCATTATTTTTCAAGGAATATTTAATTTCTATCATTATAGAAATTTTTATTTTTAAAATCCACTAAAATAAAGGATTTCTTCTTTCAATTTCGAAGACTATTTATATGATTTTATAAGAGTGATTTTTCATTAATGGCCTCATATTTTAAGGATTTTATATCTTCCGTGGGGATATGATTTATTACACCATCAATGCTCATTTGAAGGATGTATTATGATGATAGTTGTTTATATGAGTTTTCACGAAACACATTTCTTATCATGGGATAATTTATTAATATTGGGATTTTGATGTTTTCGGTATAATTTCATTAAAACAATTTCATTCCCATGAATCATTAAGATAAGAAAAAAATATTTTTAGAATCGAATCCCATTATTTCCAATAGATGGATTTAGTAAACCGTAGGCTGATATATTTACAAAATTTCATAGTTTTCAATTGGTTGTTATGATGATATTTTGATTTTTTTAATATCCCATGGAAAAAAATGTCTCATTTTTATTATGTGTATTGTAATTATATATCCCTATGATTCATTTGATAATGATTGCTATATCAATGGAAAATATGAATTGGAATGGGGAGTGACCATAGTTCAATAATGGACTATGTCTATTATGATGGTCTTAACATTGATCGTAGACTATAAAAATTATATAAATAGGGAGTGAACTCAATTTAATATTGGTATCTATCCACTATGATATTTTTAGTAATGAACTATGATTAGGGAAATTATTCTCTATATATATGTGTATGTCACTATAAGAAACCAGATTTTCACTCAGGTATGAATCCTTTATATTCAATCTATATCATTACTTTGGACCTGTTATGGATATCTGTTGAGTTGGAAAGGGTCTAAAGGGTGTCTAGGGAAGACTCATAGAATGAAACAAATTATTTTGGGAAAATATGGAAGGTCACATGGTTAGCGCACAGTCGGTGCATGGTCTCTCTAACCATGTTGATTAAGATTTCCAAGAAGAAAAACTTCTCACAGTTTCTCATGACAGTGTGGCCTAACTATTCAAAGAGCCCCTATACCAAAAACACCTCACACGGTTTGCACATTTTTTTTTCAACCCATGCGAAAAAACCATGAAAAATCCATTTTCCCAGGTAATTTGAAAGTTTTTTCACTTGATGGTCTAATTATCCCCCTCCTTCACCCCAAATCTAATTACAAGCATTAATAACCTAATTTTATTCATTTTTGTGACCATTGATTTTCAAAGGTAGGAATCTAGAGAAATCCTTCATCCCAGATCCGATCGAGCTTATATTCATCAGATTGGACGTGCAATGGAATATACTTGGGTCCACCTAGGTCGTTCCCTTCCCTTTTGATCTCTATCTAGATATCATGGTGTGAGGGTTTTTATTCTTTCCTTAGAACTACGTAAATCCGAGCCATATCCAGCGATAATATCAATGGTGAAGCATCATACAACCCTAATATGGGTGGTCTATAACTGATACATAATTTACATTGATTTTTGAATTGCCCTATGGGGAACACAAATTTCACCAGTTTCCATATATTAAATTTATATTCCATGATTATACTATTTATAAATATATGGTTATTCTATTTCCAAATATGCCATTATTTTTTTGGGGGTTACTCCCACAAATCCCAACACCCCATGTAGTGTGTTATGCCAAAAAATGGGTATTTAGTTTTTTGACACTCTTGAGCAACTATTTAGGTGTGACATGGATTGACCCTTCTAAGGGTAAGTATTTCTCCAATAAATGGATTTTTGTAAATAAGAATACCATAATGTAAAGTACCATGTGTGATCACCACATTACCCACCTAAAGAAAGTGCATCAAATTAATAATTAAATGTGAATGAATAATTGGTTGAATATTCGTAGAACTCATTATAACATTAATTGATTATAGATAAATGATCCTTGAATATGGAATATGCCTTAAATGGATTAAATGTTTGCATTCTAGATGCCCTTTACACACTTATTAAAGTCAAGGACTGAACCAAATGGATTTATTTATTAATGGTGACATGATTAAAGGGTTACATACAACATGTCCAATACACACAAATGGAAGTAAAGGTTTGAACCAATTGAATTATTATATGACTTCACTATCAAATAGGTGTGTCTTAACTCAATCACACCTTGGATTTTGATCCGACAATACCATGAGCACTCAAGAAACCCATTTTGATTTAAGGAAACTGATTTCTTTGGTTGAGGCCCACTTAGAACCTGATCCTTTTCTAATGTTTTGATGCTTGGTATGACACCGTAGGATCCTTTATTTTTTACTACATGATTCCTCGGATACACTCTTTGGATCCATCATTGAAAAGTAGATTCCATGGTTAATGAACCTCATTTTAGGTCTTTTCATAACACTGTTTTACATTTTATGAACTCCTTGGACCTAGTAGGAGCCTCATTATAGAATTCCATGGGCTATGCTCCTTGTATTACACCCATACCCCATGACAGGCAATAGTTATTACTGATTTGGTGTCCTTCAAGGTCTACGTCACCGTGCTTATTACCTTGGGACTTCACTATTAAATATCACTATAATTTTCCTTCATTCATTATGAAATATTTACTATTATAAAACATGTGACATATTATGAACTGTTAACAATCAAATGATGAATTGGTTACATGTTCAGACACCATCCGAGAGCTGATGAAGGTACTTTGGTATTTCGGTATGGTGTACTGCATTACATTATATATGCATTCTTGAACACATTTATATTCCATTACATGGGCCAAATTTTTTAGAAACCATTGATGTTGGACCACTAAGATTTTTCTCACACCCTCTTTGGGAATTTTTTGGTACCATGAATAGATTACATGACTAAAAGTGTTGATAAAGTGAAGCACACATCTACCAAAACATGATTGATAGCTATTTATGTTGGATCATGATAGTAGATAACCGAGTTGGATTGTGGGATTCTTAGTATTATATTTTGATTTCCATTATACATTTGAGGAAAAGTTTATGTTTAATGTCTTTTATCCTATTTTTTTATCTTCTTGTGACATGAAATATCATCTGTTGTTGAATGATATTCCTATTGTTTTTTCCATTATTATCCTTGTTTTTATATTTTAATAGTCTTATTCCTCTAATTACTTATCTTTGATCCCTATTTACCAATTTGTTTATATTCTCCCGTTGCACTACACATTGTTAATAAGTGCATACTATCCCCCACACACATCTTAGGCCCTCACTGCTACTTGGAATCCTCTGTCAATTAGGGAAATGTGCTTGATGCCATGTGGCCCACTAGGCATAGGTAACCCTTCAAGTGGAATATGCGTCTGAGACATCAAAAAATGGAATCAGAAGATTTTATTTTCTTTCTTTATTATTTATATTCAATAGATTAGAAAATATAAATTCTTTGGAAATGGTTATAATCCATTCTTGGGGTTCGCAACCCCATGCTCACAGTAAAAACCATGTTTCCAAAATTATATTTATTATTTTGGTTTTCTCTTTTTATTGTGGTCGTTATTTCACCATCAGTTGATGCACATGGTTTGTGGTGTTATTGATCTTACTCTATTTGAGTATTTTCATTCATCCTTGGCCTGATGATATGAGGGAAAGTATCCTTGTTACATGAATAATTATATGAAACTAAAATTCACATGACATAAAAATTTCCATGCCATATAGTTGCATTTCAATACCTTTCATTGCTTGATATGCATGTGATTGTATAGTGAATCTATGACAGTTAGCACATGATTATTTTACTTTTGGATGCAATTATGTGAATTCCCATCTATATTTAGGAGGTTTATGGTCCCTCATGGGTTGGTATGAGTAATTTACCAAGTCGAGCAATTATATTAAAAATTAATGGGTTTCGTTTTCATTCATAATGTGTATGGGAACAAATTTAATGGGAACGAAAATCCATTATAGGATGGATTATGAAATATAATATGAAATGGTGGAACATACTTATCCCACCATTTCTTGTTTAAGAAAGGTAAAGCAGTGAACATGGAAATTAAATGTAAAATGAAATGGAACGAATAATTGAGCTCTAACCAATATCTGGTTGTCTAAGTGGGTAGTTTGGGTAGTATACGTTTGGTTGTGAGTTTTATTGAGTTTTTATTTTTCTAGTGATTATATTTGTCTTCTTAATCATTTTTTCGGGTGTGTGATTGGAATTTATAGTCCAATACCACCACAAATTCCTTATATCCTAGGAAAAGACGGTGGTGATGACTATGCTCCAAACGTGGTAGACCCTGATCCACCAGTCTAACCTCTAAGATTGCTACATGAGGAACCATACATTATACATGATATTGGAACTGGTTTCCATGTTTTCAATAGTTTTCAATTTATAATGTATTCTATGCATGGTGATCGACAACCTTCACCTAAAATGGCTTATGTGACTCATGAGTTTTAGCAGCCAAATCTGCTTACATTATCAAGGGATGTTCATCCATTGGCTACTGAGTCTTGGATAAGAGCCACCCTGTATATATTTGAGCATCTGGAGACACCTCTAGAGTAGATATTCAAGCTTTATAAGTACGCGCTTTCGGATTAAACCAAGCATTAGTGGGATGTGGGTGCCGCTATTTGCATCTCTTCAAGACTGTGATGATCTTTGGAATTCTAGACACTTTGGGGATGGTCTGCAGTACACTATTCATACGTAGGTCAATGCAGTTGGCCCACCTAATTTTGTTTGAGATAGTCAATCATGCTCATATCACTAAGCACAACCTGAGGCAAGACAATAGTACCTGGAATAGAGGACCAGTTTTTCATATTAAGAGTAGTTCTTCTAATGGCAAGAGGCATTCTCTTGAAGTTTCTCATCAGAGCAAGAATAACCAGAGTATCTATTTAGATAAATCTACAATGTTTCTTCAATGTAAGAGACAAGGAAATCTGAAGCACTAGTGTGATAGAGACCCACTAGAGTATCGAGATTGCTGACGTATGGTGTATCTCCGGCATTTCTATAGGACCTTCGCACCAAACTCGAGTGGAAAAGGTTCCAAACCAGTTTCACCATCTATAGAGTTTTCATTTATGACATGTTAGGCAGAGAGTTGGAATATATCTAGAAGGTATGTCAGAGGAGGCGCTCATGGCCATGGTTGATAGACCCTTGATCACTAAAAACACCAACAAAGCAGTTATTATCGTGGCAGTTCATCTATTTTATGTGGTCATGAATCATGCCAATTGAATACACTATAGCGATTACCTGAGGATCAGGTTATTTGAACATCTATAGTACATGGTACTATTTTTTTATCCTCAACTATATTACCAATTTTATTTGATATACGTTCTTGGAACTATTTTATCTGTGAATCTATTTTTGAATGTATCAGACTAGAGATATAACATTGCTTTGGTGTAATGACCCTGGATACACTATTTAGGGTACAAATAGGTGGAAGACACCATTATAGGGTCTTTCCCCTTGATTTAGGCAGTTACCCTTTATTATAGAATCTATTTTTATTGAGATGATTGGCCTTGATGTCACTCTTAGGATAATATTGTTAGTTCACAAGGAATCTTTTTATACTTCTATCATCGTAGGTTGTATTTTATATCACTAGAGGGAAGCGATTATCTACATATGGTTGAGTGGAATGTCCAAGATGGTTGATCTAGATCAGATCATCATATGGGATAGATGTAGTGACCACCCATATCACAAATCTCTTCTAGGAGGATCATGTTTTCTACTGAACATATTTACCTAATGTTGTGGATCATTTTTGTGATGTATTTACTAATGATTTTTCTATATTAGTGTTTAATAGAGAGGTTGAAATTATAGTGAAGCTTATTTTAGGAGTATTTCTACTGTCCATTATTATATACAGGATGGAACCTAAAGATCTCTAGGATCTGTAGAGGTCATTAAAGGGTTTAGATTCCAAAGATTTTATGTGGCCCAATATTGCCTCCATGGTTTCTCCTATGCTTTTTTCAAATAAATAAGATAGAACATTATGTCTTTGATTAGATTACATAATATTGAACTATCTTATGGTCAAGAAATAGTATCTAGTACCTTGAATAAATGATCTCTTTGTCCATATCTGAATAGAAATGGTCTTCTACAATGTTAACCTATGATCTTGTTATCATTAGGTATGTGTAAGGCCATCATAAAAACCACATACAACATTCCATAGCATGTGTAGTCTAGATGAGTGCCTTGTTATGTCGTTCGGTGTTAGGAATGAAACCACCATTTCCATGGCTGAGATGAAAATTGTTTCCACCCATATTTGGATTCTTTTTTCATGACCTTTGTGGAAGTCTTCCTTGTGTATTCTCACACTCCTAAAGACCATTCCAATCATCTTGATAAAATTTTTATGTACAATTAGAGAGCATCAGATTTATTCCAATCTTCCTAAGATCCAATTTGTAATGAAATGTTTTACTTCTCAGGTCATGCAATCTCAAAATTAGGTGTATATGTTGTCCCTATAAAGTATAGTGTTGAATTTTCCTTGGAGAAACCTAAGAACGTGTTTAATATCTAGATATTCGTTTTGCTATATAGATTTCACATGGGTTTCATAAAATACTTCTCATGGATTTTCTTCAACAATTACTGGTCCTACAAAGAAGGTGGTTAAGTTCCATGGTGTGAAGAATATGAGAAATCCTTTTCAGTAACTGAATGGGAAGATTGTATTGAAACCTTGATTCTTATCATGCTGGGTATATGTTATACCATATTCTATGATGCATATAGCATCGTCCAAGGAGATGTGATGATGCTGGAGGACAAAGTCATTCCGTATGGATATTAGCATTTGAGGCCTCATGAGAGAATTTACCCAATGAACTACCTTAATCTAGAAGCTTTTGTCCATGCCATACGTTTCTAGAGACATTATCAGTTGGGTGATCACTTTTTTTTACATACACCACAAGATCCTAAAACATATCTTTCCACAACATGGCATGAGCCTCATACCACAAAATGGGTAAAATATCTAAAATTCATAGATTTTGAGCTTGCTTATACATCTGGGAAGGGAAATATAGTTTCAGATGCATTGAGCCATGATACATAAACATGTTTTGTAAGGGAAAAAAGTGATGAATGGACATTAATGTCCCATTGTTCTAAGATTCATCTAGAGTTACATGATAGTCACTAGCAGTTTATCCTCTCATCTATGACAACTACCTCTTCCCTCCTTGATAAGGTGAAGAGTATATTTTTTTGATCCTGAATTCTTGGTACAACATGAGATTATGTTAAGAGAAAACACACCTATGGATTTATATGTGGATAAAGGCATCATCATGGGTCCATGTGGATGTATCTGGGTTCCTATAGATATGAGTGAAGAGTTCATGGAAGAGTCTCACTCATCTAATTGGGTAGTTTATCTAGGTATCTCAATGATGTATCAAGACATGCGACACAATTATTGGTTTCTTATGATGATACATCAAATAGAAGGTTGTATCTCTAGGTATTCCACCTCTATACTGGTGAAGGAATATCACTATAGACCTATGAGATTGATAGAGATTCTTACAGTACCAGAAAGAATTAGGAATATGTTTCCATGGATTTAATTGTTTTCATACCTAGGACATCAAGGGGTAGTGATGCTATCATGGTAGTCATTGACTGACTAAGAAAATAATCTCTCTACATTCCTATTTAGGAAACATTCTTAGTTGATCAGTTGGGAAGAATGTATGTCTGTGAGATTATACGATTCTATGGGGTCCCTCGTACTATTTTTTATATCAGGATTCTCATTTCATGTGACTGTTCTAGAAATGATTTCTGTAGGATATGGGAACTCAAGAGTTACAAAGCACATCCTTTTATCCTTAGATCGATGACGAATCAGAATATACCATACAATTTCAGGACAATAGTCTCTGAGCATGTTTCTTTGAATTCAACGGTTCTTGGGGAAAACATATCCCTATCATTTATTTTTACATTTATAATAGATTTTAGGAGACAATTCAGATGGAACCTTTTGAATCCTTGTATCATATACCATGTCATTCTCCACTATGCCCGATAGATATAGGAGAGGTTGCCCTACTCGGACATCGACTCGTTCAATAAACTTCATTGAAGGTTCAGTTGATCAGAAAGCGTATGAATATTAATCAATGTATAAAAAATTCATATGTAGATCAGCATCGACGACCTCTAGAGATTGAGGATGGGGGACATGTTTTTATTTCGGTATCATCTAGGCATGGGACTAAACGGTTATAGATGCAAGAAAAGAAATCACCTCATTATGTATTGTCATTTGAGATTTTAGAGAGAGTCAGTATGGTATCCTATCAGTTTCTACAACCTCAGAGGTACTATTTCATGGATGACGTCTTTCTTGTTTCATATATTCACCAATTACATGATAATCCACCTCATACCTGTTATCATGAGGAGGTTGAGTTAAGTGAATATGCTACCTTTTAAGAGTATATAATATGCATCATTGACCAGAGCATGATGTCTCTCCGAGGCCGGTCTATCCCTTTGGTACGGGTGCTATAGAATCATGACGAAGTAATATATAAATCGTGAGAGAGGGAAGACAATGTACGTGACCAATTTCCAGAGTTTTTCTCATACAATGTTTCTCTACATTTGGAAGGTGAACTCATGAATCAGTTCTTTTACGTGGGAAGATTATAAGAACCTGGTTTTTCACTCAGGTATGGATCTTTTATTTTTGGCCTAAATCATTACTTTGGACATAATAAGGACTACAGTTGAGTTATCAAAGGTATTTTGGGTGTCTGTGGAATATTCAAAGCCCAAAACCCATATTTTTGGGAAAACAAATATGGTCACACGATTAGCTCATGTTGACACACAGTTTCTCTAACCGTATAGATTGAAATTTTTAGAGAGAAAAACATCACGTTTTTTGTGCATGTCCATGTTGTATAACCATGCAAAGTGATATCTACCTAGAAACCTTACATGATTTGTGCCAAATTTTCCAAATCATGCTAAAAAAGCTTGCACAAGTGATTTTTCTAGGTAATTTTACAATTTTTCCCTTAATGATCTAATTATCACCCACTTTCCTCCCTATTCAGAGAACCCATGGGATTAACCTAAATATCTACCATTTTGGGGGCCTTTGATGATATATTGTTAGAATACAGGGATCCACTTAATCTGAAATATGATCGAGCTTCTTTTTATCCTGTTGGATTTGAAATAGTACGTACTCAAGTCCTCTTGATTTTTTCTCCTTCTCTTTCAGCCTTGACCTAGATGTCGTGGTCTGAACCATTTTCTTCTTTTCATAGATCTACTCTGATCTGAGGAAGATAAAAGGCTAATATCAAAGGATATGGATCATACAAGCCTAAGGTGGGGGGTCCATAATTCATCCTTAATGTTTGTTTATTTTAGAAATATTGTGTGGGGACCACCTATTTCGCCGAGTACCATTTATAATGTTTTTATTCTATTGATATACTTGTTAGTGACTTATGTTTATTATCTTTTTGAAAATGTGATTATTTTTTGGTGGTTACATCCACAACACTTAACACCCAATGAAGGGTGTTATGCAAAAATATTGTTTTTAGGGTTTTGACACGTTTGAGAGACTATTCAAGTGTTCCATCTCTTTACATTCCTAAGGGTAAGGATTTATATAATAAATTCATTTTTTAGTAAATAAGAATCGTGTAATGGTAAGTACAATGTGTTCTCACCACATGACATTCCTAATGTAAGTGCCTCAAATTGATAATTAAATTTTAGCAATTAATTGGTTGCATATCAGTACCACCCCTTACCACATTAATGGAAGGAAGAGGAATGAACCATGAATATGGAATATTCTTTAAATGGATTAAATGGTTACATGAAACTTTTACTTTCCAAGCTAATGAAAGGAATGGCTTTAACCAAATAGATATATTGATTAATTTTTACATGACTATTGTATTTCATGCTATATGGCCAATTAAAAATAATTGAAGGTAATTCGTGAACCAATTGAATTATTATACGACTTCACTATGAAATAGGAATTGTTTGATTCAAGTTCACATTGGATTTAGATTGGAGAATACCATGAACACTCCGGAACCCCATTCCATATCAAGGACACATCTTACTTAGGTTAAAACCCACCTAGAACCTGATTCATGTATAATATCTGGATTACTAGTATTGCACTGTAGGGTCCTTTATGTAGTACAAAAGTCTGCCTTGTATACACTCCTTTGATCCAGAACTGGAAAGTTGGTGCCATGTTTAACGCCCATGGGTCCCAGTCTTTGCTTATCCTAGAATTAACTTGGATGAAATCCTAGGACATGATAGACACATCATTGTGGAATAGCATTTATTGTGCTTTTTGGATTACACTCTTAACCCATTCTGGGTTATAGTTATTATTGATTTGGTGACCCTCAAGGTCTACATTTCCTGGGTTATTACCTTGGGACTTCATTATTAAATATTATTATAGTTTTGCATTTTATTTCATGGAACCTTTATAATTACATGACATGTGACATATTATAAACATGTAACAACCAAATGATAATTGGTTACATGTTTAGACACATATGAAGAGCTAAAGTAGGCTATTGGGTATTAAGTTACATTGTACTTCAT
Source organism: Viscum album (assembly GCA_963277665.1). Taxonomy (NCBI): domain Eukaryota; kingdom Viridiplantae; phylum Streptophyta; class Magnoliopsida; order Santalales; family Viscaceae; genus Viscum; species Viscum album. The sequence continues at coordinate 234,595,367 of OY728141.1, forward strand.
TACATTATATATTCATGATGGCACAAAGTTATATTCCATTACACATGACAAATGTTATAGTCACCATTAGTGGTGGCCCAATAAGATTCATCTCACACCCTCTCTGGGATCCATTTGGTACTCGGAGTTGAATAAATGACTAAATGTGTCGAAAAATGGAATCACATGACTTCGAACACTTTCTTTCATGTTGTTTTGGATGGATCTTGATAGTAAAGGATCAAGATGGATCTTAAAATTATTGGGATATTATTTTTATGTCCTTTATACGTTTTTGGAACATGTTATTCCTACTTTCTGGTATCCATATTTCCCAGTTTTCAAGTGACATGAAATATCATCTATTTTTTTAATGGTAATCCATTTCTTTTAGTCATTATTATACTTGTTTACCTATTGTAATAATTTTCTTCCACTATTTACTTATCTTCATTTCACAATTTTTCCATATTTTTATATTCACCCGCTATGCTACCCTTTGATAATGAGGGAAAAGTCTCCTAATAGACACAACCTAGGCCCTCATAACTAGTTGGAAACCTCTGGAGTTCAGGGAGATTCGCATGAGGCCATGTGGCCCACCAGACCCAGGGAACCCATTAAGTGGAAACCGGGTCTAGGATGACAAATCCATAAATTTATTTCTTATTCTTATTATATGTTCTCAGGTATTTTGTTTTATTATTAATGGTTTTTCACACTTATTAGTGTTGTATTTTTTATGATAAATCATGATGTAATTACTAATGAATAATGATTTTTGAATGATTGGGTATTATTTTCATATTTTATGATCAGGTGACCACAACCATTTTATTCACTTATTCTCACTTATGATAATTGATTGATATATTATTTTTTTATCCTTACAGAGTATTAGATCTCAACATTTCTTCTGTTTCTATTTCCCATGTTATAAAGAATGGTTTTAAATGCAAGATTATGAATAATGGTAATATGAGAGAATAATATTATGAGAATTGTTATGTATGTTTCATGACATATGATGAATATGTATATACTATTTATATACACTAAACCTTTATGTTTCTGGGGAATGTATTATTTTAAGATTTATTGAATATTTATATAAAATGATATAATATTTATCTATGTAATGCTTAGGTCACCTCAATTTTTATCACCATATATTTATTTAGGCAGGGGTATCATCATAATCATATAATATATTATTCTTATATAGTTACATGTAAAAATCATTACCCAATCCATCATATGAATAAATGCAACTATATTCCTATAGAATCATAACTCATATTTGGATTCCTAGTTGTGGGTAATAAATTTAATAAAAAAATAATAAGCCATTTATCCACTTAGGGTTACCCATAAAAATAATTCCTTGCATAATACAATCTAGGGTCCCTCAAAAAATAGCATGAATATACCCATTTAGATAATCAAGGTCTTATCGAAATGATTTTGATATGCTGATGGTGTTCCTTTCTCTCAGATTCTCAATAGGATTTCCATAGCCTCGGAGATGATGAGTAGAACCCCCCCCCCCACTTCTTCGGTGTGGGGGTGAATAAAAGGTACTATTTTGAATAAAACTCATAAAATTACCCTTTTCCAAACCCATGATAGTCTTCCAGACATCCCACGAGTTTCCCTTTCCCTGTGGGTTCCCTCTTTTGAACATCGGTTCCCTATATTTCTCTATTATTCTTCACAGTTCACTAATGCATTGAAATTTTACAATAACTCATTGAATTAATAATGTAATAAAAATTTATCGTTATTTTATAATTTCTATAGATTCATATTTGATACATGTAGTTTGTAGAAACACGATATTGTGGGTATTATGAGTGTACCCCATCCATTAAAGAACCCCTCTATTCTTAGTGTAATCGACAATTTAGTAGTTCATTTACTCTAATACAATAGTATATATTATTACATCTATCACATGTTAGATCCCTATATTTAGGTTTGAAATAGATATATCTAAACCCTCTATTTTTTTCATAGACTGTTATTGAAAATGAATATTTTTTAAATAAGGCTATTAAACTATATTCATGGTCAGATTATTATCTCTCCGACAGTAGACTTGCTCATCAGCAACATGTTTGTTAATGTGAAACGATATACGATTGTTTTTATATCAATATTTTGTTTTTCAATATTATTTAATCCCTAATTATTTTTCCATATTTCATTCTACATGCTCCCATGTTGGAGAACCAACTTCACCAAACAATTTAGAGGTGGTTGGTGGTTCTCAAGAGTGAGATATCAATTGGATTTTTGTATGTAGAAACATGGTGAATTATTTTATCATTTATATATATAATTTAATTGCTTAGAAAGAAATATTGGGTGACAAAATCCATTCATGGGGCCCTTTTGGTGGCTATTATTATTTATATATGTAATATCTATAATGATTAAACAATGAGTGGTATTGGTAAGGGTCAGTAAAAAATAAAGGACGAGATATGATTGTTATGTTTTTATAAGATTAATTAGTCATATTTTCCCAATGAAAATACATGGGGATATATTTTTTTGATAGATAAAAAATTAATCGGATATATAAAGATTCATCTAGGACAAAATTATCCTTTTAGATAGGATATTAAGCTTCTTATTTCCAAAAATCTTGTATCCCAACACTCACATTTAGCTATCCCGAAGATTCACCATGGTGAACATTTAGAATTATTTTTTATTTTTTATCATTGGAGAACATATGAAATTGAATTATATGAAAGGGTGTTCCATTATATCTTATTTTTAGACCTATAATAGTTTTAACAGTTTGAATGGTGTTTTTTCTAGTAATACTGAGGATTTAAAATTGGTTGCTTCTAAGAAGAAAAAATGTTCCCCAAGCATCACGATCTAACCAAAGAAAATATTTTAATGATTTATTAGTATCGTCATAAGAAATGTCCACCGATGATGATAAATGAAAAGTGGGGAACTCATGGGATTTGATAACATATGAAGAATAGGTGGAGGAAAGTGAATTATTTTTCTCGGGACAAGGAGACAATATTGTAAGAATGGATGATTTGACTCGAGAATTATTCAATTTCAAATTGGATGAAAATCATATTCTCTAAAGACAACTCAAATATTATCAAGCCTACATAGAGTTGATATGTAAGTATATTTACTGGTATTGGCTCCCAAAATGGTAAAACATTAATAGAGCACATGGTTCCAAAATATATAAACATAAAAAATGCACATTCCAATGGATATCGTTAATGGAGAAAACCAGTTATTCCTAAAAAAGGTTACATAAAAGTACAAATTTAATAATACATGATTTATTTTGAATTATTTCATTATATATCTGAAACTATTAGTTAAATATTCATTAATTTTGGAAAAGAATCACATAATAAATAAATAAAATAAAATAAAAGGCACATAGTGGTGTCTCTTGTGGATTAATATAAAATTGAGAGGCATATAATTCCCTAAGGCCTCAAATGTAGCACTGTATAATTGATTAAAATTAATTTTTATCATATTATTATAATACTAGATTAGTGTTTATTTTAGGATGACTATTTGAAACTCATAGACTTCATTACTACTATTATCATTTATAAAAAATCAGGTTAACCCCAATAATAAGATATATTTATTATAATATAGAGATTGATAAATTTGTTTCATCTTGATTTTTGATGACACTCAACTTTCTGTTTTTCGTATCTACTAAATTTGATGGGAAATTGTGGTTTTTATGGGCTTTTAAATGACAGATTGAACTGATATGTTTATCCTCTTAAGTGAGGGTGTTAGGGTTATTGCCCATATTCAGGGTAGAATATTTACAAGATTATAAGATGAAAGATGTGATTTTGGAATAATGATTATTTTTATGTATGTATCGATTTAAAATCATAGTCTACATTTATTATTTTTTGATTTTATATTTTGGGACATTCTATATGCTATTTATTTTTCATGCATGGTTCACACACCACTGTAAAGTGGTCCTATTAAAAAATAAAAAATGGCACTTGGAGGATTACCAATGACATGACATATGCCACTTTGAATTGAATATAAAACATAGTATTTTATTGTGATAAAATTCTAACCATATTATATCAAATTATTTTCATTATGTATGTGTGATTCTAATGATTTTGTTTGGAATCAGATTCCATTCATGAAACCTATATGTTCAAACTGTATTTACATGTAACTCATTACACAACCTAAAATTTATATTACTCACCCAAAAATAATAGTGAAATATAATTACAAATAATATAATACATCATATTAATAAGGTATATGTACTTTCATGTTAATTTTTGGAATAATATGAAATTAGAAATTCTTGTATGTGTATGCTTAGAGCCACTAAAAACAAACCCCCAACTCTGAAGAATGAGGCATACACCTCTGTTGAATAGAAGTTTGTAACCAATGTCCCTCTGCCTATATAATCTTTACTCATGATGGATTCTAATTAATCATAATTCTAATACATTATATATATATAATATATTCAATAAATAAACTTTTTCTGCTAAAAAAAATTAAAATTAAGTTTATCGTAGATGAAAATTAAATCCATTATCATGCCTAGAATATAACACCTTAAGGTCATCTATAATAATCTTATAAGCTGTTTTTCAACATTAAAATAATTCATAATAAAAAATTCAAAATATAAAAAATATTTTTATCAATAAAATTGATTATACCATATAAATAAAGGTATAATTCACATATTTAAAAAAACATAATCAATTATAAAACATTCAAAAATAAAGAAAATAATAAACACTATAAAATTTTATTAACCTCATGAATATTAAAGAATTTTGAACATATAAAGTTTATATTCAGTTCCCTAAAATTAATTCTTTCATATTAAAAAGTATATTATATTTACTATAGATATGTGATACTATATGATATATAAAAATTCTATATTTCAATTTCTATCTTGTAAAATATTTACATAATCTAAATATCACATATCAATCATTATTTAAACATCAATCAAAAAAATAATCAAAATATATATTGATGTTGTTTAACTAATTTTCTCTAATAATTGTATTAATTTTAACAATTCAAATAAATATCTATGAATAATAGATAATTTTAAATATAATTTTTTTTTTATATTTGGACTTATTTTTTAATTCATAGATAGTTTATAATTCATAGTTATAATTTCAATACAAATACATAATATCAAATCTATAAATCACACCCAATAAGATTAATCAATTTAATATACATCACATAAAATTCAATCCATAACTATTACATCCAATGAAATCAATATTATCTCTTTTTTTCTTCCTCTATGAATTCTTTATACTCTATAAATTTTAACTCATTCATTTTATTAAGTCCTACATTATAATCAAATTATATAAACAATATTTATAAAAATATATAAAAAGAATATCAAAATAAAAAGAAATTTTATTTTTGTTTTTAAAAATGATTTATTAATATGAACATTTCATATTTTATCGAGGCATGAAAATATCCTATTTATAACGACAAACACATTTAATTTTTAAAACAATATTTAAATAATAATAATTAGATGAAAAAAGAAAAAAATTTGTTGAATATTATTTTATGATTGATAAGGACATTATCAATAATATTTCATGGTTCAATCTTCTAGTACTCCCATGTTTTACTTTTTTGGTAAAGGGAGAAAAAATAAACATTGGGTAACCCATATGTATGAGTTCCATAGAAAACCCTTTTATAACATTTTCTATTACCTTTATATAAAAAGGGAAATCCTACATATGGATCATCTCATACGTAAAAGTATATCTCACACAGAGAAAAACAATAGGTTTGGGGAATATCTTACATATTGGATTATCATTATCAGTGACATACACTATATCATCTATTACGATTAGATAATTTTTCTTACATGAGAATATATCTCATGTAGGGGTAAAACATTACATCTAAGAAATTTCATACAAGATAGATTATTATAACTGATGATATTCACTATATCACAATTCAAAATTTGTTATTATATTCGTAAATAGAGGGAAAACATATGAATAGCATAATACATATGTTAGAGTATTATTCATGCAGTGGAAAAAAATCATACATATGGGAAATGCCCTTATATATAAGATTATTTTCACAATTGATATAGTCTATTCCATAACTCTGACATGATTCATTTTTTTCATGAAACACATATTTCATTAATAGTGAATTATATTTTATTTCTTAACATATGACAAATAATATAACCATAGAGTTTTTATGTATTGTATCTTATGAAAAAAACTACTCATAAACTATGACTAAAAAACAAAAAATTATAATATCCAATATCATATATCCCAACGATCCAACAATACACAATCATCTCTGACATAACATATGATGAAATATGAACTCAATCATATTAAAATATTTATGTTGATTTTAAAATTTGAGAAAGATACTATTGATTCATTTATGGAAATGGATTCAATACTATTAAAGGGTTACTTGATCATATCATGATCAAATTAGTGGTACAAATGTTTTAATGTACCCTTTCTATCATAAAAAATCCCACAAAAAAATAACAAACATAAAAAAATAGGGATGACATTTTTGAATTATATTCCATCAATATCATAAAATATAGAGTTTTATTAATATATATCTATAAGTAACTGTTGTTAGAAATTAACCTCTATATGCACTACTATGACCAATAGAATCCATCCTTATAATGAGATCACCCCAATATGTAAATGTGTTCCAACACCACCACTTCAATGATCATTGGAGAGTTGTACTAAATATTAATTTAGCTATTACTTGGTAGTAATGCACATACATCAATATGAGGATCATATCCTTTATTTAGGATTGCCTTGTTTAGTGAAGGGATGCAAACATTGGCTACGAATTAATGACAATTAATATACCTTATTATAATTTATTCCTATTAAAAATAAATCAATATTCAATGATTCAGATATTACGTAATCCAAGTATATAAATTTATGAATACACATGTTGATTCACAATCAAAGAATCCTTTTATAAGATGTGAGAACATATATGCATTTGATATCTTACAAATATATTAAACTATGATAGGGGAATAAAACTCTTTATATGATATCATAATATTGTAATCTATGATATACATTACTTTTATATCAAAGGATAAAACATATGGTATGTTATAGATTAAGATATAATTATTTTAGTGTATTTCCAATGTGATGATATTAATGAAGAATGGAGGAGAAGACAATGTGAAAAATCTTATTATGAATACAAGTTGATCATTATGAGTTTTATTTGAGATGAAAAAGGACAACATGTATGTTACCATACTAAAAAAATAGAGGTATATAGAGATTTGTTCAAGAGAAATAATATCTTTCATTATGATTTAGAGACATCGAGGATTATACTGTAAAACTTGTTTAGGAATGTATGTTAGAGAATAATTAATGACAGTGGTATCTAGTATAATCTTATCCAATCCATTCATGAAACTATATAGCTATTTGGTGATAATGTTATTAGGATATAATTTTGGTCTAATGAATCAGATTTTCCATGTAATTTTTTATTGATATTATAGTGATTATTGTTGAGATATGGTGTTAAGAAAAAGTGTGATTCCAAGGACCTATGTTCATGGAATATATATTAGAAATATTAGAAATATATTAAATAACATGCACAAGCCATTATCTTAATAATATAAATTAACTTCTAAACAATGGCATGTATTCAAAATATGGGGGAACCATTGAGTTTAGGATATTGGACTTACATTAGGTGCGATATAACCTTTTTTGGTTTTGAGCATTTGTAGAATATTCTTCACATACATTAAATTATATAGTAAATAATTAAATTATTTGAATAGTTCATTAAGGCAACCACCAGATTTTACTTCATTAAATAAATTCTTAATGAAATTTTGAATGGTTTACTACATGACCATACAAATTTATGAGATCCATTGGAGATGTTATAAGAAATTCTATAGGTAGATGACAACCAAATCAAATATAAACTAATGATTCAATGTAGAATTAGTGGATCTCACAAAAAATCATGGATAAACATCATTATTCACTAGTGAACAATAATAATTGAGGGAGGACATTATATGATTTTGATTTATTTACCTATTTTGATTTTAATTATGAACATAGTTCAATCATCCAACAGATTGATCATGCATGTTGTGGGTTGTGAATGTTGTGGTATTTTTTGGAGAATTTTATTAATGTTTATTTGATTATCTCATTGTTCATTATTCTAATAAAAAACAATCAAGGTTTATATGAACATTATCTATGGTCCATTAATCTTTATTTTCCTTGTGGATTTCTCCCATGATTTCTTCCTTCATCCTGGGCGTTCTTCATTGGCATGTGGTTTTACATTTATAGGGGAATTGATTATTGGGCACCCATTTATTGGTGAAATTATAAAAAATATTATATCAGGGTTTTTCATGACATGAAGGATGTGTGATGATGGAATATATGAGAAGATCATAAAATATTAGAGACCATAAGATTCAAATGGTGTGTGCGATGAATATGGGGAGAAAATAAAACTAATTTCCATGTCAATCAGGTGACCCAAATCTAGAAAGTTACATTGATGAGGCTCAACTAGAGTAGATCTTCGATTTATAGCATGATTGAGGCCAAAATATGAGGTGGTGGAGTTGAATGAATAATTGGAAATAAGTTCTAGGGTTTTTGAGAAAACCTAACCAACATGGTGTGTATATTGTAGCTACATGATGTGTAGGGCCCTCCTAGTGGTGGATCGCGTTTTAGGATAAAGATATGTGTCACACGGTGTGTGACCACTCCCAGAATTCATGGCATTTACCTCAATGTGTATTTGGACATGAGCTGGACTACATAGGAATGAGCACAACATGTAATCCTATATGGACATGGCCAGTCTGGGAAGACGAAAGATATGATGTGTATTGGTACATGGGTGTTAGCACACCATGTATGTCTACACAGACAAAGTCCATTTACATTGGAAAGACACGAGGTTGAAGGGAGAGGAAATTTAACCATTATACAAACAATGTACTCCTAAAATTTTTTCTTGGATTCAATATGCCATATATCGTGGACAAGTTTCATTAGGGTGTGTTCCACATATCCATTTCCCAAGGGTTAGTATAGAATCAACTCCTACACATAAGATAATTATCCACATAAATCGACATCCTTGATAATGTTATTGGAATCTTACATTGAATACCAGAGTAATATTCTTAATTTTCTTCTCTCTATCTGGATTTCTTTCCATCTTCATGACCAACACTACGTGAACACCAATCCTCTACTAAGTAGTTATTACTATATTGATTTTTCTATATACCCCATGGGCATGGGAGTGATCCTCATATATATTACATATCTCTTTAGACATAAGGGTTCACTTATATGATAAGAAATGATGACCACTCCCTCTCAGATTAACAATAACCATGCTACTATACTAGTGATGTTTTTTGTCCTGGAAGTGTTCTATGGGGAATGTTCATGTTGTAATCCTTGGTTGGATTTACAGTTGTGACATTAACATGAGACTGGGTTTCTTTTTTGTGTATATATGGATATTCTTGTTGTATGTGTTATAGACATATACCATTACATATATGACTGTTATTCTTTTTTTGTATGGTTTTTGGTTTTGGGTGACTTATTGGGTATTTTTATACTCTAACCTACATGATATTTTCTCACATGTGTCATGTCCTATGTAGATGATTGAACATTTGATAGAGTCCTAGATGTACCTAGAGTAGTTGATTCACTGTGAGATTGGACAGACCGAGGTGTGTTCCTATGGTGTCATGATAGAGGTCACTATCTTTACTTTTAGGTTGGACATGTTTTCAAACTCCTTATAGTGGGATGATATATTGACATATTTACATTTCCATGCATCCTGTTGTACTCTGGTTTTTGGAGTTTGATATATGAATTCATGGTTTTTCATTTTTTTTATATTTTAGCCATGTATGGTATTGTATAAGTGTGTTTGTGTGAGTGTGTGTGTGCATGGGTACTTAGAATAAGGTCTCACATGTTAGTGATATGCTTTCTTAGTGCTCGTCCCCCTCTATGGCCAATTAAAAGAAGGTTTTGGGAGTCATGACATGGGACCCTTTAGGATGGGTTGTGTTAGAGTGGTATCAGAGTAGTCACTTATAAATTAGGACATGAGTATGTGTGACAAGTTTTGGGAAACAAGGATATGTGTTTTGTGTTTGGATTTTAGGCTATGGACCCTAGTGTTGGTTGGGTGGCTGCCATATCCATACACCCGGGCTTTGATAACCTTCATTTCAACTTAGTACACTATAAAATTAGTTGCAAGGAATAAATGGTATAAGAATCATATAGGAATGAGTTGTGGATTCAATGTCCTTCTTGAAAAATATATATAGATATACTCATTTACCTTGGTACATCTTATTTATTTCTTTATGCTTCTATGATATAGGTCATCTATGGTTCATCATCATGATCATGGGGATGATACCCTCAATGTTCAGGCATCGATATAGGGACCATGTTCAAATGTGTTACCTCTAGGTGGTTCACCAGCTATTCCACCACCTATAGAAAATAATATGCTATATGTAGTTCCAGCCAATGAGGTGCATAGTTTGATCACACATCATGAGTTACAGTAGAATTGACCCCAATAGATATAAGGATATCCTAACCAATAGGTGGTTGAGGACTAGATAGATGTGGTGATGTGACTTTTTCATTGTGTCATGACACTAGCAGATTCGGTGGTGGCCCTGGCGGTGAGACTTTTCCATAGATGAATGAAAAATGGTAGGGGTTAATGATCCAAACATAAAATGATGGGAATATAGTATGGTTAATTTTTTATTGCATTTTCAAATAGGATTCCTCTTTAGTTGTGCTGAGGTCAGTACGAATCTTGGAGTTTCTACAAATACAACAGGGTAGCCCAACAGTAGATAATTACTCATCCAGTTCACGAAACTATCCTCGTAAAATATGGATATGGATTGGTATTAATCAATTCAGGATCAGACCATCAAGGGTGTTCTGGGTAGATATGTCCATATCATTATTATAACCCATTGAATTACTACTTATGAAAATGTGGTAAAGATAACATTTGTGGTTTATAGTATCTTGGATGAGCATACACAATTAGTAGTTGTTTGTAGTTTGAAATAAAAATAAGATTCCACGAATTTAGGGAGATGACATTAGTATTATGGTCCTAGAGATGAAATATGATATAGTAGTCGCTCTCTAGATTTATTATTTGTGGTTTAGTTCTCAAAACATGATTCATTTCAGCCATGAGAGAGGAGGTTCTACTCATGTCACAGTGGAGGAAAACATGCATGAGATAGGATGACACTTTATATGGATGAGAGGGAGACTGAGGATGGACTACAGAGGTAGAGGATATAGAAATATCATACATGAATGTAGGTAAGAAGAAGTAGAAGTGGATCTAGAGGTGGATTATCTTTTTACATGTTAACACCATTGTGCCCAGGTGGTCCACGACAGGTTCATGGAGTTAGGGGACAAGGGTGGGATAGATGCAGGCCACCAAGGATTATGACCTAGAGGCATAGAGAATGATTCAAGGTATTATTTTATCCCATTTTACCTTTTCTGTTATACATATAGTCATAGGTCCTTTCCATTCCCCTATTATCACATACCTTTTCCATCACTTAGACATTCCAGTTGTTCCCTTGCCTCAAAAGTTGTTCATGGAGAATCTTACTAGAGATGACCTAGTAATCACACACTTGTGTTGATAGTGTGACCTAAATATTCTATGTGAGAGTTTTTACTGATATATCTTTATATCAATTATATAGTCTTATTATGTTTTCTAATGCATATAATAATTATCTATAGTTCATGGACTGATTGACTATTTTAGGTAGATGTTGTGGCATGTCCAGAATGATGGGACCAATTTTTCATATTGTGGGTGAAAATGAAACCCTAAATGATTTTTGTGGACTAATTCTTATGACGGTGAAATATATTACTCATTAGTTGGATTACACAAACCTCAATGTAGTGGATCTGATGAATTTTTAGTTCCCTATAGTAGTGGTGGAGTGTGCGGTCATCCTCCATGGGGATGTCCCAGGTTTATGTACCCACTAATAGATAGAATTATTTATTGATCTACATGCTTGTATGTCACCATTATTAATGCCGACATATAAAAGGAATTATAAAAACCATTGTGAGCTGAGGGTGTAATTGAAAGACTTGCAGAGGAAGTTCTTCATCAGACCTACTATTTTACGATGGGAATCCCAAGTTTTGTTTTCTCAGAAAGTGGATGACAACATGATCTTATGTGTGAATTACCAACACTATAATCTGGTGAATGTAATGAAAGAGTATCCACAACGAATGATTGATGACTACATCAATCATTTGATTGAGTCATGATTGTTTTTTATGGTTGACCTCAGGTCAGGCTATCACTAGTTTTGAGTACGAGATGAGGATTTACTGAATATGACATTATGATGTATCTATGGTCACTATGAGTACTTGGTGATTCACATTTTCATGAAAAACACTCATGTAGTGTTCATAGAACTCATGAAATATATATTTAATTATTTATTAGACAATTTATTGGTTGTCTTCATCTTCCATATCCTTGTATACTCATCATCTGAGGAGGAGCACACGAGACACTGAGGATGGTATTGGACATAAAATTAGAGAAAAATAGTTCTGGGGATCTCTCAAAGTGTTAGATATAGAATTAAGAGGTCCACCTTTTGGGATATGTCTTCTCAATACATATATTTACAATGGACCTAGATAGGGTTGATGTACCGTTATCATTGAATCACCCCAAAGCATGATGAAGGTGCGAATCTTATTTCATTTGGAAGGATATTATAGGAGAATCATACATAATTTCTGTAGGATATCAACACATATGATATATTTCACCTAAAATGGGATGCTGTTTGAGAGGACTGGGAGCTGCCGACATGATTTTTAAGGGTAGAGGCAGAGATTGATGAGCACTACCATTTTGAAATTAGTCAAGGAGGGTGTTGAGTACGTAGTGTTCTACGATTCATCAAGAACCTGGATTGATAGTGTTTTGATGTAAAAGAATAATGATATTACCTATCATTCATGTCAGTTTATAACACTTGAGAATAACTACATGACCCACATTCTTGAGTTAGTAGTGGTGTATTCCCACTAATGATGTTTTAACACTACCTGATGAGAAAGTAGTTTATCATATATTCTGACTATACTAGTCTGATGTATATATTCTCTCATAATGATCATAACTTGATATAGATTTAATGGATATAGTTCCTCTTGGATTTTGACATCAAAATTCTCTATACTCGTAGTAAGGGGAATGTGGTATAAAATTTATCAGCAGTAGATCTTGTTCGAAATTTCTAAATGAGTTTTCAAAGTATTTGTCCTCATCACAGTTAACCTTTTTGGATACATATAGAGAAACATATACTTTTTTGACTGTTGTTACCCCCAAAATTTTGTATTGATTCAGGGAGACACAATTTGGGGATACCAAATATGAGACCATACGTACACAGATTTCCACTAGAAATGACATTGATGGATTTTTGGATGGTGCAGAGTATGTCTTTATTTTCAGAGGATACAAGATGGTACTAGAGATAATATGGGAGGATATTCTAAGAGGTTTCCATACATCTACTTTGGTTTTACATCTAGGTTTGGAAAAGATGTTACAGGGCCTCTAACACCAGTTTTGGTGTCCGTGGATGAAGACAAAAGTTCTAGACTTCATCTCTTGATGGCTTACCTTTCAATAAGTTTTGGTTGTGAATTATGTTCTAGAGGTTTAATATTAACCTATTTGAGGTTCTATAATGATATTTGACAGTTATATTTGTGAAATTCGTGATGGCCTTACCAAGTACATCTGGAGAACACAATTTCATATGCGTAATTTCAAAATGATTCACCAAATTAGCCAACTTCTTTACTATTTAGGAGCATAATTTTGTAGAGAACATGGGATGAATCTCCATGTAGGTGATAGTATGAATCCATGGATTTCAATAGATGATTTTTATTATGATTCTTGTTTATAATCATGATTATGGAGGGTATTACAATATGTGTTTGGGGCTCAGATACGATTCACCGTGGTGTTTCACCTCTAGATTAATGGGTATACTGAGGAGACCATTCTATGTAATAAATGAAATTATGTGATATTACATGTAAGAAATTGGATTTGTTTTAGAATATCGTCTAAATTTGGTGGAGTTTGTGTACAACAAAATCTACCATTCCATAATTTATATGGATCAATTCTGGGATTTTTATAGATGACTGTGTTAGTCACCACATTGTTGGGCCAACCAAAGAGTGTCATAAATTATTGGCCTTGAGTTGGTATGATCTATAACTAAGAAGGTGTAGATCATAAAAAAGCAGATTAAGATTGCACAGAGCTATTAAAAGTATTATACAGATATATGAGGGATGGATTTGGAGCTCGAGGAAGGATACCATGTGTTCCTATGGGTATCACTTCAATGTGGACTATAGAGATTTGTCCAGTGAATAAATTTATCTATGAGATTCATTATCCCTTACCAGATATCACAGAGGGTTGGAAAGGTGGTGTACCATATGGTTCTACCACAACAATTAGATTGGGGATACGATATCTTCCACATGTCGCCGCTGAGGAGGTATATTCACAACCCATCACATGTTATCATCTGCGGTGTGCTCGAATACAAGGTCCTAGATACCATTACTAAGTACCTATTAGAAAACATTGATTGGAATGATAAAATCATTCATCGGTGAGAAATTTCATTAGTGCATGTTTGGTGGTAGTGGAAAAATCTCAAAGAGATCGCTTGGGAGTGAGAGTCTTAGAATAACACTTAATACCAACAACTCTTTATGTAGACCCTATTTTGGATTTTTGGGGATTAATACCCTAATGAGGGGACAATGAATGAATAATTTTTCCCAAGTATTATTTTTGGATATTCTAAGGATTATTTTTTAGAACAGGCACTAAGACAGAATGTGATTACAAGGCCTGGAGTTCTTGGAATAAATATTAGAAATATATAAAATATTCTAAACAGAATGTGAACATATTTTTATGAAAAAGTGTTATCAAATCTAATTGAATGTGTGAATCAAATATATGAGGGAACCATTTATTTTAGAATGTGGGTTTTAAATATGGTGAGAAATAACTTCTTTTTTAATACAGTGTTTTTGTAAAAGTCATCATGGATATTAAATGAATAAAATAATTAATTAAATTATTTTAACTTTTTAGTGATGTAGTAACCTAATTTTCCATCATTAAATATGAACTTATGGAAAATTTACATGGTTATCCATATAACCCTCCAAATATATGAGATCCATTGGATCCATATAATGAAAATTCCATTGGTGTATGATTACCATATCAACGATGGAAGACTATTGTAATACAGAATCAATGGATCTCACCAAAAATCATGGCGCATCTTCGTTCCTTGCCAGAAATCGATCCACATTGAGGTATGATGTTTTTATTATTTTAATTTCATTTCCTATTTCGATTTCAATGATGAAATTGATCAATCAGCTATTATATTGATCTAAAAATCATGCCTAGAGTGGGATGAGATTATTATACTGTTTTGGGAGAATATTTTTTGTGAATATTTTATTATCACATTACTCATCATTCTAAGGGAAAAAAAATTGAGGTCAAAACAAATATCAATTGTGGAAATTCCATCAAAATTGTTCCTTGTGATTTTCTCCCCGATTTTTTCATTTAATGAAGGCATTCCTCATTAGATCATGGTTTAATATCTTTTGTGGAATCGATCTTTTCACACCTATTTCTTGGACCAATAATTAGGAATTATAGATATAGTCTTAGAAATACGTGACAGAGGTGAGATGATGGTAGCATCATGTGGATCAAACAGGATTGGAGTCGTCTGGTTTTTTTGGTGTGTGCGATGATGAAGGGAATGAACAGAAAACATTTTGTGTGAATCGGGTGATTGAAATTTGGTGAGTAGTGATGGAAAGGCCAGGATAGAGTAGACCCATTATTTCAATTGATATTGAGGCTTAAATTCAAGGTGAATGTGATATAAGAATATGTTGCAGTAATAAATATGGTTTCTGAAAAAATATGACCAACGCAGAATATATATTGTAGCTACAAGCCATATGAGGCCATTCTAGTGGTGACATGGGTTTTGTAATGAATATAAGTATCACACGACATGTGACACCTCCCCAAAGCCTCAGTGTGTTCCTATGAGGGTATATAGACACTAGATGAAGTACACTTGCATGGGAGCACCATGTAATCATAAATGGACAAGGAAAGGCTGACCATTCATGAGATAAGATGTGTACTATCACACTAGATAATGTACATAGGTATCATCACACCATGTACTTCCACACAGGCACAAGCTGTTTACATGAGTAGGACCTAAGGTCCATCAAACATGGTGTGAAAACCTACTATTCATCATGTACTCCTTAAATGTTTTCCTAGAGCCCTTTTCCTATATATCATGGTCATGTTTCATTAGAGTTATTTCCCCAAATCCATTCATTTATTCTTAGAATGGAATCGACTTCTTCACATAGGATAGTGATCCCTTTAGCATGAATTATTGGATAGAGTTATTGGAATTCTTTTCTGAGGCAGAAAGTCATATCCTCTATCATTTTCCCACCCAAGGTGGAGTTATTTGTATCACCATTACTAAAACAATGGTGGTTTTGGACCTCTACATAGTGGCTTTTTCATGTTTCTTTTTATTATACCCTATGGACTTAGATGTGATCATCATCTAGGTATCGTATATCTTCAGATATCACCATATACATACTCTGAAAAAACCTGAGAAGCATCATTACTCATAAGTACATAATTTATTCTATCAAACATAAGGAGTGTTTTCTTTTGATTGAGTTCCATGTGTAATCATTGAAAAATAATCTTACATTGACTGTACGGTTATAAATTTAACTTTAGACTGTGTTTATTTTCTTAATATATTTTGATATTCTTGTTCCATATACTATATATATACACCATTTTAGAGCTGAATTTTATTCATTTATTGAATGATTTTTGAATTCAGGTTGTCCTATGAGGTATTGCTATACTAATACCTACATGTTATATTCATATAGATGTCATGTCTTGTACACACAATCATCCTTTTGATAGAGTCCTAGATAGAGTAGATTTAGATGGTTCATAGTGATAACTGACAGGATGATCTATGTTCACCTAGTATATTGAAAACATTCCCCATCATTGCTTTTATTTTTTTAGACTATTTGTGGTGTGACTATATTTTTCTTTCATTGCCTTGAATTACATCATGTCGTACTCTGGTTGTGGGATTTAGATATATTAATGCATGTTTGTTCCGTTGTTTTTACATTTCAGTATTGTATGGACATGGAGTTGTGTACATGTTTATAGGTACTTAGGATAAGACCTCCCATGTTAGTGATATGCTTGCACAACACCAGTTTCTAGCCCCTATACTATTAGAGGTACGCTAGGGGAGTTTCAGAAGGGCCACCTATGGGACTGGTTGGGGAATTTTGGGTAAAATATGATATATTCTCAACGGATAATGATAATACCTTCCAACTCAATTTATGTGTTGGGTAAAGGACGAGGCATTCCCACCGATTATAAGATCTTTTTTCATAATGGTTCTAATGGTGTTTCTTTCATGACCTAATAATAATAGGAAATAAATAACAGAATTAGGAATGAACCTTCAAAAAATAATATGTACTTATTCTATGGTAGTATCTCCCACATTCTTGGTGTAATTTAGTGATGAGTAATCATAAATAAATTCATTTACCTAAACTAAAATGTTGGTTCAAATATTATAGGTGAAATAAAAATAGATTTATTTGATAAAATACATTAACACTATTTCAACCCAATCATAGTTTTACTACACTATATTATTTTGGAATTTCACGATGTATCATATCGTATCTACGGAGCCTATCATTGGATTTATATTCTTTTTCGGATTTATTTATCAAATATATATAATGTGAAGATTTAATGAAGGTTCAGTGTTTCCCTATATATAAAATATAGTTTCCATCCCCATAAAGTAAAATATGGTGGTTTCTTCTAAAATGATAAAATATCGGAAGAAGAAAAATGAAATAAAATTAAACAAATCATCAAAGGGTAAATATGGTCTTTAATTAATTTATGGAAATAAAAGTTAATTTTTTGTGACATACACTGATAAGGATCCTTTGGAAAATCAAGACCTAGTTTAAAAAACTCTTGGGAGAACGAGACATGTACTATGATTTATTTGAAAATAATGGATTAATTGAAAACTGTTCCTATTGATATTACAACGTTCATTCATTTTAACATCAACCGTATACTAGATGAAAATTTATAGCTATTTTTAGATGATGATGTGATGGAGGATGCATTATCATTATTGTTCTTAAATATTAAAACTCTCAAAAAGGATGTGAAATCCATGGAACAATACATATTGATTAAAAAAATAAAATTATATGTGAAAGATTATTTATAGAAAATTAATAATGATGAAAAATATGAATTAATTAAAATTATTAAGGAGAATATAAATGCAATGGATGATATTATAATATTCAAGGATTCTCAAATTGAAATCAATATATAGTGGTTCATATATCTTGACATTCCATGTGAGATAGTATGAATGTACATGGATGTGGTATTATAATGATGATGAACGAATGTGAAAATAGATTGATTCTTATTAAGTAGTAGAAAAATAATGCCAATATAAATCATCTTTAATTGGATTTAAATTTTAGAATCCTAGAAGTGAGAGATGTTGAATCTTCCTAAGCGACTATGAAAAAATGTGTTAGAATAAATACATGATATAAGATTATTCTTCTAAAAACAACATTATACTGGTAGGAAGTGCATGAAATCATCCCAAAATAAATTCAAGATATTATAATTAAAGGAGGAAATTTTGGTCATATCATTTTTTATTCAGACTAATGATGGATATTCAATTACCATAGATTATAATTTAAAATATCAGAATATATGGGTGGATAAAAATAATGGAAAACCTAACACAATATTAATAGGGGATGTGACCACTAAACTGAAAAATATCCATAATAAGATAAAAAAATAAGGGTTATTTTTTTATAAACTAGAATTCTTTAATATCTAGAAATTCTTGAACCAAAGTTATGAAAAAAAGAATTAATGGGAGTTATTTGTGTTGTGGATGGTTTAGAGATAAGTCCACTGAATGTTGGAAGAATATTTAAATTCATGGAGATTATAGAAGGCCTTAAGTAAGGGGTATTGGATCAAAGTTATAAGAAATATGATTTTTTTGAAGGAAAGTACACAAAAGATGGTGACTGCATCTTTTATGAAAATTCATAAAATCATTGAGATTTTGAGTTGAAATTGAAAAGGAAGTGTACATTTTGAAGATTATTTCTATTTTTTATGCACAATGTATTAATTACATGATCTTAAAGAAAAAATATATCATAATATAGAAATGGACCAAAGGAAAGAATGTGACTCTATCCTGGGGGGTAATAAAAAGGAAAAACAAGACACAACAATGAATATTGTAAATGATGGTACACTAAAGAATAAGTGATTTTATTATAGGATAAAAATACAAATCCCTAACAATTTCACACAAACCAAAAAAATAAAATTTAGTGTATTAATGTTTGAATAGAATGTAAAATAAAAAACATAATGGAAAAATGATTGGTTCAGTGTAAGACATCCAAAAAAATTTACTAGATAAGTTACCAAATAAGTTTAACTCAATGATGGTAGAAAATTACTGTATAAGTTACCAAGAGATTGGAGACACTTCTAATAAATTATTTTCCAAGAAACCATAATAAGAGGATATATAGAAAAAAAATCTAAAGCACTATTAAATAAATTTAACTATAATTATTCTATGTAAAATGTGTCTAAAATTGTAATATTGATGATCATGTTCATAAAGAATGTGTGATCACATGGCCAACATAGATAAAATAGGAAATGGATAAGTATAAAAAATATATATAAAGTTAATATATAAATTATATGAAAATCACTATTACATATAAAATTAAATAAAATAATAAAATAAATAAAAAACATTTTTTAAAGAGATTAGTGTTTAGAAAATAATGGGTAATGTAATGAAGAAACCTAGAGGTGTAGTGAAAGAGGATTTTCATTTGAGATGAAAAAATAAGGGAAATTTCGCTTATTAAGAAGAAAATAGAGAAAAAATCATTCACAAAATGGGTTTTTATATACATGGATTTAAAATAGATTTATATAATAATAGAATTATATTTCTATAAAATTCATACAACTTTGAGTTTCATCAACCAAATAAATATCTAGAATAGAAAATTTGTTACCTTTAAGTATCATTTTTTATGTTGTCGATCATGATAAATAATAGTCGAATTCATGCATCATGAGAGAGTCAAATGGTTGAAAATGATTATAGATTATTAAATCTCATGAGAATAAAGAAATCTAGGCAGTTCCTAAAGGAATACATCGTTGTGGAATTTTTATTCTTTATTCCCATTCTTTTTTTTGATTGAATGAAATTTTAGTATTATGGGGTGGGGGTGTATGTAAAGATAAAAGACAACATGAAGGGGGTAATATGATTTTACTTGAATACATTTTATTTGTTTTTAGGTTGTGTGATGATAATAAATTTCTTGAAAATCCTTCTGAACAACCCACAGAATGGGAAACCTAAATTTTTATCACCCGATAGATAGTTTTATAGAAACATTTTATGTCATGTCAATAACACATATTTTATACGACGATATGGATCAAGTATAATTAGATTTTATTAATTTATAGATGATTTCTTAAGAGAAGTTTTATTCAACCATTACACCATAAGTTTTTGATGTCACATTCAATCTAGAGAGAAAAAATAGATAATATGATATTTTTATTCATGATTTAAAGACGCTGTGAATAGTAATTTCACTCACCCTTTTAGCTTAATTTTTTCTCAATAAGAGGATATGAATAGAGATGCATATTGACATAGAGATATTTAATTACATTGATAATAAATTTGAAAGGGGATATTAAAGATATATAAGAAGTCTGGTGATTTTAATTGATTTGAATGAGTAAACTATATATCACTATATATTGGATTATTATAAAGATCCCAATAGATAAATATATTAAAGAATATCATGATTAATTAAGAATTTCATTAGATAGGGGATATTGACTAGAAAAATGGATTTGGAGAGATATATCTTAGAATTTATTTTTGAGCACATTTATTGAATTTTTATGTCATCATATATACCAATAAAGATCCATTATCATATTTGAAAATGAGTATACTTGCGATAATGCCAATCATTTTGAGAAAAAACATTTACATGTAATTATTTAGGGTAGATCTTATAATTTTAGCCAATGAATTGTGTAAAATGTTTTCTGATTGATGCACCATCAACTATAAATTTTATCTATGTTTAAAAGATATTACATTTTACTAGGACTATGTTGAGATATAGATTTGTTTCATCATAATAAAGCCAAATAGATGATTGATAAACCATTCTTATGTAATTAAGCATTATAGATTATGAAATATATGATGAATATTAATTAGATAATGATTTAATAATTTTTAATTTGAAACTATAAATGAAGAGGATGTGAATGAATTTTGAGTCACTCAATTTTGAGTACTCATATTGTGAAAGAATTTATGAATGATGTTTATGTGATTTGGGAACATCCTGAAATATAAAAAATCCATTTAAATTGTTTTCTGTTGAATTAGAGTGATAAGAGATTCCATATAAAATTTCAAAGAGCTTGTGAGGTGATACTAAAAAGAATTTATTTTATACATAATATAATTTTTTCCTCAAATAGATTAATTGGGAAAGTGTTGGAGGAAACTATGATATATATTATTCCTAGGATGGTATGTAAGAATAAATTTATGTTTGGAGTGGAAAATTGGAAAATCTAAGAAATATATATGGTACTCAGTGAGAAGAATCCAATATTTGGAAATTTATTGAGATGCAATATGATATGTAAGGGTAACTAGAAGCCCAAATATATATCAATGTACCAGACTCATTGTGATATGTATGTCATCCATTTCATAGATAATAACATTACTGTATTACATATAGAAATATGGAAAAAACATATATTGATATGAATTATATTTTTTTAAGTGGATATATAAATTATGATAAGGAATAAACCATACATTGATTTATAAGTTTGATTTTACGAAGTTATATAAGGTTTCCCTAGACCATAAATAACAAAAATATTTGAAAATGTATTTGACCCGTACAGTGATACATAAGGGTCGTTAAGGAAAAATGTAATGGTGTCCTAGAGAATAGAAACTATAAATTATGTAAGGTATAATATTTTATGATATATAAGATTTTGTGGGATTTCCTTTTATGTATAAGATATTACATAGTGGAAATTTTTTGAAGTATTATAGGTTTTATGATATGTAATATATTGTGTCTCATAAGTATGATATTCTATTTCCTTCAACAATTTTATCAATTTGGGAAAATTTTAGATTAATTGGGGTGAAATTAAATAAATTATTTAATGGTCTTGATTGCATAAAAACGAGATAAATTTTATATCAATCATTCTAATTGAGAAAAATAATATTGTAATTAAAGAAGAAGGGTTTTATATAATGATTATTTAAATGATATGGGGATATGTATCATGATATAAGGGTTTATGAATATTACCATATAGACATGCCTTAAAAATAAGGAATATTCTATGAAAATTAGAAGGAAACAAAATATTAATATTTAAGTAGAAATTTCTGAGTATATATTTGTGCAAAAAATATTAATTTTAGAATATAAATAGTTTAATCCTAATATTATAGATCAGAGTTGGATAAATAATTAATAAATTTTAAACATATTTAAACACAATATGACATGTTAATATTTCATGTGAATATCATAATAAAAATATGGAGATAATATTGACCTTATTTTGAGAAGGAAACAATCAATTGATTAATAGAATAAAAATATAATTGAAAGAGATTAACATAATACAAAATTTTACTATTGAATATCGTAATTATTAAAAAAATACAAATGGAAAAGACAATGAATTTAAATATATGGATTTTAGTTTTGAAGAAATATTTATACCAATAACATTAAGTGATAGTTGATACTATTTGTCAAAGATAAAGAATAAAAAAATAATAAGATGGAATTATAAGAGCTAATTATCACACATACCCATTATTATCAATGATATCCAGGAAGAAATAAATAATATCAAGAATAGTGACATAATAGTTGAACAAGGATAACATTGAATACTTTTTTATTATCTATATACCAAATAAAAATTTGATGGTGGAGGAAGAAAAAAAATATGAATAAACCTATTGTATACATAAATTGATCCTTATTATACTGTGTTTATTAGAATAATATAGATGTTATTTCTATTATACTATAATGAAAATGTAAAATTAAATATGAATTCTTGAAAAATAATATATTTTAATGTGTTGTAGAAAAATCATTTGGATTATATATGATCTTGTTTATGAAAATCATTTGGTGCACCATTAAAGACAAATTGGTTCCGATATAATATTATAAAAATTAGATATGAGAATATAAACTTATCAGGAGATATATTTATTTGGATATATTTGTTGGATGAAGGTTGATTCCTTCCGAAGTATTAAGGATGTAAGCTCCCCACTAAGTGTAGGTGAAACATCCCAAAATTATATTGTACAAATTTGAATTCAATGGAGTGTATGAAAAGTAACCCCAAGCACATAAGGGAATATAACATCATGAGAATCTATAATATATTTAATATTTAAAATACATTCAACACATTATATATCTTGTAAAGAATAAAACACCTATATATCTTGCGTTTCATGAAAGAACGAGTTTCACTAAATTAAAATGATTTATTAAAATAAATTATCTAATATATTATAATTTAAAATGGAAATTATCATAGTAAATATGAGTAATATTAATTATATGAAAAAATTTAATGTTTTATATAACTATAAAAATAATTAATTGGTCACCAACTAATGAGAAATGGAAATAAAGACCCATTAGACATAAAAAAATATTATTATTTATATGATTCCAAAAAAATTTTGTATTAAAACACATAGTTAATTAATATTAATGAATTATTGTAATGAAATATATATTTTATATAATCAATAAAATATTTTTTATATACATCAATTAGGTTTAATTGGAATAAGATAAGAAAGAACCATATTTTACATATAAAAACATATATATTTATAAAAGTAATTCTATCGCCTTTTAATGTTTACCCTATTTTAAGTATTAATTTTGAAAATTTAATTGATTTAATATATAAATATAAACATAATATTTTAAAACTAAATATCATAATTAGTTTAGGTGGAAATGTTTTTATTTTTCCAAAACATTTCATTTTTAATGAATAGTTAGAAATACTGAATATTAATTCAAAATATCCTTTTCATCTGTTTAATTTATATGGTTAAATTATAATTCAAAATAGTTATAAAGTTTAATTAGATATTATTCTTATATATTACTAAAATTTAACTAATTATAATCATTTTCATATTGAAATTAATTATAAAAATATAGAAAACATTTAGATGGGTTTACTTAAAATCCTAGTATAGTCGTTCCATATGCTGGAATATTTTTAAATAAATCTCATCCTATTATATGATTATAATTTATAAAAATGGAATAAATATTTGAAATAACCATTATATATAATTTATAATAATTCCAATGTATTTTTGACAAAAATAATTAGTGACATTGTTTAAAATTAATTACAATTATTAATGTAAAAGTATGATCAATAAATGAAGAAACCATTACCTTAAAGACCCAAATGACAAATAAACTTGTAAAAATCCCATTTAATTGAAATAAAGATTAAATTATACTCCAATTATTATGTTAAATTTTTATGACATTTTTTTCTAAAAAACGTTGGTATACTGAACTTATTTTAAAAAATTCCAAGTGAGTTGTTTTCCTCCCTTAAAAATGCCACCACCTCTCTCCATTACTCAAACCTATCAAACCAATTAGTTTCCTACCATGTATTCACATATAGCTTCCCAAAATCCCTCCCCTCAATATTTATTCTTGCCTTTGGGAATAGAGGCTCTCAAGGAATCCTTTTGGTACAAACCAAAAGTAGTTACTAGATTGAGAGGTAATGTATTATCTCAATATTTTTAGTTTTTATCCATTATCCACTCCATCAACCCTCTTTATTCCATCCTCATGTAAAAAAAGTAACATAAATATAATTATACGTTTTTTTATAATTTTTCTACCAACATATATACACACCTCAATCTAATGTGTATTGAATATATTGCTTCTGTGTATGAAAAATTATTGTCCAACGAAACAATGATTGTTCATTTTTCTGTTCCCACCTCTCATGCTGGCCATTATGATAAAAATAATGTTTATATATTTTAAATATATAATATTTATAATGTCTTTATACTCCATTAATTATTTTATAACACATATATTTATACTTTCCATTTTATGTAAAAACCATAACATCGTTTGAGGAAGTGTGGACTACCACCCCCTCAAAACGATGTGATTTGTTCACATGACCCATGAAATGTATAAATAATTATTAAAAATAAACCTAATATAAATATAAAAACCTATATATGATACTAATTAATTAATTATGTTTCTGGTAAAATATATATATATATATATATATTATTTTAATTATTATATTTTCACACACTAAAAAGTGAGAATGATGGTCCTGGGTGTATGGACTACGACATCCACAACTTGATGTGATTCCTTTTACATCATATTATTTATATATATAATTATATTTATTAAATAAAATGATAATTAAGATATAATTATCATTATTTAATGATATAGTTTATGTTAATTTTTTTCTGTAATGATCATTCAAAAAATGAGAATGTTGCTCATGCATTTGAGCGGCCAACTATCTCCATGATTGTATTGATAGCTCATTTATCATAACCATAATAAATTATTGGTTTAAAAAGTATTATATATCAATAAATATAATAATTATGTATTTATTATTATTCATGAGATGTTATATAATGACCCATTTGATCATATTGTACCTATTGATGTTGTTTTTAGAATATAACCTGAATCTGGTCAAAACACCCAATGTAAAATTAGTTATTTAATTAGTAGCATAAAACATGGTAATAAGAGAAATAAATTTAATCATAGTCATGAAAAAAATTCTCAATAAATTTTAAATTAAACATTGGTTCATTATACAGGATATTAAATGATTTTCAGTAGAAAGGGATCTCAATGTAATGAATTTACATCTCACTTTAACTACTGTGAGATAAAATACATGTTCACTACTTACTTATTTTGTGTGCGGTATCTAATAACTAGTTTTATATTATTTCATTAATTCTTTTACATTAATGTAAATATGAGACTTTATTTAATATTAATCGATCACGAGTTTTATGATTTAAATTGTTTCAATGTTGTATATGACACTTTGGAATGTCTAAAGGTTGTTTTCCTCAATAATAACATTCATAATAATTCAATGATATTTATGTTTGGGGAAATTATATGACCAATGTTCAATTAAACCGTTTATATTCTATCCTATGGTTATTCAGGATCATTTTCATGTATTAGTACCATTTTTCCACGTTTTGGAAGTCAAAATGATATAGGAATTGTTTTTCTAAAACATAGAAATTATTTATCTATTTAGTGAAGGAAACTATTTTCTTATAAAACCGTGTTTTATTAAAATGTTTTATTTTTTTTATTTGATTTGGTGTAGATATTTTTACCATTTTTTCTTTTACTACTTTTTTCAATGAATCTTTTAGTCACATTCCAAACAAGGATTTTTTCTAAACTTTAATTGTGCAAATTGAATGTTCTTTTAACTCATATGAGTTTTATGGATTAAAAAAATATAATTTATTTGATGATTAATTTTAAAGAATAAAAGGTTAATTTTTAATGAAAATATTATTAAAAATTAATTTTCAATGAAATTGTTTTTGAAATGGAATTTCCAGATGAAAGGATATGTTCCCCAAGAATGTTTTAAAAAACAATTTATATTATTTCTATTCAACAACAACAACAACCTTTTATTTTAATCCACTAGAGATATGTTGTATTAATACCCTACTTATTCTTTATATGGATGGATTATGATTTAATTTTTCAAGTATAGTTTTCAAATTAACTTCCTTACTTCATTTTATTCACATTGAAATATTTAATTTCCTTGGATAATTTGACATTAAATTTCCACTAAATATGCATATCACTATTGATAGATATGGTTAATTTCGAAACCTTATTATATTTTACATATGATGTTTACTTTTAATGTTATTTTATTATTTGGGGAAATATTGATAAATTTGTTTAGCTTATTCAATATAGATATTTTATAAGATACATTTTTTATTCAATATATGTGGAATGATTTGTGTTGAGTCAATAAGGTTTCCATTATAACTTTTCCATTCCTTCATACATGAGGGAGATTGTTATGTATATAAGGTTTCCTTATGAATTTACCATTCCTTCTTCTTTTGAAAATAAAAAACTCCTTCTCTCAAGGAAAATCTCTTTTTACCCCGTGTTATACTTCTACAAGGATAAATTTCCATCCCCAAGGAAATTTATCATTACCATGTTTTCATTGTCCATATCATATTTTTTTTTCTAAGTGTAAAATTGGGTTTGTAACCAAATCCTTTGAATACTATAATTACATAGATATGAATCATTCTGTTTAAGATCCAAATTCTCAAAATTCTGGTTACGAATTCTTCTGAGTTCTATCTCCGAATTCTGAATACGAATTCTGGTTACGAACACTAGTGTGTTCGGACTCCAAATTCTGAATACAAATTCTGGTTACGAACACTAGTGAGTTCTGACTCTGAATTCTCAGAATTTTGGTTACAAATTCTTCTGAGTTCAGACTACGAATTCTGAATACAAATTCTGATTATGAAATTGTCTGATTTCTGACTCCGAGTTCTCTGAATACATACTCTAGACTCTTATGAGTTCTAACTCTGAATTCTCATGAACTCTGACTCCAAACTTTGTAAATTCTAGTTCCGAATTCTTGGGAATCGAGATTCCGAATTTCATTGAAATTCAAACATTGGAATTCTATAGAGTTCATGTTCGAAATTCATAGAAAATAGAATCTACATATCCTTGTATTATAGAATTTTAATTCGTTTTTGGGTAGAATCCAAAATTTCATTATCTTACATTCTGAATATTGGTTTTTAGTTATGTAACCATATTTTTTCTTACACTTGTTTTGTTATAAAATTATGCCATGCATTCAGTAACTAACAAACCATTGTTTGAGTGAAACATGTACAAGTTGCTACGAAATTCAAGGAAAAATATAACTGTTGGAAGAGGGAGCTTCCCGTTGAATCTGTGCATATAAATAAGATCTCATTTGAAAAGAGCTCAAAACAGATCTATGACTCTAGAGATTACATGTTGTTGAAGTGATTTCTAGAGAGATAATTTCATTCCTTTGTGCGTACTGAACTTCTTGTTCATATTTTCATTGTGAAACTCTGATTTTTGTTGTGTACAATAAAGGGATTTTGGGGATAATAAGACAAAGGTGCTGAATACCTTGAAGTTGTTGGCTTCTTTACCGAGGCAGATAGAGCTTCCAACTACCTTGAAGTTGAGGGCTTGTGGGGATAACAAGACATACTCTGATCTTTGTATCTAGGGCTAATATGGTGTGTGTAAGACAGACTTTCTTTAAAGTATAAATCAAGGTACCTTTATCCATGGTTTTTGTATACCCTTCCCGTTGGGTTAAAAGATTTACTACTTGTTACTTGTTTTGTTACAACTTTTCTGCTGCATTTGTATTGTTATGGAATGTATAACTGTCTTATACTTCTTTATACTTGTACTCTGATTTAGTTAGATTCTATACACTTTAAGGTAGAATCTTTATCATTGATAACTTTCATTATGTTTTATTTCTAGAACAATGTTTTCCTAAATCACTTTCTCTGAATCATAGTTCCGAAATCAAGAAAGTGTGTAGAACTAGAGGTTTTGTGAATTACCTTATTTAACCTTGTTAAAAATAACAATCTATAAATGTTCCAAAAGAATTTTCTAAAATTGTACAATTCACCCCTATTGTATTTTGAGCATCATTAGATACTCCAAAGAGTATCTATATTATTTTGATCCTACATTTGGTATTTTAGAGTATATCATACTCACATACCATCACAACAATTGGTATCAGAGGAATGGTTCAATCTGAATTAATCTCACAATTAGATTTAGAAGAGAATTTATATCATTATTTTCTAGAATCAGTTTTTCAGACTCATATAGTTCAGATTCATTTCTGCATAGGGATACTCTTGTCCTATATTTTCCTTGCTTATGAATATTTTCCTTGTTTAGAAACTTTTGTTACTAACAAGTTTGTGTGGAAATATTTTTCTATAAGATGGTTGGAATTGATGATGGTTTCCTAGACAATATCAATCCAACATGACCACCTATTTTTGATGGAAATGATGATGAATATTGGAGAGATCGCATAAAGACATTCATTATCAATATTGGTGTTGACTATTTTTTTATAATTACTCGAGGATATAAAATCCCTGACAAGGAAGTTAGTACCATCACAAATCAAGAAAATCATGAATATAAACTCAATTATAAGGTATTAAATAATTTTAATTACTTAATGACTAGAAATATATATAGCCAAATTTCATCTTGTGAAGCAGCAAATTTTATTTAGAAGAAACTTGAAGTTACACAATTTAGAACATCCAATTTTATTCAAGCTAGAAGATCCATGCTCAGACATGAATATCATGGTTTCTTCGTTCCATATGGAGAACCTTATATAAGGTGGAACAAAGATTCATAACTATTGTGAATATATTACAATCCCTTGGTGAGAAAGGATTAAATGATGCTGCTCTTGTTGATAAAATCATAGACATCATGCCCAATGAGTGGAAATCCAAGAGGACTGTTAAGGATGAAAATAGAATGGTTACACAGATTTCTCTTGACAAATTGTTTGGAACTCTTCTTCAACCTCAGACTAGAATGAAGAGAGATGTTGATAATGTATAGAAGAAGAATGGGAATGAAAATGTTTCTTTCACTACAAATTCAAATCATATGAAAGCTAAGACACCTGAGAGAATTACCAGATCTAAATCTAAGAAGGTTGTTTTCCAATCCGAATCTAGTGGATGTGAATCCTTAGATAATGAGTTAGAAAATCTTTCTCGAAGAATGAACAAGATAGCTAGATAGAGGAAATTTAAATCCATATACAAGAAGAAATAAAAGAATGATAAGAAATATTCAGAAGTTAGATGTTATGAAAGAAAGAGATCTAGATACATAAGACCTGATTGTCCTATGCTTAAGAGAAAAGAAAGAATGGAAAGGAATTCTGAGGGAAAAAGAAATAAGTACTACATGTATAAAGCTAAGAACGTCCTGAAAGCTAATGACACTTGGAGTGCCAGTGGTGGTGACTCTTCAGATGAATCATAGATTACGAATCTTCTAGATAGAAGAATATTGGTCTAATTGCCATACTACCTATTGATAATCACTGCTTAATGGATAAAGAAAATAGAGAATGTACCAACCTAAGTACATGGTACATTGGTTGTAGATGTTACCCGCATATGATGGGTAACAAAAACAATTTTGATAATATTATCAATATGAAAGGAGGAAAAGTAACATTCATAGATAATTCTTAGGTAGAAATTATTGGTATATATAACATCATTTTCTTGAAAAAAAAAATTATTCCAAATGATTTATTTGTTAAGGGTCTTATTAAAAATCTCATTAGCATATGTCAATTATGTGATGAAGGTTAAATTTTTAATTTTAGGAATGAAAAGTTCTTAGTACAAAATTCCAAGGAATATTGAATAATTTTTTGCCATAGGCAAGAGAATACTTACACACTAAATGTAGAAGACCATAGGAGCCAAGATCTACCTTCCCTTAGTGTAATGGAAGATCATTCTTGGTTTTCGAATAGAAGGATAGGTCACTGTAACCTTAGGAACTTTTGAAAACTTTCTACGAAAAGATAAGTTACGGATATACCAGAGCATAGATTTGATTATTCAAAAGAGTGTGACCCTTTCCAATATAGAAAGCAACATAAATCATGTTTTAAATTAGACAGTAAAGTCTCAAATGCTAATGCATTACAGTTAGTTCATATGGATCTCCTTGGTCCTACTCAAACTGGATGCATTTGAGGCAAGTATTATGTATTTTTCTTGGTTGATGATTACACTAGATTTATGTGGGTCTATTTTTTAGCAAAGAAGTATGTTGATTTTTATTATTTCAAAAGTCTTAGAGCCCAAGTTAAAAATGAGAAATTTCTTCCATTGAAAACTATTCATAGTGATCATGGTGGAGAATTTCAAAATTCTTATTTTGAAACGTTTTTTAGTTGAAAATGAATTACTCATAACTTTTTAACACCCAGAACACCTCAAAAAAATGGTTTTGATGAAAGAAGAAATAGAATTCGTCAAGAGATAACTAGAACCATGTTGAGTGAGTATTTTGAGGCCAAACATTTTTGGGCTAAAGTTGTAAGTACTGCTTGTTATACTATAAATCGAGTTTTGATTAGACATTTTCTTAATAAAACTCTTTTTGAGTTATGGAATGATAGAAACTCTAGACATTCATACTTAATGGTTTTTTGTTCAAGGTATTCATTCTGAATACTGAAGATAATCTACATAAATTCAAACAAAAATCTGATGAAGAAATTTTCTTTGGATATTCCAAACCTCTAAGGCTTATAGAGTTTTCAATAAAGACACTTGTACTGTTGATGAGACGGTACCTGTAAAATTTTATGAAACATATCCTTTAGTTTTTAAACAACCCCAACCTACATCCTGGGATGTGTTTTCAAAGACTGATGATCAAACACTGATAGAAGATCATTTTGATAAGGAAAATGTCTAAGAAGATACTTCTGAAACATTTAACCCAGAAGATTTCCTACCCTATGTTGATGAATAGGTTTTACAAAACCCAAATCAGTTGTTTCTAAAGAATCATCCCAGTGATATCATCATTGGTGATATGAATCAACCTGTAAGAACTAAAAGTTCCTTATGAAATAAGGTAGAACATCTAGCATTCATTTCCCAATTATAACCAAAAATAACTTTTGAAGATTTAGGTGATGATGATTGGATTAAATCCATGCAAGATGAACTAAATGAATTAGAAAGGAATAAAGTCTGGACCTTGGTTGAAATACATAATGAAACATCTATTATTGGAGTAAAATGGGTCTTCAAAAATATGTGTGATGAAAATGGAATCATTGTTAGAAATAATGCTAGATTGGTTGCTAAAGCTACAATAAAAAAGAAAGAATAGACTATGAAGAAACCTATGCTCCAGCAGCTGGACTTGAATCTATTCACATCTTACTTGTCTTTGCAGTATTATTCAATTTTAAACTCTTTAAAATAGATGTGAAATGTGCTTTCCTTAATGGTTATGATCAAGAGGATGTTTTTGTTGAACAACCACCTAGATTTGAAGATACAAAACATCCAGATCATGTTTTTAGACATACCAAAGCTTTGTATAGAATTAATAAATCCCCTCTATCTTGTATGATAGACATACATGATTTTTTCTTAAAAATAATAATGTTAAAGGAAATGCAGATCCAACCTATTTTATAATGAAAGATATGATTTTTTTTCATTGTTCAAATTTATGTTGATGACATTATATTTGGTTCAAGTCAATAATATTTAACTGATTCCATTGCAGATCTAATGAAATCTATGTTTTAAATGATTATGATGGGTGAGTTAACAATTTTCCATGGTTTTCAAAATTCTTAAAAACCAGAAGGAATTGATATATCCCAACATAAGTATATTAAATATATTCTTAAAAATTATGTGTATGACAACACTAAAAGCATAAGTACTCCCGTTGGTACCTCAAATACACTTTATCTTGATGAAGCTAGGAAACTAGTAGATCAAACATATTTTAGAGGTATAGAGGAAGTTTTCTTTACCTGATAGTCGGTCATCTAGACATAATGTTCTCAGTATGCTTATGTGCAAGATATCAATACAATACTATGGAATCTTATTTAAAGGCAGTGAAAATAATTTTTTTTCTACTTAAATAGAACAATGGATTTAAGACTCTTTTATACATCTGGAAAAATGTTTTTGTTTTAAAAAGTTTTTCGGATGCTAAATCTGGTTCAAGTAGAATGGATAGAAAGAGTACATTCAGAAAATGTCATTTCTTAGGAGATTAATTAGTTTCTTGGTCATGATAGAAGAAACACTAAGTAGAACGTTCCACTGATGAATTTGAATATGTAGCAGATGGAAGTTGTTGTGCTCAGGTGTTGTGGATGCAACACACACTCACAGTCTATGGTATGAGTTTTACCAAAACACAAATTTTGTGTGATAATACAAGTTCCATTTCCCTTAGTAAAAACCATACACATCACTCTCGTTCAAAGAACATAGATAATAGACATCGCTTTCTTAGTGATCACAAATAAAAGATATCATTTTTCAATTTATCGAAAGGCAAGACCAATGTGATAATATTTTCACAAAATCTTTACCCACCGACAGATTTGAATTCAATAAACAGGAGTTAGGAATGATAATCGTAGGGTAATCTTCCTCATTAACTTTGTGTTAAACTAATCTCTTTACAGCAATAAACTATTTCTCACAGGGGGAGTAAATTTGTTCATAAGTTTACCATATTTTTCATAATGAAGTGTTTCATGTTTCTTGTAATGAAGTTTTTCATATTTCTCGAAATGAAGTGTTTTATATTTCTCGTAATGAAGTGTTTCATATTTCTCATAATGATGTGATTCATGTTTCTCGTAATTAAGTTTTTCATATTTTTCATAATGAAGTGTTTCATATTTTTCATAATGAATTATTTCATATTTTTCGTAACGAAGTATTTCATATTTTTCATATTGGGGTTTTTCAAAATTTTCGTAATGGAGTTTTTTTTTTAAAATTTTGGTAATGATTTTTTTTTAATTTTCATAATAGAGTTTTTTAGAATTATTTGTAATGACGAATTGCGAATTTTTTTTCATTGTGTAAAATTTTCTTAAAGAACATTTTAATAATGAATATTTTTATAATGATTATTTTCGTAATGAATATTTTCATAATGAAATCTGAGAACTCATTTTTTTGTACTCATGTTTTTTTAGAGTCTAAAGTCCTTCAAGAAGGATTTTCCTCAATACGAATAATTCTCCTGACAATCTGAAAGGTATGATTCTTTCCTGAGTTTCTGTAATCCCCTTTTAATTTCTGGTATTTTCTTTTGTTTTTAAAATTTTGTCAAATTCTAGTTTTCATAAATCTGATTATTTTCCTTTAAAAACCTCAAAAAATCAGATCTTACCAATTTTTTCTTTGCGGTTATCATTTCAATCAGAAGATCTGATCAGAAGAATTCTCATCCATTGGATTGAGATGGGAAGATGAAACCTCACATCAATAACCTATATAATGGACCCCTGAAGGATTTTCCCACATCGATTTCAAGCCTTTATGTGTCGAAGCTCAGCCTCTCATACAAAATCACGTTCCGAACTTCTCATAGTTTTCTCAAGTTAGAATTTCTATAGATGAATCCCCTCAAAATGATATTGTCTACTGTAAATCCGATTTTAGAGTGGAATGTATATAGACAAAGGTTGGTGCATCCGAATTTCATTAATAAATATGATTCTTGAATATCCATGAACATCAATCATAATGGATGGAAAAGTGTCTGCATATTGAAGCCTGGGGCTCAAGAATTGGTGTATCCAGATATCCTTATTGATTTTTATGAGTACGTTAGTTTCTTTAAGGAATAAGGAAAAGAGAATTTTTCATTCAAAAGTTATGGAAAATCATGTTCTTTATCTTACACTAGGGAATCCAGCTAAGTTGGAGTTCCATTCGAAGGGGAAGCAGAATTTTGTTCTCATAAGTTGCCTGATGTTCAAAGAAGTTTTGTCAAAGTAAAATCAATATAGTGTCTTGGACTTACAGATGTCAATACTGTGAATATTTCTCACCTCTTGATAAATAATCAGATCGTACAATTGTGGGTTAGGGGTTTTATAGTATCGAGAAAAGGTGATATGAACACCTTGAAGTAGAAAGACATGTTTATATTATATTTTCTGGTGAATATGAGGAAGGTAAACTTGATGAATCATATTCTCATTATGATTGAGAATATTAGGAATGGGAACATGAAATCTTACATTATTATGTACTCAGACATTCTTTCTATGCTTATTGATCGGTTCTTGGAGCCCATCAAAATCCATTGCAGTTCAAAGTTGGGGAATTGCAAAGTAATGCCGATCAGTGATGATACTCTCAAAAGGATGAAAGTTGGTTTTTCAAAAGAATCATGAGAATTCTATGACTTACCAGAGGAGGAAGCTGAAGCTGTTCTGAAAGAAAACGAATTTATTTAACCATTGAAAAAGGATGGAAAGAAGAGGAAGTTTAATGAAGTAGTAGAAGAAGATAAAAATCCCAGAAGGTAAAGAAACTAAATCCGCACCTCCAAATACCAAGAAGCAAAAAGCTTATCCGGATTAGGTGGTTTCCATATGGAGGGAAGAAAAAATAATCATAAGGAAGGAGAGCCATATTTTGGCTTGGATCTTGCAGAGGCAAATGCTTTTAAAGAGAAGGAAACTGATGAGCATGAGAATCAAGATAAGGAAAAGAAGAAAAAGAAGAATATGTATAAGGTAGAAATTTTTCAATCCCTTCTGAGGGATACTGAAATAGCATCGAAAAATATTCATCTACCGAAATCCTTCCTAGTAGAACCCCTACCTGAGACTCTGGGGAACTTGTTTTTCACTCTGGAAAAAGCCCAATGAAATATTGCTTAAAAATAGTGGTTGAAGAAAAAGGAGAAGATGAAGTTGAAAGTAGGGATGGAACTGAAGACCTTATAAAGGAATTTGAGGATTATCATGAAAAGGAAACCCCATCTGAAAAACTATCAATCTGAACATCTGAAGAGAGTCTTTAAAGCTCCTAACATTTAAGAAGGACAAGGAAGGTGAAGATGATAAGGGTGTAGAAGATGTTAATAAATTGTCTGAGGAAGAAATCTATAATCATCACTTTATAAACCCTGAGGATGATGAGCCTAGAGCTGAGAATGAGAATGTAGATAAAGATAATATTTTCTAGCTTTTTGACAGTGAACATAAGTCTCCAAACGAGGTTGATGTTTTGAGAACCGATAAAGGTATACATGTGGTTGAGGACACACCTACTAAAGTTGTTTTAAAGAAGAAGGAAGCTAGTGGATCTTCGAAGAATAATCTTTTTTTTGCTAGAGAAAGAGCCATCACAATACAAAGTATCAGATTTAGAATCATCTTCTCTAGGAGATGATTCCGTAGTCCAATCCTTGAAGAAGCTTGTAGGGACCATTCCGATTTTCCCAAGCATTGATTCTAGATTCCAGATACTTCAACATAATTTGAACTAAAATTTGGATTTAGTGTCCATGGTGATGGAAAAGTGTGCTAAGATGGAGGCAGATTTCAAATATTTTCTTGTCAGCTATGAATCCCACAAAAGATCTTGCAGGAAAATGGTTAGATGGTCAAAGAATATTATTGACGATTTGAGAGAGTTTGATGAGTTTCAAGATGATATTAAGGAAGCTTATGATACTAAATACAGAAAAATTGAGGATCTCACAAATAGATTTGTGGAAAAGCTAAATATTGAGCAGAATACATGGATTCAGGAGGTCAAGGATCTGAATGGGAAGTTGTACTCTGTTTCTCAATGCTGGAAGAGAGAATGGGATCTCCGGATCGAGATTGAAGAGAAGCTAGTGAAGCATGATAGCTCGTTGAAGCTTCAGTCAGAGGCTCTAAAGGTTGAGGATGATATGATCAAAGCCTTAGAGAATCAAGTAAAGGAAGATCAAAAGGAGCTAACGATTCTAAAAACCATTGTGAAGAAATTAATACCCAAGGAAAAGAGCGAAAAATAAATCCTATATTTTGTTGTATTTTCTTCCTTGTAAAAATTCTTCCAATCTCAATGAAATTTGTGTTGCTTGTTTATTTTTTCATGGTTTGTACTAATATTTCAGGTACCATAATTTCTTTTCCATTCCCTCAAATTATTTTTTAAAATTACAAATGGGGAGAAAGTAAAAAGAATGCTAAGTAGAGAATTAATTTCCCTATGCAAGGGAGAGTTTATTTAAGGGGGAGTTTTTATTACAGAGATTTCCATACTAAAGATAATGAAAAATCTCATTCCAGAAATCTAGAATATGATCCTTAGTATTCTAAAGCCTAGGGAGGAGTTAGTCGTATTCATCTTTTCCAATATGGAAAGGGAGATAAGTTTTATTTCTAAAGTACATAATTTTTTTTCTACGTTATTGTATTATTTTTGTAAGG
The DNA here is from genome assembly GCA_963277665.1 of Viscum album. Taxonomy (NCBI): domain Eukaryota; kingdom Viridiplantae; phylum Streptophyta; class Magnoliopsida; order Santalales; family Viscaceae; genus Viscum; species Viscum album. The sequence goes on from OY728141.1 coordinate 234,633,191, forward strand.
ATGTTTGTGCTTTCCAAAAAGAGGGAGATTGTTGAGTCAATAAGGTTTTCCTTATGACTTTTACATTCCTTTATACTTGAGGGAGATTGTTAAGTCGATAGGGTTTCCTTATGACATTACCATTATTTCTTGTTTTGAAAATCACAAACACATTACCTCCCAGAATATCTATTTTTACACTGTGTTTTACTTATACAAGGAAACATTTCCTTCCCCAAATAAATTTATCCTTACCATGTTTTCATTGTCCATATCATTTTTTTTCTAAGTATAAAATTCAGTTTGAAACCAAAACCTTGGAATCCTTTAATTACAAATATATGAAGCACTCTATTTTAGGATCTGAATTCTCAGAATTCTCGTTACGAATTCTGCAGAGTTCTGACTCCGAATTCTGAATACGAATTCTAGTTTCGAACTCTTGTGAGTTATGACTCTGAATTCTTATATTTCTGGTTACAAATTCTTATGAGTACTGACTCCAAATTCTGAATATGAATTCTAGTTACGAACTCTTCCATGTTCTGACTCCGAGTTCTCTGAATAAAGACTCCGAACTCTTATGAGTTCTGATTCTTAATAATCATGAACTTTGACTCCAACCATTTTAAGTTCTAGTTCCGAATTCTTGTGAATCCAGATTCTGAATATCAAGGAAATTTAGACTCCAGAATTCTACGGGGTTCCGGTTCTGAATTCCTAGAAAACAGAATCCGAATATCCTGGTATTATAGACTTCAAATTAATTTTTGGTTAGACTATGAACATTAATTTTATTACATTCTAAATATTGGTTTTTAGTAATATAACAATTTTTTTGTTACAGTGGTTTTGTTATAAAACGATGTCATACACTCAGTTACTAGTTAATCTTTGTTTGATTGACACGTGTATAGGTCCCTCCGGAATTCAAGGAAAAATATGACCATTGGAAGAGGGATCCAACCGTTGAAGTTGTTCCTATAAATAGGAGCTCATTTGAAAAGAGCTCAAAACTATTCTACGACTCTAGAGATTACATGTTGTTGAAATAATTTCTAGAGGGATACATTCATTGCGTTGTGTGTACTGAAATTTTTGTTTAGTTTTTCATTGTGCGACTCCGGTTGTTGCTGTAAACAATCGAGGGCTTCTTTGGAGAGTGAGACAGTGGTGCCGAATACATTGTAGTTGAGGGGTTTCATGCTAAGGACGATAGAGGTTCCGACTACCTTGAAGTTGATGGCTTGCAAGGATAGCAATATAGACTATGATTTTTGTATCAAGGGATTACCCTGGTGTGGGTAAGAGATACTATCTTGAAAGTATAAATCAAGGTAAAGTATAACTATCTTATACTTCATTATACTTGTACTCTGATTTAGTTAGATTCTATACGCTTTAAGGTAGAATCTTAATCATTGTTAAATTTCATTAAGTTTCATTTCTGGAACCATCTTTTCCGGAATCACTTTCTCGAAATCATATTTCCATATTCAAGCAAGTGTGTAGAACTAGAGGTTTTGTGAATTACCTTATTTAACATCGTTAAACATAAATATCTTTAGATTTTCCAAAATATTTTTTAAAAGGGTACAATTCACCCCCTCTTGTATTTTTATCATCATTAGATACTCCATACAGTATCTCTTTTATTTCGATCCTACATTTGGTATTATAGAGTTTATTATAATTGAATACCATATCAACAATTTGGAAATAAAATACATTTGTTAAGAAATTTTTAAGGAATGAATTATGGATAGGGGACCAGTTAATGAAATCCCCTCTATGAATCGGTAGTCTCGAGAGATGAAATAGTTGTCCAACCTCCTTATATTGGTTTGTACCTGACAGCTAAATTATATTACGAATGGTCTTGACAACACTAGTTCAATGAGATTTAAAAACATGGAATCCAACAATTAAAAATGTACATAATTAGGTTTCATTTATTAATCAACAATGATATTTTGATTTAACAAAATCTATGGATACATTTCATTTCCAATTATTTATAGGGAATGTGTTTTAGATTCTTACATTGCCATATTTATTTTTCCTTATCTAGATATTTGAATTGATTTTTTTTATTTTACTGTTTCTCATTGTTTATTCACTCCCTTTTCATCATAACGATTAATTTTCATGTGTTTTTTGTTATTCACAGTAACATGTTAATTAATTTTCCATTGATTCAATATTGAATCTTCTATGCTTTAACCTTATTGAGAATTTGACCTCACCCTTTTCAAGTTCCCTTTACTAGGAGTCGAAGAATCATATAATGAATGAACTGTAGGTATTTAATAGTTGGAATAATGTTATTGATGATGTTATATAGTTATTTATATTGAGGATGAAAATTAATTTGTAATTAGTATAATAATTTTTTAGACAAGACTCATTTATGAATCTAGTTTACGAGTACTACTACATTGATCGGTCCTTAGGGGCATCATTCCTTATAATCATGCTAATCTAATTAGTAGAAGAAACCGTCTCTAGGATATATATGGAATGGTCTCTATAATCTATATCATTGGATTTTTAGCAGCATCCATGGGAACTATATTTAGGAAACCACATGTAAATGAAAAAACCAAATTTATAATTTTAAGATTACTATAAAATAACACCCTATAATTTTGGAGAGGAAGATATTATGAGGTATTTCCTAGAAATACATCCATGTAAAGATACTATAGGTGGAATTGGCTCTAGAAGATATATACCTAGATTTAATAACACCTATAACGTGTAATGAGCCTGGATTTGGATAACCTGGTATAGAACAACGAGCCTTATTGCATACCTAGTTTGACACTCTCGGGGGATATGCTTAGGATAATACATGTTTTCATTACCAACAATTATAAATTATTTCTACATCAAATGACCTAGATTAATCCAAAGGTGTATAGATTTATGATAAAGTTTAATGATTTAGAAAAACAAAAGAATATTTTATTTTTAATCCTTATACTAAGGAATGACTGATTTTGATAATGTATTTTGGGATTAAATAATCGATCTGTAGAAGTATTTTACTAGTTTTCTTTTGGGTATAATAATCTTGAAATATATATGAAATATGGTTTATTTTTTAAAATATAGTACTTGTATGTGAGTTTGAATGACGTTATTTATCAATTGTTATTTTCAATAAAAAATCATATTTTTAGAAATTATTAATTCATATTAATATTTAAAATGTTTAATAAAAAAATATGTGGTACATAATGCATGGGAAATTAATAAAATTATTTAGGAATAAAAGTTTAAATTGGGACTTCATAGACATAACAGTTGAGAAATTAATCAAATTATTTAGGAATAATAGTTTAGATTGGATATTCATAATGGTTAATTTAAATACATCATTGAAAAATTATTCCGATGGATAATTCATATTTTGGAAATGATGAAATCCAAGAGCTGAATATAGATTCCTTGAGGATTTAAAATGATTTATCGAAAACTATTAATGAAAAAGATGTAAAATTTCAGAGAAAAATATCAAGAAAAATAATTTCATGATGGATCACTCCAAACAATGGTCAAACAAAACTTGTGAAAAGAAGTCAAGGATACAAAAGATATATTAAATTAACTATATTGAAATATTATCTTCAGTTGCATATCATTTATCAATATTGTGGCCTCCATTAATTCCCTAACTCCAACATTAGTTTATCTAGAAAAGTAGAAAATCTGAATTCTGTTCTCATCCTCTGCTACTACTTCAGCAAACTCATTAGACTATTATTTACTCGAAATCTATTGAAATATGTTGTAGAGATTAAAATGAAAACAACATAAAATCAAATTTATGATTATGAAATGTTGAAAAAAAAAGACAAGTAAACTAAAATTAATTTTGTTGTGGTTATAAAAAATAAAAATAAAAATATTTAATCAAAGATAAAAAAATAAGAAAAGTTAAATATAACCTTATTATAGATCATGAAATGTCATTGATCTTTTCACACTTCTTTTTTATTATATTTTCATATTGTTGTCTCCATTATTACAGTTTTCTCTAGACAAGGAGTCTTTAGACATTACAATATCAAGTTGCACTAGATACCAACGATGAAAATCAAGCAATAACGTTGCCTCAAAAGAGGATAGAGTTTGAAAAATAAAAAGAAAATATTAGTTAGTGAATTATAAATATTAATGTTAATAATATCTAATTGAAATGAAAAAATAAAATATATCATGTAAAAATAGAATATATGTAAATGACCATAAAAATACACATTTGTAAATAGAATTTATTTGATTATCTCTAAATTTAATTCTAAGAATATGGAAATTTTGAAAATAATTTATTTGTTAATTACATGATTTCATCATAGAGAAGTAATTAAATATTTCCCATCACATTTAAACACAGCTCATTGTATTGAATGCATATTTTTAAAATAACATTTCATATCTAAGAAAATAATTAATGTATTATAGAAACTATAAAGTATATGTATATTTAAAATAAGATGTTGTTTAGTCTAATAAATTACATACAAAAGATAGATCAATTAATTTAATATAGAATGTATTTACTAAAAAACACAATTTATGTTGAATACACAGAAAATAATCCTTATCAATTTCAATATATGAATTTCACTATTTTCCACAAACATCATGAAGTATAATTTTGTGCTGTGTATATGAAATTTCTATGAGAAAATAAAAAACTATGAAAAATAACTATTGAATTAAGACATGTATAATGTGGAATGTATCATATTGTGGTCACAAAGAAAATATCGTCATACTTATTTGAAGATAATTTAATTAATAATAATTCAATATTGCCTTATCGTAACATCACAAAATGTAAATCATTTTTTTCATTCATCTTTTTTAAAGTTAATTTCATAGAGTGATGCAGTTCATTGTCACGTATTGTTATAGCCACTAAGTCTCTTTACATTAAAATATTTCTTTTACCCACATAATCACTAAAAAAATAACACAACAGGTGATTCTACAAATATAATTGAGTTATAAGAACAAATTACTAATATTAGTGACATATGAAATCATATAATTAGAAATTATAATGTTAAGAGTACTCAAATGAAAAGAATAAATGAAATGTATTTTAAAAACATAGAAAATATGGAAGTGAACTTAGTGAATGCATATTTATGATTGGAAATTATGGTACTATCTATGTATTTTATGCAAAAAATATTGAAATTATAACGTTAATAGCACACAATTGAAATTAATACATGAACTATGGGTTTTAAAAATATAAAATATGAAAATTACCTCAGAAATTTCATCTTTCATATTGAAACTTATTGAATTATCTATACATTTAATTGATAGAATATGGATAGTTGAAAATGAATTACTATATAAATACATTATTACATCATATCAATGTAATTTAATATTGTCCATCACATTGAGATACAGTTAATGATATTGATTTCTTATTTTCAAAATTAGATTTCATATATTTACAAATATTGCCTGTGTAATAAATAGGTAATTGTATATAAAAATTTATAATAAAATACAGTTTTTATAAAATAAATTACACATAAAAAAAGAATCAGCCATATACCTTTCAATAGAAAGTAATTAACTAATAATCAATAACATAAACAATTTTGGGAAAAATCAATGAAATGGATCTACAATATAAGAAAAAATCACAATAAACATTAACCTATCAATATATTAGATACATAAGAGAGATCTGATAATTTAATGTTGAATGTATTGATTAAAAAACATTTTTTCTTTCAAATATACCATGAAGAATATCTAACAATTTCAATATATGCATTTCAATATTTTCATATACATCCTAAAGTATCATTTTGTGCAGTGTAAAATAAATTTTTAAGAAAAACTAAAAACACGGCAAAAAGTTCTATTAAAATTACACTTTTTTAAACAGAAATGTATCATATAGTGGTTATAGAAAAAAAATCCTCATATTGAATTAATGATAATGTAATAAATCATAATTCAATATTACCTTATAGTAGCATCACGAAATGTCTGTAGTTTTTTCAGTATTCATTTTTAATGTTAATATCATTGAGGGATTGTCCTATCTTGTTGTTGCTACGCAGTCTCCACAAATTAGAATATCATGTTGCACCACACCATCAGTATCAAAATAACACAACTTGTGTTTATAAAAATTGAATTGAGTTATATGAATAAATAAATAAGGATTGTGAAAACTGATATTAGAGAATCATAAGTTATAATAATTCATTACTCAAACAGAAATAATAATTGAACTATAGGATTTAAACATAGAAAATGTAGAAATAACCACAAAACTAATCATATTTATTATTGAAATTTGGGGGATTGTCTATATATATATCATGAAATAATATGAAAATTATATTATTAAGAGTACTCAATTAAAAAGAATAAATTAAAGGTAGGTTTTAAATAAAAAAATATGTTAATGACCATAAAAAGAAATATTTCTGATTGGAATTTATTGTATTACCTATATATTTCATGATAATAATATGGATTGTTCAAAATGAATTACTATTTAAATATATGATTACATCACAATAAAGTAATTTAATGTTTTCCATCTCATTGAGATATAGTTAATGATATTGATTTCATATTTGAAAAATTTGATTTCATATATTTACAAATAATCCAAGTGTAATAAATAGTATTTTCTTATTTTATATAAAATACAGTTTCTGTATAATAAATTTCATATAAAAAAAGCATCTTCTATGGACATTATTTATAAATTCAATAAAAAATCATCAAATCCAACAACATTAACACTATTTTGAAAAACTAAAGTATTAGATGTACAATATAAATAAAAATTATAGCAAATTTTTACCTATAAATATAAATTTGAAAAAGATGCAATATATTAAATGGATAAAAATATTAAATTACAATAAAAAATAAATGCAGAAAAAGGAAATGCACAATGAAATGTATCATTTCCTACAATATTATATTATATTAATAAACAAGAATGAATATAAATTTTGTAAATTTAATCAAACAAATTATATAATCATCATTAAATAAGTTTAAAAATGTAGATAATTATATAAAAAATAAAAAAATAAAGGAAAATTTAAAATAAAATTAATAAGGTAATCACTTTTTTGATACATGAAACCAAATAAAATTTGTTTCAATTTATTAAAGACAGGTGCTCAAAAACAATCCACTATAACTACCTGCTTGTTAATTGTTTAATTGAAAAAACACTTATAAAAAATAAAAAAATATCAAAGGCTACAGAAGTACTATAATAGCGTATGAAACAAAACCATTATTTTGACTCTTTCCAATGTGACAAGTAATTGATTTTACAAACCATGTGAATAGATAATAGAAATTAGAAACTCTGGCATGAAAAATGAATGTAATGGAAATGATATCATACCAAATATGTGAAGTTAAATTAGAGAATAATATACAGTTTTATTATATGCATCGAAGAATATAATGAACAAAACATTAAAAATATCATTAATTATATTAGTGGTTGTGATATCTAATATTAGAAGCACTAAGAAGCATATATGAAACATAGTAAAATTAAGATAAATAAAACTGAAGGAAATGAAGAGAAAACTAACCTTAGAAATATGGATAAAAAATATAAAGTATTATATTTCCAATAAATGATAACAATACCTCACATAAACAACAAAAAAAATCATTCGTTTTAATATGAATAATATTGTATAATTAAATAAGTGACATTAGAAATATGGATATACATGTTAAAATGGACTATACAGATGTGAAACAAAAGAAAACATGCAGAGAATTAAATATTACTACACTAAAAGTTTAAAATACAATTGATTCTAGGGTTATTCTTAGAAAATAACGTGAGGGTTTTTTCTTGATTAATATACAGGCAACATTATAGTGGATATAATAGTAAAGAGACTGAACCTTTTCATTCAATAAAGAAATTACAATGATAACTCACCGTAGATACTTCCTCTACTTTATGCACAAATCCATAGACACTGCATGAGTATTACAAAAATGATTTATCCACATAATAACAACCAAAATGATCTGAAATACATTAAATAGGTTACTCATTATGCACTCGAGGGAGGAGGAATCCAAGGTGGAGTGGAGGAACCAGACATGGAAGAGCCAAAGGTGGAGATTTTGGTTATAGAGGAGCCGATGGTGGATGACGCACTGGTGGAGGAGCCATAGCTGGAGTAGCCAAAGTAGGCTGAGAAAGTGGAGGTAGATCACACAAAGGAGGATCACACAAAGAAGGTGGTGCAACTTGAGAGGAGATTTGGGAATGGGTATGGGATAAGGATGTCGAGGAGGGGAGAGGAAACCCAAGTAGAACTGGATCTAAATCTCAATTTGGGGGCCGCATATCGCAAGATTCTCTGGAGTTTCGAGGTAGAATTTGATGGTTTTGGGGATGTGAAATTATGGGAAGGTGACACTTATGCATGAAAAAACCCATCATTAGTATATATAATATATAAGTTTTACAGGAAATTTTTTTTTGAGTAATAATTACTTCCAATTTATATTGAAATAATTTTGGAGGTATTGAAAATATTTAAAGATCATATGATAAGTAATGAAAATACATTAATAGTCAAATATGATTACAAGACATTATAAATAAATTTTTGTATTAAAAACAACAAGTAAGAGTCTATTTAATGATTAAACTTGAAACATGTGCATAATATTTATTTTTCAAATTTATATTAATATTGTTTTAGAAAAATAAAAAACTATAATCTGGGTGACAACCAATAAAATCCACAAAAGTCGCTGGTTATGAATCTCTGACTGAAGGTCAATAAGGGTTTCATTCCAACCACTGACCTACATAATGTTTTTTGTTAATTTTCAATTTTTCGGTTAAAAATTTAAAAAAATTAATTTTAATGATGAACTATTAGTATAATGTTATAGTACGAGAGATTAATATATTAACCATATAATGTTTTTAATATAGTTCAAGACAAATAAAAATATATTTCACTATTTTTTGGGCCTTAAAATCCTTTAAATGATGATTTTACTACTTTAGGCGCGAGAAAATAACATTATAGTTAATTAATTTCTAGTGATAATGGGATTATTTAAAATTTGATTGAAGAAAAACCAAATGATATGATTTTTCAAATGATATTGAAACATATAATGTAATAATTTTATTTATAATCTTGGTTGGTAAAATAATTACCCTACATTAGGAAAATCACTAAGAAATAAAATATTATCCTAGTACCTTGACTTTAGTTGAGAAAAGTTCCTTTAATATAATCACAGAATTATGTAATTGAGGACATCAACATTATAATAATCATTTTTTTTGTTATTGATATCCTCAATCACTCCCAATCAATATTTACACTTTTCCTATAAGTATGTATCTCTACTTACCACTAATGTACTTCTACTTAGAGAACTTGTCACATGGTAGTCCATGTGAGCATTTTAATTAAGATTCTCTATATGATATAGGAGGTTTTTTTAACCCTTCTTAGTTTGGGGGATTTTGACCTATGAAACATAAAAAATATTATCACCAAGATCGAGTTTGAATTGTGAGGATTAAATTTAATTAAGGTGGGTAGAGTGTAACACCAAAAAATTCTAATGTACAACATTGTATTCAATTGCATGTATGAAATGGGGATCTTAGAACATAAGGGAATATAATATCCCAACATTCTTATATATATTAACTATTTTAAATATATTTAATATATGATATAAATTTTAATTAATGCAACTCCTCAATAGATTTAGTTCCAGAAAATACTTAGTTTCACCACATAACAACATATTTTTAATAAATTATTAATTAATATAATTTCTTATATAATAGCCATTATTTTAGATGTTATTAATATTATTTAATATATTTTAAAAATTTATGTATTATATAAATATAAAATGAATTCATTTGTTACCACCTAATGAGAAATGAAAATAAGAACCAATTGGATATAAAAAGAAACATTATTATTTATAAACATCGAAAGGATTATTGTCTTAATAGACAAAGTTAATTAAAAGTATTTAATTATTTTAATGAAATATATTTTTTATGTATTCATTCATATATTTTTTTTCTATTCTTCTATTATGATTTTTAGAAAAATGATAAGAATGATCACTATTAACCATACAACAACCTCTATTTTTATAAAAGTATTTTTACCACCATATAATGAAGAACACATTTTAACTTTGAATTTGTAAATTTAATTTATAATGTATGTAAAAATAACATTCATATTTTAAAAATAAATATAATTCTTAGGATATTATTAATGTTTTATATTTTTCTGAAATATTTCATTTTTTAACAAATATTTAAAAATACTAAAATTTGTTTTAGAACATCTTTTTTCATATATTTTAATTTTACGGATAAATTATAATTATAATTTATATTAATGTTTAATTAGATAATTTCTTAACAGATTTCACATTTTATTTAATTTAAATATTTTTAAATTATAAATTAATTATAGAAACATAGAAAACATTCAGATGTTTTTACATTAAAAACATTCATTATCATCTAGCAGGCGGAAAGAATATTAAATTAATTTCTTCCTCTTATATGATTTTATTTTAAAAAAATGGATTCCATATTTGGAATAAACATAATTTCTAATTTCTATAATCACCCAAAAATATTTTGACCTAAAATAATAATGAATGTAATTTAAATTAATTATAATTATTATGGTGAAATTAATCTTAATAATTGACTACTCCTTTAACAAAAGGGAAAAAACGACCTATCAACTTTTACATAAATCATAATATGACCATATTTAGGACATTAAAATTCTATTATTTATTTTGGATTGTGTCTTAATACACCTTTAGTAAAATATGTGGGTACACATATCATCTTTTCAAAAATACTATGTGAGTGCTTTTCCACCACTATAAATGGCCACCAACCCTCCCCATTCATCTCAAATCCCAATCCACAGAGGTTGGAGAAAAATATACAAATCTATATTCATCAAATCCATACCCTCTACCATGAAGACTAACTTTTAGAATAAATCGTTTCAAGGAAGCCTTTTGGTACAACCCAAAAGTAGTTACCCGATTTAGAGGCGACGTCTTCTCTCAATATTTTTAATTTTATTTACATTCTACACCCCCGAAACTCTACTTATTCTACAATAATATTCCAATATAATCATTCTAAATATAATGAGATATTTTTATTCTATTATTTATACCTACACATACAAACACATCCATCTAATAGGCAACTAATGTATTGTTTCTGTGTATAGAGAAATACTGCCTTACGTAATAATGATAGTTCATTTACTCCTGACCACTTCTCATGGTGGAAATTTTGATGTAAATTCTAATTATATATGTTATAAATGGTATTTTTAATTTATTTAACTTATTTATTTAATTTACAACCCATATCTTTATAATTTTAATTTAATGTAAAAAGTGATAACATCATTTGAGGAACGATGGACTACTGCCCCCTCAGAGCAATGTGATTCGCTTCACATGATCCATGGAATTTATAATTGATGATTATAATAAAAAACAAGATACATTAAAAAAATATGACATTAATTACATAATATCATTTTTTAAATAAATATATATATATATTACATTTTCTTTATTGTCCTTTCACACACTAAATAGTGATAATGTCGGTCATGGACGTATGTACTATAGTCACCAAGAAACTATGTCATTCTTTTTACCTCTAAATTATTATATATATATAAATATATATGATTAAATAATGTTGTATTTCTGATGTAATGATTATTTTGTAATGAAATCGTTCTACTTATATTTATTCCTTAACGACCATTGAAAAATGATAGGATTACTCATGCGTTGGTACAACATACAGTCTCCATGACTGTAATGTTGGATTATTTTTAAAAATGGAAATTAATGATTATATTAAAACTGTTATTGATGTATAAATATGATAATTATATCATGATTATTGTTCGGGATATTTTTTTAATGACCCTTTGACTATATTTAATCTACCAAAGTTAATTTTCACCAAAAAAAAATAAAATTGGTAAAAACACATGATGTAAACATAATTGATTATGTAGTTGTATAAAAAATAGTAATAAGTGGAAGAATGTTAATTATAAACATGAAATTTTTTATAAATAAAGTAATAAATTAACATAAGATTATTATATATGATCTTAATGAACTTTCACCCATTAGGAAACTCAATATATTGGATTTTCATCTAAATTTTTAATTCTATTAGATAAATTTCATGATCACCACTTATATATTTTATATGGTGTATAGAAAAAAAATTTTTATATAATATCATGTATTTATTTATCTTCATTGTATTCAAAGCATCCATTTAATACTATTACTCACTTTGGTTTATGATTTAAAAGAATTAAAAGTGTTATGAGACACTCTGGAATGTTTAAAGATTATTTTCCTCAAAAATAAATTTTATGATCATTCAATGGTATTTCAATTGGAATAAATTATTTGAACTCTTTAAATAAAACCCTTAATTTTATCTCATCTTAATATTCTAGAAAATTTTCACATTTTAGTATCATTATTTCACTCATTGATACTAAAAATGATTTTTGAAATGTTTTTCATAAAACAAGACTTTGTTTCTCTCTTTAGCTGGAGAACCTATTTTCTTTAAAAAAATATTTTATTAAATTTTTTTCAATTTTGTTTAAATGACTTGGTAAGGAGTTTTTTAACTATTTAATCTTTTACCAATTTTTTTGATTTAATCTTATTATGGATTTCCGAATAAGTAATTTTTCTAACCTTTAACTGTGAAAAAGGAATTTACTTCTTACCTCATTTGGATTGTACTGATTTACCCACCGCCATTTCATTGTAGCATGCTATTCATGTTTATAATGATACATTTTACCTAAAATATTATCAAAAGTGATTTTCAAAGATAATTTATTTAAAAAAAAATTTAAAAATTATATTTTCCTCAAGAATGTTTTTAAATGTTTTTTATTATATCTATTCATCAATAACAACAACCCATTATTCTAATCAACATGAGATATGATGTGTTTCTACTATTAATATTTTTTATATGAATTGACTATGATTTATTTGTATAAGTATTGTATTAACATTAACTTACTTGATTCCTTTTGGTCCCCTTGAAATGTTCATCTTCCTATGATCATTTGAAAAAAATACCCTAAATATCCAAAATGGTTTTTTATATTATTATTGTTGAAAATATATATCATTTTTCATATGGTGTTTACAAATATTATTATTCGATTATTTGGGGGAAATATTCATAAAACTCTATACCTTTTTCAATATGGATATTTTATATCAAACTTTGTTTATTCAATATACGAGGGAGGCTTTGGATATGCAATACATGTGTTGTGGTCAATTTATAGAATTCAATATGGGCTAGGGACTATTTAATGAAATCCCCTCGATGAATTAGTAGTCTCATGAGATGAAATAGTTGGATAGCCATCTTATATGGGTTTTACATTGTATATAAGTATTATTGTGATTTTTCTTCATGCTATTTCTTTTGTGAACCTCGAAAACATACATCCAATAATTAATTACTTCCCACTTTTAGTTTTACTTTTTACTCATCCAAGAGATTCTGCATCGTAACATCTATGGATGCATTTTATTTTCATTTTTTGATATGGCATGTGTTTATTTTATAACCATGCTAAATATATTTTTCTTTATCTATTTATTTGAATTGCATGTTTTTTCTCACCTTTCCTACTTGTTTACTTACTTATTTTTCATCCTTTTAGTTAATGGAACATGTGTTCAGTTATTAAACATTCTGTATAAATTTTTTTCACACTAATTCATTATCTCTTCGTCTATGCTTTACCCTTACTGTGCATTTTAGGTCACCCTTATTATGATTAATCCGCCAAGAATCCATGACCAGTACTACGAATGATATGTATAGATTTATTAGTTGGATGATATTTATCCTCAATAATAAATAATTATTTATAAAGGGGAAGAAACAAACTTATGTTTTTATTGCTATATTAATTTTTTATAAAAGTATCCTATATATATATGGTATACCAATACTACTAAACTTATTGGGGATAAGAGGCTCGATTTCGTGTAATCATGCCAATGTAATTAGTAGGTGACACCAGCTCCAGGATATTTGGGTTTTGGTTAATATAGTAGGAATTGCGTTAAAAATGATACTTTATCTACCATTATAATCAATTTTCTACATTAGTGATTAAATTTTAGTCTCAAACTAGACCTAAGTAGTGTAAATAGTATATACCATAATCTCAATCGAACCATTTAAAAATACTAGGAGTTTATTATCTTTCATAATTTTCAACATTGCATGTGGTACTTATAAGTAGTGTAATCATAAGAATATTAAAATAAGTTAACTCATACATAGATGTATAAATATTAATGGGAAATCCAAAAGGAATTTTGTTTTCAAAATAGGTTTACAATGATTCACCCCCTGTTGGTGCTATTGTATGATTCTCTTGGGGTATTTCAATTCCAAATGTTGAAATCTACTAAATGAAATATAAATAAGTCCGAAAAAATATTTTTTGAAATAAATATTTCTCATTGAATTTACATTATAGAATAGAGATATATTTTCAAGGACACATGAAAAAGTAATATTATTTATATGGTTATATGAGGTAAACTCCCTGATGCTTGCAAGGTATTCCTCTTACTTTTTCATCGAACATAAAGTCAATGTTGATACCTTTATTAGTTGCCTAAAATAATGTACTAAAAAACGAAATTTATGACTCAGATCGAAAAGATGAAATAGTATTATATTCTATTATGATTTAATTAGATATTGTTGAATATCAATAGTCACATAGGATTGGAGACAAAATAAGAATAAAATTTAAATCAAGAGTTTTAACAGACAAACATCACAATTAAAATTAGATTCTACATCTCACATGTAAAAAGTACCGGAAGAAGCAACTTGGAAACTATAAAAATAGAATGGGGAATTGAATCATTTGTGGAAAATGGAATCATACAACTTAATAATAAAGGGAGCTACATAAACTGATCAATATAGAGTAATAATGGAAGATTCAACGAAATCCTCCATGCATGGTACAATGTGAAAAATATAATGAAGATATACACTATAAAAATAATTTCACCATGAAAATGGTCGTATAGGATAATCGATTACTAATACAAATAAATCCAAGGAAATAAGAGATAACTTATTCAAACAAAAATAATAAGGTGAATATTGTAAATTAAGTAGTGATGAGTATACTTTTTATTTATTCAATAACAACAACTTTCTGATTTGATTATAGTTTTATAAATCCATTCACATCATTTATGTACTCTAGAAACATTGAATCTCTGACCAAATAAATATATGATTTGTTATCAATGAAAACACCAAGTGGTGCAATAATTAAATACGAACAATATAAATCCTCCCACATTAACATTTACGAGAAGAATTTTCTAGAAATTATTTTTATTCTTTCATTGGCAGTATCTATGGCTATACTGGGAATGGATTAACTATCCTTATAAAAATCAGATTTCAACTACCATTATAGGGATATTAGTTTCCACAACATAATCCAGCTTCTAATTCTATTAATTATCAAGGTGGATAATAAATATATTTTGGAAACTTATTAGAATTCATAGATATTCTTGCCTATATGTGATAGAATTACATGTTAACATTATTTAAATAATGTAAACAATATTTCTTAATGATATGTACATTAAAAATAAATATTCTAATGTTTTTTATAAAAAATTCCTCCACATGATCAATAAATTGAGTTCTCTATAAAACATATACTTATAGATTTAACGATATCAAAGTTCCCTTGTTGAATAACCCCAGCATAACTAGAAGAGTTGATGTTGAAACTATAATAGAATTTGGAAAATGGTTACAAAAAACATTGTGCATCCTCATGAGGTTATCTATTTTTCTTTCATGAAGAATTATTTACTAATGCATCTCTACAATGATTATGGTCATCCTAAAAAGGCAATAATAAAGAAAAACTATACACTACCATTGATAAATGACTTATTCAATCAAATATATGGGCCGAATACATCTCTAATAGAGATATTTGATTGGTATGTTAGAAATTAAAGGTGAAATAGGAGGACATTATCAATATTTCCATTTCTTCAAAATATGGACTATATGAGTTCATAATAATGCATTTCATACACTTTATTGGTCCGGAAATATGTATAGAAATAATGAATAAATCATTATATGACCAAAATAATTTTTTTGGTATATATATATATATTATTTTATTATACACTAAAAAATAAAAGAAGAATGTGAGGAGATTTTTTTTGAAATAATTTTCAAAGAATAATTAATATAAAAATTGAGAAAATTTTATTCTAAGATGGAAAAATTATATTCCCGGGCAATGTTGTCATATGAAATCGGATTTTTCTAAATCCTTTAAAGAAAAAGGTTACCAAGGAGTGAGAAATACCTAAATATATGATATAGATTCACACTATATTTTGATTATCTTGTTACTATTGACGGTTTGTGATAAAATTAACATGTTTTCCAATCAAAATGACCAAACTATCATAGGAAAGAATAAAGGTTGACTCAGAAGATGAATGTGATAAAATATGTAACGATTTTAATAAGTAGCTAATCAAATTACCTATACTCATATATCCTTATAGCAGGGAATTATTTTTCATAAAAATTTATTTACCAAAAAATTGATTTTGATAAATATTCATGTAAAATTAAAACTTGATAGTATTCTCTTTATGAAAATTAAAGGTTCGTGATCAAAATTATCTGATGCAATGATATGTTGTTTTATTTAGTAATATTCACATAGAATATTTATATGTATGTTTATGGAGAAATATGTGACATATATAATGATAATAAAATTATAATTTATATATTCACACGGTGGGATCCCTACTTATGCCAATGAAGATAGTTATGGATGATCACTAATAATGAATACTCAATCCATCACTATCCTCTAAATGAAAAATAAGTCAGTAGATTATCTAAGTAGTTATGATCCTATAGACATATCATTAATGAGTATTAAAATGGATCCAAACTTCTTATACATGAAATGGATGGGCATGAGAATCAAAAAGGAAGGTAAGAAATCATTACTTAATTTAATGATTTACTAACTATCTTTCCTGTATAATATTAAATAAGATCAACAGAATGATGTGGTGATAATAAAATGTTGGGATCCATAATAAAAATGAAAATATCATAATTTAACAGTAATAATGATGTTTTTGAATGATTTGGGACACAATTATGTGTACCATATGAGGCTAAGACAAAGAAGGAGCTATTAATTTATGATCATAGATCAATAATATTTTTCCATTTAGGAAACAAGAAATGTATAAAGACATTAAAAATAATATTTTTGTGGGAATAGATAAATAATTAAATTGTTGAATATACATAAAGCATTATGATATACCAACAAGATAATAAATAAATGAAAACATTACAGTGAACCAAACATCTCAGTCATATATATAATGTACTTTTAAATAGATATTCAATACATTTCACAAATACAAACACAATTACTATAAAGGTTTAATGTATTTGGGGAATATATAAATCATATTATTATTTCATGAAATATCTTCATCATCTCTAAAAAAGATCTTCCAACATGATACTCTTCAAATACCAACCCTACATTATATTTTATTCATAACACGTGAGAAGGAAATATAAGAAAGAGAAATTTTAGAAGCTCAGTAAGGGTAGAAAATAAAGATATTAGTGATAAAAAAATTCTTATATAAGAATAAGGGTATGATAAAATGATATTAAAATTTTAATACCATGAACTTCATATCATAAATCATAATATTGATTCGTGACATAATGCATTGTAGTTTATATGACATAAATCATAATGCAAAACAAAGAATATGATCCATGACCAAATAAAATTGGCCTAAGAAATATGATTTTGGTATAAAAATATGTATAGAAAATAATTTTTTTAGTATTCAGGGATCATAGATAATACTGTTATAGTGGATTGGGTTTACTTACCATTATATCATATTTGTAGTCAAGGATCACTCCCAAGAAAATCATAGATGATTTAGTATTGTACCAATTACATAGCCAATGTTTAATTAAAATAATATCACATTGGATTATGTTCACTCACCATTATGTAGTAAAAATTTACTACTAATATTATAATAGTGGAATAAGTCCATTACTAAAATAGGTTCACTCCATATTCAAGTGTTTTTTATCTCATGAGTTATCTATCACTACCTAATGCAGTAGAGTGATATATAATTCTAATACAACAAAAAAAATGAAAATCGTACATATGAATTCCACAAGATCATAAAACATTAAAAATATCATAAAACTTTTAAAAAAGAGGTTTCATAAATAATTCATCAATTCATCATATTACAACTTATGAATATGAAATGGGTTTCATAAAAATCATATCATCATAATCGTAATGTATCTGAAGAAAGAATAAGGATTAAATAATTGGTTCCCAAAACCAATAATATATATGTACCATAAAAGGGTTTCATTACAGATAAAAGGAACTTTAAATGACAACTTGGAACATTTCATGAGGAAAATACCCTTTTCACATTGAAACAAGTTATTTATAATCAAAAACATTTGGAAACAATTATGACAAAATTTCACTTGAAAATAACCGTTGAAACATATACATGAAACATTAAAAAAATGGGCTTCAATGGTGATATAAAATTATACTAATGTCATATAATTTAATGTAAAACATTCCTTCCATTATTTATAAAATAAATAAAAAATAACCTAGTTCTGAAAAAAAATTCTTTTAAACCAATTTTTTAAAAATCAATAATGTTTAAAATGACTTGAAATATTCATATGATAATATTAAAAGTAATATTTAAAATATTTTTAGAAAACAAGGATCTTGATGAAAAGTATCTTTCGACTGAAGGGAGATATAAAAGTGGTTTTTATTAAAAACAAACTTTTCTCCCATTTTGAAGACCCAACCATAAATATCACATATTATAGTGACTTTAACATATAATTCACCTTATTATATTCCAAAAATATATTTTATGTTTATATTTGTGGATAATAATTTCATAAGACTTACCTAAAAAAACTTATTTTACAATTTTATTATTTTTAATAAGTACCCATTTTCATCAGAATATAAAATATTCAAAATAAAACATGATTTGTTATTAGAAAAAATCATGATGATTTTATACCTGACATCTTCCTTTCCTTTTCTCATCCTTAAACCATACCAAAAAAATCATCAGATCAGATGAAGATAAAAATCATTATAAGGGACATGTAAATGAAAGAATAAAATTTTTGTTTTATAAATACATAAAAAATATTCATTTTTAAAATAAATGTTTGTCCCAAAATTAAAATTTTATTACTAGTGAAATGACCTTATCTTCCCAAATATTTTATAAAAAATATCATAAGAATTTTTTGTAAAAAAGGAGTTAATTATTTTTAATCATGGAAAATTAATAATATTTCTTTTGTGTCATACTTTTATACATTTATAAATAGAATATGTTTTATTTTACCTTGTGAAATAATATTTTTTATATAAAAACACATAACAATATTTGAAAAATAATGTTTTTAACTTAGGGATCATTTTCACAACACTCTTAAAAATGATATAACCTTAAAGGTTACATAAAATATAACAATTACGGTTATACATAAAATAGAAAAATTGATTAAAACTGAAATAATAATCATAGTATATTCCAATAATCTCTTAGGATTAATCTAATGGTTTTGCATTGTCCCTTTACCCAATCCACTTGAAAGCTATAGTCGGGATCAACCTTCTTATAACATATATTAGTATCAACCATTATCTCTAATGGGAATCAACCCATATTGATCACCCATTTAACATATATAATTATCAGGTACCAAATCATGAATAAAATATTTTTTATTCCAAATTTCATAAAAAAACATTTAAAACCTCTTTTAAACCCATTTTTAAAACACATTATCATATGAAAGATATTATTTTCTTTAAAAAATTCATTTTCAATACTAAAATACAGAAAAAGGGAAAGAGGTGAATTATTTTTATAAATAATTAACTCTTGTTATGGAAACCAAAATTCACCTAATGGCTTTTGTTGAAGGAAAATCCATTGACACTGTATACATTAGAATAAAACATTACTTTTTTATTTTATAAAGAACATAAAAAGATCCCGAAAAAAATAATCATTTTGAATTTTATTAAAGGGACATATAATTTACAAGAAAAATAATTTATGTCTATATAAATACATCCATAATTTAAAAAAATGAAAATAGGATAAAAATATTTGGTAGGGGAACTTTAAAATAATGCTTTTAAAAGTCCCTTATATTGAGTCTAAATCATCATGGATATTGTATATATTTCTGAATAACTAACATATATTAATTATTTAATTTCTTAATAAATGTTTCCCACTTTATTATTTCTTTTATTTTACCTTCTACAATGCATTTTTTAATTGTTTAATTAATTAAATTATCAGTGGATGTTTTGATGTTATTTGATCCAAATGTCTATAATGGATTCTATTAGTTGATTATGTTCGAAGATCATATTATTCCCTCACCATGATAGATGGTTATGAAAAATGAACTATGATAAAATCGTGGAGAGGGTATGCCATATGTACGAATAAGTAATGATTCTTTTTTTCAATGATCACTATTGAACAACGGTAAGTGTCATTTTATCATTACAGAATAATTATAATAACATTAGTGTCAAATTATTTCATTAATTAAAGTTATTTATATCATCCATGAGGTGAGGTTATTAAAAATTAATATCATCACATTATGGAGGTGTTAGTCCACTTATGCGCAGGAACCAAATTATTACATTCTATTGTATAGAAAATAAGTAAAATATGATTCCATATTATCTTTCCATAATAATAATTATATCATTAATATCATATATATATATATATATTATAAAGACATCATTACAATCATCCATGAGATACATTTATGGAAAATTAAGTACATCGGTTCATGAGGCGGTAATCCACTATACCCATGAATGATGAATTATTTTGTCATTTGATGGTGGTTGGAGATGGATATAAGTTATTACATTAACATAATAATATATTTCCACCCATTAGAAGGAAAACCAAAAACCTATTATGTACCCTAAACTGGATATCTTAATCTATGGGTAAAATGATGCTAATAAAAAAACAAATAAAATGATCATAAAAATCAATAAATGGATTGTCATTCCCTTAATAAAGAATGGTTCTTAAACTACTAAGTTATGTTATATGTTATCACTTCTTTATAGTGCCTATAATATGTCAAAAATGATATGATTAACCATAAAAATATAAATGTAGCAATATTATTAATAGGTATTATTGATCTATCTCCAAAATTTTCTATTGATATTGGAATCTTTTATTACATAACATTAATTATATTGGATGAAATGATATTTATCCTAGTTTTATCAATTATTATGTGGGTTTTATATACACGTACCCTTGAGAAATTCATTTTTATGTTATAATAATAGAATTCATACAATTAATCAAATAGTATGCTTACAATATTGATTCTTTATATTTTAAATTTACTATAGGATATAGAATAAAATTACCTCCATCCAATGATTTATTATTTACATTAGGTAAGGCTATACCATTGTGTGATCAATCTAGTAATATTGTACCAAATAATAATATATATGATATTATAGATCAAAAAGTTATGTTATATTGTGAACAGTATTAGGATGCAGTGATTAAATGGTACATAATGCTTTTATTATGAAATTATGGTTAAGGTTAATTTTTAAGAGAATCGAAAATAAATAGACTAAAACATGCATTCAAAAGCTATACAATTTTTTTAGAGTATCCATATTTGAATACTTAAATCCCTCTGATGTTCTAATTATAATAAAAAAAGGCCTCTAGATGGAGTTTAGGTACTCCGGTAAGGGATTTGTATAGGCATTGACAAAACCAAGTTGAGATTGAATTGTTAATAAATGAGGATATGTGGTTCCTTTTTGTAAGAGAAGGGAGGTGCTCTCTCCTGATTTTTAGAATCTAGAAATAGTATAAATTAATTTTAATGTCTAAATGAATTAAAATTTATAATTGATAATTTAATATGAGGATGAATGTAAATAAACTTATATAATTTTATTGGATCAATTTTTTTTATCACATTTCACCCTTATCTTTCTATTTTAAAAATTCACTAACCATTTTGATAGTTATCATAATATTAATGTTTTCATACCTTTATGAGATAAAAATGTTACTAAAAATTAATGAACAACCAATAAATGAAAAAAAATATTATTAACCATATCCAATTAATTTATCTCAACCTATGATATTTATGAATTTTAACTCTTTCAATAGAATATTATTTATTATAAAATATAATTAATTTCAATTTTAAAAAAAAATTATTTACATTGAATTCAATCACATCAAGAAAACAAATTAATTCGAATATAATTAATTAAATAAAATATTTTAATTGTATAAAAATTTAAGGTTATTATTTTTTCACTAAAAAATGTAAAAAATTATCATGATGAGGATAAATCAATTTAATTTAAAATTATTATTTATAAAAAACATATACTCTATTTTTATAAATAATAAAAATATTATAGTTATTAAAAATAATTGTGTGATATTTTTTCATTACTTTGCATAAAATATAATAATGGTTAAAAACATATAATTGAAAAAAATCCCATATAACAGAATATTGGTTGATTATGGATTATATGATATCATAATGTAATATATAGTGAATAGTTAGTATCATTCATTAGTGCATATCATTTTTTATCCTTAATTGGAATATTTACCCTTTATCTTAGTAAGAAAAATTACAAAGGATACTATTTATATTAAAAAATAATAAAAGTAAAATATTTAACAAATTTATACCCACTGATTCAAAATATAGAATTTGTTATTGCAATAAACACATAAGTGTATAATTTTATTTAAATTTTAATTAAAAAAACACATCAAAAAAATGTTTTTTAGAAAAATTCCCTTCTATGTATAAACTATTTTTATAATAAAATCAAGTATAAAATTCATTTTAAACCCCATAATTGAAATATTTAAAATCAAATTTTATAATTCCATTTTAAAATATTCTGAAATCAAATTTTAATTCATGTATAATTTAAATGAAAATAAAATTGAGGCTTCATCCTCAATCATTAAAAAATTTAATTTTTTTAATAAAAATTATTATTTACATTATTCATTTAAAAATCAATCTTTTTTAAAAAAATCTAAACAATTCATTCAAAGATAATTTTGACATATGGAATTAAAAAATGCTATTAATTATCTCAAAATTAAATTATATAATTTTAAATTTCGTCTTATAAATTAAACCATATAATACATAAATATAGAATTTGGTTATAAATAAATCTTTATTCTATTTAACAAAAAAATTGTATCATATTTTTAAAATGAATATAAATATATAAAATATATGTAATGAAATTGTTTTATATCAAAATTACCTGTGATGTTACAATCATGAGTTATTATAGTGGGGAATGAGAAATTAAAACCTCTAATCAAGAGAAATTACCAAAGTAAAAAAAATCACGAGTTTTTTGAGCGGTAGATCCTAAAATTTCTCCATTGGAAGCTTAATTATAAATAATCCTAATAAAAAATGATATTGTAACATAAAAACATTACCATTGTTGTAACTTTTTATTCCTAATACCTATGAAATAATAATATCAAATGGAACATTAAAAATTATCAAAATGGGTAAATTCATGACATAACATATCAAAGGGGTGGTATATACACTACATGGAAGAAACTAGTGTTAAATAGAACATATGCCTCCAAGATATAAAATTTGGACAAGGAATACATTACCACAAGTTATCTTATCCTTGAATGTTCTCTATCTTCTTATTTAATATGTAGCGACTCGAGTGTTGGCCCTACCAGACATTGGAATATTCTAAAAAAATATTTCGGATCTAGGCATGAAGATGGTGTGTGATTCCAAGCCTTAGTGTGCCCAAAATTAATATTATAAAAATATTATGTATTATTGTACTATGCACATGGTGGGGATGTGTTTTATCCTAAAAGGTGGCTCAGATCTGACATCCAAGGGCACAATTGTGTTCGGAGCATAGTGTTTACCCTAAGCGTGGTTTAAGCATTACGGGCGCATGCCCGATGTTTAAAATTCCACCAAGGGAGTTTTCGTAAATAAATAGAGTAGTTTCTTTGTGGGCCTCAACTTGAATAACTCATGAAATGAATCTCATATCTCAATTTTGTGGGCGGATTGGCGTTCATAACACTATGTTTACCCTACGGGTGCACTAAACATTGTCTGCATCGAGCGTGGGTTCAGAAGAGAGTCAGGAGCCAGACAGTTGGATGGATGGGATTTAATTAAAAAAAATTAGTCTCTCTCACCTTACCTCTTACGTGTGTGTACGAATCACTACAAAATATTAAACCTTTTCCAACATGGACATATCTATTTTAAAAAGTTCATTTTCTATTGGTATAAATTTTTACCAACATGTATGTCCATGTTACTAAACTATTGGTAAAAACTCTATTTCTAAATGTTTTTGCGACAGATAAAATAGTTTTTTTTAATTAAAATAATACCAACATATAATATATATGTTCGTTAAAGTGTATAGCAATAGGATATGGTGAGAAATTTATCTGTAGGTAATAATATAACCACTATATAATATTTTTTTATAAATCACATTTATATAAAAATTATATATTTTTATTTCCAGTAAAATTTTATATTAAATTTATTAATTTATCATATATAATGAATATGTTTTAATTATTAATATGAAGATTATTTTAATACATGTTCAAAATTAGACAATAATTAATTATATTAATAATGGAATTCATTATAAATATAACCTCTTGGATCCCCACAAGAATTGTTCCACAATTATGTCCCACAATTGTGGACAACCCTAACCACCCACCCACCCCACGGAATCCCCCCAAAAGGATCAACCACCGTAGTAGCTCCAACCCAACATTGTCAGCAACTCCAGCACCAACACCTCCAACTCATCCATGTCATCTTCAGAAACAGCCCATCCATGCCAGCTCTATCCCCATTAATGATGGTTATAGTATATTACAGCTCATCCAACTCTAGCCACATCCATATTAGATTCAGTCCAAGCCAGCTCCATCTCCAGCCTATCCATGCTAGCTATAGTCTATGCCAGCTCTGGTCTATGCCCCCTTTCCATTCCATCTCATGTATATGCACCAACATATTATAAAATAAATCATATATAATTGGTAAATAGACAAGTGACAAAAATACACTTACATGATAAAGATAAAAGTAGTACCTACACAACAAGAAATAAACATTTGTGTTGAAATTCCTGCATTTGTGTTTAACTTTATTTTGACATTCAACAAAGGTGGTACCTACACAATAAGGAAATAAATATTCAAAGATAAAATTTTATTTCCAAAAATTATAATACATGGAATTAGGTTTGAAATAATAACTTTAAAAGTACCCATGATATCATATTTTTCTAGTTAGTGGGACTAATGTCTGAACACAATTTCAATCATCACTATCACCATCCTCTGCCCAGATCTTTATAATATAATTATAGCTGCAAGAGAGTAAAACGTCAATAAATGGGTGATAATAATCCATTTTAAGAGACAAACATTGAAAAATACATTAACTGGGTAGTGGGCATACCTGCTCTTACCAGAAACTAAATCTTTAATGAGTGAATCAATGCAGGAGACATGGTTGAAGTCACAAGTTCATGGATGTGTTTAGAATGGTTCACAACTACAAAACATGAACATGCGAACCTGTATATTTTAAGGATTTTATTTCAGATATGAACCTACATATTGCAAGTGGAAAACATGTAACCTATAATCCTGAAAATCAAAAAACATTAATTGAAAAAACTGTAAAACCGAAAACATATATAACTAAACTATAAAATCTATAAAATTATAAATCACCAATAATGATTATTCTTACCTAAAAGTAAATAAATAATCATGGAACCTACAAACCTCTAACATACCAACATACAAAATGACAACCTACAAACAATTAAATTTCAACTAGATGACATACAAACTAGAAAACCTGTAATTTTTGAACCAGAAACATAGAAACCCATAACCAAGAAAACTTTCACCCTACAAACTTGTTTGTGAAAACTAAAAACTATTGAACATAAAAATTAGTAAAAGCCATGTCTTCTAGGGGAGAATGAGTTTTTTCAAACTTGTGTGAAAACATGAGCATAAATTGGCTCCCACAAAATGAAAATATAATTTTGCAAACCTGAAAACCTTTTTGCGGAAACCTGTTCATACAAACTACAATCCTATTTGTGCAAAACTGTTTGTGAAAACCTATAAACCTATTTTTTAAAACCTTCAAACATATTTGTGTACACATGGGCTCCCAAAAACTAAAAAGTATTGAACATAAAACATAATATCTTGTAAACCCAACCTTCAATTTGAAAACCTAGAACCTGAAGCCTGGAAACCTGTATCCTAAAAATTAATAAAAAATGAGCATAGTAACCTGTAATCCTATAACATGAAAACATTGAAATCTAAAAACATGGAAAAATTTGAATAACCATCATGCATACCTAAAAAAGGCAATTCAAATCTGATCATCCATATAAGTCTTCCACAACATTTCTATATTTTTCTTACCAATAATCCTAGATACCCTCATAAATAGAAAAGGATGAAATCAGATAATAAGAATTATGTAAGAGTACAAAACAAAAATCTATTTTAGTATAATAAGAACTGAAGAATTCAATAACACATGATTACAAAAAAACATACACTTTCATAAATTCCAAATGACCCGTGGCCAAATTCCCATCATTTTTATTATTGTTCTTCTTATTTTAATGTTAAACAACACTTTATTTAAATCCAAATAGATTTCTTGTAAGTATATGACAGATTTATGTGTATGTTTTTGTAGATTTATGTCCGTGAATTCTTAGTTGTTTTCATAACCATAAATTGGTATGATTATAATGGATAGGTGAAATTATGTAAATGATTTTTATCTATTTTTAGATAAAAAATTCAAAAATACCAAAAATATTCTCAAATTGGAATGCACAGTTTTTAAACATTTTCGAATGAATTAGATTTCTGGAATTCTCATTGTATAAATCATATAAGAGTTAATCCACAAGCCTCAAGAAGATAGATTAATAGAAAAGATGACTAGCATCAACTACATTGATTGAAAAATCCATGTGAAAGATGTTGAGTTTTCACTCAATCTCAAAATACATTATCTTGAGAGTTTAGAAACACATCAACAATTGTAAAACATCCTTCATGTAGGCTCATATTGTGATTGATGAAGCCTATTCAATTCTCTGAACACAAAATGCAGAAGAAAGTGAAATGCATCAATTGAAATATGCAGTATTAGAAGCTCCGTTGGATAGAAAATCTTATTACATTCTATGTAATAACAGTAGAGTCAAGGAAGTAGGATAATCATATTACAATCACTTATCATATATCATGGAAGAGTACAAAAGTCTATATATAACTCTGATACCAATATATATGATGTACTACATTCTGTGTGACTTCTACTATTACATAGACATTTGTGTGTGACTACTACAATTACATACATTTGTCTGTGTAATAGCAGCAGAGTCATCAATCACTGTCTTTGTGACTTAGTCAAAGCACACTTGAATTCTAACAGTCTTCATCTCCTGGAATACCAGGCATACGTTCAAGAACCCACCACAGAACCTACACAAGCACACCAATAGAAAAGTGTTTTAATATATATAAAATAAATAAATTATAAAAAAATATTCTATTATAAATATACATAGTTTTACAATAAGGGACTGTGCGAACACACTTTCAACCCATTGAAATATATATATATATATAGTGCATTTTTTAACTCTAACTCATTGCACCAACGAGAAAGAGCTAGTAACAACAACAAATTATATGATTTCATCAATCTCTACACTAGTCATCCATGTGATGAGAATATTTAAAACTCATGGTATGATGTCATTAGAATTTATAAATTTAACCTTCTTCAAACTGATCCTTTGTGAGTATAGACCTCTAATGAAATTTGGATACACAAAAACAAAGCTAGAGAGATTAGTTTCCATTGAAGTCGCCAAAAAATTACTTGAGCTTCACGACACGGGTTTGGCCCTTATTCACAATCAATATAAGAAGGTATGATTTCAGTCTAAGTTAGGCCCATAAAAAATGTAGGCAAATAATGCAGTAAAAATATGAAGACGTCTAATAGTGGTTAAAATAATAAGACATAAAAACAGGTGGAAGAAATTCGAAAGAATCAAAATTTTGAGAGGCTATATGTGATACCCACTACCATTAGGATGTTGATGAATCCCACATACTGACTCCATGAAGAGTTGAAGAACCGATAAATAGGTATCCTTTCCTTCATTTTCAATCCAAATATGCCATCAAGTAAAACTTCATAGTCTTTCTGTGTGACACTATGATCAAATCCTTTTCTCGACACCTTGTTTGAGAAAAATCTCATGTTTAAGACATGAGTTTTATATGGCCCTATATTAGGAATCTTCAAGAAAATACATAGCATAAATCCATCAAATTCCTTGCCCAATTTCTCATTCATTTTTCTCCATGTGACCATGTAACCATGTGACCTTGTGATTGAGTTGTGTGAAACGTCATTTTAGAATTGTTAACGAGAGCTTAGGGATGACATATGGATTTGTAGTGGGGCCAATTGAAGTGGAATGATGGTATGAGTTAGTGTGGGATAGGGGCTTGTGATAGTAATGGGATGAGATGGTTGATAGGAATCCTTGTTGGGAGCTAAAGTTGTGGGCTTGGATATTGTGATTGGTTGGGCAGGGGGCTGTATGGTTGGGATTAAGGCAAGATTAGAGTTAGGAGTTTTTGGTCTATAATATAAGTTACAAGAATTGTTTTTAATAGAGTTATTAGTGGATGTAATGGCTTACCATGGGATATATTTATATAGATAGGCCTTGTACATTTTAGGTATGGAATGGTTGGAGTGGAGGTGGGTTTTGTTTTGGGATATTCTTTGGATAAAGTGAGATTGAAGTGGTTTGAGAAGTGGGGAAGGAAGTGTGGGTCCAGTGTAATTTTAAGTGTGTTGGGTTGTAGAATGTGGATGGGCATGGAGTGATGGGTGAAGCTAAAGTGATGAGAGGGGAAGGGGATTACATAGCTTTGTCATTTTATCAAGAACCTAGCGTTTAATGGCTTGAACTAAACACTGATAAACCTAGGAAGTGACGAATAACCTCTAAAATTTCAACTGAGTCAAAAAAACACCCATCTAATGAGAGAGTCTGGAACAGAAGACCTCCTCTATCTAGGTTTAACGACAACTCTAAATCAGACCAGATAACAGCAGTTATGCCTCCTTCGATCTTGAATACAGACAATAATGGCCTCTTTTTCTGGATTTGCAGTGGATTTCTTCTGGGAGATGGAACATAAAAAAAAATGACACCCCCCCAAACATGAATTAGTGTAGATGTATCAGAGTAGGACATCCCTCAAATAAGCTGAGTGGCCAAACAGGACAATCAAAAACATTTTTTATTCATGTTTGTGAATTCATGTGTTTTAAATATTATTTAATAGGCACCACCAAATAATATTAGCACACAAGGAGAAAACACAAGGATATTTTATTGTGTGTAATAATTCATAACACCAAGAAACTAGTATGAAAATCCATCTAGACTAATGAAATCATGTGACCACCAATGAAACCTGATCCTACAGAAAATCTCGATGCATCATGCGAGGACATTGCAATGCCCAGTAATGAAAGGAATGCATAATGTAATTCTATATGGGATAATTCGTAAGTGAAACATACTATTAATGCCAATACCCCACAATTCACTCATCTAAATATAATACGAGTACTTCCTAATCCCCTATCATGAACATCTTCAATCAAATTGAACGCTCCAAACACGCCCCAGTCGTTAGAGGAAGGTTCACTTCTTCACCTTAAGTGTTTAACATCACATTCCATTTTTACAAAAAAAAAACCATTCAGGGATGATTTAAAATCCTGAAATCAAGATTCTACGGTATTAAAAAACGTTATTCTACCATTTTTTAGAATGTATGGGATGAATATTTTCTTGAACTATTAATGCAACCCACATATATAAATCTAAACCCATGAAGAGCTTATCCACCACAATTAAAGATGACATGGAAAATCCATCCCTCATATTCTTTAAAAAACCCCTATATTGTATTGCTGAATTTGCAGCGTTACCATGAATCAATACTACAACCCACTAATGATGATAAAATCCATTTTCACTTGGATTGAAACTATTACATGGAGTTGCATTCAGTAGGCCAAACCTCCATACAAATAATATCAATAATATGATTTAAAGTCCTCACATCTAGGGTTTGAGTATCCACAAACAATTAACTATAAAATTAATGTGTCTATTAATGATAAATGAAGGTGAACCTTGGATTTTTTTTCCTCAAGTGAATGATGCTCCATGTTGTTGAAATGAAGCTGGATGATTGCACCTCTTCGTCTAATCTTGCTATTGATGTAATAATCTGCGAGGGATGGATTTGAAAAAGGGATAATAAAGGATGGGTCATCACTCGATTCCAATTTAAAAATACATTTCTATACCCAAAAATACATTGTGTCATACAAAAATACAATCGAGGGGGTTGATGATTTGAAACATCTTCCAAACAACATCATCGTGCTCCTCAACCTTTTACTGTGCTTCTAATCTTTCTTAATGATAGTGAATTGAATCCACATAAGCTGCTAAGATATCTGGGGTGGAAATGAACATCTAGGGAGGTAGAACATGAAGCAATAGTAGATGAAGAGGGATTGGGGATGATAGTGACTGCAAGGTGGGGGAGGTGGAACGTAGGGAGGCGAAATGCAGGGAGGTGATGGTAGGGGATGCAGAGCACATGGAGGTGGAACCAAGGGAGTCAGAACAGTGGGTGGTGGTGAAAGGGGAGGCGAAACATAGGGAAGTGGTGGTAGGGGAGGAGAAACATAGGGAGGCGGGGGAACACGTGGAGGTGGAACGTAGGGAGGTGGAATGCGAAGAGATAGAACACCGGTAGGCGGTGGCTGGGGAGGTAGAACATAGGGAGGCATTGGGAGGGGAGGTGGAATGTTGGGAGGCAATGGCAGGGGAGGACGAATGCCGGGAGGTAGTGGCAAGGGAGGCTGAACGTGGGGAGGCGGAACACTGGGAAGCTGTGGTGGGGGAGGCCGAAAGTGGGGAGGCGGTGGTGTGGGAGGCAGAACGCAGGGAGGCGGTGGAGGATGTTCAATCAAATCATTAGGTTTAAGAACCTATTTAATGTTTTTACATATTATTATTATCATTATTATTGAAAATATATTTTAAATTCATTATGAATGCTATTTTTTTAAATGGAATATTATTTATTTTACTCATTTTTCTGTAATTTTTGTAAAAAAAATTATTTAGAATGGAATTGAAAATATCTCCATTGATGTTTTTTATAAGATGAAGTATAATAATAAAAATAAAATTAAAATAGGTCCTCCGACACTATAATCCTTCATTTTTTACATCATTAGTGAGTTGAATGTTAATCCGGTGTGAGTTTCAAAAAACATGGGTAGCTTGTTAATAGATGCAAATAGAAAATCTGTGTGTGTGTGTGTGTGTCTGCATGCATGCATGAATTTATGTATATATGTATGTATAAATTTCAACAAATATGTTTCATTTAAAAAATATTTTAATTCGATGTATAAATATGTATTTTTATTAACTAATGATTTGTGGGTATACATGTATATATTCAATTGCTTGTATAATATTTTTTTATAAAATAATTTATGGAAAAAACCTTCAAAATGTAATGTATTTGTTGGTAATAATAGGTATTAATAACATATTCATGTGTTGGTAGAAAAATTTTGGTATTAATATGAAAAAATAACATATTTAACTGTTGGTAAACGATATTTTGGTATTGGACAGTTTATACCAACAAATATACTTGTCAATAAAAACTATTTTTGGTAGTTAAAATTAATACCGACAAAACATAATATTTTTTGGAATTAATTTTTTTTACCAACAAATATACAATATGTAAGTAATTTTCTATTGGTAAAAGACACTTTTTTTAGTGAAAGAGAGGAAGCCCCTCCCCTCACCCTCTTTGGCGACGAACTACCCGGAGGCTGAATCATCGAACCAAGGTGCCGTTGGACTCGGATATTGACGGCAGACGCCCCCGGATCGTGCAATAGCAACAGTGGAGCCTGCAAAGCATCAGTGATCTGCCAAAAGGTACATGGATTGAGTTTAGAAATCTTGTATCCCATGTATGCATTTTTTTTCTTCAAATCATAATACATGTGGTGTGGTTCGGGTCCCGAGGTTTCCGAAACATGTTTCAGATCTGAATTTGGGGCACTGGGGTGCTTCCGGTGGCTCCAAAACATTTTTCAATAGAAAACCTGGTTTCCAGCAGTGGCGAGGCAGACTCTTGCAGGTGCCGGCTGTCCGGTCAGGTGGCGACGGTGGTTTCGGCAACCCAATGGTGGTCCGACCATATTTTCATGGGGTTCTTTAAACCCTCGTAACTCACAAACCATATGTCCGATTTGCGAGCCGTCTACTGTGACACAATTCTCATGATGAGACAGTCCCCTTGAGAATGTTTCAAGAATTTTATGTGTTGGGTTTTTGGATTGGGGCCTTGAAATGATGAAAATAATAATAATATGTTATTATTTTCAAATTGACCCACTGTAACTTTTACACGGAGTATCTGATTGACATGCCTTCAGTGATGTTGTGATCCTGATAGTAAGGATAACCCTTCAAGATAGATTTCGTGTGCTAGGAAAGGGATCAAGGTGTGGACCCCATGATGATGGTTTTGGGCGTTTACAAAGAAACATGATTTTTTCATCTGGTTTCCATTTTGAACAACAAATAGTCAATCTCGTGCGTTTTTAGGGGATCAAAATTGTGTGGTTCCCTTGATGTTATTTGGGATCATGGTGTGGTCCCCACCGAGGCGTACTATGGTGAATAGTATCCATTTCACCATTTTTCCATTTTAGGCGAGTAAATATCCCTTCCTGTGTGTTTTTCAGCGTAGAATTCCAAGGTAGACTCAGTTCTGGCCTAAGAGGTGCCTAGTGTAGCGATGCAATTGGTTGATTGGGTTTGTGATGTTTGGACTAGCAGTGGTTGAGTATACCACCTAGGATCCTTCCTATGAGGGTTTATGTGGCATTAAAACCCTGTTATATAGTTTTTTATCCCCTTGATATGATATTTTCCAAATAGAGTTGTGGAATCTCTCTAGTGGGTCCGGAGTGAGATCCTCTAACTTCGCTTCCCTATATTGGGTTATTGGTATCGATGTGACCGCTTATACACAGGCGATGATCCCCTATCTAGCAGGTCAACTCTGTAGGGGTTGAGACATCATCGAGAATATGATCCCTTATTCAGAGGGTTGTTTAGTAGGGTTGTGGTATAGTAGGGTATACGATCTTGTACTCAAAGTGTGGATTTATTTGGGTTGTAGAATCAATGGTTATATGATCCCCTACTCAACTTGTAGTTTTAGTAGGGTTGCTGAATCCTTGGGTTTACGATCCCCTACTCAGCATGTGGTTTCATTAGGATTGATTCATTGTTGGTTCGATCTCATACATCATGAGTTATACCAGATAGTGTTCTATTATCATCATTACCACCTTTACACGGGAAACAATTCTTTATCTAAGTGATGTAATCTACAGAACATTAGGCCAGGTTGTGCTATCACACAGTGGTTCCTTGGATTGATCCCCTAGCTGTAAGATCATTGAAATACCAGAGTGGGTTCTCATATCCTCTAAAGGACCCTAGAAGTGATCTCCTATCCGAGAAGTTTGGTGTTTCTGATGTTTCATAGTGATGTTCTCAGTGATGATATCCAATGAGCGTGATCTCTCATATGGGTGTCAGGGAAGTTGGTGAGAGACCCGATACAGTGTATCTCTCAGACGAGTGTCATATGGGATGACATAGCTCACGGTGTGTGTTCTTCTAGTTATGTACAAGTTGCAGGTGATTGGACAGAGCCTAATGAGGTTTGGTGCGTGAAAGCGTATATTTGGTAGTTCATGGTATATGTATGGGCATATACATGAGAGAATGTTCATGATATATGTATGTGCATATATCTGAGATGATATTACTAGTTGTATTTAGTCATGGATGGTCTCGAGATGGATTTTCTCTCTCGTTTGTGTTCCTTATAGCTGGGATGAGCTGATTTTTCCTTTCAGTTTCTCCATTTTCTATTGGGGGGTTTTTGTGGTTCCTACTTAGTATTTTCATTCTCACCATTGCATGGGATGTTCATGAAAATTTTTGTGTATTGTGCAGACCATAGGCCTTTTGACGGTGTCCCAGGAGGACCTGGAGCAGGCAGAGCTTTGTGAAAAATACTGACTAGGGTGTTTACCGGAGCTTTGGTGAGAAGCTTACCTGCATATACATTTGACAGCGATCCTCTCATTCTGAGCAGATTGGATGCTTTGGTAGTTTACATTGGGTCGGCCCTGTATTTTACCATTTGTAATTTTTTTATACATTGGTCATGGGTTAGATTTATGCCTTCATTTATTTTTAGTTTTTATATATATCTCTTCATTATTTCATGGAGGTGTATGTCAGTGCGTGTGTATAGGTACCTTATCCTAATGCCTCCCATGTGTGTGATAGCCTACTCGGCGCTAGTTTCCAGCTCCTGGGATACTGGAGGTGGGCTTGGGGGGTCGTGTCTTGAGCCCCACTATGTCGGGTCAAGATAGAGTTGTATTAGAGCAAGTTCCACCTTTGGGATCTCTTTGTGTAAGTGTTCTAGCTCTGAGATTAGCTTGGTTTGCATCATGACAGTGTTAGGATGTTTTGAGTTTGAATATCTATCCAGGGACACCATTGTTGGTGCTGTGGCCAACCTATCCATTCACCCAGACTCTGATTACATACCTTTCGACATGGGACATTAGGACACTAGTCATAGGGGCATAATGGTACATGCATCATATAGGATTGGGTTTTGGGTTTTCATTGTTCTTCTTGAGTCAGCTCCCCATATATTCTCTTTGAATATTGTGTGTCTTGATTTTATTTACGGATGCCTCCATGATGACAACCAACTAGGGTTCAGTAGTGGGATTGTGGTGATGATCATCCCTGTGAAGATGTTGTGTACCAAGGTGTATGTTCTAAGGCTAGACCTCCAGGTCATCCACCAGTTGAGCCACCACCTGTTGAGCAGCTGGTTTTGTCGGCAGTGTTGGATGAGGATGCACAAAGGCTAAGTACACTGCACGAGTTCCAAAGGTAGAGACCTCTGTGATTTTGGGGGGATCCAGACCCCCACATAGGTGATGACTAGCTTGAAGCGGTCACTAGAGTTTTCTGCCTAGTGAGGACACCTCCATATTAGATGGTGGTCCTAATAGTGAGCCTTCTGGTTGGTTGGGTCAGGTGATGGTGAAGTTTGGTGATGCAGTCCCTTGACGATGAGAGGCTAACATGGGTAGAGTATGAGCAGCTCTTTATGGAAGTGTTCTATCTAGTGATGGAGAGGTTAGAACAGATCTAGGAGAGTCTATAGCTTCAGTAAGAGGGAAAGACTATGTTGGTGTACTCAGAGTGGTTTATCGACCTTTTGTGCTACTCCCTGGATATGGTACGATACCTATTCTTTAGGGCTCGGACCTTCGAGAAGGGGCTATACCGATACATCCATGAAGGTGTGGTTTCCTTGTGTCTGCCCACCTATGATGGGGTCCTAGAGTGAGCTTTGGTGGTGGAGAGCTTTAGGGATGAACAGATTTACCCCGTTAGTTTTGGGCATGTGGAATCTGATACCTCAGCAGCTGGTAGTCGACGATAGTCGTAGGGATTTGTATGTGCCTGGCATTTTTGGAGGCGACCCCAGGATGGAGGATCTGAGGCTCATGGCTCTCAGGGCTTTTTGGCCAGTTTTGGTCAGCCACGGGAGAGACGGTGTTATGCTTATAACAGTTTGGGACATATTTCTTGGGAGTTTCCATCCTACTGTGCAGCTTAGAGGGATCCAGATGATAGGCTTCCTTGGCCGTGATAATGTATTGAGTATATAGGTTCATAGGTCGGCGAATACGGTGACAGAGCTGGTGTAGTAGTGGGAGGTGGTAGCTGATATCAGATGCCACAAACAGTACCCCCAGGTGGTCCATGATGAGCTCTAGGGGAAGGAGGGAAAGAGAGAGGACATCTACATGCCTCATATGTTTTTATCACAGAGGATTCATGGGTGGATATAGGTACACTCTATGTCTTTTCTACATTGGTAGAACTTTTGATAAGAACTATTTAGCGGTACTCTTCTTTCCATTACTTGCTCAAAATTTCATCAGGACATTGGTAAGACATTTTGTAGGTGTTGTAAGATGTGCTACGAATGCATGAGGAAGAGGGATAATTACCACACCGAGTCATTGTTTTCAAACATGATTTAAATCATGTGGGCGAGTCAGTGTCACCTAATGCCGATAGTGTCGAGGTGTGGGGGTTGAGTCCCTCTAACAGATGCATTTGAGTAGGGGTGTGTATTGGGGATCTTGCTGGCGTGGGAGACCTAGTTGAGAGTACAATCTCTTTCATTTAGTTTATGGCTTTTTTGGGACGAAACGTTCTATAGAGGGGAGGATGTAGTGTCTCGGTTTTTGGCTCTCTCAAACTTGGGAATATTCATACGAATATTTCCAGAGCTAGGCGCGAAGAAAATGTGTAATTCTGAGGCCCGGTGTTCCAGGAATAAATTTTATAAAAAATTTAATTATTTTTATACTATTCACATGATGGGGATGTGTTTTCTCCTAAATGGATTCTCAGATAAAAAATCTATGGGAACAGTTGCGTTTGTAGTATTCTGTTAACCCTAATCATGGTGTAAACATGGTAGGTACGGGCCTGCTGTGAAAAGAATCCACTAGTGGAATTATCGTAAATAAATTTACATGTTTCTTTATTAGGTTCATCTCAAATAACTCCAAAACAGAGTCTCATATCTCAATAAATAGTGTGCCTTTGCGTTCATAATGCTGTTTTTACACTTGGGGTGTGGTAAACATTTTCCGCACGGGGCATGAGGTCGAAGGCTATTCAGGAGCCGGACAGTTAGATGGAAAGTGATTAATTAAAAAAATTATATTTATCTTTCCTTACTTCTCCCTCATTAATACAAAAGAGTGGAATCCCCTGACCTCCCCCTCTTTGGCGATGAACAACCCCATGGCTTAATCATCGAAACGAGGTGTTGTTGGACTCAGATATTGACGAAGGATGCTCCCTGATTGTCCAACAACAACAACAGATAATACAAAGCATTGATGATCCATCAAAAGGTATGTGGTTTGAGTTTTAAAATTCATTTACATGTGGGTTTTCTTCAAATATTTACAAGGGTTGTGTTGTTTGGGACCGAGGATTTCTGAATCATGTTTCAAATCTAAATTGGGCTCACCGAGGTTCTTCCAGTGGATCCCAGAAGTTTTATGAAGGAAAACCCTATTTTTGTTGGTGGAAATGGTGGTTTCCGATGAGGGCGAAAGCGGTGAGACAGTGTCATAGTGGATTCCTACAGGCATCGATGGTCTGGTCAAGCAGCGTTGATGTTTTCTGGCAACCCAGAGCTGGTCAGGCCAATTTTTCTTTCTAGGGTTTTTTTAGACCCCCGTAACTCGCAAACCGTAAGTCCGATATGCGACCTGTTTACGGGGACAAAATCCTCATGATGAGTCAGACCCCTTGATAATGTTTCCATAATTTTATGAGTGAGTTTTTTGGCCTGGGGCCATGAAGTGTTGAAAATAATATTAATATTTTTTTATTTTCAACTTTGACCCACAGTAACTTTTAAATGAAGCATCCGATTGACATGGCATGAGTGAAGTTGTGATACTAATAGTAAGGCTGAAATTTCAGGATAGTTTCTAGGTGCTCCAATGGGGATTAGGGTGTGGGCCATATGAGGGTGGTTTTGGGTGTTTATCGAGATGCGCGACTTTTTAATCTGGTGTATGTTTCAGAAAAATGAATAGTCTATCTCGTGTGTTTTTATGGGATCATGATGGTGGGGTTCTATTGATGGGTTTCCAGATCGAGGTATGGACCACACCCATGTTAGAAATGGTGAATATAAAATTTTCACTGTTTTTCCATTTTAGGAGATTAAATAGCCTATCTTGCATGTTTTTTCACTTAGAATGTGGGGGTGGCCTCAGTTCGGTCCTAAGAGGTGCACGGTGTGGTGATGTTGATGGTCCCTTGGGTTAGTGACATTTGGACCAGTAGTGGTTTATTTTAGTCCCTTGGTTCATTTCTATGAGGGTTTATGTGGAATAGAAAACTTTAATATTTTTGTGATCCCCTCAATATGATGTTTTCCTGATTAAGTTGTGGCATCTCTCAGGTTTATCTGAAGTGGGATCCTCTAGCTATGCTTTCCTATATCAGGTTCTCGGTATTGTTGTGACTGCATAAACATGAGTAGTGATATCTTATCTATTAGGTAAACTCCATAGGATTTGAGGCATCATTGGGAATATGATCCCCTACACGGAGGTTCATTTAGTAGGGTTTTGGTATCATCAGGTATATGATCCCCTACTCAGAGCATGGTTTTAATACAGTTGAGGAATTATTAGTTATATGATCCCTTACTCACCTCGTAGTTTCAGTAGGGTTGTGAAATTGTTGGTTATATGATCCCGAACTCAACACATGGTTTCAGTAGGGTTAAGAGATGCTAGTTATATGATTCCCTAATCATCACATGGTTTCGTTGGGGTTGGTGGATCATCGGTTCATTCCCCAACATCGCAAGTTATACCAGATAGGGTTCTGGTAGTATCGTGAACACATTTACTCGTGTGAAGATTCTCTATCTGAGTGATGTGATCTATCGATCACCGGGTTGGGTTGTGGTATACCCTAGCAGTTCCAAGGAGTGATCCCCTATAGGTGAGATATTTGAGATATCGGAGTGGGTTCTTGTTGAACTTAGAGGACCCTAGGAGTGATCCCCTATCTGAGAATTTTAGTGATTCTGATGTTTCAACGTGATGTTCTCGGTGACAATATCCGACAAGCGTGATCTCTCAGATAGGCATCTGGGATGTTGGTGTGAGACCCGATGGATTCTATTTCACGGATGAGTGTCATCTATGATGATAGAGCTTGTGGAGTGTGTTCTCCGTGTAATGTATCAGTTGCAGGAGATGTGATAGAAACTCATGAGGCTTGCTGCGTGATTGAGTATATCTATATGTTCATGGTATATGTATGGGCATATTCTTGAGTGGATGTTCATGATATATGTATGGGAATAAATTTTATCTGAGATGACTAGTTTTTCTTAGCCAAGGATTGTCTTTAGATGGATATTATCTCTCGTTTGGGTTTCCTCTGGCTGGGATGAGCTAATTATTGCCTTTCAGTTGATCCCTTATAATTTTAGGATTTTTTGGTCCCTACTGAGTATTTTTTACTCACCCCTTCAAGGGATTTTCCCGTACATGTTCGTGTCTTGTGCAGACCACTGGCTTTTCGACGGAGTCCCAGGAGGACCTGGAGTAGGCGGAGCATTGTGAGAAAGACTCCCCAGTATGTTTACCGGATTTGTACCACGGAGCTTACCAATTGGAACATTTGACATTGATCCCCTCCTTCTGAACAGGTTGGATGGTTTTGAAGTTTACTTATGGTGGGGCCTGTATTTTCCCTTTTGTTATTTTGTTGTACTCTGGTTATGGGTTAGATGTATGCATGCATTTATTTTCAGTTTATGTATATATCTCTGCACTGTTGTAAGGATGTGTATGTTGGTGCATGTGTATAGGTACCTTAGGATAAATCTCTCCCATGTGAGTGATAGCCTACTTGGCGCTCGTTGCCAGCCCCTGGCATATTGAAGGTGGTCTTGGGGAGTCATAGATCGAGCCCAGTTGGCTAAGGTCATGACATAATAAATTTATATTTATTATAATTCAAGTATATATTTATTTACATACTAATATTTTCATATATGTTCTATTTATAAAATTTTAACACAAATTAATAAATAATTCGGCAAC
This sequence comes from Viscum album, assembly GCA_963277665.1. Classification (NCBI taxonomy): domain Eukaryota; kingdom Viridiplantae; phylum Streptophyta; class Magnoliopsida; order Santalales; family Viscaceae; genus Viscum; species Viscum album. The sequence goes on from OY728141.1 coordinate 234,673,626, forward strand.
AACCCAAACTTTGGAATAATATTTGTTTCTTAAATTTTTTATTATTTTATTTTATAATAAATAAAATATATCCTTTAATTAATTTATAGAGTATAATTAAAATAAATCAACAGGGTTTTGACTTTTATATGACTGTTGGTCAATATGACTGTTGGTCAATATGACTGTTAGAAACTAAATTATCAACATTATGATTATTGATTATAAATACAAGTGATATCGGTTATTAAATATAGAAAGAACATTTGATGTCCTCATCCAGTAGAGTAGGGGCATATGAAACCCATCTATCATAGCTTTAGATGGAGTTTGCATCACAAGGCTTTGCTTTGGACCAAGTCCATTCTGAACTTCAACAAGTGATGGTGGAACGAAATCACCTATGGGATAAATTAAAGCTGAAAGAAATCACCACTCGGGCAATGTTGTCTGAGCCAACCCAATATTCTATCAACATATCATGTCTTACACTTAATTCCGATGTAGGTGTTATATGGGGCTATGTTACCAGGCCTTGGTTACATTGTGTATTCCTGTTTTATAAATAAAACTGTAATTTATTCTTATGGTAAATTTGTGTATTTTAAATTTATTGATAAATATAGGTTGAATTTATTAAAGTTCCATATTACTAATGAATTTTAGAAAAAGGGTATTTTAAATTATTTTTTGTATACAATAATTAATTATTAATGTAAAATATTTTTCAAAAAATAGTCTATTACAGTTGTCACCAGTAAGATATTTAGAGTCTAATAAGTTCAACATAATTTTTAGTGAATAGAAAATTATGAATAGTAATATAACCTTATGAATAGCCATGAATAGTAAATTGGCCAAAAAAATAGAAACTTCACCCATGAATGTATAAATACTATTTATAAATCATAAAAGTTATAAACTGATCATAGTATATGATTTGGTATTTTTGTATGTCATAAATATTTTATTTACAATTTTAAAATTAATTTAATAATTTATAATAGAAATGTATTTTCATAAAATGTAAACATAAATTGTTACTTCATTTTCATATGGTTATATAATAATTATATATTTCCTTCATTACTTTTTCTAGGTGTTACAAAAAAAGTTATAGATCTAGAGTTTTTTTTTTGAATAAATAAAAATTTTATTTAAAAACTAAATTAAAAATAATTAGAAAATAATTTTCATAAAATTGAGTTATTTTTTGAATTGATAGCCTCGATATTAGGTTAGGGTGAATTTATGATATTTTTATAAAATGATTTGTTTTTAGTGAATAATAAAAATACAGTTTTGAGTTTCGGTGTGTTTAATGAAATCATTAATGATGTAATCATGATGTATAAATTATGGTAGAATTTTAATTGTATAATATGTTATGTGGTGTCCCAAGTGGCCAATACCATGGTAAAATACCATGTCCAAACCCATGGTTTTGTGAATACCACCAATGAGGTTTCCCTTTGAAATTAATTATATATTCGCACACTTTTGTAATAAATACCAAGCCATTGTCCCATTATGTTCATTATAAAATCATTGTCACCAAAGATATATTATTTTTACATCCCAAGGAGTCTCACCAATGTGCCCTCATGCCCCCAAAGTCCCAACCATCTTGCATTAGAAGTCACATTTAAAGGTAAGGGATTCTTTCACCCTCCTCTTTTAAGTCATGACTTCATTTGTGTTATGGCTTCTAGTTTCCAACTTATTTTGTTAGGGTATGTCAACATATAAGCTAATCACTGTCAATTTTATATCCAAATTATGATATACCCTTTCCATTTTTATCAATTGATTTTATGAATGTTTATGTTATGCTGTTAGGCTGCTGAATTTTGGTAAAAATAAGTCACATTTTCTCTTTTCATTGATGTATCCTTTTCATGTGGTATGTTATTCAAATATCCACACTATGATCTTATTTCAATTTTATTTTTTCCCTATACTGTAAAATGATTCATTTATGTATGGGAGACCCTTTTCCCCTTTCTTTTTATTGAATTCTAAAACCATGTTATATAACCATTATGCTATAGAAATTTCATCTCAAAATTTATCTATTTTTCTCTCAAGAAATTCTATTATTTTTTTTATGTGAATGCCCAAATAGACATTAATTTCTAGGGGTATTAATCATGAAATAAAATAGATCTATTTGATTATGGAATTGATATACATATAACCCTCACTGTATTTCCATGGGTTAAAAATGACAGAATTATCTTATTTTTAAGCACTTTGAATATGTCACGATTTTGAAATGAAACCCATTTTTTATTCTCCTTGGGTTATTTATAAAATTTATGATTATGAGGTATGTGAATCCAAATAAAATAAATACATATTAATGGTAAACCCTGATAGTGCTCCAATGCATGGGGTAAAGAATTAATCTCTAGAGATGACTATTTTCACAATACCTTGGTGAACAAACTTGGTAATTTTTATGACACCTTGGGGATGAACCTTGGTGATATGTTCATGAATGTCTAAATTAAAAAATTTAGACACATTTTGAAGTGATGATTCACTTTATTTAGGCTATGATATGACTCTTTATCATTCATTTATGATATTCTTCATGTTATTATTGTTATCTCTCAAGATCACGGGTAAACTGTTTCACATGTTTTATTTATTGGGCCTTCTGCTCACCCTTTCCTTTGATGTATGTCTCTAGGTTATGTGATAGAATAGTTATAAATTGGATGATAATTTCAAGATAATTTTCATTGGTATTTAAAAGTGTGTTTTATGTTTTAATATTTTATTGTTCCTGATTTCCAAGACACTAGACTTTATAGATGATCCTTTTGTAAAATGTAATGAAATGTTATATAATAAAAAGAGGGATGCCATATATGGTATGAAAGGAATGTTTTGTTATTTATTGAAATTGGGCTATGAAAAAATTAGGAATAAATCTATATAAATGTTTAAATATATTAAAAATTCCTACTATTTTGGTGAAATATTAAGTCTGTGGTTTTTGAATAAATAAATCCCTATCAGGATACGAACAAGTGGACGTGGATCTATCACAGATGTACCTATGAGTGAAAACTATGACAAGGAGATTCGGGCATAACCTTAGTTATCCTCGTACACAACAACTAGCCTTGATGTACTCTTGGTTTGACACTCTAATGGGATATGTTTGGTGAATCATAATCTTTTTATGAATCATTATGAAGGATTTATAGAGGAATGAAATTGATTAAGCCTGATGTTTTGAGACGTAAAAATAATTTATTGTTAAAACATTAAAAAATGAAATAAGCTTCTCACTAATGTTTTTTTTCATTGAGATAACAGTGGGAAATAGGAGGAACTGTTAAAATGGGGACACAATGGACCATGCACTGATGGCCCTCTGATGGAAGCAAAAATGGAAACATTCTTATGAATAATGAACCAACTAACTCATGTTATGGGAAATAACTTTAATCAATACGATATACCAATATCACAGGGAAGGGAATAACATTCTGTTGAGTCCTTTATGGATCAATGACCACCAAACTATAGTGTATCTACCCACCAATTTATTTCTAAATAGTGCATCAAATCTATAGAGAAGATCTTTTATGTGATCCGATGTTTAGAGCAAGAGATGGTCACCATAGTTGTCTACTGCTTAGAGGGTGAAGATAGTTAGTGGTGGGAAATGATTAAAAAAAATCCCAAGAGTGGATGTTGAAGCTATGGAGTACGAATAGTTAAAAGAGATCTTCTTCGGTATGTATTTCCCTTGTTCCATGAAAACAATAATGGAGAAGGAGATTCTTGAGTTGAAGAAGAAGAAGAATGAATCTGTGGGAAGCTACGAGATGAACTTCATAAGGCTTTTATGATACACCTCAAGATTTTTAATGGATCCAAATGATAAGGTTGGTATATTATTCGGTTGACTAAGACCACATATGTTGACAAATCTATCCAACCAAGACAATGATAGCTATGAGGAGATCATGCAGAGTACGATGAAAGTCAAATTGGAGTTTGGTGAGATGCAAGGGTCTCATAAATACAATGAAAAAAAATATTGATGGAGCAAAGCTTAGGGAATAATTTTGATCAGAGAAAAAGTGGAAAGAAAGTATAAGATAATACATGTAATAAATGTGGGGAAAAATCATTCGGGGAACTACTTTTTCGGGAGTGGGAAGTGCTACAAGTGTGGAAATGATGGCCATATCTCACGGAACTATAATAGTGAGGTGAAGCCTCAACACCCAAACATTAACAACAATTGTAAGATGGGATAAGCCCCACCTGATGTCCAATTCTATAAGTGTGGAAAACATGGGAACATTTCCAATCACTTTCCTAATATGAGGACAATGGGGGGGATCACCATTTGCCTCCGCATCAGCTAAGGGAACAAGGATGTACATTTTCAATCACTATACCTGAAGTTGAAGAGTGAAATGATGTGGCGGTAGGTACTCTTGTTGTAATCTAAAATCTTGCATGTAATTTTTTTGATTATGGTTTTACATATTACTTTTTTCCACCATGATTGCAAATAATTTAGAATCAACCATAGAATTTCTAAAAGAAGAGTTATCAATCAAGACTCTTGGTGACATTATCCAAGAATCGTCAGTGTTTAGAAACTCTAGTATTTAAGTTAGTGAGAACAATATTTTATCAAATCTCGTTGTAATTATTATGAAAGAATTTCACATTATACAAGTTATGTACTGGCTCTCAATGTATAATTCTATGATCAAATGTAGAATAAAGGAAATCCCATTAGTCTTGAATGGAAAACCTATGGTTATCTTCCAAGGAGTGATATCTCAACCTAATATTTTTCTAGAAGAACCTCATATATCCTTCTTTATGGAGTTTATCAGTGAAGATGAAGAAGGAAATGAGAGTATAATGATAGAAAATTTCCCCATTATCCAGGAGTACATTGGCATATTTCCATAAGAGTTTCTCTAACCTCCCCTAGGAAGAGAGGCAATGTTCCCCATTAAAATTATACCTGGATCTCATCTGATATAAAAGACACCATATATGATGGGAAATGTGGAGCTGGAGGAATTAAATAAGAAACTACAAGATCATTTGGAGAAGGGGTTTATCCGTCCATGTTTCTCTCCTTGGGGATCACCTGTTCTCACTATGAATAAGAAGGATGGATCAATGTGGATATGAATTAATTATAGAGAACTAAATGAGATCATAGTGAAGAACAATTATCCACTCCCAAGAATTGAAGACTTATTTGACCAACATCATGGTGATCAACTCATATTTAAGATTTATTTTCCATCTATTTATCATCATTTGAGGGAGAATAAAGGAGATATTCTAAAAACATCCTTCGGATCAAGATATGGGCATTATAATTTTGTTGTTATGCCATTCATACTGACGAGTGAACCTGCTATTTTTATGGATTTGATGAATATAGTCATTAAAGGCTACCTCGATATCTTTGTGGTAGTTTTTATTGATGATGTTATGATATATTCCAAAATTCATGAGGATCATGAAGATAATGAAACGGGTTTTTTTTTTGAAAAATCTACAGAAGGTGATTCTTTTTGGAATGGTCAACAAATGTGAATTTTGGTTATAAAAATTTGGATTCAAGGGGTAATTTTTTAACAATGAAGGAATCATAGTTGACCCTACAAATACAAAAGTTATAGAGTGGCCATAGCCTATAACAATAAAAGAGATTAGTTGTTTCCTTGGATTAGAAAGACATTATACGAGTTTGTGAAAAAAATATCACAAAATTCATATCCATTAACCATGTTAACTCGAAACGAGGTCATGATCATATGGAAAAGGAGTGCGAGGATTGTTTCCAAGAGATGATGAAGATATTGGTTACTAAACCTATGTTAACACTTCACTCATGTGGAGAAGGATTAATTATTTTCAGCGATGCATCATTGAAAGGGCTTGGGTGAATCCCCATGAAAAATGAAAAAGTCATTGTTTATGGATCTCAATAGTTGAAGACTCACGATCAGAACTATCATATGAATTATCTGAAGTTGGATGTGGATTTTTTTTTTCTCAGAGGAAATGGGGGCACTATCTTTAGGTAGAGAAATATGATACATACATAATCCATCAAAGATTGAAGTATATTTTCACACAAAATAAATTTAACACGAGACAAAGGAGATGTTTGGAACTTCCTAAAGACTATGATTGTACAATTAATTATCATCATGGAAGAGAAAAAAAATTTGTTGATTCATTAAGCAGGAAAGACCTAGTTATTCTGTCCATGATGAGGATTCAAAGTGATCCTTAGATAAATGACCTAGTAAATATGGACATGGGAATTATAAGGGAAGGGACATCATCAAAACTAACCCAAATGATTTCTCAACCGTCATTACTAGAGAAGATCAGTAAATATCATGAAGTAGATCCTTTATTATAGAATACGGTTTAGGCTATGAAGGATGGAAAGTTTCTTGAGTTCAATATTGATCAATAAGGTGTACTAAAATTTCATACCTGACTATATGTTTCTTCTATTCCAGAAATTAATAAGTATCTGATAGATGAAGTTCATTGCTCTACTTTCTCTATACATCCGAGAGAGAAAAAATGTATAAAGACCTTCTTAATCATTATTACTGGGATAATATTAAAGGTGTGATTGTTGAATAAACATAAAGGTTCCTGGTATGTCCGCAAGTGAAGGCAGAGTGACAACATCTTATAGGGGTATTGTAACCACTACCCATACCATCATGGAAGTGGGACAATATCACTATAGAAGTCGTCCCTGGTCTCCTGAGAACTTCTAAAGGAAACAATGTGATATGGGTTATTGTGGACCATCTCACCAATACTGCACATTTTCTTTCCATTCAGGATGATTTCTCTCTTAATCAACTTTCCTGGATTTACATGAAGGAAGTTGTAAGGATGCATGGAGTTCCACTTTATATCATATCTGATCATGATCCAAGGTTCACATCAAAAATATAGAGAAATAGTCAACATTATCTGAACACCAAATTGAATTTCTGTATGTCCTATCACCGCCAAACTAATGAAAAATCTAAACGAACTACTCAAACAATCGAGGACATGCTGAGAATAGGTTCAGTGGAATTTAGTGGTTGATGGGATCAACATATCCCTTTAGTGGATTTCTATTACAAAAAAAGCATCCATTCGAGCATTCATATGGCACCCTATGAAGCTCTATATGTAAAGCGATGTAGAAATCCTACTTATTGGCATGAATCTGGTGATAGAAAGCTTCTTAGGGAAAATCTTGTGCAAGAGATTCTACAAAAAGTCCACGCCATCCAACAACACATTAAGGCTGCTCAGAGTCGACCAAAGAGCAATGATGAAAAATGTTGAAGGGACTTGGAGTTTGATGTTAGTGAAAAATACATTCTTAGAATTTCACCATAAGAGAGAGTTATCTGGTTTGGGAATAAAAAGGAAGCTCATCCCTAGGTATATTAGCCACATTGAAATCCTTGATCACGTAGAAGCAGTGGCCAATCGATTTGTAGTTACTTTAAATGTAGCACTTGATCATGACTTATTCCATGTATGCCTCTTGAATAAGTACATACTTGACAAATTACATGTACTAAATCAAGATGTGGTACAACTAGAACATGACTTCTCATATGAGATGAAGCTGGTGGAGATATTGGACCATAGAGACAAGGTTATACGCAATAATAATACACACCATGTTAAGGTGTTGGGGAGAAACCAAAAATGTGAAGAAGCCATGTGGGAACCAGATGAGTCTACGAGGAAGTAGAACCCATATGTTTTCTCTTCTAAGCGTATGCGTTAATTTTTTTGGGACAAAATTTTTTAAGGGGGATGAATATAACAACCCGAACTTTTAAATAATATTTATTTCCTGAATATGTGTTTTATTTTATTTTATACTAAAAAAACTATATCCTTCAATTGATGAAGTGAGATTAATTAAAATAATACCACTAAGTTCGTACTATTATATAACTGTTGGTCAATATGACCATTGGAAACTATGTTCTTAACATTATGATTGTTGTTTATAAATACAAGGGAACCCGATTAATTAATACATAAATAAGAGTAGATGGCCTCATCTAGAAGAATCGAGCCATATGAATCCCATATGTGAAATCTTGAGAAAGAGGTTGTATCACTGGGCTTTGCTCTGGGCCAAGCCCAAGACAAACTACAACAAGTGAATCTTGAACAGAATCACATATAAGAGATGTTCAAGATGATAGAAATCTGCACTCAGGAAATGTTTTCTGAGCTGCCCCAAGATTCTATCACCATAACATATCTTACGCTTAGCTCTTATGCATGTGTTATAAAGGGCTATGTAACAAGGCCTTAGTTACTTTGTGTAATCCTTTTTTATAAATAAAATTCTTATTTATACTTATGGAAAATTTGTTTATTTCAAATGTCCTGATAAATAGAGGATGAATTTATAAATGTTTTATATTAATGATGAATTTCGTAAAAAATATATCTTAATATATTTTTCCCTATATTTTAAATAATTAATAATATAAAATAATTTTCAAAAAGTTTTCTTCTAAAATTGTGACCAGTAAGAAATTTATATTCTAATAAAACCAAAATAATTTTTAGTGAATAGTAATATACAATTATGAATAGTAATATATATAAATTAATTGTAAATCGGCCAAAAAATAGAAACATCACCCATGAATGTGTAAATACAGTTTATACATAAAAATAGTGAGAAAATGACCATAATATATGTTTTGGTATTTTTTTATGTTGTAAATATTTTATTTACATTTTTATAATTAATTTAACATGTTAAAATGGAAATGTATTTTCATAAAATGTAATCATAAATTATTACTTTATTTTCTTGTGGTTATACAATAATTGTATGAGACCATGATTACCTTTTCAAGGTGTTACAAAACAAGTTATAATTTTATAGTTGTTTTTTATTAAATAATGATATTATTTAAAAAATAAATTTAAAAAAATATTAAAAATATTTTCATTAAATGGAGTTATCTTTTTAAATTAGATCATCTATATTTGTTTTGGCGGAATTTATGATATTTTTATACAATGTTTTGTTTTTTAGTGAAATGTGAAGATAAAGTTATGTGTTTTAGTGTGTTTAATGAAATAATTTATGATGTAATAATTATGGTCAACTTTTGAATAGTAAGATATGTTATGATGTTTGATAAGTGGTCAATACCATGTGAAAATTCCAGGGGAAAGCTCATGGTTTTTCAAATACCACGGATGAGGTGTCCCTTGGAAATTAATTAAATATTTCCTCACATTTTCTATAAATTCAAATACATTCCCTCATTCCATTCATTCCAAAAATTTCTTTAACAAATCTCTGATCTTTTTACATCTCAAAAAGACTGCAAAAGGTGCCCATAAGCCCCCAAGGCTGCGACCTTCGAGCTTTGAAATTCACTCTTCAAGGCAATGGATTCTTTCACCCTCCTCTTTTAAGCCATGACTTCATTTATGTTTTGGATTCTAGTATCCATATTAATATGTTGGGGTATTTTATTATATATCTTTATTACTGTCCATTTCATTTCCAAATAATTATAAACCCTTTCCAATCTCATCAATTTATTATCATAAATTTTTTGTTATGTCGTTAGGCTACCAATTTTTTTAAAATGAAATCCAATTTTCTCTTTTCATTAATGTTTCCATTTCATATGGTATGTTTTTTAAATATCCGCACCATGATCTTATTTCTATTTTATTCTAATCCTCTTCTATAAAATGATTCATTTTTGGATGGGAGACCCTAGTCCCCTTTCATTTTTCTTTTTCTAAAACCTTGTTATATAGCCGTAATGCTATAGAAACTTTTTCTCAAAATTTTTCTCTCTTTCTCTCTAGAAATTATCTTGTTTTATTTATGAGAATATCCACATATATTTTCATTTGTAGGGGTATTTATAAAGACATAATATTGATATGTTTGATTCGGTAATTTACATACTTATAAACCTCAATACCTTTCTGTGGGTTATAAATGACATAATTATATTATTTTTATGCAATTTTAAAACGTCATGATTCTGGAATGAAACCCATTAATTTTATTCTCATAGGATTATCATGAAATGTATGATTATGATCTATGTGTATCACATGAAAATAATGACATATTAAGGGTTCACCCTAATATCACTCCAATGCTCTGTGTAAATAATTAATTTATAGAGATAACAAGTTTCCCGATACCTTGGTGAACATGCTTGGAAATTTTTATGACGCCTTGGGGATGAAACATAGTGATATGTTCATGAATGTCAAAATTAATTGTTGTAGACCCATTTTCAAGTTATTATTTATTTTATTGTTGCTATTATGTGCCTCTTTATCAATAATTTATGATATCCCTCATGTTTTTATTGATATCACTCAAGATCAAATGTAAATTAATTCACTTGTTTTTCTTACTAGGCCTTCAGATCACCCTTTACTTTTATGTATATATCCATGTCATGAGATTCAATAGTTTTACATAGGATGAACTTTTAAAGAGGATTTTAAATGGGATTTATAATAGTGTTTTATGTTTCCAGTTTTTTTCAGATTTCCTCTACACTAGACATTAAAGATCCTATTTTTGTAAAATCAGATGAAATTTTACTTTATAAAAGGCGAGATTCCATTAATTACTTATTAAAATCATCGATACAAGTGTTAATCATTTCATTTTTCATTATAATTTTGAATCGGATATTCTGGTCCTTGTACTTTTATAATGGTTAAATAATATCATAAATATTAATAATGATATAAATATAATTAATATTAATTATATATGTATTTATGTATATATTCATTTATATGGGTTATATATAGATAAATGAATTACACCCTTCATGGAGATGGTTGGTCATACATGTGAAAGAACATTTTTTAACTTTTCAATGGATGGATTGAAAGAATGGTAAATAACAATTAGGATTTAATGAATAATTATTTTCTAATATATATAATTTAAATTTATTAAATATACCCTAATAACTATCCACATAAAATGAAAATATAAATCAAATCACATAGATTCTTGGTGGTGGTAGTCCACATTTATGCATGAGCGACATTATTTTTTTACAACACACATGAATATAAGAACGTAAATATGAAATGATAATTAAACAAAACTAATTATGTCATAAATATAATTTATAAATATTAAAACTATCATAATAACTATACATTGAATATGATGATGGAAAAATTAGTTACTTCAATATGTGGGGACAAAAGTTTTATGTATGAATGAGTGAGGTTTTAATTTTATATATGATATAGATGAGATAAAAAATGGTATAAATTTAACCATAATAATATCTTATAATATGTTTGATATTGTAATTATTACTTTAGAATAGGTATAATAGATTTAGATGATATAGAAGAAGAATAAATTTGAAATAGTCGGTATAGATGATTAACTCTTCTTCGATATACTTCGTTTGGATATCTTTTCAAGGAGAATATGTTTTTTATTTTGGGAGGAAAATAAACTATAAAACATGTATATGTATTTTGGGAAGAGAAAAGAGTTTGGGTTGGTTGAATAATATGGCTCAACGTGGAGTAAATAAAATAGGGGATGTGTGTTATTTTATAAGGAGATGAAAATACACACTTTGTATCACTAAAATGATTAAAAATTTAATTTAGTTATTTTCAAAAAAAATTCATCCAAATGTAAATTTAATCCACAAAAAATATTCTATTGAAAATAATCCTCACCCAATTATATTTAGATATGATTTGGTGTCATCTTGAAACTTATATTTTAGATTATTCCTTCGGTTAACATATTTTATCCTGAACTATGGAATTTAATTTTACAACATTAAAGGGATATACTCTATCTTATAAATTATAGATTGAATAATAAATAGAAATTATATAAAATTTTATATAAATTATTATCCAATTTGTTTAGAGAAATATTTTTAAGATTATGATATACATTAATAATATATATGTATTGTAAAATCTATTAATGTAAATTTAATAACAATTCACATAATTTTATGTTGAAAACTACATGAGGGAAATTTAATTTTAATATAAATATTTCCAAGAAATATAATATGTAATATATATATTAAAAATGAATCTTATAATTATAATCACCCAAAAATATTATTTTTAGAGTTTTTAAAATAATTTACTTGAATTTTATACTTTTTACAAAAGAATATGTTATTATTGTGTATGAATATTATGAAGTTATATAATAAATAAAAAAGTAAAATAAAAATTAAAATAAAAAAAATTAATATGTTAATTTTGAATAGTTTTAATCATTCAACATGTATATTAACTCTAATAAATTTCTTAAGAATTTTATTTAATATGTTATTTTGACTATACCAGTCTAACACATGTATTGAATATGGATTTGGATAGGATAGTTATTATGTAAATCTATGATTTATATCTAAAAATAAAAATCATAATTTTTTTTTATTAATAATGTTAATCAAGGATGGTTCCATCTCAAATATTAAATTTAGGACACCAAATTTGACCTTTCCAGTGCTATGTAAGGGCCACATCAGCATTGAAACATATTTTAATAATTATATTTAAATCAATTATTATTTGAATTTTTTGATTTCAATTAATATGATATTTTTTATAATAAAAAACAATTTATTTAATTATTTTTAATTTTTTTTATATCATTTCAATGTCGTGGTGCTATTATAATAGATATAATATTTCATAAAGCTATATTTTTTACCATTCAAAAAAAAATTAATTTTCTAGAAAAATATAAAAAATTAATCCTATTATAAATTTGACTCATTGAATCGAAAAAAATAACATCAAATTATTACCCTATAAGTTAAAATTTTACATTTAATAAAAATGTGTAAATTGAATTGAAAAATAGTTCTGAAAAAATAAATTATTCCCCAAAATAAACATATACAAAAATAAATTATAATGATGTTTCATAAGCAATTAATTATATTATTATTAACTAATTTATTGAAATGTTAATTTTGGATCATATTCAATGAATAATTAGGCATTTAAAATAAAATAAATTATCTATTTTATAAAAAACATAAAAACGTTATTTTCACAATTCACTGGAAAATCACTTTTGTAAAATTCACCAAACACATCACCCTAAACTAATTTTGATATGATGCTTTAAAAAATTATGTTCATTTTATAAAAATATTATAAATGATATAAAACTTAATTATAAAGTTTTCTAAAAAAATGTAATAATTTTATTTTGATGAAAATGTATTTTTTTAACAATATATTGACATTACAAGAAATTTAGTGCTTATTTCAAAATAATTAATAAATAAATTTGGATAGTTTGACTTCTATATATATTTTTATAATTTGGTTAATACTATTCATACACAAATGTTTAATATAATGGATATAACTAAATTTTTTCAATAATTATAATTCATGGTCTATTTAATCTTGGTGTTCCATTTTGTATAATCCATCAAACATTTAGTTGTTTTAAAATATCCAGGAATACATTGTCTCTATCTTCAATAAATTTCACCATGGAATTTTTGTCTTGGTCATCAGAGTGTCAATATTGTAAAATAAATTTTTTAATCACATCTTGTATAATGTGTTAATAAAACATACATTAAAAAGAGAAATTGGGAGACATAGATTTTACCGAAATTAATATTTAATCGGGTTCACTGAATAGGATATATTTTTGGGATGTTAAAATATATACATGTCGGAGGAAATAAATTCCAAAATACTAATCGTGAGTGATAGAGAACAACATCATGATAAAGTTAATTACTAGAAAACCATAAATCTACGAGGGGTGAAAATTTCATTGATTAATTATAAGTGAAGTTAAAAGTAACACATTTTTACTTCATGATCATTTTCCTAAAGATGAGATATAATATTAGAATCACGATACAAAAAATATGAAAATATATTAACATAATTTTTTTCCATTTCATAATAAAAATTTTATCATTTGGATGTGATTAAATTAATTTCAACTTTATCTTAGTCCAAGAAATGTCGATCATTTTTTTCATATCTAAAGCATGAAAATTAATTTTTAATGAATCATAAGATTCATAAATGATTGAAATTTATTTATTCAAACAAATATGTATATATTAACGAAAACTAAAATTATATACCCATTTTTTCCAATATGGATAAATAAAATATTAATCTCCAAATCCTTAACAATTACATCGAGAGTTTAAACTAATCAATTTCATAAATATTTTACCATAAGGACATTAAAAAATATAAAAAATGAATTTAAAATAAAAAAATTTAGAAACAATTTCACTAAAATTCCAAAACCAACAAGAAATTATTACCCCAAACAAAATAATGTAGCTCTTAATGCCACATACCAAACATGTGAATATCATTATCATATTTTCCATTAAAATATTGTAGTAACTACTATTACCATAAAATATCAATGAAAAAATACATGATTCAAAAAAATTCCCTCGTGTCATCCATTAAATAAAATAACAAATTATTGAATATATTCCATAAATCCAAAATAATAAACTCCTGAAAAAATAACATAAAGACATTGTCATCGAATCCATAATCAGTTCCAGGTCACCAATACTATTCCAATTATGTTATCAATTTTGATCTTTATATGTTTCAGGATTTTTATAACCATGATAACATGATAAAAATTATTCAAAATAATAATTATATATTTAAAAAACATGAACACTTAAATCATTCCACTTCAAATCAACATAACATATGACCTTCAATTTACTAGGAGTTAGATATTGAAGCTGGGAATTGATTAAGATCATGAACATGTTCCTCACACATAATACACTAAAATATAAGTGGAACCTCAATATATGGTTCATATCCCTCCATTTAACTATTCATTTTTGAACCTAATTTCATTATATATTTCATTTTTTCACACATAAAAAATATTCTCATTCCATGGAGAAATTTCCTAGAGTTCTTCTTCCCACGTATATGATGTTTAGTAAACAGAATATTCTCCCCTCACGTTCTTCCTGAAATTCCAATTTTCTACTGTTATATGTCTTTTTAAACACATTTATGTTGTTATTATTAATCATATGAAAAGTTATATAATTAGGCATAAAACTATGGGTTTTCATAAAAACCCCTACTTCACATGGTTACTAATGAGTACAATCATTCCATTATCCATCAAATTCAATGTTAACACAATTCCTCATCATTCCATCGATTTAACAAAACCAATTTTCACAGTATGAGAAAAAAATAAGCATAGTGGAAATAAATAATAATGAAAAATAACTTATTAGGTATATAAATCATGACACATTCTTTTCAACCAATGACACCCCATTTTTAAAATCGACCATACATGAATATAATCTTTTAAATCTTTAAAAATGGATTGTAAATTAAATTTTAAATTATCCCATGAGTATCCCTTAGGTGTGTCAGACAACATTTGTAGCAAGAAAACACTCACCATGAACCAGAATTTTGGAATGGGTATACTCGACCAAATATTTTCACGTTTATTACCCATATGCATATTTTTCAAAACTACATCCACTTTCAATATCCAAACTTGATTGTATTGATAATTAAAACACATAATTTATTCCTAAAAAATAATTTGGATATTATCCTATACTTAGACTTATCCATTGGGTTTTTACCATGGTTCTTTAATCCTAATCAATAAAATTAACTAAACCTAAACTCTTATAAAATCTATAGAAACTCTTACTTTACATATATCAATATTACAACTTTTATTTCATTATTCTATGTATTTCAGAAATACACAACTTATAACTACAATGTTTTGTTGTCCTTGGATACTATATATAAAATTGTATTAGTACATGAATGAAATTCAATATATTAGATAAATGTATTCCCACTTAGTAATATTCAAATACATAACATATATAAACATTTATTTAGAACATAGATAAAGTAAACATAAGAAAGAATGAGCTGAAATTCTTAGTATAGTAAAATAATGGAGATTTCAATTATCAATAATAATTATATATCAAAAAGTGTATGTTAAAAAGGGAATAAAATTTGAAAACCACACCCTACATATCATATATCATAATATTGATTCATGGTATAAATCATCGAAATTCCTAAGACATTAATTAAAAAGTTATCAAAGAATATAATATATGATATTATAATATTGTAATAAGACATAAGATTGTTTCACACACAAAATCATATAAAATCATTTCTTTAGTAGTCAAGGCTCACTTCCATGACTATTATATTATATTGAGTTAACTCTCCATTCAATTATATCATCTTTCAAGGTTCACTCTCAAGACTAGTATTGTGGATTCAGATAACTCTCTATTACGTAGTCAAGGTTCACATCAAATAAATTCATAGTGGATTGGGCTCAATCCACATTATTTTTGTAATAGTTTGTCCTATGATTGTTGTTGTCATCATATAACCATACAAAACTTGTTTAACTCCTCTTTATCATCCTTATTATCTCATGAGATATACAACATTACCCAATGATTTGGATGTATATATAATTATGATCCCTCCCATAACGTAATGAAAAAATAAATATTTATTCCAAAATATCATAAAATATTCATTATAGTATATCCCATGGAATTGAAATGGGTTTACTAAACATTTCACAACTTCATTATATCATAATCAGTGAAAAAGAATAAATTTCCAAAAAAGATTATCATCATAATAAAATTCCTTTTATTGAAAGAATTATGAATGTATCATTTGATCATAACCCTTGTAAAACATATCTTACATAAATGGATGTCATATTAGTGGATAAATTCCTTTAAAAGGTCACATAGAACATATCTTTTTTGAAAATATCCTTTTCACTATTAAATCACTTATTTAAAATATATTGATTTACCAAATAATAAAGAAAAAATTTTATTTGAAATGAACCAAAGAAAATTTTAAATTAATCTTTAATTATTTTAGTGTCCACAATGGTAGGAAATTCCATTCATGTCGTATAAGTTTAAAAAACATTAGTTTCACACTTTTGAAAAAAAGTTCATGGAGCATCTCATTTGGAAAAAGATAAAAAATTCCATTTAACCCATTGTTTGAAAAAGATAATCATTAGTAAAAATGAATTTAAAAAATCATAAGAGAATGATAAAAATGTTCTTGAATGCATTTTTTTAAACATGGATTTGGAAGAAAAAAATATTTCAATACAAGAGAGAAATAAAGTTAGTTATTATTAAAAACATACACTTTGTATATTTAATTCATAAAGTGAGGAAAATGAAAGTAAAATTTCTAATATCCATAAATATACAAATAATATAAAATTAATGAGTTTCATAATGGTATAATCCTAAAAGTTTCTATTTAGATTCTTATTAATAAACCATCTTGATAAACAGTGATATTTTAACATAAAACCCTTACCACCGTTAAAACATTTGAATATTAATCCCAAAGAAGTAATAATATCAATTGAATCATTATATATAACTAAAATAACTATATTAATTATATAATATTTCAAAGGGTCATTTTATACATGATACAAAATAATTGAGGGTTGAATATAGTACAAATGTACATTAAATAAAAGTGAGACTAGAAATCCATTACCTCAAATACAAATTTCTTTTAATGGGATCTAGAAACTTGAATAGATAATATAATTTTATTATAATAATATACGTGAATAATATACGTATTTATAGTAGCATATATATTTCACTGATAACATGTTAACCCGCATTTATATATATTTGCTTATTTATTATATTCATTTCTACGTGATTAGTCTTTCATATTTTAGAAGAATTCTAGTTTGGTAGTTCTATTTCATGTCTTTTGATCATTGTTCCATAATATAAATAAATTTATTAATTATATAAATATCATATATATTTATTAATAATCTATATTTACAATCATCAATTTATTATAGAGAATTAAAGTATTATTATATTGTTCTTGGAGATGGTAAGTTGTATGTACGCATTAATGTCATTTTTACTTTTTGAAAGATAGAATAAGATAAAGGTATATAATAATTAAAATTTGTATATTAAATATTACATCATAAATATAATAAATATTAATAAAATATATCTATGTTACCATCCAAATAAAATGGAAATGAAAAATAAATCACATCGCTTTGTGGAAGGTGTAGACTACACGCACGCACGAGTGACATTTAAATTTTACAAAAGTTTAGAATGTTAGATAACAAATGTGATATTAAAATTATGAATATATAATTATTTCATAAATATCATTTATAAACTTTAAACCGATCATAATAAAATTCCTAGAAATATGTTGATGGAAAACCAAAATAGACATCTATATTGAGATGGTAATTAGTAAATGACCACAATTGATCTTTTTATATTATATATGACAAAAAACTGAATGAAAATGGTATTAAACTAATCATAATAATATAAATGTTTATTTATGAAAATTTATTAATTAATTTTTCCTTGGTAAAATATATTTATATGATGTTTGAGAAGAATATTTTTGAATGAATCACTAAATTTGATCACCTATTCTTTGGTAGAATTATTTTACATTTACTTTTAAGTGAAAATGGTTATAATTTTGGAAACAAAATATCCACTATAACTTGTATGAATAGTTTTTAAGATTAATGTATATGTTTTGGAAATTATAGATGGATAAAATTGGTGTAATGGAATGTGATAATCTGTGTACTTTTATAATGGAGGGAAATGACACACTAGGAATTATAGAAAAAATTTAAAATATAAATAAATTATTTAAATACAAATGCATGAAAATGGTCCTAGAATAAAATATAAACAGTATAATGTAAAAATATCATAATCCAATGAAATTTAGATAGTTTTTGTTACATTTCAAAACTTATCTTTTCTTTTAACCACTTGGTTAAGAAACCTTATCATTAACCACGGTAATTACATTTTCAATAGTAAAATCATTTAATTTTATATATAAAGTGAAAATGGCTCAAATTTTCTAATTTATGAAGTAGTATACCCTTTATCATCATAATTCCATTATTTCAATTTTTTTATTTTTTTAATAAAATTAATGTAATATATGATTCATTAAATATTATTAATGTGATTTTAAGATCTATTCACATAATTTTCCTATTAAAACAACACAAGAGAAGTGAAATTAGAATAAAAATTAGTCAGATATCTCTAGTATGTGATATTTTTCTAAAAAATTAATTTTACACATTAATTTAAAAAAATATTACATTTTGAGTTTTAACATCATTAAATTGAGTTTTCTAATATTTCCATAAGCATTTTGTCGATGTTTTTTAATAAATATTTAGTAATTATTTCATACCTAAAATTCCAAAATAAATTAAAATACATTAAATAAGTTCAATTTTAATGTTTATAATTTTTAAATATGTATATTTACTAACATCTATGTCATGTAATCTTAATTAGTATTATATTTTGACCTTTCCAGCATTGTGAAAGAATTACATAAGTACATAGATAATACACTTGTTAATATAACTAAAATATTAATATATACTGATATAAATAGTCAATAATACTTAATATATGTTAAAAAAGTCGACTGAGGACATATTACATCTGAAATAGTTTTTAGGACACAAAATTTGGCTTTTCTGATGTTGTGCAAGAACTACATCGACAATGGAAATGATTTTCATATTTATCATGAAATAAATTTTAATTAATATAATTTGAAGTATTTTTGTTTTATATTTTTACTATATTTTTATGAAAAATTCTTCTAGTAATTTTAATTTATTTTTATATCATATTTATTTTCTCACAGTATCATATAAGATAACGTATTTCATATAAACTGTATTATCATACTATTCACCAAAAATCTATCTTCTATAGAAAAATCTCAAAAATTTATTCTAGGATAAATTATAATTGGTCAATGAAAAATTAAATTATTTTTATGAAATTAAATTTATATAATTTATATTATCTACTTTTAATAAATATTCATAAAATGCAATGAAAAACATTTATGAGAAAAAAAATTTATAACCCAAAAATGAGCTTATAAAAAGTCAATCATAATGAATATTATTATGCAATTTATTAAATAATTTCATTATAAATGATAACTATGTAAATTTTAGATGCAATGCAGCAGATAATTAGACATTAAAATTAAAATAAATTACAATTTTATAATAAATGTACAAAAAATGATATTTTCACTACACAAAGAAAACTAAATATTTTCTGAAAAATCCATTGATTTTACCCTAAAATAACAATTATATGAAGATTTAAATTAATAATTTAACTTTATCAAATAATTTTTAATAATTTCATTGAAAATAATAATAATAATTTTACTCAAAAATCAATTAATTTTTTTTGAAGGATAAGTTGACATTACTAAAATTTAGTAATGATTTCATAAGAATTGATAAATAAATTTTTATTGAATTAAATGTTTATATATATAAATTTAATAATGTGGTGATTCATATTCAGATATTAAAATTTAATGGATAGGTTATAACTATAATATTTAAATAATAATATTTCAAGGCTCGTTTAAGCTAAATGATGTGTGTGGTATATTCCCTCGAACATAGTGTTCTTTTAAAATCTCATGGTTTTAAAAAATTTCAATGGGATGTTATATCCACTAACCATACCAAGGTTTAATGTGTAGAAAATCACCATATATTTTTACATAGTTTATCCAATCAAATTTTTTGAAAATAATTCCATATGGTTCTAGTGGGTTTTCCCATAAAGACTGCCCACATCAACGTTATTTGAGATGAATTATAACTTGACTAATGTGTGAAATTATACATTATAGAAATGGTGATGAAACATGAAACAACTCTTTTGATTATATATAATTAATATTTTAGGTTCACCTTTACATTCAATTATATCTCTTAAATGGAAGTAAATATATAGTTTAATTTTAATGAGAAATATAACCCTCATTCAAAAGGTCAATCTGAAAGGACAATTCATTCCTTGGATGTCATGCTTAGAGCCTCATATATAGACTCAAATAAGGAATTTTGTAAACACATCAATCCTTAAATGTGATAATTATGTAAAATTTGTGTGTTTATATCATTTTATGTGATTTTTTAATTATATGTGGAGTTATGAGAGTTTGGACCCAAAAAGAGAGAATAAAAGAAGGAACCTGATGTCTAAGAGACCATTGGTTACCCAGTGGCTCATGGATGGGTATTTAGTAGTGTTTGAGGGGTCTAGGTGTTTTTGGTTGGACAGTCAGGTATATATTTTTTTTGTAACGGTACCATAGAGGCTAATAAGAGAAAACCATTATAAAAAAAATTCAAATTTGGTCTCTTAACTTCAAAAGTTTATTTTAAGTGCATAGATGAACATGGATAGACCTATAGCGTTATTTCAAACATGAATGTGCTTGAAGGAGGCATGGGTGATGTCCATAGTGATGCTGCTAAAAAATGGTTGAAGCAGGAAAGGACTTCACATCATGAAGAGTTTCATGACATTAAAGTTGGATTCACGTCGTGTAATATTTCAATGATTGAAAAATAAATAAAATAATTAGGATACGATTTTTCTACGGAAACAGAACTCGATGAATTTCATGATGTGAAATGGCATTACAGATTTTGTAATCCACCAATGTTGTAATTTTATAAAACATTCCAGCTGCTTGAGTTGTGAAACCCAACTGCTTCTAATTTCCTCTCAT
This sequence comes from Viscum album, assembly GCA_963277665.1. NCBI lineage: Eukaryota > Viridiplantae > Streptophyta > Magnoliopsida > Santalales > Viscaceae > Viscum > Viscum album. Next base: position 234,695,391 of record OY728141.1, read on the forward strand.
TCATTCTAGGTGACCCATTAGTCCCCTACTTGGCATTTTGGATATCCCATAGATAGAAATCGATGTTGAGATTCCATCTTATATACACAGTGGTGTTACTTTATCCATGTTTTTCCCTTAATTTTCATGTGGTTTATCCAATAATTGTCCTCTTATTTTTTTCTATGTGATCAAAAATGATATCCATGTACTTAATTCAGTTTCATTAGTTTTTTGTTGGTGTGTTTTTATTATGACATCCTCTAGGGGATATAGTTGTTCTGGGAGAGCTGATCAGGATCCATGGCATGGATCATTTCTTGGGCAAATAATTTCATTGTCCTTCTGATGTTGGGGATTCATTTATTCTATATTTATATATGTGAAATCATAATGTTATCATTCATTATCCCTTAATGTAACAATGAAGTTGAACTAACTATATCAATGAACAAGATTAAATAATTAACATCGATGGTATGACAATGTTGTTTCTTGTTACCATGATAACGATTTGCCTCCCAATTTTTTAGATAGTTTGATAGCTATTCCATTCTTGGATTAGTTTTTTTTATGATGGAAATTAGTAATGAATGTAATGCTAGAGTATGATGATAATTAATAGGATAAATGGTTAAAGGGGTATGTTTAATGAATCTTGTTTTTGTTGGCGTAATTTGATGTTAACATAATTGATACAAGTGGGAATGTCGAAATTTAATTGGTTAATGAACCTAAAGAATGTTTATGCTTCTTTAAAATAGAAATAAATTCACATAAAATTAATTTTCTAATTAATTATTTATATCTTATGATATCATGTTTCATATTATTTCCATAGTTTGAAACACTTAATTTAAAATTGGTTAATTTAAGATGGAATAAGAACTAGTTTTGTGAAAAAATATAAATCCACGGTATGGCCTTATTTTCCCACATGATTGTAAATTCAATGTTCTTTACGATTTAGAGTCATAAGAGCTCTATGTGTGTGATGGATTCTTTCCTTAATTTACAATCAAATCTTGTTTTCTATTTTGGTTTCCTACTACTTCTGATATTGTTTAGCCTGGAGGGCTATTGTTGAATTGGGGGAAGGGAGGCCCAGATTGGATATGAGATTAGGATGGATGATCCAGGAGGGTTGTGGTACATGGGGTAGGGAGTCATGGTTTTTGTTGCAGTAGTTGAAACCTAGGTTTGTGAGATGCATCAGTTTATGAATTTGGTGTTATGAAGGAAATCAAAGTATAAAGAATGGGTTGAATCCAAGATTACCCATTAATATGAATCTTGAAATCTTTTTTGAATCTATGTTTTGTCTATCATCCATGTTATTTGATTTCTCCCCCCCCCCTTCTTGAGGTAGATAGATTGGTTTTTTACTATCTTTCCATGAGAGGTTAATATGCATGGGGAATTCCATGTTATTTCTGTGTGGATCACTATGTGGTTCGATTATTTTACTCTCATTTTATTTTTTCGCAAAGACAGAATAGTTAATCCATCCAATTAGTATATTATGATCCTTGTGATTTTAGATAGTAGAATTTTATTATAGACCACCTGGTGATATGGAAAGTAATGTTGTAAAAATAAAGAATAAATATTTTACATTAGGAGTTGAAGCATACTGGAATTCAAATTTGATGTTATAATTCTATGATATTGTGAACTCTGTTTTCAAATTCATAGGAGGAATTTATTTTTTTGAGATGATAATGAAATGAAATGTGTAAATGATAATGGTTAATTAATGATTAAAGAATTAATTAACATAATTTGAATCTAATAAAATGGATAAAGTAACTAATGTAACTCTTTAAATGGTTATGTTCTTATAGAATATCTAGTTTTATAGTAGCTTTCAGGTGTCCGAGACATGAAAGTAGAAATTGAGTATAAGATTATGTCATTCCCATAGTGTGATTTTGATCTCTATTATATCATGTACATTTTTGTTTCTAATCAATATTGTACCCTATCATTTAGGGAAATTGAAAACACAGGGATTCTGATCCCTAGGGGTATTTTACCCAATATATTGGTGGAAGGATGGATTGATGACTACCCCCTTTGGATCCACTATCTTCTCATGGTATTTACTTATGCAGGTATGCACAGTGGTTAGTTTTACACATATATGTTTGTAGAGGGATGTAATTTCTTTATGTTATTTCATAGACATATATTTCGGATATAGTTTCCTGAAGGCTACTATATGAGTAATGTTTTTTGGTTATGATGGATTTAGAATCTTTACTCGTTTTGTGGGCCATAATGGATTGATGTATAGTACCTGATGAGTAAGACATGTTATGTGGGATGTGGTGGCTTTGGGAAAATAAATAGTTATTTTTGTTACATGGAGATGGTGGTGTGATTCATAAGGTCCATGATGAAACATTAGATGTGTATTGTGGTGATTCTCCATGGTTTATACGGTATAGTCCTTTTGAAAGGAGATTCTCAAGACATGTGACATTGGGGAAAAGTGGAAAACTTATGCGGAAGTAGTGGCATGGTACCCCTAATCGTTTTTATTATATTAGATTATATTTTATATGATACTTTGTTAGAGTTTACATAGTGTGTATTAGAACTTAGTATACATGTTTATGTGATAGGTTAGTTGCACTTGTGGTTCACTTTTATCTAGCATGCTTTCTTTTCAATATGCATGACATGTTCTGGGGAGGATCCTTCTCTGTATACTGCTATACTCACCCTATGTATATATAAACATTTTTCTCATTCCAGTTGGATCATGTTGTACATTAGGATGATTACTACTAGATTTTGGTTTGTAGGAGATGTTTGAGCATTGTGGCCGCTACCGTATTGTATTTTATTTTGGTAATCACAATTTTCCATTTATATTGTAGTAGTTCCAACATGACATTAAATTTGAGAACATGTGTTTCTTTTTTACTATTGTCTGAGCATGGGTGGGTTGGTGTCTATATTATCTTTTTCTTCTGCATGTGTTTTTCTTAGAGGGTAATGCCTCCCATCTGTATGTTTTTTACAACCTCATTACTAGTCGCCAACATGGGGCCTAATAAAGGTGGGACTTTGGGACCCTATCTCTCTTCTACCACTATTTTCCTAGGAGGGGTTCTCTTTTTCAGGACGGTATCATGATATTGTTGTATTAGAGCTGTTATTGAGGGATATAATAGATTTTAGTGTTAGGAAGAAGTGAAGTCGCATGGGTTTCTAGGGTAACAATGTCAACTATGTTTCTCAAGAGTTGTAATCATGTGAGACTAGATGAGGTAGAGATATTTAAGGCCCCATGTGATCTGATGCACGTACCATTAATCATACAGTTCAGACTAAACTAGCTGATATTGGTTTTAGGGTAGATACCAAGGAAAGGATAATGCATCATTATTATATGTTATTGTATTTTAATGATTAAAACTTGGGATGGGTTAACATAAAAAGAATAAAAGAAAAAAATAAATTAATTTTTAATTATTTCATATTCTAGGATTAGGAGTTCTAACTATTTCATATTTTTAAGGTATGAACCTAGGTCGACGTCCTCAGCAGGTTCACAAAGAATATGTTCAGTAGGTTGTGGGAAGAGATCTCTACAAAGGAGAGAATGATGATTGTGATGCTTGGAGGAAAACACCATGTGGGTTTTAGCACCATATTCAACAGAGGTATTATGGATTAGTTTCAGATGTAGTCATAGAAGACTGGTTGGAGGCTTTTGAGATTGATTGCAATTCGATCGATTCTTGAAAGGATTATGGGGAATCATTAGCAGTGATGATGTTGTGTGTGGAAATGAGGTAGTGGTGGTTGTGATTCCTCTGAGATCGTGAGGAGTCAGAAGTCTCAAGGGAGAAGTTCTCAAACAAGTTCAGAGCCTAGATTATTTTTTATCTACGTACGTGGATAGTATCCAGGATATTCATACATTTTGGAAGGGTAAATCTAGTGTTTGATAGTTTGGAATTCATTTCAGGATCCTTATGTGATATACTTTGAACCTATTTCAAGATGAGGAGGAAAGGGTGAGGAATTTAGGGGAGGCTTTGTGTCTATAGATCCAGCACCCGATCACCCCATTTATGTTAACGACTTATCTCAAGATGAATGAAAGAGTTTATGTCATCAAGGGGATGTTTTCAAGAACTAGATCACCATGACATGAGATTCATTAAGATTTCTCATGATTCAGAGCTATGGTCGAGACTTCCTCATTGTCAAGAGATAAGAACATCTGATAAGATGAGGTTAGGTACTAGCATTACATGTCTCTTTTCTCCCATTTCATTAGATCTGAGGAATATTGTAATGTATCAGATGTATATTTTTTTCTGGAGGCTGAGGTCATTATAAGGGGGAGTTTCTAACCATTCTGAGTAGTTGGTGTGTGTTATTTGTTACACATTAGATTCCACCATTAAGTCAGTTACATCCGAGACATAAAAAATAGGTTTCTCTATTTTAGGTTCAATATAGAGAAAATGCAGTCAGTAGAGTATAGACCTAATATTCTCCTCATCCTCAGCTAGAAGAGTGTGGAAATAGAGGTGGTCATTAGCCTGGCTAGAGTGGAAGTGGAAATGGTTTTGGACGGCTGATTTCTTTAGAATTACTGGAACTAGGCGATCCATTTTTTGTTCTAGGAACACATTTTTTTTCTACGTAGGTGCTTGCACTGTTTGATTCATATACAATGAACTTATTCATATCACCTTTTCTTACCAATGCATTGGGACTTGATGTAGATGAACATCTTATTCCCTTATTGTGGATGACACCCGTTGGGGGTTGAGATAACATTATGGAATTATTTAGAAACTATGAGCTAGTGTTAAGGAAGTAGTACAATTGGGATTTTTCATATGTTTAAGGGTAAAACCATATAAAATCATCCTTTTCCTGGGTTGGATGTATTTAGTGAAGGATATTTTTGATTTCTCCAAGATGTAGGTGGTTTTCATTGATGCTGATAGATATCTTGATGCATTTATTTGCAAGCAAGACCCTTGAATGGGTCAGAGGCAAGTTCTTTCCCTATAATCCCTGATGGATGAGTGGATGTTATGTTTTAGTTGGTTCATTGGATGGAATTTTTCATGGTCTTAGAATATTACCATGATGTCTATCCAATTGATTTTATAGCATTAATCACTCGATGAGAGATCAAGTTCAAGATCACGATATAGCCAGGTGTGTCTACAATCTCGACATCACTATATAGGATGTAACCTTTTGAGTTGCGAGAGGTGTGTATTCATCTTGATGTTATATTGAAGTGTGTTTTTTTCTGTTGCCCTTGTAACTATGGGGTGCACCAGTTTTTTTCATGACGAAGGAATCAATAATTTTTGATGTTATATCTATTATCATTACATGAACCATGTGATAGTGTAGAACCACAATCATCATCCATGGATTGATGATTTATTTTATCAAATTAATATTGAATTATTTTTCTTGAAGATCTATTTTCGATCATTATATAATTATATGTATGTGGAAGATGAAGAAATTCAGAAGAAATCTTTCCATCATCATCATGGGAATTATGAGTTTGTTTTGATGTCGTTTAGTGTAATGAATTCTACCATTGTGTTCATGCGGTTATGGAAATCCATATTCCATTAGTTCTTGGATACAGTCATGGTGGTTTTCATCGATGCAATCCTTGGATACTCCACATACAATGAAGATAATTAATTTAATTTACATTCCATTTTGGGAGTTCATTGTCATGATAAACTATTTTGGAAGATGACGAAGTGTGAGTTTTTGGATTGAGAAGTCTATTCCATAGGGAATCTTGTATCACAATTGGGAGTAGATGTGGATCTATCTAAGAAATAAGTAGTAGTGTCTTGGGAATCCACCTATATAGTGGTATATGTGTGAAGTTTCCTATGACTTATTGGTTATTATATGAGGTTCATAGAATATTTTTCTCGAGTTGAAACTCCTATAACAACATTAACTAGAAAAGATCATGTGTTCTTGTAGACACTATCAGTGCCAAAAAACATTTGAGTATCTGAAGAGGAAATTAGTCAGTTCTCCAGTTCATTATCTGTCAGTTGAAGAAGTTAAATGTAACGTTTTCTATGATACTTCTTGTCTTTATTTGGGTTTTGTTATGATGTAGAAAATAAAGATCCGTTATTATGGGTTTAAAATGTTACGTTCCCATGGGTGTAACTATTACACCCATGATTTTGAGTTGGTGATGATGATGTTTTCCCAAAAACTATGGTGACATTACCTCATCAGTGATCACTTTGGGTTCTTCACTGATTATTAAATCATAAGGTTTGTTTTCTCCAAGCATGACATGATATTGTTCCAACATTGATCGACAAAGTTATTACAGGACTACATCTTTGAGATTTCATATACACCTAGAAAGGAAAATGTTGTGGCTGATGTGTTGAGAAGTAAGTCTCTTAGTGATGAAGTGTGCGAATCAAGTGATTCCTAGTGGGTTTTGGAAGAACAGTCATCATTACACATAGATATGGGAGGATTTGGGGGGAAGATGTAACCTTTTTCAGATAACAGTGTAGTTATATCTCTTTCCACATGGGGAAGACTCCCAATTGGGTGATCTGGGGGTTGTGGTCTAGAGAGAAACAATTGTTTGTGGTGAGGCCCATGCTGGTTGATCTAATGATGAAAAACACAAGGTGTTGTTTCTGGTAAGGATTATTGTTTATTAGGTGATGTGTGATATGGTTCTAAGATAGATCCATGGTTCCCTCTTTTCAGTACATCTTGGAATGACCAAGATGGACCAAGCTTTGAAAAGTCAGTTCTGATGGACTGGGTAGACATGTATAGTTGCATAGTTTTGGTCTTGAGGTTTGGTCTACTAATAGGTGAAGGATTGGAACATTGTTTTTAGTGATTTACTCAAGCTATTAGATGTTCCATAGTGTAAGTGGGAGGGAAACTCAAAACATTGTTTCTAGTTTACCTAAAAATAGGGGGGTTATGACACTATATGATTATATGTGAATTTTTTGATGAAATGAAACCACTTTATAGTGATTATAGATTCACGTACAGTAGAGGTTTTTTCAATGGATTGTCTAGATGTGGTGGTGAGACTCTATAGAGTCTTGAGTATGATCATTTCCAATCGTGATCCTCATTTTATCTCCAAAGTGTCGAGAGGTCTCCAACATGATTTTGGTTCAATGATATGACTTATAACTTATTTTCATCTTTATATGGATTGTAAGATAGAGTTTACCATATAGACACTTGAATGACAAGCTATGGATTTGTTTCATTGATATTAGATGTTCTTGGATGAGTCACCTTCTTATGGAAGAGTTGTCATACATCAATTATTTTCACCCCACAATCCGTATGGAACTATTTGAAGCCTCTTATGGCTAACATTGTTGTTATTTATTGCGTAGTACATGGTTCAGATAATCATCAATTCTTAGTTCTAAACAGGTATAAAACTTGACAGAGATGGTTCAGGTGATTCAAGAGAGGATGAAAGAAGTGTAAGAACCTCATAAATCATTTACCGATCATAGGAGGAGTCCTCTGGAGTTTGAAATTGGGGATCATGTGTTTCTAAAGATTAATCTTCGTCATAGGTAATGAAGGCTTGTTTGTGGGTATAAGAATTATCCCTAGTTTATTGGGATATTCATGGTGTTGGATCTTATTGGGGATGTAGCATATCAGATAGAGATTCACCACAAGATGATCTAAATATAAGATATTTTTTATGTGTTGAATCTCCATCATTATCTTCATGATGACTCCCATGTCATTTATTTGGGTGAGTATGATGTGGAGGAAGATGTTAACTTCGAGGAGTATCTTGTAGAGATCCAATACTGGACAGATAAGGTGTTTCATGGGAATTCTATCTCCTTGAGTCTTGTATTATGGTGGCATGATGGTGTGGAGGAGAGTATATAGGAATTTGAGTAACAGATTCATGATTATTACCCAAACTATTTAATGTTTAGCTCATATCTTGTAACGTTATTCCTTTGGTGGTTATAAAACTTTACTATTTATTAGATAACTTTCTCTTGATTGTTGTTATGTCTTTATCTCTTTTGAGAGGTATCACTCTTGAGATAGTGTCTAGGAGTTTTTTGGGGTTGGTTCATTGTTATAGTCTTGTTCATCTAGTGAGGTGGTGTGCTCTTCTATTGATGAGAACCATGATAGTTCTCTCGTTAGGTGGTTGTTTGTATGAACCCTTTCTATTCCGTATCTAGGATGGTTTTGGATTCAATAGGATGATAATTGTTTAATTTGCATCTTATTTAATGGCCCAGATTTTCATGTATCGATCCATTGTGTGTTATCGAAGGCTGATGTTCTCAGAGGAGTCATGGAAGAAGTCCAAAGGGACTCAGATACTATAGCCATGAAGTGGGAATGTACTCCACTTCGTTAAGATTTATACGAAATTAAAGTGGGATTCAACCCATGTAATATTTTGAGGTTTGAAAAGTAAATTAAACTAAGAGGACAAAATTATTTGGTGGAAACCGACCTCGACGAATTACATGACATGAAAGGGGATTTCATGTTATGTAAACCCCTGATTTTTTTATTGTTTCAAAAACCTCCAGCGTATTGGTTTTTCAACCTCTATTGCTAATTCTTCCCTCCCTATCACCACATGTTACACGATAGTCCCCACCTTGGTGTATTGGAGTTCCCTTAAATGAGAATCGATGATGGAGCTGCATCATTGATCTGTGGGGACCCTTCATAATGAAAGGTGTTTCTTTCCATCATTTTATAATGGTTTCTATAATCTTTTTCCTCTTTTTTCTGTTTTCCATGAAATTTTACTTGATCTCTATGTTATTAATGGACCTTCATTGGTTGCTGGTTGGTTTGGATGAACCACAACATCCTTGAGTGGATACAGTTATTGTGGGAGAGGTGCTCAATATCCTTTTGTGTTGATCCATTCTCATGCGAAGAACATCAGTGACCTTTTGTAGTAGAGGATTTATTTCCTCTCAATTTATTTATATTGAATTTTAGAGTTATCATGATTTATCCTCTTGTATCACAATATAAATAGCTTAATTATATACCTAATCTATATTAAGTAATTTGTATCGATCGTACAATTATGTTGTTTCTTGTTATCATGATAAGAGTTCACCCCATGAATTTCAATACAGTGTGATATTTTTGACTTGCATTATTTAGAATTTTTTTCCTGGTGGAAATTGATAATTAATGTAAATCCAGGTAAAATTTTATATATAATAGTCTAAATGGTCAAGGAGGCATCTTTGAAGAATTCAGTTATTGTTTTTGTATTTTTATGTTAATCAAATTAATGAAAGTGTGTAGGTACAACTTAATTGATTAATGATCCTAAAATGTATTGATTCTTATTGTAAAAAGAATTAATGGTATGTTAAATTATTTATTTATCTAATTTTTTAATGTGTGTCATAGATTGTTTTATAGGTTTCTCATAGTTGGAAGCTACAAATATTGAATTAGTTAATTGAATATGGAACACAAACCAGATGTCTGATTAAATATAATGCCTTTGTAGGGACTATGTTTACTTATTTCATGTAATAACCAAGTTCCTTATTAATTGGATCCATGAGATGTCATTATATGTGAAGGATTATTGCCTTGATTTATGACCATGAGCATGGTTTTCATGTTTGTTTCTAGATTCTTGTGATATGGATAGGCTAGGAGGGTTGTTGTTCTCATCGGGTCAGGGAGGGTCCAATGTGACGTGAGCCTCAGATGGCTAATCCAGGTGGGATTTTATAGTACATGGGCTAGTGAGGCCTAGTTATTATGTTATAAGATGCATCCTATGGTGGTGAGATGCATCAATTTATGCTTGTGGTGTTGTGGAGGACACCAGAGATGATGAAATGGTTTGTAGTGGGGTTTACCCTTTGATATGAATGTTGTATGCCTATTTGAATTTCTTGTTTGGATGGAAGCCAACCTATTTTTCTATTGGTTTCCTTTTCCAATGGATTGAGGAAAATATTTGTGTTTCGTTACTCACTATCCATGGGAGGTGAAGACACATGGGTTATTCCATGTACATTATGGGTTTAACTCCTCACTATTGGAGGTGTATAATCTCTTTATATAGGTGGTAATGACTCAACGAGTAGTGCATCTACACACTCTATTGAGCTCATTGTGTATGTGGATATTAGAATGTTTTCCTAGATCTCCTAGTGATATGGAATGTAATGTTTTAAAAAAATGAATAAATGTTTATCCCATGGGGTTGGATTTTACTGGGACATAATCCTTAGGATAAAATTATGAGAAGTTGTGGAAGTAGTTTTCTTATACCTTGAGGTCATAAAACATGGATGAGATTCTAATAAAATGGGTTGTATAAATGAAAATGGTAAATTAATGATTAATGTATTAATTAATTTAATGTGTAATTGATAAAAAGAAATAAAGTAACGTAATGTAAATATTTAAATGTTTGTGTGCTTAAATGATATATAGTCCAATAAGTTGTACCCTAGAGTTCATGTGACATTATCTGCAGTGGAGTCTATGTCTGGGTTATTCCCTTAGTGTGGTTTAAGGTTATATTATATCATTTACATGTGTGTTTCAATATACTACTCAAGCCTTTATATTATTGAAATAGACACCCCATAGATTTTAAGCCCTAGAGGATGTTTTCCCTAACATCGTAGTGGGAGGATCGATGACTGACTACCCCCTCTAGCTCTGATCTATTCTCTTAGTAGTAACTTGTGCTTGTATACACGACATTTAGTTTTCTCGATATATATCAATAGAGGGTTGTGATGTCATATTTTTATTTCACACAATTATATTTTTTATATTGACTACTAAATGAAACTATAGATATTATGTGAATGGTATGAGATTTATTGAGTATCCAGACTCGTTGTATGGGATACAAAACATGAGATATAACACCTGATGTATACTACGTGCAATGCATGATGTGTTGGATTTCAAAAAATACTATGTTTCTTTATTTACATGGAAGTGGTCATGTCATTAATTAGGGGAATGTTGATGCATGCGGTTCTTGTTGTGGTGCTTCACCTAAGTGTTTGTGTTCTAGGCTTTTCAGAGAGAGGTACTTAGGACGTGAGACATTGGGGAAAAGTGAAAAACTTATAGGGAGGTAGTAATGGGGTACTGTTGATATTTTTTATTATATTATATGATATTGTATGTGATACATTGTGAGAGTATCCATAGTGAGGCTGGGAGCATAGAAAACCTACTTTGGGGATGAGTTAGATTCACTTGTTGTTTACTGTGGCTTAGAATGCTTTCATTACCTTTTTTTGAGAAGATCAATAGAGGATACTAATGATTCTGTTGTTACCCTCACAATACAAATTTTTAATCTTTTTTCCGATCAGTTGGAGCTGGTAAGAGGTCAAACTGGTTAATACTATCTTGTGGGTTGTAGGAGCTCTTTTTTGATTTGTGGTCACTATCGTCTTTACTTTTTTTTGGTAAATGTAGTTTTTCCTTACAGTTGTAGTAGTTCATGTATGACATTATATTTTTTTTTACTTTTTTTTCTTTTATATTATAGTTTATGCAGTGGTTGGTTTGTGTCTATCTAGTTTCCCTCTTACGAATTAGTTTCTCTTATAGGTTAATGCCTCAGATCTACATGTTTATTACACCCTCAGTTCTAGTCGCCACACTAGGACCTACTGGTGGGGGTTTTGATAGGTGACTATCTCACTTCTCTCATTTCCAGCATAGGAGGGTTAATTTTTGTGGGGAAGGGGTTGTGACATATTCCACCAAAATGGGTTTTTCTTGGAATTCAACTACATTTTTCTCATTATAACCTCTTTATCTTTCTATTACTCTACCCTTTATAATCCTAGGTGGATCATTCCTTGACAATGATAAATATTATCCCTCATTAATCATAGAAACTACCATTATAAATGGTAAAGTCTTAACTCCATATTATCCACTATTATTCCACTATTTTCCATCATATCATGTTTGATATTATCCCCGAATAATCTATGTTCCTTAAATTTCATAATTCTCTCAAATTACATTTATTTTAGCCGTTATAGAGTCTTAATAATAGAAAATTAAAGGTACTCTTTTGGTGTTGGGTTTTCAGATTTGTTACATGTTATTAGCAATTTTTGTGACCTATTTCTCCCCTTTCATTTGGTGGTATTGTTTATATTTACTGGAATATATATTATTTTGAAACATCATAGATACAATCTATGTTATAATTTCTTGGTGTACCCATTATATCTCTCAAACTCACTGATAATAATTTTTGTAATTATTTTGGGATGAATAAATCAAATTTAAACCATAGGTTTAAAACAAATAAATATATTAGCAATAATATCATATCTGAAATATATATTTTGGGATGTTACAATTGTCCAAAATAGTGTAAAGGTCAAATAATAAACCATATATTGCAGAAAATGAACAAATCATATTAAAAAATCTAGTAATGTAGAAAAAAATGTGCAATAAAAAATTAGGTAATCTTATCCCTCGACTTGCTCTAATACAAATAAAATAGATAATAGAAATCCTACTAAAATATAATATATAACGTGATTCGAAATAAAATGCATATATTTGGGTAAATATATGCACATTTATGAGGTATTTGTAAGTATTGGCTCTAGATCCCATTGGGTGTGATTATTGGATTACCATCATAGTTTCCATGTTAATTTTTAAATATTCTAAAGCTTGTAAGGAACCTTTCTAGTTGTGAAGGTACTAATAATTTCTAATATTATGCACAATTATGCGATATAATATATTAATTTATTTATTTCTCATTATTCTAGCATTTTACTTTTTTTAGATACATGATTGTTTATTTCAAATAGATATGGGAAGGTGGTGAGTATTTAATATGTATGTTTTACTCACAACCATCATAGGTACCCATGGAATGAATACCCACCATTTTAGTATGTGACCCAAGTAATGGAAATTACCTTGAGGAGGGGATCTAGTAAACAATGATTTTGGATCTTGGGGATAATCTTTTTATACATTTGATTAGAGCACTATTTGATGAAATATGGTATATTCATGAAACCATTATAGAAATTTTACTAATATGGAGGTAATATTTTGGATTTGTAGGCCACATTTGGCCAACAACACTTATGTATGAATATTTTTTTCTTTTATCCACCACATTTTTTTAAAATGTCTAGATTTTTTTTTATTTTATGTATGGGACAGTATGTTCATTCACATTTTGCATTTTTCATCAAATTATTTATTTCATTGACTTTTATAGTCTTTGAGAAATCAAATTTCAGATTGGACATTCCACATATAGTCATGTATCATAAGAATTTTAATAAATCCTATAATGGGGAAAACCATTTCCTACTTTAATATAACACAATCGCCAAGGATTACACTCAGCTCTGGTGATCAAAAGGTTATTACAATGTTTTCTGATGACACGGTTCATATAGAGTTCTAATTTTTGGGTCATGGATTTCATATAATGGAAGTAGATCCCACGACAAACGATCTTGTGTATATACATTATGAGTTAATAGAAGAATATTATTATCCTGACTTTGGAAGTTACCCATAAATAATACTATCTTGATGATTATACCTGAAACATAGATTCCATCCAAATTCCAAGATATCTTTTTCATATTTTTTTAATTATATTTTAATTACTCAGGTTTTATTCATCCTTCTATGAATCTATAGGTAATATTGAGTAGGGTCTCATAAAATATTGTGTGTTTTCATGTCTTTGTTTATTATAACTTTGTTGATTTTTTCTTTTTGAGTCATATTTATTACAAAATTAAAAATATATATGTAACACCCTGACCCAAGTTACCCAGAGCAAGTGCATTATTTTAATACATTGGCATGATTACAGGAAATCAAGTCCCGAAGGACCGATCAGTTTAGCAGTCTTGGAAAGTAGATTACATACATTAACATTACATTACAATTTCAAAAAAGAAACTCAACATAGATAGTTCTTTTAGAATTCCAATATTCTATTTATCATAACCCTCCATATCAATCATAAAACTCATCTGGGAATCCTAGGAAAATAATTCATAATAAAGGGGTGAACTCAGATGCCCAGTAAGGGTAAATAATTTAGCGGAAGCTATAATATTTTAAGGCAACATGTGTGATAAAAACAAAAACCTACTTAAACATAAACATGAACATAATATTGAAAAAATGAATCAATCATTACCATATAAATATGCACATAGATATTCTACTAGTCGAATAATCACATGTAATAACAAATTTCAAAATGAGGGAATGCCTAATGTCGAATATCATTACCACATTGTCAAGGCACTGTGCAAAGAGTACAAATAATATTTTTTCAAGGCATTGTTCCAAGACCCTAGTTCGTCTCATGAGACCTACCGATTCCTCGAGGAGCTATAGTGGGCTCAAACCATCACTTACTAAGTCCACTACATTCCTCATATGAAAACGTTGAAACATAACATAACCATTCATATTAAAACTAGCATATGAAATGTCAATAAATTAACCATAAACCGTGAATGGTATAAAAATAGAACATCCACAGTCAAACATATCATTACTCATTCAATACAATATGGAAGATTATATTATAAAAAATCATCCACAATCAAAAACAATATCCAATAATGGATGCTGACATAGTTGAAAAAGATGATTAAAATTTTTTTGAGAGAAATATCCTTTTTGTAAAATCATTTATCTGTTACACATTTATAAATGAAGTATTTTAAAAGATATTTTTGAATCAAAGTGTCCCACACCACATTGAAATTTTTTAAAATAATTATCATTTCAAAACATTAATGTCCATATAAATAAATCCTTAAAATAATTTTGAAAACGGGGACATTAATTAAAAATATTTAGAAAGATAAATCTACAAAACATTTAAACTTCTGAATATGATAAAGAGTACCTTTCAAAAATCCGTAAAATATTCATTTTGAAATCATTTTTATGAAAAATGGACATGGATGATAAAAATTTCTTATTAAATTCTTACACGTAAACAATCTCGGATAATAATGGGATTGAGGAATTAACCCTTATCTTGCACTTTCCTTTAGTTGAGGGTACGTTTAACCACATGTATGAAGATTCTGGTATGTTATTAAATTATACCAGAAACATATTAATATTTATGATATCATACATGATTCATGTATGACATTATACTACCCATTTAATAATAATTTCTATTTTAAATTAACATTTCAGGTAATAATCGCTTTTTTATCGTACGTGTTTTAAATTATTACCCTTGATTGTATCACATAGATAAATATTTTAATATTTCCAGAATATAAAACATGATTTATATATAATATATATTTTGAATATAAATATTTATAATAGACATGTATATGAAAGTAAAAACACTGTTTATGGAGACAGTAGTCCGTACGTACACATAAATATTGTTTCCGTTTTCATATCATATTGAATGGAACTAAGTGAATAAGATATATATAAGAACATATATATATATATATATATATCTCCAGTCGCATTATTATCTCATCTATTACATACTTATTAGTAATATATATATTTTATAATCATCGATGAATGATGAATGTGGAAATGAATATCATCGCGTCGTGGAGACGGTAATCCATACGTATGCATGAGCGATAATATCATTTACATAATGGTGTGGAATTGGATGGTATATTAATTTTACAGGGACATTTCCATGTTATTTTTATTATTTATATACATATTAGTCATCTTTATATCCATCCAAATAACATAGTGTTGAATAAAAAATTACACCACTGTGTGGAGACGGTAAGTCGTACGTACACATGAATGGTGACATTATCATTCATAAGATGGATAGAATAATTAATATAGTTGTGCCATATGTATAATAACATCACAATATATATAAGATACTAGAGTTATTATTTTATAATGGAAACAACATAGAAAGAGTAAGTGGAAGTATAAGAGAACTTGAAAGAGGGTGGTGAAATAATTACCTCTTCTTCGGTTTGTTCCTTTTGATTTGATCAAAAGGGCTCCATAATTTGGTTTTATGACAAAACAAGTCCTCTATGATGAAGGTAGGATTTTTGGGAGGATATTTGGGTAGGGGTTGGTCAAGCCAAATGGCTTTGGATGTGTTAATTTGATATAAGGAGAAGTGACCTTTTATAAGAGGGGTGAGGGGAACCTTAGGGAAAACTTAAATTATATCTTAATAATAAATTTATTTTCTATTTCTAATTACTCAAAAATGAATTATTTAATGGATAATGTTTGATGGGTTGAAACACCCTCAACCAGTAGGTTTTAGATAGGTTTAGGTCACCATATTAACCTTAAATTTGATATTTAACTCTTAGTTAAATAGTTTGACATTTACCATGTCTCTCTTTATTTTTATATTATATGGTTAATAAGCATACTATAAAATTTCCATAGAACTCAAATTGGTTCATTAATGTCTTATATATTATTATATAAGTCTTTCGGCTAAACCTTAGATCTTTAGGTCAATTATATCAATTAATAATATAATATTTTTTTTAAAAAACTATTTTATCTCAATTTTGACAATATTTGGTATTTGTTTTTTATAAATCCTAACACCATGATTACATTGAAAAAAAATTAATCTAACCAACCCTAAAATGTCATAATAACCTATAAAATGATTGGAATTTATAAAAACTCTCAAATTACATTTATTTTGATATTTATAATGTCAATTATTTTAATCATTCATTAATACGGTAATTACTGCATCATCATTGCGTCATAAATAAATTTGATTATTAATTGTCTAAAAATTACAAATAAAATAAAATTATATAGTAAATATGTTTATCTTTCTAATGAATATTTATAACATAATTTACCATATTTATAACCCTATTTAAAAAAAATTAGTTTTTCAAAATTTGGTTTTAACTCATTTAACTCTTCTTTTAATTAAATATTAATAAGTGTACTAATCTAATACTAGTAGACCTAAATGATAATATTTTATTATGAAGGTGGTTTTTGGTTAAATTACACTTATCCAATAGAAGTATTACATGTTTTAGGGTAAGAACAATATCATTTTTACCCTTAATTACACTATTTACTTTTAACCCTGGTAAATAAAAGAAAAACAGTTACCATTCACCTAAATTTTTTTTTATATTATTGAACAAAATTTTTATTACTGATATCAACCGTGTCTCTCTGATTTTTGAAATTCTATGCAGAAAAGCGGTAAAATTATGTTTTATGATAATTTTCAAATTCTACTAGGAGGTGGGTAAAAGACGGTGAAAAGTTCAATAAAATTTTATATATTTAATATTATTACACAATGACTCCAATGAATTACATTGAACATATATAGGGATTATGTATCTATTTTTACATAAAAAAATTTAAATAAAATAAATAATTATTTAAAAAGAAGTTATTTTAAACAGTAACTCAGCGTTTTTCACTATTCATAAAAAATTGAATGTTTTCAGAAAAATACCAACAATTCACCCTAAGCTAATTTTGATATTCTGGATTCAAAAATAAAGACTATTTTATAAAATTAGAAACATATAATTTTCATTTATTAATTTAAAATTAAGTCACGTAGTCAAAACCACAATGCGTATTTTTAAGAAATGATCACTATCAAAAGATTGACACTTGTTTAATTCCAATTTCAATGTTAAATCACTTAAAATGTCCACAATTTGATTTAAGGGTAAAATTGTAATGTATTTATACTTACAAACAATTAAAAATATAATTTAACATTATAAATTATTTTGAATAAAAAAAATTTAGTTAAAAAATAGTATTTGTCACTATTCACCCAAATAAGAAAGTTATCTGAAAAAAACCAAAAATTTATTTAAACTAAATTCTTATGTCCTGATTCTAAAGAAGAAGTTTATTTTGTGAAATTGAATATATGAAAGTTTAAAATATTGGATTTAAAAAGGGTTCACCATTAAAAGGTTGTAAAAGTACATTTTTGAAAAATACGTCTTTTATATGAAAAATGAATTAGTTCATACATTATGTCTATGAAACTTATAATATGGATTCTAAAATTATAAGGATTATATACAGTTCAAAATTCAGTTTATACTATTCATAACCAATTTTGAACGACTAGTTTGGTAATTCATGGTGCACTTGAACTCGGTGTTGCATGTAGTGCAGGTTATTGAATTACTTTGAAGAAAAAACATACTTTGAAATCTTGGGGTGTTACATTTTTTCCTTCTTCAATAAATTGAATCCTCACAATTTGAAATTGTTCTCTGAAAATAAAAGGTTGAAAATAGAAAATACCTTTGTGGGGAACTCATATCAGAAATTAGGTTAATAAGATTTAGTCTTAAAAAGAGTGAATATATATAGATATATACTTGACAAGTAGAGTTACATCCTTTAACTAATTCCTACCACAAACTCATATTTCACTTTAAAGTATTTCAAAAAAATATTCTATTTATCCTAATCGTATTGGTTTCAAAAAACAATGAATTTAAAATTCACCTTTCAGACCCTTTAAAAAAAGTAGATTATATACTCCAAGGACTTCATGTAGTCTAGTGGTAGGCGATAAATTTCAATCACACTACGGTTGTGGGTATGATTCCCATAGCTTTGTCCGACATAGTGGATTGTCACACGATCTGTGTGTTGTTCTTTTTATAAAAATCCAAAAATAACCTTAAAAATAATATCAAATTTCAAACTTAATCTATTCCAACCTTTAGACTTATCCAACATACTCCTATCAAAACTCAAAGTCCAAAATTTTTAAGGAAGTTAAACACAATGAAAATCCTTTTTTCCTTGTAATAACATGTGAACGCCTTCATCATATATTATTTTAAAACATGGTAATACCCTGAATTACCATAAAACCATTTTGATTACATTCATTCTCCCTAATTCTTTATATAACACTGGATATATTCCTTATATCAAAAAATTATGAAAATTCCAACAATCATGAAATAAAAAAACCAATAATCAGTTCCATGATAGTTAATAATATCCGATATAATTTATTCAAATCAACCATCCCTTTTTCCAAATTTACAACCATAGTATCACGACCATATAATCATAAATTCCCAATGAAATAGTACTGCAGTACAATCCTTATTTATTTCCATAATTCATATAACTAGTACATCATTGATACAACACTCAAATGAAACAATACTTTAATAACAACATAATAACTCTTAATCATTCCGCTTCATCTTCGGTAGTATCATAACTTGATTCTTATCCAATAGCAGCATTTGGGGTATACGCTGATGATTTGGACATTGATTCACGCAGTGTCACAACTCCTTTTAGATGAAGCATTGTAAATTTTAAACATTTTTCTTACCCTTGCAATCACGTACTTGGTGTCCATTTTCTACACACTTATAACAAACTATCATTCCCTAGAAGCATTTATGAAGGTGATTATTTAAACAGTAAGAACATATGTGAAAATCCTTCTTTCCCCTCTTCCTTTTATCTATCTTTCTCTCTTCAATCCTTTTATTCTCTTACGTCCCTTCAAATACATAAGACTTATAGAATTATTTACTTATCTTATTACCACTGATACTATTTCTTCATATGTTGTGAATACATGAGAGAATAGTTTCCTTCTAAATCTTGGCTTAATACAATGAAAGATATGATCCTTCTTATTCTATGGATCATACGTATTGTTGGAGTTCTCATTCCTTCTACCGGGCACCATTTCTATACAATGGAATACACTAGGACAGTTTATGAATTGCAATGAATAATTTCAAACATGTAAAATACCTTATTTTAATTTAATAGTTTATGGATATAATCCATAAAAATATTTTCATTGAAGAGGTATATACTCATAAATCCTTCATAATGATTTGTAAAAAATGATAATTGTCCTAAACATATCACCAAGAGTGTCGTAACCAAGAGTGGAGCAAAGACCGTTGTCGTGCACCAGTTCTTGTTCGAGTACTGCTCAAAGCCGTGTTTTTGGGTTTTACCCCTATGTTTATCTGTGCCAGAGCCACCTCTACCTACTCATATCTAGACATGGATGTATTTTCATGGAAAACACACAAAATATCTACATTACCAAAATTCTAGGAAGTTCTTATATACTAATCCACAAAGTCTATCGTAGGGTAATGTGTTGTAATCTGAGTTTAGATAAATCTAGTTTCCACGGTTATTGTTAAACTTCCTATGATACCAACTGTAACACCCCAATCCCTGTTACCCAGAGCTAGTGCATTATGTTAATACATTGTCATGATTACAATGAATCAAGTCCAGAAGGACCGATCGGTTTAGTATTCTTGGAAAATAGATTACAAACATTAACATTACATTAGAATTTCAAACATAAAACACAACATAGACAGTTCATTGAGAACACCATTTTTCCTTTTAGCTTAACCCGACATATCAATCATAATACACTTTTTAGAATCCTGGGAAAATAAAACATAAGAAAGGGGTGAGCTCATATGCCCAGTAAGGGTAAATAATTTAGAAAAAGATATAAACTTTTAAGGAAAGATGTGTTATAAAAAAACATCCTTTTTAAACATAAACATGAACATAGTATGAAACAAATAAATCAAACATTGCCATATAAACATGCAAATGGATATTCAACTAGTAAAATAATCACATGTAATAACTAATATCATAATAAGGGAATTCCTAATGCCAGACATCATTACCACATAGTCAAGGCCTTCTGCCAAGAATACAAATAAAATTTTGTCAAGGCCTTGTGCCAAGACACTATTTTGTCTTTGGAGACCTACCTATGCATCGAAGATCTATAGTAGGATCCATCCATCACTTACTAAGTCCACTGCATTCTTCATATGAAAACGTTGAAACATAACATAAACATTCATATTAAAACTAGCATACAAAATGTCAATACATTAACCATAAACCGTTAATGGTATAAAAATAGAACATCCACAGTAAAACATATCATAACTCATTAAATAAAATATGGAATATTGTATTATAAAGAATCAACCTCAATCAAAAATAATATCCAATAAAAGATGATGAAATAGTTGAAAATGATGAGTAAAACTTTTTTGAGAGAAGTATCCTTATTGTAAAATCATTTTAAATTTACACATTTATAAAGGAAGTAAGTTAAAAAATATTTTTGAATAAAAGTGTCCCATATCACTTTGAAACATTTTATAATAATTATCATTTCAAAACATTCATGTCAATATAAATAAATCCTTAAAATTATTTCAAAAACATGGACATTAAATAAAAAGATTTAGAAAGATAAATCTTTAAAAAATTTAATATTCTGATCTAGATAAATATTACCTTTCACAAATTCTTAGTATATTCATTTTGAAATCATTTTTATGAAAAATGGACATGGATAATAAAAATTTCCCACTAAATACTTACACATAAACAATCTCAGATAATAATGAGATTGAGGAAATTAACCCTTACCTTTCACTTTTTATTCAGTAGAGGGTATGTTTAACCTCTTGTATGAAGATAGTAGTATGTTATTAAATTAAACCAGAACCATATTAATATTTATGATATCATACATGTTTCATTTATGACTTTATACAACCCATTTAATAATAATTTCCATTTTAAATTAACATTTCAGGAAATAATCGCTATCGTTATCATGCGTGCTTTAACATGTTACTCTTGATTGTATCACATTGATCAAGATTTAAATATTTCATTAATATAAAAAATGATTTACATATTGTATATATTTAGAATATAAATATGTATAATAGACATGTATATCAAATGAAAACACTCCTTATGGAAACGGTTGTTCGTACATACGAATAAACATTGTTTCCAATTTCATATCATATTGAACGGAACTAAGTGAGTAAAATATATGTAAGTACACATATATATATATATATATCTCCAGTAGCATTATTATT
The DNA here is from genome assembly GCA_963277665.1 of Viscum album. NCBI lineage: Eukaryota > Viridiplantae > Streptophyta > Magnoliopsida > Santalales > Viscaceae > Viscum > Viscum album. The sequence goes on from OY728141.1 coordinate 234,717,386, forward strand.
TCATATTTTACATAATTATTAGTAATATATACATTTATAATTGTCGATGAATGGTGAATGTGGAAATGAATCTCATCGCGTCGTGGAGACGGTAATTCGTACGTACGCACGAGGGACAATATCATTTCCATAAAAGTGTGGAATTGAAGGGTATATTATTTTTATAGAGACATTAACATGATATTTTCATTATTTATATTCATATTATGCATCATTATATCCATCCAAATAACATAGTGTTGAATAACAAATTACACTACTACGTGGAGACGGTAAGCCATACGTACGCACGCATGGTGACATTATCATTCATAAGATTGATATAATAATGAATATAGTTGTGCCATATTTATAATAAAATCATAGTATATAGAAGATACAGGAGTCATTATTTTATAATGGAAACAATAAAGAAGGAGTAAGTGGAAGAGTAAGAGAATTTGAAAGAGGGTGGTGAAATCATTACCCCTTTTCAGGTTCTCTCTTTTCATTTTATCAAAAGGGCTATTTAGGTTGGCTTTATGACCAAAGGAAGGCCTCTAGGATGAAGGTAGGATAGTTGGGAGGATATTTGGGCCGGGGTTGTCTGAGCCAAATGTCTTTGGATGTGTAAATTTGAGAGAATGGGAAGTGCCCTTTTATAAGAGGGGTGAAGGACACCATAGGAAAAACTTAAAATATTATTTTATAATAAATTCATTTTTGGTTTCTAATGGCTCCAAAATGAATTATTTAATGGATAAGTTGGGGATGGGTCGAAAACCACTCAACCAATATGTTTTAAATAGGTTTAGTGTAACAACCCGATATTTTATGAGATATATTATTTTTTATTTCTTTGATATCTTCTATTATACACTACACCAAGATTATCATGTACTATACACAACACCATATTAGCTTGCAGTGTACACAACAGTATTCTTGGCTAATGTTACACACAATTCCAAGTTCGTTTTGTGGAAATTATTCTATGCAACATTATATATAGATTTTGTTTAATGTATGAATGAAATAAGTTTTGATTATGTTATATGAAACACCAAACAGATCTTTCACTACCGACAACCCGGACTTGGCTTTCATTACACCCAATCAAGACCTTCTTCGATAGCGTGTGTTGTACAAAATACCAAGTTTCACTAAACAAGATATTATTATAATATTATTATGAACCAGTCATTATGAATAGTAAAACCCACTTTTTGAAATTTTATAAATTCTATCTATCAAAATAGACTTCATTTTTGGATTCGGAATATCGAAATTATCCTAGGGGGAATTTTTGATATTTTTCTGAAAACTTTCAATTTTTGATGAATAGTGAAAACACTCGGTTACTATTTAAAAACCGACTATTTATTTAAATAATTATTTATTTTATTTAAATTTATTTTAGGTAAAAATTGATACATAATACCTATATAATTTCAATGTAATTCATTGGAGTCATTTTATAATAATTTTAGATATATAAAAATTTTATTGATCTTTTAACCGTCTTTTACCCACCTCCTTGGAGAGTTTGAAAATTTACATAAAACATAATTTTACCACTTCTGTGAGTATAATTTTGAAAATACGAGAGACACGGTTAATATCAAGGAGTAAAATGTGGTTCAATAAGATAAAAATAATTTTTGAGGAATAGTAACTTTTTACTTTTATTTACCACGGTTAAAAGTAAATAGGGTAATTAAGGGTAAAAATGTTATTATTATTACCCTAACACATGTCTTAATTAGATTGGATAAGTTTATTTCGACCAATAACAAACTTAGGAATAAAATATTACCCTTTAGGTCCACATGGATTTGATTAGGACACTTGTTATTATTTTATTTAACGAAAAGTTAAAATAGATAAAATCAATGTTTAATAACTAAAACATTTTTAATATAGGGTTATACATTAGATAAATTCGACTATAAATATTCATTAGAAAGATAAAACTATTTCCTACATAATGGTTTTTTATTTATAATTTTTAGACATTAAATATTCCAATTTATTTATGACACAATGATGATGTAGTAATTACCTTATTAATGAAATATTAACATAATTGATGTTATTAATACCCAAATAAATGAAATTTTAGGATTTTTATGAATTAAAATAATTTTATAGGTTAATATTACATTTTATTTTTGATTTAATTAATTTTTTTAGAAATAATAATGCTGTTATGAGTTTTAAAAAAATTTAGTACCAAATAGTGTAAAAAATGACATAAAACAGTTTTAAAAAAACATATTATATTATTAATTTCTATTTTATTACTAAAAATATAGGTTTCGGAAAAACGAATTAGATAAGGATAAATATATTAATAATTAACCACTTTTAGTTCTTTTGTCTTGTTATAGTATGTTTATTAACCACATAGTTTAAGAAAACAAAAAGACACGGTAAAAGTTAAATTATTTAACTTAGAGTTAAATCTAAATGATAAGGATAAAATAGTAATCTAAACTTGTCTAAAACATATTAGTTGAGAGTATTTCGACTCATACCCACCTTATATTCGAAATAAATCAGTTTGGAGCTATTAAAAACCTAATATGACTTTATTATAAAATAATATTTTATGTTTTCCTAAGGTGCCCCTGTCCTCCCTTATAAAAAGGGCACCCCTTCCCTCTTCTCTTCACACCCTTTTGAGCCTTGAATCTCAGCCAAAACCTATCAATTAATCTTCTCAACCTTTATAGATATATCATAGAGGTTCTGATCTTCCCAAAAGACCAACTCTAGTGCCCTAAGATTATGTTTAAAGGAGGTTGGTCGAGGAAGAGGTAATCTCTTCTACCGACTCTTTCAAGTTTCTTTTTTATTCTACTTCCTCTTCTTTATTTGCTTCATTATAAAGTAATAAAATCAGTATTACGTATATACTGATATGTTATTATAAATATTAAAAAACCTTATTTCACCTTCTATCCGTCCTATGGAAAACAAAATCACCGCGCGTGCGTGCGTACAGAATAACGTCTCCACAACGTGGTGTAATCTGTTTTTCCACCACCACCTTACTTGGATGGGTAAAATGGTGTCAAGAATAACTATATATAGTTATTATAACATAATACTGATTCTGAGATATTATATCATCCAATAAAATTCAATTCATTAATTATGGGAACGATATCATTGCTCGTGCGTATGTACGGATTACCGTATCCACGATGCGATGAGATTCCTTCTCCATGTTAACCACTAAAGAATGATTATAAATTATATATAATGAATAATAACGAAATATATGACATGATAAAGCTACTGTATTTATGTATATATATATATATTTCATCTACTTACTTCCATTTAATTCAATATGGAAAAGAAAATAACGTTCATGTGTACGTACGACCTACCGTCTCCATGAACGGTGTATTTCATTTCATTTATCTATCTATTATGTATATATATATAATTAATATATATGATATATAAATCGTGTTTGAAATTCTCAGAGTAATTAAATCATGATATATGTAATAATAATATCAAAAACAACAAGTCTAAACACGTACGATAAATAAAACGATTTAGCCCAAAACGTTGCTTTAACATGGAATTTACAAAAGAACAAGTAATATAAAGTAATAAGTGAACCATATATGATATCATAAAAATGAATCTGATTCTTTAATAAGTAAATGAAATTATTTAAATCATTATACAGGAGGTTAGGATACGTACGAATCATATCAGATCTAAGGTAAGGGATAACTTTTCCAATCTCGTTTTTATCCGAGATTGTTTATTCATAAGTATTTACTGGGGTTATATATTTCATCCATGTCGATAAACATGTTTATCATAAAGTGTTTAATATTCATTCATGTAATTTTAAAGTCATTTTTACCCCTCATTGACTTTTACTTTGGGTTATTGAAGGAATCCTTCTTTTTTTTACCATACGTGGTACTTATTTTACTTTTTTGGAAAAAGTACGAGAAGAATGTTTTTTTAGCTTATACGGTATGAAATTTTTTTACGATTTCATAAATCCTAATTTTCACGAATCTTCATACACAAGATTTCATGATTATTTTCAACAAAATGCATTCCTTTGAAAATTGCATGGAATTTTGTGAAAAGAAAATGATTAAAAAAAAGGATATTATCCTCAAGAATTCATTTCAAGTGTTTTATCAAAATTATTTTCCATATAAGATAATATAGGCTTCCATTTATATCCCTATTTTTAAATTTATTTGATTATGTTATGATGGAATTATTTTTATCATTTCCTTTTATGGATTATGTTATTATGACATGATGTTTAACAATCCCATTTTTATTACATGGGTTATGTTATGATATATGATTTATGATCTTGTGGCACACAAAAGAATGGTTTCATTATGAGATGGGTGGGAAATATATCTCCCTCCAATGCATTGGGTAATGATTTATATCTCATGAGATAGACATGGCTGGAATGCTAAGTTAATCTGGTTGAGTGTTACGGGACTAGAATGAGGAGTGAACTTGATTCAGAAAGGGACTTTTTCCACTAAGATGGTCTTGGCAGTAATGCCTTGGATACTATGGAAATCATATCATGTGCTTAATATTTTTGCACAATTAAATGTTTTATTCCATTCTATTTTATCATGATTAATGTTTCTTTATGATCTATACGTTACATACTTCCATGTTTTATGTCATTGCTCAAGATTTTGAATTTTAAATATTATGTTCATGTTTTGAAGTTCATATGTATATAATTTGTTTTATTTTCTCCATGCTTACCCTTACTGACAATTTGAGATCACCATTTATATGTTTTCTTTTCCCCATGATATAAATAAAGGTTTTAGATAAGAAAAAAAAGAATATCTTTATGGGAGATGTTAAAAATATTTCAGCACGATTAGAAGATTATGTTCCGAGTTTCCAAAGACACTAAAATATTACGGTCCTTTGGTGTTTGTTTTTGTTATGTATTATGTATTCTGCAAAAGTAATTTAATTTCCATGTACGTCAAGCTTTGGGTCTCTTCAGTAGGTATCAGAGGAATGTTTTAGTTAACCTTTGAAAACTAGGAAGCGAAAACTATAGTGAGATCCCTAGAAGATATTTCTAAGGTATGTCTAGGGATTTCCCTAAGGATAAGTATATGTATAGGTTATAGTCCTAGAATTATGGTAACAATATTAGAATTAAACCTAAGATTTTATATATTGAATTTAATACTCCTTTATTGTGTTGTTTTCCTAGCCAGAGTTTTGCCTCTGACACTATTCTTTTCGGGTTTTAGACGATGGCTGGAAACCGAAGGAACCATGTTGATCAATGTAATAGAAAATGCAATGATTGTCCTTATGAAAAAACCAGTGTTATGGGAGAGGGAGTGAAAAATATTATTTCTATACTTACATAAGCTATAAATCATTCTGGGATTCCAAATGAGAATAGAAGGGAACAATATTCTATTGAGTCCTTATTCAGGAAACACCCACCTTCTTTTAGTGGGTCTTATGATCCACTTGTTGTTGAACAATGGATTAGTACCATTGAAAAGATATTATCAATACTTCGTTGTTCAGAGCATAAAAAAGTCATTTTGGCTGTTTACTGGTTAGAAGGTAAAGCAGACCAATGGTGGACTCTAGTTAAAAATACAAGGCCCCAAGATGAAATTGAATCCATGGAATGGTACAAGTTCAAGAACTTGTTTTTCAGTAAGTACATCCCTCGTATTCTTCGAACAAAGATGGAAAATTATTTCCATGAGATTAATCAAAATGATGATAAATCTGTTTTTGTATACGAAACAAGTTTTACAAGGCTTGCAAGGTATGCATCTGGCTTTATCATCTAACCGGAAAGTAAATTTGATGGATTCATCGGTGTCTTAAAACCAAGTCTTCGAAGGGAATTTGCTATAAGAGACATTAGTAGGTAAGAATAAATTGTACGTCGTGTTATCAAGGTAGAAATTGAATTTGGTGTTACATATCCATCTCATGGTTTTGAAATGAAATGAATGATGGAGTTCAAGGATAAATCTCAGAATAATGGTGAAAAGCAGATGAATGTTTCTTTATGCTCAAAGTGTGGAGAGAAGCATGGTGGAGATTTTCGTAAAGGGACTAGAAAATGTTTTTAGTGTGGAAAAGAAGGTCATCAAGCAGTTGTGTGTCGATGTAATGGAAAAAGGGTTTCTAATGATGTGAATAAATAAAGGACTACAGAGAATTCACCACTAACACTTCAATGCTTCAAGTGCAAGGAAATCGGGCATTATGCTAATCAATGCCCTAATCCAAGGGTTAATGATGATCGACGTGATAAACCTCTTAAGGAAAAGGATAAATGCAATTCCCATGTGATCACTATTTGTGATGCTGAGTATGAAAATTATGATGTGTAATGATTAAGTGATTATGTAATGGGATTTCAAAATAGTATCATGGAATCTCAATTATGGTATCACAGAATTTTGGAATATCTATGTATTAGTTTTCAAGAATTATATGGTACCAGTAACCATGAAAAGTGATTGAAATATTTTAGGAAGGATGATAATATGCGCATAATGAAGGGAAAAAGAAAAAATAAAATGCGCTCATGACTGATATAAGGACAAAGTTATATCTTGGTTTGAGTATATAGAAATTTTGGGATTTTGGTATGTGGAAAGTGTTAAATTTCGACACCATTAAGGTTTTCACTAAGGTTCAATGGGTATTTCAAAAGAATACTTTTTTAAGGTATTCAAATGTTTTTAATTTGACCAACAAGATATATCGTATATTACATGGGGGATAAATGATGGTATTCACATGCTTGGGAGATGACATTTCTAGTAATTGTTTTCTTTATAGTATGAGCATAGACAGAAGTATTTTGGATAAGACTAAATATTGGAATGGATTATGTTGTATAAAGTTATTATTATTTAAGGCTATAAATTTTTTCGATATTATTGATGGAATGTTATAATAATTTAGTTTTAGAAAAAGGACAACCTGCAGGTTGGGCGACAACCCGTCGCATCAGACAAGGCTGTGGGAATCGAACCCACAACCGAAGTGTGTCATGCCTTTATCGCTTACCACTGGCCTACAGGAAGTCCCTGATTAATATAAATTAGTTTTTTTATAATAAGTAGTATGATATATGAAGTATAAGTCCATTTTATGAACCATATATGATTAATCTCACCATAGATGGACTTATGTATATATCTTTTTTAACATCTTGTTTGAGATAGATAGAATGACCAATCATTCTATCACATGATGTGATAACACTTCATCATTGACAAATTCAACTTCATTTATTTAAGATATGAAGTGGAAATTGTCCATGGAATGACCAACAATGAGATTATACCAAAATAAAGTAAGTATTTCTTCTAATTAAAATTCTTCATCTTTAGGGAAATCAACTTGAAAACAAAAAATGTTGTCCTAGTTCCCTTATATCCGATTAATCAGATGGTACCTTAGATCATCACAAATTTATGGCTTTGTGATTGTTTCCTTTTTAATAGACATGTCCTCTACCAATCTTCATCAGAAGTTGATGGTTATAGTTTTTTTCTATATCCATATTTTCACCTATGTTCTCCTTTGTGGAAACCGAGCGATTAGTTAATTTGGGTAACCGTTACGTTTAATACTTTAGTTTTTAAAGATAAGTTTTGTTATTCAATTTTAGGATGTGGGTTTCTATTAAAACTTTAAAGTAGTAGACCATTTATAACCCTGACGAATTTCGAGGGTGACATAAATTATAAGGGGGGTAGAATGTAACAACATGAGATTATATGAGATATATTATTTTTAATTTCTTTGATATATTATATTATACAATACACTAAGATTAGCTTGTACTATACTCAACACCATATTATCTTGCGGTATGCGCAACACTATTATGGGCTCATGTTACAAAAAATGTCAAGTTTGTTTTGTGGAAATTATTATACGCATCATTAAGTATAGATTTTGTTTAATGTATAAATGAAATCAGTTTTGCTTATGTTATACACAACACCAAATGGAGATTTCACTACCCGCAACCCTGACTTGGCTTGTAATACCCACAATCAATACCTACTTCGATATCGTGTGTGGTATGTAATACCATGTTTTACTAAACGAGATATTCTTATAATATTAGTATGAACTAGTCATTATGAATAGTAATACCCACTTTTTGAAATTTTATAAAATTTATCATTCAAAATGGACTTCATTTTTGGATTCGGAATGTCGAAATTATCCTAGGCTGAATTTTTGGTATTTTTCTAAAACATTTCAATTTTTGATGAATAGTGAAAACACTGGGTTACTATTTAAAAACCAACTTTTTATTTAAATAATTATTTTTTATTAAAATTTATTTTAGGTCAAAATTGATACATAATACCTATATAAGTTCAATGTAATTCATTGGATTCATTTAATAATTATTTTAGATATATAAAAAGTTTATTGATCTTTTCACCGTCTTTTACCCACCTCTTAGGAGAGTTTGAAAATTAAATAAAAATTAATTTTACCGCTTCTGTGAGTGGAATTTCGAAAATCCGAGAGACACGGTTAATATGAAGGAGTAAAATTTTGTTCAATAAGATAAAAATATTTTTTGGTAAATAATATCTTTTTACTTTTATTTACCATGGTTAAAAGTAAATATGGTAATTAATGGTAAAATGATATTATTATTACACTAAAACATGTCTTAATTCTATTGGATAAGTGTAATTCGACCAAAAACAACCTTAGGAATAAAATATTACCCTTTATGCCCACTTGGATTTGATTAGGACACTTATTATTAATTTATTTAAAGAAGAATTAAAATAGTTAAAATCAATGTTTAATAACTAAATCCTTTTTAATATAGGGTTATACATAAGATAAATTAGACTATAAATATTCATTATAAAGGTAAAAATATTTCCTACATAATTTTATTATATTAATAACTTTTAGATATTATATAATTCAATTTATTTATGACATAATGATGATGTAGTAATTACATTATTAATGAAATATTAACATAATTGATATTATAAATACCCAAATAAAAGAAATTTTATTCTTTTTATGAATTAAAATAATTTTATAGGTTAATATGGTATGTTAGTATTGCTTTCATTAACAGTTTTCGAACTAATAATGATGTTATGATTTTCAAAAAAACCAGGTACCAAATAGTGTCAAAATTGACATAAAATAGTTTCTAAAACAAATATTATATTATTAATTGTTATTTTATTCCAAAAAATCTAAGGTTCGACCAAATTACATAGATAAGTATATATATATATTAAAAATTAACCACTTGGAGTTCGTTTGGTTTGATTTAGTAAGTTTATTAACCATATATTGTAAGAAAACAAAAACACATTGTAAAAGTTAAATTATTTAACATAGAGTTAAATCTAAATGATAAGGAAAAAAAAGTAACATACACGTATCTAAAACCTTTTTGTTTAGATTATCTATACCCATAACCACATTATATTCTAAATAAATCAATTTGGAGCTATTAAAAACGAATATGACTTTATTATAAAATAATATTTTATGTTTTCCTAAGGTGCCCCGCTCCTCCCTTACAAAAAGGGCACCCCATTCCCTCTTCTCTTCACACCCTGTTGAGCCTTGAAGCTCAGAAAAAACCTTCCGATTACTCTTCTAAACATCTGTAGATATATCTTAGAGGTTCTGGTCTTCTCAAAAGACAATATCTAGTGCCCTAAGAAGATGTTTAAAGGAGGTTCGTCGAGGAAGAGGTAATCTCTTCTACCGACTCTTTCAAGTTTATTTCTTCTTCTACTTCCTCTTCTTTAGTTGTTTCATTATAAATTAATAACATTAGTATTAATTACATACTGATATGTAATTATAAATATTGAAAAACCCTAGTTCACCTTCTATCCATCCTATGGAAAAAAAATCACCGGGCATGCGTCCGTATGGAATACCGTCTCCACGCCGTGGTGTAATATGTTTTTCCTCCACCACTTTACTTGTATTGGTATAATGGTGTAAAAAATAACAATATATAGTTATTAAAACATCATACTAATTCTGAGATATTATATCATACAATTCAATTCAATTCTATAATTATGGGAACAATATCATAGCTCGTGCGTTTGTATGGATTACCGTCTCCACAACGTGATGAGATTCATTCTACATGTTAACCACTCAAGAATGATTATAAAGTATATATAATGAATAATAATGAAATATATGACATGATAAAGCTACTGGATTTATGTATATATATATATGTCATCTACTTACTTCCATTCGAGTCAATAAGGAAAGGAGAACAGTGTTCATGCATACGTACAACCTACCGTCTCCATGAATAGTGTATTTCATTTCATTATATATCAATTATATACATATATATAGTGAATATATATGATATTTAAATAATTATTTAATTTCTTGAAGTAATTAAATCATGATAGAAGTAATAATAATATGAAGAACAACAAGTCCAAACACATACGATAAATAAAACAATTTTACACAAAACGCAGCTTTAACATGGAATTTACAAAAGAACGGGTAATATAAAGTCATAGGTGAACCATATATGATATCATAACAATGAATATGATTCTTTAATAAGTCAATGACATTATTTAAATCATTACACTGGAGGTTCGGATACGTACACAGCATATCATACCTAAGGTAAGGGATAACATTTCCAATCTCGTTTTTACCCAAGATTGTTTATTCGTAAGTATTTACTAGGGTTATATATTTCATCCATATCTATAAAAATGTTTTTCATAAAGTGTTTAATATTATTCTATGTAATTTTAAAGTATTTTTTTACCCCTATTTTACTTTTACTTTGTGTTATGGAAGGAATCCTTCTTTTCTTTACCATACGTGGTACTTTTTTGACTTTTCTAGAAAATGTACGAGAAGAATGTTTTTTTAACTTATACTGCATGAACAGATTTTTACGGTTTTAAAAAGCCTCATTTTCATGAAGCTTCCTCCACAATATTTCATTATTATTTTCAAAAAAATTCTTTTATTTGAAAATTGCATGGCATTTTGTGAAAAGAAATTGATTGTGAAAAATGAAGAATATTTTCCTCAGGAATTCATTTCAAGTGTTTTATCGAAATTATTTTCCATCTAAGAAAATATATGGATATGTTTATATCCCCATTTTTATATTTATTTGATTATGTTATGATGGAATTATTTTTATGTTGTCATTTTATGGATTATGTTATGATGACATGATGTTTAAGAATCCCATTTTTATTACAGGGGTTATGTTATGATGTATGATTTATGATTTTGTGGCACACATAAAAATGGTTTCATTATGAGATGGGTGGGACCTATATCTCCTTACAATGTATTGGGTAAAGATTTATATCTCATGAGATAGACATGGATGGAACGATAAGTTAATCTGGTTCCGTGTTACATGACTGGAACAAGGAGTGAGTTCGATTCCGAAAGGGACTTTGTCCACTAAGATGGTCTTGGAAGCAATGCCTTGGCTACTATGGAAATCATATCATGTGCTTAATGTTTTTCAAAAATTACATGTTTTATTCCCATGCTATTTTATCATGATTAATGTTTCTTTATTATCTATACCTTACGTACTGCCATGTTTTATGTCATTGCTCAAGAAGTTGATGATTAAATATTATGTTCATGTTTTGAAGTTCAAATGTATATAGTTTGTTTTATTTTCTCTAGGAATACCCTTGCTGAGCATTTGAGCTCACCCTTTATATGTTTTCTTTTACATAGGATATAAATAATGGTTTTAGGTATGAAAAGAAGAATATATTTATGAGAGATGTTGAAGATCCTTCACCATGATTAGAAGATTATGTTCTGAGTTTTCAAAGACACCAAACTATTATGGTCCTTTGGTGTTTGTTTTTGTTATGTATTAAGTATTAAACAAAATTAATATAATGTCCATGTATGTCAATCATTGGGTCTCTATATTTATGTCACCATATTAACCTTAACTTTTTGTTTTAACACTATGTTAAATAATTTGACATTTACCATGTCCCGTTGTATTTTTATATTATATGGTTAAAAAACATACAAAGAAATTACAATCGAACCCCAATTGGTTCATTAATGTCATATATATTATTATATAAGTCTCTTGGCCTAACATTAGATTTTTAAGACTATTACATCAATTAATAATATAAATTTCTTTAAAAAACTATTTTATGTCAATTTTGACACTATTTAGTATTTGTTTTTTTGATAAAATCATAGCAGCATGATTACTTTGAAAAAAATTGATCTAAAAAACCCTAACATTTTATAATAACACATAAAATTATTGGAATTTTTAAAAACCCTCAAATTACATTTATTTGGATATTTATAATGTCAATTATTTTATTCATTCATTAATACGGTAATTACTACATCATCATTTTGTCATAAAAAATTTAATTATTTAATGTATAAAAATTTTAAATAAAAAACGATTATGTTGGAAATATTTTTATCTTCCAATTGAATATTTATAGTTGAATTTACCTTATGTATAACCCTATATTAAATTTTTTTTAGTTATTAAACTTTGATTTAGACTCATTTTACTCTTATTTAATTAAATAATAATAAATTTATTAATATAATACAAGTGGATATACAGGATCATTTTTTGTTACTAAGGTTGTTTTTTGTCTAATTACACTTATCCAATAGAATTAGGACATGAATTAGGGTAAAAGTAATATCATTTTTATCCTTAATTATTCTATTTACTTTTAACCGTGGTAAATAAAAGTAAAAAGTTAATATTCACAAAAAAATTATTTTAATCTTATTGAACCACCTTTTTCTTTCTGATATAAACCGTGTCTCAAGGTTTTTTTAAATTCTACTCACAGAAGCGGTATAATTAAGTTTTATTTGAATTTGCAAATTCTCCTAGGAGGTGGGTAAAAGACGGAGAGAAGTTCAATAAAATTTTATATATTTAATATTATTACAAAATGACTCCAATGAATTACATTGATCATATATAGGAATTATGTATCTTTTTTTACCGAAAATAAATTTAAATAAATCAATTAATTATTTAAATAAAAAGTTGGTTTTAATCAATAACTAAGTGTTTTTCACTATTCATCAAAAAATGAATGTCTTCAAAAAAATACCAAAAATTCACCCTAAGCTTATTTTGATATTATGAATTCAAAAATTAGGTCTATTTTACCAACTCAGAACATATAAGTTTCATTTATTAATTTATAATTAATTTATATTGTCAAAACCAAAACGCGTATTTTTATTAAATGATAACTATCAAAAGATTGACAGTTGTTTATTTCCAATTTCAAGGTAAAATTATTTACAATGTCCATCATTGGATTAAATGTTAAAAATTTAATCTATTTATACATCCCATGAATTTAAATTTATAATTTAACACAATAAATTATTTTGAATAAAAAATCTGTTTTCAGTTAAAATATAGTATTTTTCACTATTCACCCAAATATGAATGTTATCAGACAAACAACAAAAATTTATTGAAACTAAATTCATATGTCCTGACTCTAAATAAGAAGTTTATTTTGTGAAATTGAATATTTAAAATATTAAAATATTGGATTTAAAAAGGGTTCACCATTAAAAGGTTGTAAAAGTGCTTTTTTGAAAAATACTTCTTTTATATGAAAAATGAATTAGTTCATACATTATGTCTAAGAAACTAATAATATGGATTCTAAAATTATGAGGATTATATACAGTTTATTATTCAGTTAATACTATTCATAACCACTTTTGAACTGCTACTTTGGTAAGTCGTGGTGCGCTTGAACTCAGTGTAGCGTGTAGTGCAAGTTATTAAATTACATTGAAGAAATACCGTACTATAAAATCTTTGGGTTTTACATTATAAATGTAATTTTAATATTTTTGTTATTATTTAATAGGTTGACATAGATTAATCACCAATTCCTATGCTTTGATAGTTTTTTTTGACTCACTATTAATAGTTATTTATTTTTATGATTTGTTTAAATAAGGATTTTATATATTACAAAATTTTTCTAGAAAATATAACTCTATTTATAAATGTTTTATAAAAGGTATATTAGTTTGTAATGTATATTTGTAAATGAAAAAGAGATATATAGAGGAACAAAGTAATACTTGACCTTTATAGTGTTCTTAAATCCTTGTGGTTGTTTATTAACGGAGAGATTAATAATTTAATTCTCTTTGTTATTGTATAAGATTCCATATATATAAAAACCACTTTTTGAAAAGACAGATGAGGGTGAACATGAATGACCATCTCAAACCATTGTTGACCATATGTTATTGGACCGACTTGGGAAGATTCTTCACGAATCTAGTGAGAAGCTCCATGAAAGGAGCCTTTAGACTATTATGTTATAATGAATTGTCAGTTTCACTGCCTATTTACATTTCAAGGAGACATATCTCATTGGGAGAATGAGGAGAGTATTAATCACATGGATTATATCATTAAAGGAATCAAAACTCTCAAAAAAATACCAGGACCCACTACCATCCCCTAATATAGAAGGCGAGGTTTACCAGTGGTGGGACATAATTTTTGAGGATATGAATTTATAATGTCTCACATAATATATGTCTCATATGGTGTACTTTTTCAAATCCTACCTAGACACACTACATCTGTTTAAGGCTACGAAGTTCAAAAATATAATGAAATTATCAACGTTCGTTATGGATTATATATCCATATTTGTAGATGTACTCTGGTTTTCTCTATATCTGAGTGGAGATGGGTAATCTAAATAAATATATTTTTAAATGGGGAAGAATGATCATTGGAAAATTTATATCATTATTTTTAATTAAAACCATATCAACATTAGTCATAAAATCTATCTTCATTGAGACGTGATCCAAATGATATTTAAGAGTGGGTGGTACACTACTTGGTTAAACCACATGTGATACCTCTTTGGGTGGTTGGATTCCAAGGTGAGAGGAGATGATAAGAGTTTTCTCTCATAGAAGAAGTAGGGGGTGGTGTACCTTCATCACCTATGGTAAGATCACAAATTTAATGTTATTATTGTTGACGAGGGATTGACATAAATCCGAATTATAAATGTAGGGGAATGTGGTGAACTCTTATAGTTATTATGGAAACCATTTGAGGTTTTTATAGATGGGTATATCTAATAGTGTTGTGTTCTGTCCACATCAAAATCAAACATTACAGGAGGTGTCAACTACAAAATCTATTTGTGTAATTAGATCACCTTTGGGTATATCTAAATAGTTTTATTAATTTATATGTTAAGTATTAATTTATTCAATTAAATATTATATATACGTATTTATACCCCAATGTATATATAATGAATAAATTATTATATGTTCTTCATAATAACATGTAACAGATATTGTAACATGTCATTTTTTCTATTAGATGTATTTTTTTATTTCTTCTGCTTCAGTATGCTCTTTATTAGATACATTTGATTCTCATTCCATTATTTATAATTAATTGGGGATTTTTTTATTTTAAAGTTAATACTTATCCTTTATTTATAATACACATCACTTCATTTTGAATACTGATTAAATAGATCTAGGAGTGTTCCTTTGCACATTTCTTGTTCATTCTTTTAGGAACATTTAGGATTTGATAATACTAAATATAGATTATAGTGATTAAATTCATCATGTAAATTAGTTACCCCTATTTCATTCTTGTATTGAATTATATAATCAAGGGTTATCATTATCATCTACCCCTAGTATCGAATACACTCTATAAGGAGTGTTTTATACAGTTCAAGAAGGTCCTGATTCGGTAAATATAGAGAAAATCACTCTAAATGTGGATCGATTGTTTCCTAAGATAAATTTAGGTTAAGGAATTATATCTCTTACATAAAATTATGGAATCATATCTTGATGTGTTCCTTAGGTAATTATTCATACAACTAATTATTTTATATGAAGAATTTACCATTGATCTAAAATAATGAACAAAACCTTTATCATTCACTCTATATATTATTGATCCAAATAAATTGACGTATTTAATGTTTTCTATGATGATCGTATGAAAAACATATTCATTAGATCAGTCCCATATTCTTGGGGTGCTCTGGTGATCCTCTTTTAGAAGGCTAATGGTTGTCTTTGTTTTCCTATAGACTATCAGTATGTGAACCCAGTCATAATAAAAAATCTCTACCCATGTCCCCTGTTTTATTATATCATTCATCAATTATATGGGAAATTTTTTCCTTCAAATATATACCTATACTCATGTTAATTTCAGCTTTGTAGTATGGGAAAGGTAACTCCAAATATGGATATATAAATATTCTATAATCTTTTCGAATACCCAGTAATTTATCATTCACTAAATAATTATATTTTTATATTCATTTATTTAATTAACATGGTATTTTTTCAATTTTATGATATTTAATATTGTTATTCATTAATTATATCCCATTTACTGTAGGTCATTTCTTGACCATGTATGACTTCTGCATATCACAGTGGAAACCATTCAGGAAAATCAACTATATTATAAGCTATTAAATATATTCCATTAGGATATAAAAAAACTTGTTCCTTGGGCAAGAAATCTATTAGTCTAATATCATAGATGATACTAATATGATATATTTGGAAATATATTTGAAATTTAAAGTAAATAAAATCAATATTAAATGTGATCTTAGGATTTTTATTTTTTAATTCATATTTATGTTGGATGTTTTTTTGATTCTGACTTTGATGGTCACTTTAACCAAGAATGGGTTGAAAATTGTTTGGTCAGACTAGTGTGAATCAATAATCTATGATCTTATGGATAATTTTATGACTACACTAGTTATTATTCCACCTCATCTACATATGACATTTGATGTGTATTGTGATGTAGTTTTGGAAAACATTGGGTGCATTCTTTTGCATGATCGTTTGGTAGTCGCGTATGATTCTAGATATTTGTTACATAATTAACAGTACTTCCATACCAATTATTTTAAAATTTAAGTATTTTTCATTCATTGAATTTATTTAGGAACCACCCATAATACGTTTTCTTTAGGGAGATCATAGACTATAAGATCCTAAAATTCATCCTTTTCCAGTGATATTTGAATCTAAAAAAATTCTATTTGATGGAGTAATTCCGGTCACAAAATTTCGACATTCAATATAATAATTTTAAAGGAAATCACATTTCATATTCAGTAATCAAAAAATATAAATCTTAAAACGTGAGGTAAGGAAAGGATGAATGGGTGTAGAAATCTATGATAAATTAATTCCTCTTGGATTTAATCAATTATCATAGTGGAATTAATTTCATACCCTTTTCCCCCCATAAAGTATTAATGATAAGTTAATGGACTCCTAGATATCAAATCAATTTTATATCATGATTTGAGAGAAACTCAATAGTGGGGAGATTCTTAATGGTTAATTCCAAGATTTATTATTAAAATAACAATATGATCACTAATTCAGTGATCTTTCATTTTTAGGTTTTTTCATTCAATTGAAATAACCTTTTCTTCCTATTAAAATGTTATAATTTATTTGACATAATAATAAAACCACAATCCATATGAACAAGATAATTTACAAGTTTCACTACTTAAAAAGATAATCTCATCCATGTCATTCCTTGGATTTAACCCAATAACATTCAATCCTTTATAAAAATCCTTTTTATATAGTTATTGTAGTAATAGAATATCCTTACAGTTTCATTTCCCTATTATCATATTTACAATTCCAATTATTTATACATACATAATTATGCAACCATGACTTACAAAAAAATTTTTATAAAAAAATTCCTAATAGGATCTTTATATTTTATCTATAATGCCTATAATTTCTTCAAACAATGATTTATTATTAAAACATATTCAATTTCATGACTATTAGTTGAAAATAAATTCATCCGTGGACTACTATCTCAATCATCTATCTCGTAATTCATCAAAAAATTTCATCTGCAATGATTTTATGATGGGTTCATCCAAAATACATTGTATGATGCCTCATTATACACAAAAACCCTATAAACAAATTTTCATCTAAGAAATATTGCATTCAATCTTCATGATCCCAACAACTATAAAACATTGTATGTTGTCTAACTGATAAATCTTTCAATATTTTGACAACAAATTATTCCCCTACAACCTTGATAATATTTTCTTGGCAATATCCCTGGTCATACTCTAACATCCAGATGTTAATCTAGTATCTTTTTCTAAAACTAATTTTTTAACATTTCTTCTTTTTATTTCATGAACAGTACACCACATATTAGTGTGGATTGATCTTAAAACCCTTTATAAAGGGTCACTTGAAATAGAAAATCATGGAACTAAAATTTCATTTCCCACTAAATGAAAAATTTTAATTATAAAACTCCCACTCTACAAAATCATTAAAATAATCTCAGCACTTCTAGAGTATTTTTCATGATTTTTGAAATTTCAATAATCTTTATAATTCATCAATATTTCTTGAAAATCAATTTGTATAATAAAATTTCATTCATGATTTTATGAATGTTACATTATTATATCAACAATATCATTTTTGATATCTTTATAAAAATGTCATAAATGATTTTGAATAGGAAAAAAATTATTAAAAAAAAGTTTTTTTTAATAATTTATAACACATCATCCAAATGATTATAATAACTATCTAATTTTTCTCATAAAAAATTCATACAATCAATTTTTAAAAATTTCCTTTAATTGTTTTCTTTATCTATTTACTGGTATCAGAAAACATTTATTGATGACTTTGATACCAAACCTTCTTTCTTGAAATTATATGAAAATCATAATGACTAAATTAATGATTTTTTAGGTTGAACTCTATATTAATTTGACTACATACAATGAGTCTCCCTATATACTTGTAATATGTTTTTCACTTTTAAATCATTTCAGCTTATATTTTAAAATGATCAATTAATAATCATTTAAACAAAAAGGTTTGTGTATTGATATTTTTTAATTTGAATTCATCCTACTGGATTTCATATAAAACAATTCATCAGAAGTATACCATTGCACATATGAAAAATTCCTCTATTCAAAAAAACAAAAGACTATATAGGGTTTACTTTATTACACAGAATTTATGTTCTCCACCTTTCTACTTAATAAAAAACCATCTAATTTCAACTCACACTTGAACCGTAAAATTTAAAATAATCAATATTTTTCATACTTACAGAATAAAAAAGAATCTCAATTTTTTTATTAATTATATATTTTTTATATCCGATTATATAATCATTTCAAAATGTTAAGAATAAAACATCATATATTGACATTTGATAATATAATGGACATGGATTGGAAAAATTATAGAAATTTTCTCCATCTGGTAACATATCTATATCCTATGGCCAATGTTTATAACATTTATAAAGGGATGAAACTGATATACATAAAAAAGATTTTATATTTTCATTGATTAAAAAATGAAAACACCTCCTACCTCACATTAATATAAACAACATCTTCATTATATCTTCAACAGCTTCAACAAATTTTCAACATCTTGGCCGTAAAACATTATCCATCTTGTATTTCCATGCAAAAATGATAATTCTAATTTAAATTAATATATTGTCCGATCAAGGATTAATATAATTCTCAATGGTCTATGTAATCGTAAATCACAAATATGTATCATGACATTATTTTCTAATTATTGTGTCTTGGATTTAAAATATGGCTCACAAGGTTTATTGTGATTATCCTAACCAATTAACAAGTAAAGGTGGAGCACCAATGGATAATAATTACACATTAGACTAATGTTATATATAAATAAATACGACATCATTCTATATAAATATTTAATAGATGATCAGGGAATGTAAATGTTTAATGTATTTGAAGAAAACATAAATAATAAAATTATCTCATAAAAAATATTCAACATCTCACACAATGTTCTTCACTCATACTATCCTTATAAATCTCATACTCAATCTAATTCTTTATAACATGGGGAATATAGAAACAAAAAAAGGGTGAGATTAATTCTCAATATGGGTAAACATTAGAGATATCAATCAATGAACATTAGTGACCATAATCATAATGGTATGATAACATGATCATAAAATTTAATGTTCATACCCAGTCAGGAATATATATTTTATCATGAAACATAACATAATATTTTTCATAATAAATGGCATAATTCATAATTGTTTATAATATTCATTAATCAATCATGACCCACATTAATATATCATAAACATAAGAAATAACTTTTTTAGAATACAAACTAGAATATAAAACATTTTCTTTAATCATATATAATTTCCATGACTATTCAATTAGACTAGGTTCACTCTCTATTCGATCATTTCCTTAGTCATGGTATACATTAAAGATGGTCATATTAAAAAAATTCCCTTTAAACAGTGTATATTACCTATTATAGTCTATATTCTCTCTTCACATATCATTCGTTACAAAGTGCATTATAGGGATAAATAATTATGAACCACCCATCACATAATGAATACCATACATATGTGTGAAAAAAGATCATAAAATATTCATAAATTCATCATATCATTACCCATGTAAGGTAAAAGTGTTTTATTCCATCATTACATTATAGAATAACTAATGTAAAAGAAATAAGATGAATGATGATTACATCATAACATTATAAACATGTGTTAATGATAATGGTTTCATAGAATCATCTTTAAATCATCAGAACCATAATAAATATATAAAATGAATGTGGATTAGAACATAATATCACATCAATAGTTAATTATAATAATCCTTAAAATATATTTATATGGATAAAAATACATTAATAAGATCTTTTTAATAGTTTTTCAAAAAAGGGAAAATTATCCTTTATTTCAATAACATAAAAACACAAATTACAAGAATATTAGAAAAATAATCCTCTTAGAAAATAACCATAGAAACATGTAAATGAAATTTTATAGAAAATAATAGTAAAATGGTAGAAAAATCATTCTATGTGGTAAATGATAAAACAAATATTTCTTTCACACTTTTTTTAAAAAATTTATGAATAATTCATTCAATTTTTTTTTGAAAATTAATATCAAACAATTGAATAAAATATAAAATATTGGAGAAAAATAGTTAAATAAATATTTAATAATAAAAATAAAAAACATGAAAACATTTTAATGTTCATGGACACTTAATAAGAATATTTTGGGCCAAATATGAAATAGGATTGGTTTTCCATAAAAACATTTTCTCGAACATTTAGAGTAAAAAAGTTAGAGAAATTTTAATATTACCAGGAAATTGTAGGAATAACTAGTTTATAATATTATATATGTTATTTAATGGAAAATATCCATATTATTTCAATCATTGGAAATTTAGAATATATAATCCTGAATATAAATGAGACTATAACAAAAACCCTTACCTCAAAACAAATATTTTTATGTAAAAATTCTGGAATCCTATATAATAAATATAATATTTTTTATAAATATATTATTCTACGATATTCATCAATAAATTACATTGTATCATTCATTTATAATTTCCAATTTTTTATTTTTTATAATCCTGCAATTGAAATGTATATTAATGTGAAAATTGGTCTGTTTTGCATGTATTTTTAGATCAATTGTTCTGGTATATTCAATTTTTGACAAGGTTTCATCATATAAAAAATATTAATCCTGAAATAATTATTTTATTTATTCATTATATACTATTTTATAACCATAAACATATGGTTTTAATGAAAAATAAGTTATATCACATCATGGAGATGGTAATCTACAATTACATTTGGGTGGTGTCTTCACTTATCAATGGATGGATGGAGAGAATGATAAATAATAATTCGCCATTCATAAATCATAATTATGTTAAAAATATCATATATATTAATTAAATTTATATATATAATCATAAATATTAAGTGTAAATTTAAAAAAATCACATCATTTGATAGTGGTTGCAGTATAGAAATACATATGGGTGAATTTTTCTTTTTGTAATGGATAGAAAAAATGGATATAAAATAGTTATTACATAATCATAAAAGAAAATAAATATATTTATAATACTGGATTCAATATTTTGGTATGAATAAAATGGATTTAAAATAATAATATGTATAAATAAACATTAAAAGAGTTGTGTTGGACAATTAATTCTTTTTTGAGAGATCACATTTCGCTTATATGATAAGCCTTATTAGGTTGGTCATAGGGTAACATAAGGAGACGCAGAATTATGGTATGGAATATAGGAATATTTTTGGGGAATTTATTTTCCATATTAGAGTATTCAATTTTGTTAAATAATGGAGAATAAGAGGTGCCCCATTATAAGTGAAGATAAAGATACAAAATGAATTACTTAAAATATTTGAATAATATAATGTCATTTTTATGTTAAATTGTCTATAAATGGAACATAAATTCATTGTACTATAACATAAGGTAAAAATAAATTTGACCAATAATATTTATACAAGATTATGTTTTATATATACCCATATCTTTTAGTCTGACCCCCAGTAAACTTGTTTTTGGAGTAACAGTGGTAATAGATTTTTACTGTTTGTACAATTCATTATGACAAAATTTTATGTAGAATCATTTTAAAAATTGGTAATTATATTTCAAAATATGGAATAAATTTTATCAATTTAAATTAATATAATTGGAATAAATAAATTTTAAGAAAAGTTCACTAAATTCAATAAAAAGTGTTTTTTAGATAAATAAATTTTTAATCAAAAAATTACATTTAATCTTATCCATACATAGTAAAAACCATTAGATGGTAGTTAAATGATTTAACATAACATATAATATATATTATTAATTTAATTTCTTACTAAATATATATTATTTAAATTTATCCCTAATAAAATAAATTTCACCCGTAGAAATGGTATTATGTATGTAAAAAAATGTTTCTTCATAAACCAGTTGGTTGAATTTATATCTAAAAATCCAATGTCCACGTGAAAAATATTTCTTTAAATAATAATATTTAAATAATATATCTTAGTTCATTTGAACCTAGTTATGGTTTTAAATCAAGCTACCAATGAAATAAAATTAATTTTGAAATAATTATATCATAAAATCATAGGGAGTTACATTCTAACCCCTTATAAGAATTTATCTCTTGAAATTCAATATGTATGATAAAAAATGCATATAATTCTCCATCATCACATAATTATATTCTGACATATTTGACTAAAATTTTCGATTTCACCACAAAACATTGTCCATGAGAGTTGTCTTGGCCAACAATACTATCTCTCTTCGATCCAAAATATCCACAGGTTGTTCCTCAAAAGAAATATGGCGACCTCTGAGTTTAATACTTGTGAAGGATTATATATTAGCTTCTTCCAAATATATATGCGAAATAAATTTAGAACCTCAGATAGATTTGGTAAAATCCCCATGCTATATGAAATTGTACCGATATAATCAATAATGTCATAGGGTCTAGTGTATTTATAACATAACTTTCCCAACATTGAAAAATATCATAAACTTATTCTGATGAGATATTCCTAGGAATACCTTCTCACCAACATAAAAAAATATATATCATAGATGGTTTTCAATATAACATTTTTATTGACTCTAAGAAACCATGACATGTTTCTGAATTGTTCTATCCTTTTCATCCATTCATTCAGATAGCTTAGGTCGAAATAAATTTAGCTATCAATCTTCATCCCAGAAAATTAGCTATCAACATATAATAACATAGAGAGATTTATAATGAAATATCCATGTTATTTAGTGAAAGATATTTTAGTATGAAAACACGATTGGAGAAGGGTATTGATCTTGACCAACATTTGATTATTTTAAATGTCCTCTCAACCTATCTTCTATGCTATAAAAGGTATTATTAGAGTAACCACCTATCTATAGATGATATATAGAGATAAATTTAAAGTCATTGTTCAAATATTATTAAAAAACTTACAGAACAAGTAGGTATTCATTAGATCTTAATTAGATACAATAAAATTTGGTAATTTATAAAACCATACAATTTATTTAATGTACTCTCAAAAATAAAATCAAGGGAAAAATATTTACTTATTAAATTAAAATATACTATATTTTTTATGAAATTGAATACAAACCAAATAACATTACATTCCTTAGATATTTTGGGTAGTTTGATGATGGAATATACAGTGACATATTCTAATTTCCATTATGGTTTGGATAATGGTTATAATATCCCCTTATACTTGTCTCTATTAGCCTTAGCTTGTGGGAAAACTATGCGTCGAGAATTATACTATGCAATTTCTCTTTTCATGTTTTCAGACTATAAATGCACTATTAAATCATTATCAATATCCATACCTAATTGGATAAATAATGAATGATGAACCATAAGTTTCATGTAATAAATCCTTCAATATATCTGGTATTTAAGGGAAACATACTTGGTTCTTTAACCGTACCATTCAATCACAATATTAGCTTATGTCATGAAAATTTTCATGTTCTTATGTAGTTCAACTTATTCTTTTTGATTTCAATTATCCTCATGAGGATGGAGGGTTGACCATTAATCTAATAATAATAGAACATTTATCCATTTATTATGATTTTATTGTCCATCCACTATAAATAATTTTCTATTGGAACCCTTTCAACCCTCATCATGGATAAACTACATTGGCATTCTAACCCAACGCATCGGGAACGCTATTTTCCCTACCATCGTATTAATTTATTTAAAATTAGAAATCATTATTCAATTCCTACCATATATTATGACTCATAATTAAACCCTTTTATGTGGACTTATATTTTAATTTTTTATTCATAGTTTATATATATAATATCATTCACCAAAATGATAATGCCTCTATATTTTGAATGAAAAAATTACTACATCAAACACCAAATCCAGTGTTGGATAATTTTTTTCATCATTTTTAGATTTGGAGTGGATCAAAAACTACTACCATTTCATGATACATAATGATTCATCTTAGTCACTTATTTAAAGAATCATTGTAGATCAAAAACCATTATATATTATTGGGTTGTGTAAACACAGGTACACCGAAAACCATTTCTTCAGTTCCTTGAATTTTTCCACACATCCATCTATCCAATTTCATTTATCTTGATTCCATGTAATCATGGTAATTTTATTAGAAAAATATGGGAAATATTTTAAAATGAATCAGATTCATTCATCTATCATAATAAAACTATGTAAATCAGTCACCGTGGTTGGTCTTGGACATTATTATATAAATTTTTCTTTGATAGTCGAAACAATATACCATCTATTGAGATTATATATACTAATAATGAACCTATATGTAGAAATAATTCAGACATAATAAATTTTTAACACAACATCTCCTTCTCCGAGGTATTTAATAGAATCCAAAAATGATATTTTGGCTCTTCGTTCATCTTAGAATATATAAGAATACTATATATAAAACACCATAAACTAATAGATGTATTCTCTAAAGACTCAATTCACTTAATCAATTAATTTGGAAAGAGCATTTCTAATTCTAAATTTAATCACGATAAATTAATAATGCCTATACCTTAGAGGATAATTTGTCTTAGGTGTACCTAGCTTTTTGACCCATAATTGATGATGTCCCTGATGATTTTCAATCTTGTAAAATTATTGATCTACATAATGATTATTAATAAAGACATCAATATTTTGTAGAGAAAACTTATTCATGAATGTTATATTGTTAAATTCCTGACATTTAATACAAATATGTATTAACCCATCATTCCTCCTAAAAATGTTTCATCCTATGGTGAAACACTAAGACTATGAATCCCTTATCAAGATTCAACTAGATTTTATTCTTCAATGAATACAACTCAATAAGGTATATTCTATGTAGATTTATTAAAATTGGTGCAGAACAAGGTATGAATTTTATTGAAAACACAATTTAACTATTCTGAGGAAGACTGGGAATTTCAAGAAGAAATAAATCAACATATTTCAGAACAATTATAATGTAATAAATTTTGAGTTTATTCTTTATAAATTGTGATATATATACCATAGGAATAGCTACAAATAAGCATAAAACTCATTTAACTTACCTTATAAGTTCATGATGATCCCCACACCTATATACAATCACAAGTTTATTCAAAATATCAAATATTATTTAATTATTATATCAATTTATAGGTGATCTCTGTATAGAGATATAATAAATGATAAAAATAAAATAATGTTCCCATAAAGGATGAAAAATAATATTTTTTGGTAATTTGTTTATAAAATATTACACAAAATATCAAACCATGGAGCATGACATAGTTATCACGATTCACGTTAGTGAATGATATAGAATATGTTTTTCTAGTGTCTAGGAAATAGCCTTTTGATTAAAGATATGACTCATATAATTCTCATGTTCCCCACAACTAAAAAATTGAACCAAAAATTAATTTAGGATGTAATTTATTTCCCTCTATTAAATTTTTTATTTTCATTGGAAATTAATTTATTTACGTCCTTATTTCCACAGAAAAAACAACTTTATGCTCTTTTTTCAGATTTATCTAGGTTCTTTTTCCCATATTCATGACATGTATGATCCTCAATCCTCTTTCTTAAATGGTATTTTTCAAATAAATTACAATTTAACTAAATTTATCTCTTATTATATGTTTCAATAATCTCACCCATGTTATATTTTTAAACATATATCAAGATAAATTGTTTGGAATAATAAATAGATTTAACTTTATTGCTCCCATTTATTTTGGATGCTCATGAAGGTGGTAATTACATTGGTTGTCATATTTATTGTCTATATAGTTCGTCATTTTTTAATACATTCAATAAAACAAAGAACATCGTTTGATTATAAAACATTAGTAAATAGATTAATCAAATCTTTTGATTATGAAATTAATTTATATGATTTCATAAATTATGAAACCTTCCCTCAACCAATAACAATTTAAGTTCTTATTATATAACTATTAATTATCCTTGGTTTTCATAGGTTATATCCTCTAATTCAGCATAATGGTTCATAAATAAAATGTTAATCAAGAAAATATTTCAACCAAGGTGTTCCTAGTCAGGTGTACATTCTTAAGAACAGTAATTCTACATCATTGATGATCAATTTAATACCAAATATACCCCATTAAATATTGATACCCCAAGGTAAATATATCCCATAAAAACATACAAATACTAGAATTCTGATAGGGATGTTTCGTATAGGAAACGTCCATTACTTTTTACCATAATAATGAATGTTATTGTATACATTATATTATCCCATGGTTTCTCACTAATTTTTTCAAATATTTATATAAAAAAATAACTAAACCCTACTATGATAACAAATTATGTGTACAAAGAATAACATACTGAAATACTACATAATTTTTTATGAATATTCAATACACTTCATAGTAATACATTATCAAAGAAAATAAAGGATTAGAATATTTAAATACTATATTCATAATAAACAAAATTCATAAAATATATTCAACATATCCCAAAAATTTATTTCCTAATTGCAACCTTCATAGAGATTTATTAATTAATACCTTTCATCCTAACTACGAGAAGATGGAATCACAATAAAATTTTATATCAGATTCTAAAAAATAGCGAACAGATGAAATATTAATAAATTATTACAAGTTAGTAAATGCACCATGATATGAGAACATGATCATAACTTAAAGAAGTCATACCAAATCAGTAAATGATTATCACTGCGGAATCATGGGATAATCATTTTGGTAAAAAATGATTAATTAATAAGAGTATGGAATCATCAAAAATAAATAATTATTCATGATAATGAATCATATGTTTGAAGAACCCAACCCTAGTAGCCCAAATTTGATTCCATACTTCATTACATTAGAAAAATAAACAAGTAATTCTCATCTCGAATGACTGAATAGTAGAGAAGATTTGGAAAACAAGATAAAATCGTAATCATTACCATACAACTTTAAAGGAAGAAAAACATAGAATCTCCATTATAAACATCCATAAACTCTTATATAATCCCTTTATATCATTCATTTTATACATCATCACATACTAGGGGAAACTATTACCAAAGAATGAGGTGATATCAGATTCTCGATAAGTGTAAACAATACAAAAGAATCTAAAATCAATAAATATATATAATAAGTAATGGTGAATAAATAAAAACTCATTCCATTGAAAAATAATATTGAGAATAATATGGACAGAATAAACGATGATTGAATAGTTATATATAAATAATCATATGAGAATGAAACATAACCATGAATGTTATACTAGTCTAATAATCACATGGATTATCAATTACTAGTATCATAATGATGAAAATCATAACTTTGGACAAATAAAACATGCCATTGAGGCCAATAAAAATACACATAAAAATAAATGGTTAAGGTAATATTCAAATCCATATCTAAAAATAAATGGTCAAGGCCTTAGCCAAATTCTTATATTGTTTGTCTCATGTGACCTACTAGTACATTGAGGGGAAATAGTGGGACCTACACATCAAATACAACTTATATTTCATTACTAATATGAATTTGGTGAAACATAAACAACATATACATATGAAATGTAAATAAAACTATTAAATGAGTAAACATAATCCATAACCATTATGAGTAATATGATGAATTGTATCAAGAGAGAACATCCACAACAAAACTGAACAAATACCATTTAATAAAATATTGTATTTGATATAATAAAATATCAACACCAATAAAAAATAATATTAAATATAGGGTGTTTAATAGATGAAAATAATCTATTAAAATCATCAAGTAATTGTTTTGTGAAACACACATTTACTTTAGAAAGAAGGGTTCCATTTAAAAAATCTGTAGTATTTTTCAAAAAATCTGCCTGTAAACATGTATATCCCAGAAAATAAAATTGAATGAAATGAAATTATCTTTTAGGAATATATTATTTCTAAATAAAGTGAAATATTTAATAATTGTTCTTAAGAAACTATGGAAATGGGCCACTTAAATTCAGTTAATGAGATATATAAAAGATTCATTAAAATAGAAACAGTCGTAATGGTTTTAAAAAAACATTAATGGAAAATGATAGTTTTCATGATAAAAAATGCGATCTTAGAAAACTATTGGTGTCTTAAAAAAGATTATGGAGTGTGCTTGAAAAAGGATGATAATTGGGATGTTCTCATCAATCAGACTTGCTTATTGGGAAGAATTGAAAAGGGAAGCCCTATAAAATGTGTATTTCCCCATTAAAAAATATGAAATGATATAGATACATGAGTTTGGAACATATACTCAGAATATAAAATAAATTTATAAACATAAATAATAATTTCATTGGAGTTAAATAGAGAGAAATTGTAACTCGAATAAAAAATGTTGGTTCAGGAAGAAACCTTTACCGCTTTTCAAATAGTCAACCCCCATGCCCCATAAAATTAATGAACATTAAACGAAATATTGAATTTAACCAGAATAAATATTTTAAATATATGAATCATAAAACAGAATTATACATATACCAGACATGAGAAATAGTGGTTAATATGGTATATCTCACAGAAATGAACGTGCGATGAGAAAACATGTACCTTATATCTGAAAGCATTGTTCCCTCGAACATAATGTCTTCTTGAGTGTCACATCCTTGATAACCCCTTTATGGACATAGATGTGGTATTTTTGTAACAACAACAATACATGAATATTGGGTAGGCTTTTAGAGGGTAAATGGTCAGAATATAAGAAATCTTCATGTCTGTGTGGGTGTAAGGATAAGGCGTGGTGAGGGGTTGTATTTATAATGGAGGAGAGAAGTTTTTTCATTGATTATTTTGCTCATTAGTTTATTATTTTGGCTCATGGATGTGAGTATTTTTGATTCCCATGAATAAAAATTTTAAATAGGGAATGGGAGTTTGTGGTTATGGTTCTTACATCATAAATGAAATAGGAAATAATATATTTATCTAATATTGTACATTTACAGTAAAATATTGTTTTCACTATTCATAAAAAATCACATGATTCAGAAAAAAAATTATCCCTCACCATTTTCTGACATTTGGAATTCAAAAATGGACTCCATTTTGGGAATACAATTTTCTAAAAATTGTTAATTTAATTGTTATTGAAATAACAATATATTCAAAAAAATACAGATTTTAAAATTATATTTGATTTTATAATGCATTGAAAAAATAATTACGGTCTCATAAAAATAAATTATAGTCATTTGAATAAAAAAAAATTATTCAGAAATATGTTTTATGAAAATAAAATTTCTTTTAAATATTTATATTATTTATAAACCAATAAATAATGTATTTTTTTGATAATAGGAGAAACAGTAAATTTATACTTTTAAAGAATTTATTTTCATATTCCCTGATATAAATATATTTTATTTAATTTCATAAGATACCAAAATATTATGTATACATTCATATGTGAGTTTACAATTATATTTGTCATATTACTATTTCTAATGGTCAAACTACTATTCCAATAGTAATATTTAATATTAAATTATGGTTTTAAATTCGATGTTGCATGAAACATAAACTATTAAAGATGAAAATATTAAAAAGAGACATACCATATTATCATGGTGTGATGCATTATACAATCATTTGATAAATTGGGTACTCACAATTTTAAATTTTAGTTAAAAAATTAATGGTTGAGAGTTGAAAATTCCATTATTGAAATCCCACATTGTAAAAAGGGTTTATAAAACATCTTCTTAAAAAAGAGGTAAAGAGAAATTCAATGGTCACAAAAAAACTAAGCATCAGAAATCATTTGAGAATATATGGTCATGGAAGATAAATATAACTATCTATCTCCAATGTAGAGTAATAGAAAACATTGCCTTTAAAAATTCAACTATCACAAAATTGTAAATTGGTGACATATAAAAAGACCATTGATTTCTCAGAAGAAAAGTAAATAGATTATGTTTATGATTTAATATCCTTTTTCAAGAGTAGAGGGTTTCATTTATTATCCAGAAAAGAAAATTGGAAAATAATTTTACGTGATTTCATTCCATTTCTTAATCAAATCCTTTTGTTGTTCTACGGTCTATGTCCACTTCATTTATGAAATATAGAGATGGATATTCATGGAAAAATTTATTCCTGGAGCACTTTAAAGAATTATGAGATCCATAAGTCCTTCCTTCATCATTTAAATGTTTAATGAAACTATGATGATTACCATAGTTTTTACAATATTATTATTCATACATTAATATTAATCAGTAATATCTTTAATCTATTCAATAAATAGATTAAAATAAGAAAAATAAAAAGGATGTCTTTCTAAAATAATTTACATAAAATTTAGAAGGAAGGTCACTAAATTTATAAAAACCATTATAACATAATATTCAAAAAATAATGTAGCTCTTATTATCACATACCAAATATATGAATACTATAATATTATTTATACCATTATAAAAAATTCATTATTCTATGATTATAATATGAGATTTTTGAATAATTTCCTTAAATACTAACTTCTAATAATTCCAGCATAACATACACCATCTGATCATGAACCACTATCATGGTCACCAATACTATCCCATAAAAATCTATTAATTATTATGTAAACATCAGGAACATATTTAGTTTTATCATTCCCAATTCATGATTTTTTCAAGGAGATTAACATATAATAGAATCACTCTTCGTGATTACTGGTGATAATCATCATATTAATTCAATTCCTCAAAGAAGACATACTATAGTAAAATATTTATGTATCTTATGATTATTATAACCATAATATTATTTATAAAACACTAAAATAACAAAATTACTGAATTCCATCACATTCATAATAATCATTCCTTTTCATTTGTTTTTATTGCATAAGCTTGACCATGATTCGTTATCCATTTTTTGGGTATATTCTTTAGATGATTGAGATACTGATTTTCATAGTACCCCATGTCTTTACAGTTGAAGAATTGGGTGGATCCTTTCTTTATTTTTCAGTCACAATAATAATTTCACTTTATCCATAGTTCTAGAAAAATCAAATTCCCTTCAATTAATTATGAGTGTGTTTCCTTAAACAATTATCACATTTGGGAAAATCCTTCTTTCTTCTATTCCCTTTATCCATAATTTTTTACATCATCCTCTTCTTCTCTTACTTCTATTCTAAGTCATAAAACATGCAGAATTGTTTATCTATCTCGATACCACATGATTATATATCCTCATATAATGAGAATTTTAGTTTAGTATTTTCCAGTGAGGGATTACCATTATAAAATAACATATATAACCATTCTTATACATTAGATCATGTGAATTTGTTAGTTTCTCATTAATTCTATATAGTACCATTTCTAAACAATGTCATACACTAAAGCAGGTTATGAATCATAACAAATAAACTATAAGAAGGAAAAAACCTAATACAAATTGAGAATTTATGAATAACTAATCTCATAATCATAATCTTGGATTATTTGGAGACATAATTAATTTTAAATATAACATAATGGTTTTTAAAGAAAATTTCATTTATTCTAATAATATCCTCGAGGAGTCTTAAAACAGGTGTACATCAAGACCTATTTTTATCTATCATGGTAAATTGATTGAGGAGAAAATCAACTTGTCAGTGTTTTTACCAACTATTTACATCTATTATAGAAACAAATCCACTTTTAGTGTTGAAACAAAGTTGTATTTCTTGGAATAAGCCTATAATATCAATCTTACAAAAATCCATGTATGATATTCTATTATTAACCTAAAATACTATCTTAGTTTTATGTTACCTAAAATATGTTTTCAAAATCTAGTATCAATGGTTTCTAGAAAGATTCCTCTAATACCAACTATAAAGACACTGACACCAGCAACCTAGAGTCGGTTCCCTACATTATTACATTTGCATAGTAAATAAGGAAGTCACATCCTGAAGGACCCGATAGTGTAGTGGGTTTTGAAAACCAGATACAATCATATTTTTTACATTACGAAAATAAAGTAGGATCAATATAACAACTCCATTGAAAAAATCCATAAACATCAAGATTATATATACAAGCCATATTCAGTTTACATTTTCACATCCTCAGTATAAATAAAACATAAGAAAGGGGTGAGCATAAATGATCATTGAGGGTATACAATATTGTGAGAGATAACATAAATAAAAACAAATAATAATTAATTGTGATTAACTGAAAACAAGTTCCATTAAAACATAATCCTTGTAATTATATGGTAGGATTAAAAGAAAATTATATAATTCCATATATATAATAATATGAGAATTATAATTGACCAAGGATATTATAGTACTTGAATAAAAACATGGATTATAAATTAATATGATCATAATGATGAAATGAATAATATTGTAAATCTGAAAATACTATTGAGGCCTCATCACTGACAGCTAAAAATAACTGTTTAAGGTTTTAGCTGAAACCATATCTAAAATATATTGTCAAGGCATCGTCCAAGTCCATATATCGTTTGTCACACTTGACTTAACGATGCATTGAGAGGCTATGATCGGCCCCACCCATCAAATACTAAGTCTACCTAATTTATCATTTGAATGGGGTGAATGATAACAAATATATACATATTAAATGTAAATAACTTTCCCAAATAAAAATAATCACTAACCATTATTAGTAATATGGTGAATGGTTTCATGATATGACATCCATGTTAAATCTGGTCATAAACCATTTAATAAAATAGGGTTGATGATATCATCAAATATTAAATCCACTTAAGAAAATATTAAACCTAGGGCATGGATATAGTTGATAATACTCAAATTAAATTGTCAGGAAATTCTTGAGAGAAATACCCTTTTTACTTTGTAAAGAATATTTCTCACCTAAAAATCATTTGTATTTTTTATAAAATCACTTTATAAACATGTATATCCTAGAAAATAAAAGGGAAGGACATGTATTTTTTTTTGGAATAAATAATTTATAACTAAAGTGAAGCCATGTAAAAAGAGTAATAAAAAATCATTAGAAATTAGAAACTTTAGTGCAGTTTAAGAGAAAATATAAAAGATTCAGTAAAAAGAAAAGACATAATTCATTTTATAAACCAAAAAAAGTTATTTTTTCATGATGAATTTATTTTTATTATAAATATATTTATGTACTAAAATATATTATTAATCTTACTTGAAAATTAATGAAAAATGTGGGTTTTCCTTTAATTGGGATTGCTTATCGGAATGAATTGAAAATTGAAACCTTATGAAACATGTTTTTCCCTATTAAGGAAAGATGAATTGATCCTGATACAAAAGTATGGAATATATATATAATGTATAATATGTATATAAAAATATTTAAGAACTATATTTTGGTAAAGATATAATAATCTTAACCCGAATGTAATATGGAGGGTTTGGAAGAAACCCTTACAACTTAGAGATCTGTCAAACCCTATTCCCCATAAAATTACTGAACATTAAATGAAACAATGAATACCCTGAAAATAAATCTATTAAAGATATAATATATCCTAGGGTATTATATGTAATCATATATAATAAATAATCTGGAATGAAAAATATCTTTTAAAATTAATGTGAGAGGAGAAAACCCATATCTTATGTCCAAAAGTGTTCTACACTTAAACATAATGTCCTATTTAGTGTCTCCTACACTAGAACATCTTCAAGGGACATGGTGTAACATCCTAGGTAAATAATTAAATAATAAATTTTTATAATTATTAACAATTTTCAATTAAATATTAAATACAGTTTAAAGGGGTTGATTTGCTCGATGGCATACTTGATACGCAACAACGGGTTTCTTTGAAATCTTACATTTCACACTAATAATATAATAGTATTATTTTAAATGTAGTTAATGCATAGTTGTTGTATTGGAAGGAAAGAATATAACTGACTAAAATATGATTATAAAAGTTTGTTAATTTTTTTCTTCTATCCAATAAATGTTAGAGTCTTAAAATGTGAATTAATCTAATTTTAAGCATAATTTACCTTAAAGGTTTATTGACCACCTTTTAATGGAGAACCCTATTTAAATCTTGTTTTTGTCAGTTTTATATATTCCATTGGAAAAAATAAAATTATTCTTTAGAATGGGGACATCAAAATTTACTTTGGGTAATTTTTTTTTCAGATAAAATTCAATTTTTAATGAATAGTAAAAAATGTTGTATTTTAATTAAAAACCTCATTTTAATCTAATTTATTTATATAGTTGGATTGTCTTTTTAATTGGTTTTAAAGTTTAATTAGACTATATTTTTACCATTTAATCCAATGTTGGTCAATTTAATTAATTTAACTATGAAATGGGACATAAAAAAGTGTCAATCTTTTGATACTTAATATTTCTAAAAACACACTTTTTATTTAGACATCAGTATTTAATTTTAAATTAATTTTCGCCACTTTTTTGTTTTTAATCATAAATAATTTATTTAATATTTTTAATCAGGTGGTAAATTATTTTTAAATAGGTAACATTTATTTTAAGACATTATTAATACTTACTATAGTAAATACTTTATTTTCCATGGTTAAAGGGTAAATCTGGTAAATAAGGGTAAACAAATATAATTATAATAATATAAATTTACCCTAAAATGTGGTTTTATCCTATTTTATGATATATATCCGACCATGGGAATATTGAGGTCGATATTTGGACCCCATGGGGCCACATATAAGTGATAACGACACTTTATTTTAATTAACGTAAAATAATGACAAAAATGACATTAACAAATATCTTTTAGTAAATTAATTTTTACATAGGGTTATATAAGATATCCTTTCAACTATAAATATTATTTAGAAAGATAAAAATATTTCATAAATCATGGTATTTGTTTTATAAATTTTATACTTCAAATAGATAAAATTATTTATGACACAATAATTATCCAGTGTTTACCTCAATAAAAATGATTAAAATCTATATGATAATAAATATTAAAATAATATCCAAAATCAGTCCAATTATTATTGGATGATTTTATTTTGACCATGAGCCATCATATCTTAAACTTTTATTATTTTTGGACCTTTTTAAAACGATGAAATGTTTATAAGAAAATAATTGTTTCAAACATTCCTAAAGATCCCCTCCACCCCCTTATAAAAAGACACCACTTCTAACCCATTACTCACACCACTCAAACCCCTTGGCTCATCCAAACCCTACCCAAATAGGCTCTAAATATCACTATATTCCCCCTAGAATTCTTAACATAGGAATATGGAACTTCCATAAGTCCTTTGGGTTCAAAACAAAGGGAGTGACCCGAATTAGAGTTAACAGTTTCTCTTAAATTATTTTGTTTTATTTTGTTTTATTTTACTTATCCAACCCCTAAACACTTATTATTCCATTATTTTATAACAAAACTAGTATCTTTAAAATACTAGTATGTTATTATGAGAAGTATTATAACTAAAATTATAGACACCTCCATCTAATTGGTGAAGAATATACTGTTTCTGTTGATAGAAAACTAACGCCTCATGAAACGAGGATTTTCCGATTATGTCCTACCGCCTCTCATGGTGGCCATTAAGATGACAATATATTTATATATGATGTATATTATTTTTATTTATTCTTTATCTTCCATATTTTTTATTTACTTCATATCTTTTTGGTTTCCATTATGGGTAAATGCTATAATTTCATTTTAGGAAGTGCGGACTACCGCCCCTCAAAGTGATATGACTCGTTCATACCATACGTGGGATGTATAAAAGATGTAGTTATTGAAATAATATATATTATATTATAATATGATTATAATACAACTATTTATCATTATGTTTTAATTCAATTACAATATGAAATAGAAATTAAAGTAGTGTTCATGCATACGTACAGCTTACCGTCTCCATTAACGGTGCATATTATTTATTATCTCAAAATGTTATGTACTATTAAAAATAAATATATATACTAGATATATATGATATATATGATATCTAAATCATGAATATAATTCTGGAGAAAATGGACTATTGGCCACATGGTCAACATGTAATTATAAGGGGTTCATTTTTTTACTCAAGTTCCAAATATTGACAAAACAAAAGTTATTAACTGAAATGATTAAATAATGTTTATAAAATAGTAATATATGATATAAAAGTAATAATAAACATGAAAAATGTTCTTAATAAATTATAAATTAACATAAGTTTATTATTCGGGATATTAAAGAACGATCGAGTCAAGTCGGACATGAGGCAAGGGACTTAATCTCAATCTCCATTCATTGGGGAGTATTTTGATTAATACATGACATTCTTTTACATGGTGTATAAACCCTATTTGACTTTTAATTTCACCTAAAGGGATCCTTTTCTCTATAAAGTGTTTTACTAAGTGATTAAAAGAATTTTTTATCATTTGTGGTGACAATGACCTCTCCGCCGCCTTAATCATATGTTGGCTTCCTATATAATCCTTAATGTATTTTTAAAATGAAAAGAAATACCATATTCTATTTTTGGGTGTTTTGGTATTGAAAATAGATTTTGAAATATATTGATTATTCAAATATCATGAAATTACTTCTTCTGATTTCTAATGAAATGTTATTAGTGAAATGTTTAATTTACAATATTTTATGTGTTATGATTTTATTATGGTACATGGACATTTGATGGGTGGTTACATGATAAATCAAATGATAGGTGGTTCTATGATAAACCAAATGACAGGTGGTGCCATGATAAACTAGGACGGGTGGTTATGTTATAACCTCTAATGCGTTGGATATGGAAGTCGATCATACGACATTTCAATTTAGTGATATGTGTGGTAGTAGACCATATGGTTAGTCCATTTATGTATGTTTATATCCCAAGATACCAATATTTGTGATGTGTTATTTTTATGGTTTTTATGGTAATATTTTGGTTAGAAAAGGGTAAGTAATGATCTTTTATTTAGTTAACAATATTTACTTCAAAAAGGTGAAAATTATATCATTAGACAATGTATTCATGATTTAATTGTTGTTTTAAAAAAACTAACAGTTTTCATTCTTTGTGTATCCTTTACTGATATTTTTATGCTCATACGATGTTTTGGAAATGTTTTTGACATGAAGTAATGTGGAATACAACCAAGGTAGGGATCGTGGAAATGTCATTCTCTCTAAAACATGGAACTAGACATGACTCATATTTTCAAATAATTTATATTTTTGAGAAATATGGGATCTAAGTAGAAGAGTATACTATGTAAATTTTGGGATGAAATGTAACATTTATGACCTAATTCTCTAAAACTCTCAACCTGAAAAGATACTCAATGCAAATTATTCTTTTCATTAAATAATATACAATTTTTTATGGCGGAGTCTATATAGTTGGTACCAGAGGTCAGTTTAGATAACTTTAAGAGTTAGGTTATTGTTAAATTAATATCCATAAATTCATTTATGTTAATATTGAAATGATTGAATTTATATATTACCATGTTTCCCCTGATAATATATTTTTGTGTACAGAATGGTTTTCTTCAGAGGAAACAAGGAAGCTATTTTTGGAAGACATCAGAAGGAAGACAACCTTCCAAATCAGTAACCTGATATGGTCTGAATCAAAACTGAATAGTTTGTTGCAGTGATGGCCTAATTGACTCAGGCTATAAATGGTGGTGCTATCCATGCACAAGATTAGCCAGATCAACCGTGGAGGAACATGTCAGTATTGGAGCATTTCATGAGGAAACATCACCCATCATTTAGATGATCCTCTGACCATGTGCTAGCTGAAGGGTGGATTAAAGCATATGAGAAAATTTTTTATGTTATGGGGTGTTTAGAACATCAAAAGGTTAGTCTCTCTATTTACCGTTTTGAAGGTCAAGCTGATCAGTGGTGCTCGATGGTGAAAAATATCAGGGATTGTGAGGATATTGATTCTATTGATTGGTATGAATTAAAAGGTATGTTACTTGAGAAATATTTTCTTAATGTAGTTGACATTCAATGGAAAAACAATTCTTGGAATTGAGGTAGGATGATGACTCATTGGATTTTTATGAAGGAAATTACACTCGACTGGAAATGTATGCTCCAAATTGCACCAATATCTTGATTTCATGATAAATAAATTTTACACAGGACTGAAGTCGTGATATCAAATAGAATTATCCTCTCGTGAGTTCAAAGGTTATGAAAAACATCTTCGATGTGAAGAGATGGTGGAAATGAATTTTTCCGATGATTAGGTGTTCTTAGATAAACAACAGAATGAGTGGTCCAATTGGAAAGAAAAAAATAATTAATTCATTTAAGAACCCTAGAGGTAAAAAAATTAGATATCCATCTTGTGAGAAGTGTTATAAAAAGGATCCTATATATTTTTTATCAATGTCTGGAAAGTGCTACCGGTGTGGAAATTATTTTCATATTTCTCGTAACCATAAAAAAGATGATCATGTAGGTAATGAAAAGGCAACGTTAAGATTTTTAAAGTTCCATGAGATGGGTCATTATGCAAATGAGTGTCTATCGATGAACTAAACCGAGGGAAAGTAACCAGACATCAAGAAGAATGGGGTGGTGAATTCCTTTGAAACTACTTCAATATATGTCGGGCCATCAAATGAAGTAGTATCATGTACACTATTTGTTTTTTCAGATTACGCCAATGTGTTGTTTGATTCGGTTTCTACACATTCATTCATTTTTGAGAAGCTATCTAGTAAATTAAGAATTTCATCTCAAGATATTAATACTGAACTTATTTTTTAAAAACCTGGAGTAAATGTTGAGACAAAAAGAAATTATAAGAACCATCATGTGTTTATGTGCAGGAAGAATCTACCAACAAACCTTATTGTTTTTACTTTATTATATTTTGATGTTATTTTAGGAATGTATTGGCTATTTTTTTATCATTCTATGATTTATATCTGAGCTAATGATGTTTCTTTTCATAATGATTTTCATTTTTTGTAGAAGAATGAACCCTTACTTTTGATAACATATCTGGAAGCTGAGAAACTAGGGAAAGTTGGAAATGAATGTTACCTTGCACATATTGTTGAAAACAATAGAACATTTCAGATTAATTTTGTACTAGTGTTAAATAAGTATCTTGATATGTTTCATGATGAGTTCATAGTATTATACCTAATCAAGAAGTTGAATTTACTATTTACATAGTTCCTGATTCTAAGCCAATTTCAAAACCCCCTTATCTAATGTCTCAAATTAAAGTTTTAGAGTTAAAGAAGCAATTACAGAAGTTATTAGATAATGGTTTCATTCGAACTAGAAAATCACCATGGGGTGCCCCAATATTTTTTTGTTGAAAATAAAGATGGTACAATGTGGCTTTGAATTGATTATAGATCATTGAATAACATCTCTATTCCGAACAAGTATCCTTTTCCTTATATCGATGATTTGTTTGATCAGCTCTAGAGAGCTCAGTATTTTGCAAAGATTGAATTGAGGTCGGGGGACTATCAGTTTAATTTAATGGAAGAAAACATTCCAAATATTGTGTTTTTTACTATATATATCCATTTTGAATTTCTAGTAATGCCTTTGGGTTTAACCAATGCCCCTGCAGTATTAATGGATATTATGAATAGAATTTTCCATGAGTTCTTGGATAAGTTTGTGGTTGTGCTCATTGATTATATTTTGGTTTATTCTAAAAGCAAAGAGGATAATGAAAGTCATTTAAGGGTTGTCTTTACAACGTTAAAATGAAGGAAAATATTTGGGAAATTCAGTAAGGGTGAGTTTTGGTTACCACAATTTTCATTCCATGGTCACATTGTTTCAAAGAATGGCATAACTGTTGTTACACCTTAAACAAAAGTTGCTGAAAAATGTCCAAGACCCACAAATATAACAAAGATCCATAGTTTTCTTGGGTTGGTAGGTTATTGCTGGAGGTTTGTGGATATTTTTTCAGGTTTATCTAGTCAAATGACTATGTTAACTCAAAAAGGTGTTAAGATCATTTGGACAAAAGATTGTGATGATTGTTTTCAAGAATTGAGAAGAATATTGGTGAATGATCTAGTGTTGGAAATAACTTCTAGATATGGTTAGTTAGTTATTTATAGTGGTGCTTCGTTGAATGTCTAGGTTGTCTTCTTATGCAAAAGTATCTGGTAATTCCTTATGCTTCATATAAGTTGAAACCTCATTAGTTAAATTACCCAACACATTATATGGAATTAGCTGCTATTGTTTTTTATTAAAAAACATGTAGGCATCATTTGTATGGTGTAAAAAGTGAAATAAATACTTACCGAAATTTTTTTATTTATATATTAGTAAAAAAAAGAATTGAGCATGAGATAGAGGAGACAATTTGAATTAATCAAGGATTATGATTTCATGATCTTTTACCCTCCAAGAAAAGAAAATAAAGTGGTTGATTATTTGATTCAAAAAATTAATGCTTCATTGACCATGTTATGTTTAGAAGGCTATCCTTTGGTTTTTGATTTGATAAACTCTGGAATAGAAGTTTTTGGTGCAAGAAATTCTTCGGTTTTGTTTCAGGTGTTAGTGAAATCATCTCTATCAGGTAGAATAAAGAAATCACAGAAGGAATACACTGGGTTACAGAAAAAGGAAGATTTTGTTTAGATGGGTATGTTTCCTGATTATAGCAGTGATATTGATTGTATTGTGAGGTTTGGGAAGAGATTATGTGTGCATTTTGATTCATAGTTGAAGAATGAGTTGTTTTGTGAAGCTCATAATTCTCCATTTTCAGTTTATCCTGGGATTTCTATGACGTACAAATATCTTCAAGAGTATTACTAGTTGTATGGAATGAAAATAAATATTGTTGATTTTATTGTGAATTGATTGAATTATCACCAGGATAAAGTAGATTAGTAGTTACCAAAAGGTATGCT
This sequence comes from Viscum album, assembly GCA_963277665.1. NCBI lineage: Eukaryota > Viridiplantae > Streptophyta > Magnoliopsida > Santalales > Viscaceae > Viscum > Viscum album. The sequence continues at coordinate 234,759,427 of OY728141.1, forward strand.
TCAGTCTTTACCGATTCCAGAGAGGAAATGGGAAAATATATCCATGGACAACATTGTGGTATTACAAAAGACATATCAAGGTAATAATGCAATTGGGGTTATTATTGATCGATTGACTAAATCTTCTCATTTTTATCCTATTCGAGATACTATTTCTCAAGATAAACTTTCTCAGATTTATGTTAATGAGATAGTCAGGTTGCATGGAGGTCCCCTCTCCACTGTATCTGATTATGATCCCAGGATTACTTCTAACTTGTGTAAAGGCCTTTAGAAGTAGTTGGGTACTGAATTAAATTTTAGTACAACTTTTCATCCTCAATCAGTTGGGCAGTAAGAATGAATAATATTGACCTTGGAGGATATGTTATATGCTTGTTCACTAGATTACCAGGGATGTTTGTACCAACATATTTCTTTCTTTGAATATTCTTATGATAATAGTTTTCAGTCTAGTATACATATGGATCCATTTGATGCATTATATGGAAAGTGGTGTCAAACTCTACCTTTTTGGGATGAAGTAGGTGAAAGGATGTTGATGGGACCTGAATTGGTAAATGAGATGGTAGAAAAGGTTTAGTTGATTCAGAAGCACATGAGAATAGCTCCGAGTGGGCAGAAAATATATGCGGATAACCGAAGGAAGGATCTTTCTTTTGAGGTAGGTGATCATGTCTTTCTCAAAGTTTCTCCATGGAAAAGTGTGATGCGTTTTGGTAAGAAGGGAAATTTGACTTTGAGGTTCACTGAACCCTATGAAATCCTAGAGAAAGTTGGATTAGTTGCATAGAGATTGTCTTTACCTGCATGTTTATCCCAAGTACAATTTTTTTTCATGTTTCAATGTTGAGAAAGTATATACTGAATCCATCTCTTGTTTTAAGACTAGAGATATTTCAGTTTGAAGAGAATCTATCATAGGAAGAAAAAACAATCCAGATTCATAACTAAAGAAAGAATGTGCTATTGAATAAGGATATTCAGTAGGTCAATGTTTTTTGGATGAACTATATGGTTGAAGTTGAAACATGTGAATCTGAAAATTCTATGAAGGGTAAATACCCCCATTTATTTGGTAAGTGATTAAAATTATGAGGACATGATTTCAAAAAGGGTGAAGGATATAACATCCAAATTAAATATATAAATAATACATTTTCACAATTATAAGAATTTTTTTTAATATTAATTTTACTTTAATGGGGATGATATGCTCGATGGAATACCTGATACACAACAATAGGTTTCATTTAAATCTTATGTTGCACACTAATAATATAATAATATTATCTTAAATGTAGTTAATTCCTAGCTTTTTTATTGGTGGAAATGAATATAATTGACTACAATATGATTATTCATGATTTTTAAATGATTTCATATTTATCCAATAAAAGTTATAGTCTTAAAATGTGAAATAATCAAATTTTAAGCATAATTTACCTTAAATGTGGATTTACCGCCATTTAATGGTAAACCATTATTAAAACTAGTTGTGGTAACTTTTATATGTTATATTTGAACAAATAAAATTATTATTTATAATAGGGACATCAAAATTTACCTTGGTAATTTTTTTTTATTTTTCTGATAAAATTCAATTTTTAATAAATAGTGAAAAATGTTGTATTTTATTTCAAAACTACATTTTAATCAAATTTATTTTTATGGATTGAATTTCCTTTTAATTATTATTATATTGAAATTATAATATTTTATTAACATTTAATCCAATGTTGGTTATTTTAATTAATTTCACATTGAAATCGGACGTAAACAAGTGTCAATCTTTTGATACTTATTATTTCTAAAAACACGCTTTTTGTTTTGACAGTGGGAATTAATTTTAAATTTATTTATGCCACTTCTATGTTTTGAATTTCTAAATATATAATTCATATTTGGAATCACGAGGTCCAAATTGTGTAAATATGTTAGTTTTGTTTTTATACATTATGAATATTTACTTCATTTAAAAATTTATTTTTCATGGATTAATGGTAAATCTGGTAAATAAGGGTAAAAAAATATTTTTATAAAAATATAGAATTACCTTAAAATGTGTAATAATTCTATTGGTTGACACATATCAGAGCATGGGAATCATTGGGTTGAATTTGGGACCCCATGGGGCCACATAATAGTGATAATGACACTTTATTTTAATTAACTTAAAGTAATGACAAAAATGACATTAACAAATATCTCGTAGTAAATTAATTTTTTACATAGGGTTATATAAGTTATCATTTACACTATAAATATTTATTGGAAATCTATAAATAATTTTTACATCATGATATTTTTTTATAATTTTTAGATATCAAATAAATAAATTTTTTTGTGACATAATAATGATACAGTGTTTACCTCATTAATAAATGATTTCAATAAACAATATTATAAAGGTAAAAAATAATATCCAAAACCTGTCCAATTCTTATTGGATGATTTTCTTTGGACCACGAGTCATCTTATATCAGAATTTAATTATTTTTGGACCTTTCGAAAAGAATGATAAGTGTATAAAAAAATAATTGTTTCAAATTTCCAACAGAGCCCCTCCTCCCCCTTATAAAATTTCCCTAATTCCAACCCATTCCTCACTCCTCTCAAGCACCATGGATATTCCAAACCCATCCCAAATAATCTCTAAAAATCCTTCTATTACATCTATAATTCTTACCTTATTCATAAGGAACTTCATAATGGATTTTTGGATCAATCCAAAGGGAGTTACCAGAATTAAAGGTAATAGTTTTTCATAAATTCTTCTGTTTTATTTTGTTTTATTCCACTTATCCAACCCCCTAAACTCTTTTTATTCATTTATTTTATAAAAAAAACATTATACTAAATATACTAGTATTTTCTTATGACATGTATTAAAACTACACTTACACACACCTCCATCTAATGGGTGAGTAACATACTGTTTCTTTGGATGGAAAACTAACGCCTCACAAAACGATGATTGTTCGATTATCTCCTACCACCTTTCATGGTGGACATTAAGATGGCCCTATATTTAAATACAATATATATTATGTTTATGTTGTCATTATGGTTCTATATCTTTAATTTATAGCATATATTTATGGTTTCCATTAATGGTAAACACGATAATTTTATTTGAGGAAGTGCGGACTACCGCCCCCTCAAAGTGATATGACTCAATCAAACCATATGTGGGATGTATAAAGGATGAAGTTATTGAAATTATATTAATGGTATTATACTGGAATTATAAAATAACTATTTATCATTACATTTTCATTCAACTAAAATACGAAATAGAAATGAAAGTATCATTCATGCGTAAGTACAACTTACAGTCTCCATGAACGGTGCATTTCATTTTTCTTATCTCCAAATGTCATGTACTCTTATAAATAAATATATATACTGGATATATATGATATATATGATATATTAATCATAAATATCATTATGTAGATAATGAAATATTGATATCATTGATATATTGTAATTATAATGTGTTCATTTTTTTACTCAAGTACCAAATATCGAACGAAATATCATTATTAACATAAATGATTACACAATGTTTATAACATGGTGATAAGTGATATAAATGGAATAAAAAACATGAAAAATTGTATTTATGACAGAAGAAATTAACATTATTTTATTATTCAGGATACTAAAGAATGATCGAGTAATGTCAGACATGTGGTAAGGGACTTTGTCTCAATCTCCTTTCTTTGAGGAATATTTTGTTTTATTCACGACATTCTTTTATACGGTGTATAAACCCCTTTGACATTTAATTTCATTCAAAGGGAATCTTTTCGTAACGATGTGTTTTACTAAATGACAAAAGGAATGTTTTTATTGTTTGTGGCGACAATGAACTCTCTACTACCGTAATCATTAGTTGGCTTCCTCTATAAGCCTTAATGTTTTTTTAAATGGAAAACAAATCCCTTATTCTTTTTTTGGGTGTTTTTGTATTGAAAATAAATTTTTAAATAGATTTATTGTTTTAAAATCTTGAAATTATTTCTTGTGATTGCAACTGAAATGTTATTAGTGAAATGTTTATATTTACAATATTTATGTTTTAGGATTTTGTTATGTTACTTGTACATTTAATAGGTGGTTACGTGATAATCCAAATGAAAGGTGGTGATGTGATAAACCAGGATGGGTGGTAACATTATAACCTCCAATGCATTGGGTATGGAATTCAGCCGTATGGCTATTCCATATAGGGATATGTGTGGAAGTCGACCGTATGGTTATTTTATTTAGTATTTTTATGTCCCAAGATAACTATATATTTTATGTGTTCTTTGTATGGATATTATGGTAATCTTTTGGTTACAAAAGGGTAAGAAATGATCTTTTATTAAGTGAATATTGTTTACTTCATAAAGGTGAAAAGTACTACTTATGGTAAATTATTCATGGTTTACTTATTGTTTTAAAAAAATAATAGTTATCATTCTTTGAGTATCCCTTACTTATCTTTTTATGCCCTTCCCATGTTTTTGAAATTTTTTTCACAAGACATAATGTGGAATAGGGTCATTGAAGGGATAAATGAAAAGTCATACTGTAAAAAACATGGAACTAGATATTACTCAATTTTTTCATGTTTTTTTATTTTGTTAAATATATGCGAACTAAGTCAAAGAGTCTACTTTGTAAATTTTGGAATGTAATGTAACATTTATAACCTAATTCTCTAAAACATTACACCTGAAAAGATCATTAATGTGAATTATTTATTTAATTCAAGAATATGCAATGTTTTAAGGCCATGTCCTTATATTTGGAAATGGGTTTTTGGTCAGCCAAACAGGATTATAAAATAATGATTTGTATGGGAGATGGAATTTGAAGAATATAAGATATATTTATAGATTTTGAGGTCTATAAGGATGGATTAGTGAGGCTGGTATTTATAGTGGATGAGTGGGGTTGTTTTTTTATTATTTTAATCATTAGTTTATTATTTTGGATCAAGACTATAATTTTTCTTATTACCATGAATAAATATTATATATAAGGAATGATAAATTGATATTATGGTTCTTACATCTACAATGAAACAAGAAATATATTATTTTACTTATAACGTAGATATACTTTAAATTACTGTATTTCACTATTTAAAAAAAAATCAACTATTTTAGAAAATTAATAAAAATCACCATAACATTTTTTCGATGTGTTGAATTTATAAATGGACCCCATTTTATGAAAATATTTTACTTAATGTGACAGTTGTAATTTTTATTTTAAATGATCATTTATTCAAAAAATTATTATTTTATAATTATAAATTATTTTAAAACAATTTGAAAATTTAATTAAATATCATAAAATTATCTTAATATGATAATAGAAAAATATTTCAAAAATATATTCTATGATAATTAAATTTCATTTAAATAATTATATTAATTATAAAATTGTAAATAAATTTTTTTGTTTCAAAAATATGAAAACACTTAATTTAGCTCTTCTAGAACATTTATTTACTTATTCTATGATATAAACATATTATATTTTCATTCATTAGAAACCTAAATTTAATGTATACGTATTTATGTGAAGATACTATCCTATATTACATATTACTATTTCTAGTAGTCACACAACTATTCCAAGGGTTATATTTCATTGAATATTACGAATATAGACTCATGTCTCAGAAAGCACAATTTATCGAAAAAGATAAATTTTAAATGAGACATTCAGTAAAATCATACGGTGTTATAATAAGAATAAGAAAAAGGGTTTTAAAATACTCCTAATTATAGAAAATTATTTCCTTATTCACGTTTCACTACCATGACTATCATAGTGGATTGGGATCACTTATATTACATCATTTACATTGTCATGTTTTTCACATTAAACAATCATACTGGAAATAATATCATGATAAACTACCTTCACACAACATTATAATCTATATTCTCCATTGAGATATCATTATTTACCAACAAACTAATGGAATATATAATTTTGGGCCCACCATTTTAACAATGGGAACCAAACATATGTGTGTCATAAAATAATAAAATATTCTTCAATACATCAAATCGTAACACATGTAAATTAAATAGGTTTCATTCTACCAATTAATTATAGAATAATATATGGAAAAGAAATGAGTTTCATAAGGGTTCCATAATAAAATAATTAACCCATTACAAAGAAATAGGTTTCATAGAATCTTCCATTAATCGTCATCATATACCATCAATAGATTTAAAGTGAATGTTATCATAATATTATTTCCATACATAGTTATGAATGTCATTAAATAATTTTAGAAAAGTTAAAATGTACCTTTATAATATAATTGCAACATTTCTCTTAAAACATGGAAAATAACCCTTTTAAGATATATTTAGAAACTAAAAAAAATATTTTGAAAAAAATTTCTATAAAAATAGATATGGAAACATGGAAAATAATATTGAAATAAAGAACATTCATGATAATGGGAAAATATTTTCATTGGGTAAACATTAAAACACATATTTCATTTACAATGTTAAGTTATATATATTAAATAAAATCCTCATAAAAATTATAAAAATGTATTTTAATAACATTAATAAGAATATAAAATATTATTGAAAATGAATTTAATCAATAATTATATTATATAAATTAATATCCATGATTACATTTTAATGAACATCTACATGGATGGAAAAATCATGGACAAAAAAAATCAATGTTTTTTTACTAAAAATAATTTCTCCATCATTTTAAGTACTAATGAAAGAAAAATGGTACTATTAACTAAAATTATAAGAATAAATGTATGAAAATAAAATATATGAGACTAAAATATTAAGATCCATATAATTTACCACAATGTCAATTCAGTGTAGACAATCCCAAAATGAAATCATATTGAGACATATACACATGCATTATGTCCTATATTACTGTTTAAATAATCAAACCTAATGTATCAAAAATAAATAGGTGTTATAAAATAATATGGAATCATATTAATATAAAATTTAATATTTTATAATTTCAAAATATCAATTTATTTAAAACTTATTCATTAACATCAAAATGTGGGTGAAAAATACTGTATTTTCTATTCATATTTTGGTTTGATTTTACTAATACATGCACAATGGTTTGGGAATCATTATATACAAAATTATTATTAGGACATAAGTATCGAAATTATAAATTATACCCACATTTATAATCATTCATATATGGAGGTGTTCAATAATTAATGACATCACTTTGTGGGGATGATAGTCTGTCTATACACGATTGTGAAATTTTATATTTTCAATTGATGAAATGAATAAGAAGTAAAAAATAATTTTAACATATGAAAGTATTAACTATATCTGAAATATAATATATATTCATTAAATCTATCCTTATGAAGATCCATGTAAATATGATATGCAAAATAAATATCATTTCTTCAGGAGCAATGTTATAATTTTCCAATGGATATGAACGATATATAAAATGGTTCACCCATAATTATAAAAACATATCAGTATATTTGTGATACTAGATCAATTATTATAGTATAAATGAATTATATTAATAGGAATTCGAATATGGAAATAATATTAAAATAGTTTTATAATATGATTATCACATCTTTAAGAGACATACTTTTGATTACAACTTATGCCTTCTTAGGATAATATTAATATAATGACCTGAGATTTTAGGACTTGTAAAAAAAGAATAATTTTTGATATCACGCATTTCAAATAACACCAAAAATAAATTAAATTAACAAAATTAGTAATTAACCTGATATGGTAATCATTTAAAATCATTACCTTTTGATGATAAATAATCAATCCAACCTATTGTTGAAAATTGAATCTTTAATAAAAGCAGTGTTTATATATTTTTTATTCCTTCCATTAAAGGATTAATTTTAAATCTTTTTAAAATCAATTTGATAAATTAAATCTAATTTCCGAATTTAACATATTAAATTTTATTTATTATAACCTTTTTAGAATTTTAAAAACTATATATATACTCAAAAAATATGATTAAAGAGTGATTAACTAGAAAAGATAAATTTTTTTGGAAAGGAAAATTTTTAACTAAACCATGTACCATTTATCTATATGATATAAACATATTATATTTTATAATCTTAAAAAAATGGTATTTACCAATATAGTTACATAATATCATTGGATACACTTTTAATTTCGATGGTGATACTATTTTTTGATTGTTGATTCATTTATGTATATTTTCGTTATGTGGAACACATATTTATGTACATATTATGATGTGATGGTAGGGAAATGAATTATACATACCTCCAATGAATTGGGTAATATTTTCATATAATGGGATTTCATATTTTGTTTATAAGTAGTTAACTTATCCCATTTTGTGGTGGTTTAATAGCTCTGATCCCAGACCCGAACTAATGATATAATTTTTTAGTTTGATTCCAAATCATTAATATTAGATTCTCCAATGTTATCTACTATTTTTTAAAAATTATTTATTACGGCTCATAACTTATAGTTCATGTTTTATCAGGTATTATTTCTTTGTGATGTGCTCTTGAAGATTGATTACATTCACATACCTATTTGAATATATTATCTTCACTTATGGTCTAAAATTATTATCACTTATGACTACCCATACTGAGAATTTGAGCTCACCAATCCAATTTTTATAGTAACATGGTTATTAATAAGAGTATTATTTATGAAATTTAAATATGGGTATCATGTGTGTAGATTTTTTTCATAGCTACTAATGACTTTTTATAAAAAAAGAATCCAGGGATTAGGGAAAAAATGACTATTTGATGGAAATGGTATGGGTTTTGTAGTTGAATGATTTACCTTATTCACTAAAACTATAAACTACAAAGGTCGCAAGTATATATGTGACTAAATATTATTGAACTATGTTATAATTATGGATTTTTATGTTTGGTTCACATAATATGGTTTTTATATAGTATGTAAATAATATGTTTTTAGCACCAGATTCATGAGTATGTATTTGGTATATACCTACCAGTGTCAAATTAAGGTTTAAATATAAATATAGTATATGATGTTATCATATTAGTATAATTTTTCGTTTTACATAAACCATCATAGGTTAATAATATTATGGTCAATTATATGATTAAATCCATGAAACCCCTTTAGGGGTCTTATGTGATTGTAAATTTTTTTGATTAATGATAGGTTAGTGTTTTTTATTTCGGTGAATAAGAATAAATTATTTAGGTGTAGATATACCATAAGTATATTATGTGATATATTATTTTTATAATTATACTTAATTAGAAATAAAAATTAATTAATTTTGGGAATCAAAAGTTTGAAGAACATTTCAATTTAAAAATAACATTATGATAAGTAATTTCACAACATTTTGTGAAAATGGTAATTTTTGGTAGAAAATATGATTTTGTTATATTTTTTGTTATGTTATTTTTGTATTGTTCTATGATTAAAGGGTATTTTTTTGGGATCATTGGATTACATGATATTTTGGTATAAAATATAGTAATAAAGTTCCTAATAATGTTGGGATAGTTATTTTTTGGAAATAATAATAATAAATATTAGTGGGAACCCTACGGATAAATATAAATATTGGAAAACATTCACGATTTTTTTAATGTTATGATTTTGTCATATCCATGTAATTAAATTGATATCAAGATACTACATGGTCATGTTGTATCTAAATTGGATGCACATATGGGTAATAACATTGGAAATAGTTTGTTTCGATACTAAATTGATCTTCACACAATACATAACTAGGGGGCCACACTAAAAACCTAGCCTGACTAACTCAATGGATATAGTTTTGATGTTTTTATTATATTTAATAATCAATATGATTGATTTTAATAAATTTTTAGTGTATTAATTGAGATCGTAATTGTAAATATATCATGCATATCACATATCAAAATTTAAAAACTCTTAAGATATGATATACATGAAATTTATAAGTTATTAATTTTATTTTTTATTGTTTACCATTTTCCAAGATTATATATTTGAGTATTCTTATCTAAAACTTTTCTTATTTTGCTACCCTTATTCATTTTTAGCGGAGTCAATGAAACAAAACACTATGGTTGAAATTTCAAAGGGGGAAGAATGTAATGACCAAAACTTGTACATTTTTATTTATCTATGTAATTTAAATTGTGTTATAATATACAAATAAAATTAAAATATAAATTTACAAAATAAAATTTTCAAAATAAATGTATGACAAATTTAAATCATAATAAAATTAAATATATATGTTAAATATGAGAAAATAAATGTTTTTTAAAAACTGAATTCTTGCCATAGATATTAGTAAAACATATATGCTTTATTTTTGTTTTAATATATTTTTATAATTACATTAAATATTATTAATTATGGTTAATTTATTGACCTAGTTTTATAAAATAGTATTTATTCATATATTAATCAGAATATAATTTTATGAAATCAAATTTAATTTCACTAAGGGCCAAAATTTGATTATGTCATAAATGTTAATAATTTTAAATAAATAAATATTATATAAGAAACTTTTAATATTCCCATTAATATAATTATTTCAAAAAAAAAATATTCATTTTTAGAATCATTATGTCATATTTATGTGATGTTAAATGTTTGGGAATATTCTTAAAAGGATGATTTTTTGTGAATAGTATAAATACTATTTTTATAGATTTCATAAAATTAAACATAATTATGATATAGAAATGAATTATAAACAGATGAATCCTTATTCATAATTAAATATATATTTAAGGAGTAAATTAATCAATTTAAAAATATTATTTTAATTTAGAAACATATTATTGAACTTTTGGAGAATTTATTATACTTCGTTCTAATGAAAAACCATTTTTCATTATTTTCCATTAATGAAGTAATAAAAAGATTCCATTTAGTTATTGAAAGGTTTTAAATCCAAAAATCCAAAAATTATTTAATTATAAAACAATAAATTTTAAATGTATTAGTATATTCATTATCATGTGACTAAAAAAATATTATTTTCTTATAATAACATCGTTCTAAAAATTGTTCATTTTTTATTATTCATACTTATGTTGAAGATATTTTGTTAAATAAATAAAAAATTTAATTATCTAAATAGATTTTTTAATTTTAATAAGGGAGATAAAATATATTAAAGAGGTCAGTTTATTTTAAGAGCTAAAATATTCTCTAAGGTAAAAATTAGTCCCCATGATAAAGATTAAGATGATATAAATGTATTAAATCAAGAAGTATAGTTAAATATTTCACATGCAAATAATATATAAATTTTTGTATTATGGATTTAAAAAAATACCATATTTTATACTCACTAATTATTTTTTTGGTTCTACATCCCTTGAATAAGATAATTATGTTAGTATTAACAAAATAATATGTAAAAAAATACCACCCCACGCTTATAAAAGGACCCCTTCACCACCCATCTTTTTATTACACCATAATCCTTATAGATTCTCCAAAATCTAATAAAATAGCCCAAACCCCCCATCCCATGTCCTTAATTTTTCATCACACAAAAATTATTATCTATATAGTTCTAAAGAGCTGTCTAATGGAGGATATCCTAGAAAGATGTAATTGTTATAACCTAATACTTTCAAGTATTTTCATTCTATCCCTAAATAACCTCAATAAAAACTATTATAGTGATAAAATATCATAAATATTTATATATGTTATTATGTTGATGAAATAATTATTATCTACCATCCCACCACCATTAAAAAAATAAAAACCTCACTCGTGTTATAGCCTGTTCACCTCCTCTATGGATGAATTATTTCATTTTTAATCCAAAACATACATGGACGGTACTTAAAATAAATTTAATTGTTAAATAATAAAGTTATGAATTTGTTAATATTTATGAATTAATGTTTCAAAATTATATTAATGATATTAGTAATAAATGATCATATTGATTTTATCCACCCAAAAAAGAGAACACGAAGACAGGTTTTACAATTTTTATATATTTTATAAATACTATTGAAATATATTACATGTTTTATACTAGAATAATTAATAATATATTAATATATAATTCTATAATTTCATAATTCATTATCATGGAATTATAACAAAAAAAATTCATTAAAACAAACAAAGAAAAGTGAAAACCACTAACAAAGATAATCAATAGTAACTAATAATAAGTAATAACTATGTAATAAATTAATATAAAAGAGTAATATAATAGTTATTGTATATTAATAAGTTTATTGTATAGATTATTAATGTGTATTATATTATTAAATAGGAATATATAACACATATTATGATGGAAAAAATAAAATGTAAGGGTTTTTTGTTTTAATTACAAAACATTGAGACATGTTTCTTATCATGAAACAATTTACTTTTCCATAGTGTGAATACAACACTATTCGCATAATTTATCCTAAATAATTTTATTTTATTCAGTGTTTCAAATTCATTTAATCTACTCAATTTTTCCCATTGATTCAAACAATACAAATTTCGTAAGCGTTGTTGCTAATTTTTTTACACTTATTGAGTTATAACCTATATTGTTAAAATTCAACCTTAAAAGTTTTATTTATATTAAAATATTATTTTATTATATTTGTTCTCTATTCTATATCTTAAATAAATTTTCATAACGATTCATTTGAAATTATGATCTTCATAAGGGGTTTCTCCTCTAAAATTTTCATTTTTGAGAAATGTTAAGTTATATGATCTTGAAATCTTTATATGGTGCATATATGTCTTCATTTTCATATTATATCATTATTGTATATTTATTCATAGAATTTATGTTTCAATTCCATGTTACATCTTTCATGGTACATTGAATCAAAATTTTATATAATCCATAATGTTTTCTCTTCCTATATCATGTTTTTCTATTGTTGATGTAAATGTTTTTATTTGGTGGAATTGTAATTATTTTTCACCAAAAATAATTTATGACATTATTATCTGGTATTTTTTGGTATTACATGAATTTTTATTATTTCATTTCCTTTTGGTTTAAAATTCAATAAAAATGTTCCCTAAGAGAAACATAACTTACTTTTTCATTATCTTTTGAATCATTCTTCATTATTTCTATACTCTTTTTATATTTTTCAATAATTTTATTCTATTTAATCAGATTTTAAGATCATTTCCAATTATTTTAAAATTTATTTAAAATGAATAAAATGAATATTGAAAATATTTTCCACATTGATAATTTCTGAATTACTCTAGAAATGTGTGAAAAGAGTCATATTTTTTTTTATTTTTTCCACATGTATTTGAATTTTTATATTATGAATATTCATAATTATAAATATCTATTTCCTTGTTTTCATTGTTTTACAATGTAAATTAACATTCATGTATTTTTTATAATTTTTATTTTTAAATGTTTTCAAAATAATTTTTTTTGAATTTTTTTTTTCAATGTGTTTTTCTAATGTCTTTAAATTTTTTTTTCTATATATTTAAAAATAATTCTTTTATTATTTATCGATGTTCTTATATATACATTATTTGTTGGAAATGAAAGATCTATAAGATAAATGATCTATTAATAACATTTTCTTTCCTAGTCATCCAATGTGCATAAATTTAACCTTTCTTCCAATGCATTTTCTGTATGAGTACCATGGAATTTATTTTTTCGATTGGTGGGTGTACACCAATACACTGAAACATTAATTAAATATAAAAAATATAAACTAACCCATATACACATTATCAAAATGATGTAAAATTTATTATTATTTATTGAGTAAATTTAATGGTATTTACCAAGAGTGTTTTTTAATTTAATGATAAAAACATTTAATTTCCACAATTTTTTCATGTTATGATAATTCATGGATTTATAGACTTTTTTATTATTTGGGAACAATGTGCATGTAAATATTATGTTGTGACTAGTGGGACTAGAATTATACATCCTTCTAATATATTGGGTAATGTTTACATCTCATGAGATACCATGAGTGGTTCATAAGAAGTTATCCCAACACATTATATTATGTTGTGTTTCTATTATTCCTTGACTTATGAATATGATATCATGTTTTTTGTTATTTCCAAATTATTTCCCATTATCCTATGTTATATACTTATTTATGAAATAATAAATCTTTAATGTTCATTATTTATGATTCATGTCTTATCTGGTATGATTTCAATATTATTTGTTCTTGAACCTTATTTATTTTATTATACCCACATGTTTTTCTTATGCTCAATTATGATTTTTGATTGTGATCAATTATTTTTACAAATTTTTATCAATCAGTCTAACTTTTTTAGGTTTACATTTCCAAAAAGTTAAAAATAGTATTAATATATTTGAAATTTCCATGTAGGTATCATGTGTGGATAATATATTGCTAGATTTTGAATAAATATTAAAAAATAATGAATCCTTGTTTTAATGGAGAATATTACAATTTAATGGTAAAATATTGGTTTTTATATTTTTTTGTTATTCCTCTAAAACTCAAATCCTAAATGATGTTTTCTATGGAGGTGATATTTTAATGATTGATGATTATTTTTGCGTCACTTCAGTATATATTATGATAGTTTGTAAAGAATATTTTTTCAGTATGAGATCTCAGATCATGGGTTTGGGGTGGGTTATATAGTTTCCCATGTATCATCTTCTGTAAAGTAATTATGTTATGTGAAATACATATAGTATTTAGTTCCCATATTTAGTGTAGGATTTTCATTAAACATTGAAATGAATGCCTAAAAATTTGTATACCCATCGAATTGAGTACGAAGAATCTCTATGATGGATTGGAAAAGGAGTTCCGGCCTCAAATATATAAGATTAATATATGATATAATTTAAATTATTGTATACCTAAATATCTATAAAATGTGTAGAATGCCAAAACAAAATCAAATATAATGTGAATTATATATTTTCTAGATAATGAATATAATTTAAATTAAAATATGAAATCATTAGAGTAGAAATATATTTAATAAAAGTAATCCTTAAATTATTATTAAAACATGATAATTATGTGATAGAAATTATGTCATATATAAAATTTTATCATTATAATTATTCAATACATTTTTATGAATTATTGAAAATGATATTCTTAATGAAAACTACTTCCTAAAATGGTATAGAAATTTTTGAATCATTCTTAAAAGAAATTTTTTAGAGAAAGAATATCACAATTATCCAACATGATAATGTTGTTCAAAAAGATGATCTAAATTCTTATGATAATAAAAAGACATATTCACTTTTTAATATTAAAATGATATAAGTGATTTTAGTCCCCATTAATGTAATCGATATGAACTTGTAGGTTAATTACTTATTGAGGATAACGATTCTTTTAATAGAAGATATGAAAATGAATATCATAATATAATTATTTTTAAAATGGTCCTAATAATTTAAAAAATATAGTTTAGTTAATGTTTACCCAATATCCTAAATTTATTGAGGATATTCATGGAGGATATTGGGGTCCAATATCAATTTCTATATTGAATCCAACAAAATGGTGTATGTTTAAATTAGATAGTAGGATTGTAGTATCCAACAATTATCCAATGTCATTGAAAACCTAATAAAGTGTTGGAAAGTAGTGAAAGTTTTTTCATTGTAGTGAAAATGGTTAGTAGGGGAAGAATTTCATATAATTGTTAGGTTTGGGATAAATTGCACGGAGATTCCACATCTAGTATTACTTTTTACTAAAATAAATTCATTAATTTATAATAGTTTATGATAAAAATTTGATATTTTAAAAAAAATTGAATCCATTGGAATTTAAAAGTAAAAAAAATTAATGGTGACAATTAAATTTTTCATTCAAATAAAGTGTAAAAGGTTTTCAATATAGAGATTAAGACATTAATTTTCTAATTCATGTTTAAGGGACATAGAAATTATAATGGATATGTATTATATTATATTTTTTCTTTCTATTATGATAATTTATTAAATTTAAAGAAGGTTATTTTTTGAATAAAAGATATAAGTTTTCAATATATATGGTGATAATTAATTTAGTTTTATATGATGGTATGGAAAAATGTATAAAATATTTTAGATATTTTAGATATCAAAATATGAGCGACATGATCCTAACCCTTTAGTAGAATCTTTTAAATAATAAAATATTGCTTTCAAAATATATATCTTAACACACTGAATACAATGTTATATATGGATTCTAATGGTTTATTTGATAGATATTCACATATATAAAATAATTATTATCTCCAAACATTGTGAATTTGTTGTATAAGAAATTTATTTTAAAGAAAAATCGTGGTTATCATTTTTTAGTGATATTAAGGGGAGACTTAGATAAATTAAAAATTTAACAAATAAATAAATACAACCATAAAATTCAGAAAGTCACATTATATATTAAAAGAGTGTAGGATATATAGGTAATAAATGATCTTGATGTAATGTTTTGGATTAATTTTTTATCCACGTAATGTAAAATAATTTTTAAATGGAGATGTTTTAAATATTATGATGTTTAATTTTTAGAAATATATATAATTTATTAAAGATAAAAAATTATTAAACATCATAAATTTGGATGTTTTGGTGAAAAGATGTTTGACTACTTAATTCAATAATTTGAACATGATGATAATAAAATCAGTCATACAAATATTTGAAAATTATTCCATCATAGATAATTCAATTTAAATGTTTATATTAGAATAATTTAATCAGATTCTCCCAAAGTGATGTGATAGGAATTACATAGATATGTAATAAGTTTAACAAAACATTAAAAGTGCAGAAAATATAAGGCCACTCTAGTGGTCCATATACATGATATATGATCTTTTGAAAATATTATGTATGATTTTGTTAATATTATTGATGGATTTTGAAGATATAAAATGTACTAGATTAATTTAAACATGATATATAATTTATCAATTTCTTCTTATTGGTTGTATATTTTACATGATGTGTAATGATAATGGACCTCCTTATGCATGTACTTTTTTGTAACAATTATATGGAAATCATGGATTATCATAGGTTGTAAAAAACTTTGAATATTTTAATCTCATTTATTTACTATAGTGATATATAAATTTTCATTCATGTAAAAAAGATTATTTTTAGTCGAGATAAGCCCCTATGAATACCACGTTGGGTTGCATATTCTATGTATTTGATATAATAAGGATGGATTATTCATATTTAATCCCCATACCGATGATTAAAAAGTTACCTAACAAGAAAAACTTCATAAATTAATACATATTTTATACCATCCTTAAGTAATAGATATTTATGAGGTGGTTTGGTAGGTTTTTTATTATTACTATATTTCAGGTTTAGCAATGATGGGATTTATCCTCTAATCTAAAGTGTATAAAATTTATCCATGTAGTTATGATAGATTTAGGAAGTCTTTTTACTTACATAGATATGTTAAATTTTATACTTTTATCTATTTCGGTGAGGGGAATGTGACATGCCCAACAATATAGTTGATTTCTTTGTGATAATTTATCCATTCAGGATGCCAATCTTGCATAATTACGAATGATTAACTAAAATTCAAATATTACATGTATCATTCCAAATTGATGTCCTTGATTAAGATATTATAATATTAGGGATAATTTTGTATTATATAGAATATATACGTACATATGGAGATACATTTGTTTTGTATAGATCATATAAGATGCCATTAAATCTTTAATAGCACTGATGATTTTCTAGTGTTTATTATATTGGAGATGGCATCCTTGGACCAACATTTAGCAATTTGATTGCTTGTTTTTTGATGTATTGAATATTGAAAAAGCATATTATGACATATTGTTCATTGTTATTAATGATTCTAATGTAATAATGTTCTAGAGTATACACCAGATTAATAAGTTCATAGTTTTTCCCTAATATGATGAGAACCCAGAAGTGCTATCATGATATTATTAAATAATGTTCCAAAGATGTATCATGTACTATGCTGGGAAACATAGTACACAAACTATCAAGTGAGAGTAATAATAATTATATGAGGATTCTTCTCATGATTTTTTCACATGGTAATCTCAAAGGCATGAGATTATGAGTATAGACCATCCAGTAGGAATTCATTGTGTTTTGCTACTATTTGATACTCCAATCCACGAGCATATGTAAAGTCATCAGACATTAATATTTTTTCAAATTCATTTTATGAATCTCATAATTGTATTTTTTTTAATGATAGAAACCATGTCATATATTGGATGAAATTAGGGTATGTTGGGTGTGACATGAATGAAATTTTATTAATAGATAATTCGAGCAAGGATTTTTCAATTTCCATCATTATGGAAGATGAAATATTGGCCCTTTCATTTTTATTCTACCATCACCCAAAATTATATATCTATGGATTAATGATGTGTTTAATCCATGTAGTCAAAGAAATAAAAATTGAACATATAGGTTAGTGACATAAATGTGCAACATTCTTGATGATATATTGTGATAAATATATTAAATTACATAGTGTGATTTCATATGTCTTTTTCATTATTATGACACACTGTTCATTGTAATCGGTATCGTGATGCATGGATAGATATTAATCATGGATATTAAGAAATCCCATATGAAACAAATGAAAAAGAATCCTATAGGGTAACACAAAATGTGTTTCCATTGACCTCATTTAAATTCTATTTAAATTTAATTAATAGAATAAATATTATTCTCAAGAACTATGAATAAATGTATTTATGTTTTTTATCTAAAGTATTTATTTATGAATTAAATATTTAATATTAATTCATACATTTAGAAAATTCTACAGTAGTTTGAAATGACAGAGTCTATGTTTGGTGAAAAATAATAATTAACAAGCTGGTTGAATAATATTTGTTACTATGCATTTCGAAGAACAACACAAAATAATAACAATATTTTTTATTATTATTATTATTATTATTATTATTATGAGACATGGGGTTTATTAAATGTTATGATATTTTTTATAGTCATTTTTTATTAAATAATAATTTATCTTAAACCATAGAACTATAAATAGATAATTATGACTAATTTGTAAGGTGTGCTATCAAAAGTATAGAATTATAGCACACACAAAAATATCTATCAACCCCTTATTCTCCCTCACTCAAAATAATGAGAAAATAAAGTGATATTAAATCCAGAATAAAGTACATGACATGAACAAAAAATGCAAGATAATTGATTCATCGTGAAAGAACCTAGAGATCTATTGGTGTATCATTTAGATAAAACTATTATGTGTGTCTCACTGCTAGATTGTTTTTATCCACAGAACCTCACAGTTCTATAAAGTGAATACACAAGGGAATTTTTAGATGATAAAAATATACATTAATGAAATATTGTATTCTAAGGTATTTTTTTCTTTTGATCTAAATAATGTGATTGTTAATATAACAAGCAAGATCCTCTACTAGGGTATCATGAATAAAAATATTAAAAAGAAATTTCAATATATCGAATAGATCTATAGGCTTCGACTTTTCCCAAAATCTACAATTCGTGTCAAAGGGGTCAAACTTTAAATATTGAATTATTTGTTTGATTTTAGATCTATAAGCAATCATGGTAGAATTGTTTCATTTTCTACTATTTATTCATTAATCCAATTTGAATTAGCATTTTTATGATATATTAATCATCCAAATTAAAATTTCCATTATCATAGTGGTCTAAGAAAAAATGAAGAATTAGAGTAGAAGCCATCGAGAACGGTTAAATTGTTTTTTTGGTAAAACAATGTTCCATGGTATGTAGTTGGATTACAAACGGTGTACCCATGTGCAATGGACCTGGATGTGTTGAGGGGTATAAGAACTGTCAAAAAATTAATTATACATTGTGAATTTATTTTACACTACGTGTAGACTAGGATATCCTGGAACATAAGAAGTAAAATTACATAGTGTATAATTGGAATACTTGCCTTATAGTAAGCATGAGTTAGTGGTGTAAATCACACAATCCGTGTGGTCATTATACCCAGTCCAAACACATGATATGACATCCAATAGAATTTATGATATAAATTGTGTGTATACAGTGTACATGAAGTTTTTTTCATCATTCCCTTGTTAAAAATATAGGTGGATCGATTAAGGGAGAAAACAATTACATAAGGGACAAAATGCATGTAACTGGAATTTATGTGCCATGAGATCCCACCAAGATACATGCTAACGATCTAGGTGAGAATATTGAGTGCATGTAAATAGGATATGAAATTTTTATCTTTCATGTACACAATGTGTGTTCTACCCGATTCAACACACTGAAGCCCCATCCATGTTACCCGTATACACAAAAATAGTGGTACACAACATGTATCTAGAGAGTACATCCCTTGTAGTATCCATATTAATGGAATTATTAAAAAATATCATAAATTAAAAATTCAATAATTTAAACCATATTAGATTTATTATAATTAAATTTTGATATTTTATTAATTTTTTAAGGATTTTTATGTGATTAATTATTTTATTAAATAAATTTGTTGTTATTGGTACTACTGTTAATTTTTCATTAATGAATTTAATATTTTAACATCCCATCCATTCTCATTGTCTTGATGAGTGATAGGGGAGCTACTAAAACATTTTTAAAATCCCCAAGACACTAAATTATTTCAATAATGATCCAGGTTCACAAGAACATTTGGGGATGGTTTTCTATTTGAATGTTAAAAAATAAAAACTAATAAAAAAATAAGTAGTAAAACAATATATCCTAAATGAGTTTGAAATAAAACCCCAATCATAACCAAATGTACTAAACATATCAGGGTACAAGGGGGAAAAATAAATAATTGAGAACAAAAAGGTCACAAAAATCATAACTCCAAAATGAATTTAAATAGAAATACCCCACCAACTCCATGATCCATGTCCACATGCACATCCAAATTATCAAGAAGCATGACTAAATATATTAGATACAATTACTTTACCTTTGTCTCAATCGACGACATCTATAAACTCACAACAGTTCCCATTAAATTGGAGATCCTAAACTCAGTAGGATTTCTCCAATGGATTCCCATGTCATTCCACTAGGAAAAAAATTATCAAATTTTATCAAGTAGATTAATGTCGTAAAAGAAGTTAATATTAAATCCATAATATAGTTCTCTAAGAAAGTAATCAACAAATAATGTATACCATTCCTCACAAGATTTTTCATATTTGTGAGGATATGAACACACAAACACATTCATTTTGTTACCATTGAAGGATTAACATCACATATGTTCCCCATCCAATTTGATGGATGGACTTGAAGACCAATATCAATGATAAAAACCTCACTCCCAACCATTAATGCCATCACAAATGGAATTATTTTACCAAAAACCAATTTCTATGCCAACTATTTCACATAAAATGATTTCCTTATTTTGAAATCATTTAAAAAAATATTTTTCATTGTATAAACCAAACCATAATTTCAAAATCATCATTTTAAAATTATATACTCTAGGGTATCCAAAAATTAATCATTTTTCAATAATTTACATGTCAATATGATAAATATATTTACATACATATAGATTTATGTTGCATAAAAATCTATAAAAAATAATTAATTAAAACTAATATATCAAGTCTATATCATGTTGTGTTAAGAGACAATACAAATACCTTAGAATTGTCGGGAAAAAATGAAGGATTTCAAAATGAAACCCCAAAATCCGATCACAACTCATGGTAAATTAACTCGAACTAAAAAGATACATCATAAAATAATTATTAACACACATATCAATATATAAAAGAATAGATCTATGGTTATAAGAGAGATAAAAACCATGGATCAATGAAGGATGAATAATGTTAACATAATGATTAAATTGTTCCTTCAACGCAATTTGATTTTCCAAGAGATTACTCCTGAATCAAAAGGGATCGACACTCATGACTTTGAAAGAAAATGAATTTTAGATATAAATGGATTAGGGGGGAACTTTGTCTTATGTTATGAATTCATATTAGATACACTTTTTATGGAGTACCCACTATATTCTTCATCGTTATGCCACACGGTTTCAAAAACATTGTTCCAACTATACAGTGATGTTGTCTGAAGGCCACAACTCACATGACTGGATAGAACTATTAGAAAAAAAATGTGATAACTTTAAATTGACCTATATTTCATGAAGAATAGTTTTTTATATTAATGAACATAGTTTTTCTTAAATTTTCACAAAACATGCACCATTCTAGATACCATTTTAATCAATATCATAGTTTCATTATGGTGTCTCGTAGTTTCTACTTATTGTGTAGAACACATGAAAATTTAGAAAAACATCCATAACATGATAACCACCCCTCAAAAATCAAAAAACATAACTTTATCATTATATATAATCAATACATATGAATAATAGTTTATGTACCTAAAGCTTGAGATAATAAATTCACTCCACAATTGGTTTTTTAGTCTTTAAAAAGTAAAAAACCACGTTGTCTTAAACGAGTTCATGCCATTTCTCCAATACTTCATTTTAATTCTCCTGTGTTTCTTCCTATATATTACTATATTTCTATAAAAACTATACTAGACTGATAGTTTTCTCAATGATTGATTTTATCATTCTAATCAACAAAATATACTATAACATGAATCAGCAAAACATATGAATATGGTTTAAGGAAATGTAATCAAATCACATAGTTATGATTAGTTCTGTACATTAATAATTGACACACATGAAACCCAATGATCAATGAAAATAAGCTTTGTGGAAAATTCAAATTTCATGTGACATCACAACCTCATTCTTATATCTCAAAATGTACTATGTATTGAGTAGATAAAATTCTCTACCTAATACAACGATGGTGTCCAAATCATAAAGATATTCTTAAGAACACATGATAAATCAAATCAAATGAAAATAGTCATCCATGTTGATGCACATAAATTTTTTGATGAATGAGATCCATCTATATTCTGTTACTAATCATCTGAATTGATTCTTCTTTCTCTTACAAAGTGATGTGTCCAATTAGTTATGTGTCACACATTTCCACCCAACAAATTTGGGAATGAAAAATATTATAGTACAAGGCTTAAAAGGGATACATATATATCGAGTCCTAGAAACTGTTATTTTAAATTAAATATAATAATGGTATATGGTCTTACAAGGATCCACTAAAATACATTAAATGAGAAATTATAATATACTATAATGTTTTGATTGTCAATATATATTTTCCATCCCTCAATAAATAATAATTCGTAATCATAGTCAATTTTATTCTGAGGGATTTCTGTAAGGATTTATAAAAAATAGACATAAACCCAGGGACATTATTCGATAATATCGATACATAAACACCATCCATATTTACAACTACCTAAATGTATATTTTTAAAAATTAATCCATCTAATTAGTTTCAAGAATATAGATGCAGTTATCTGACGTAATGATCTGATCAATAGTCAATATAATATTATCTTGTTTCTTAACTATCCTTTATGGAGATTTTACAAAATCCATGGAGATATAATCCCCTTTTTAAACTATAATTATTAAATACTATAACATACATTCTTGTAATTGGTGCTCAAACATTACCTACGGATATGTAAGGAATCTTGAGACAGACTCTATTATAGATACTTTGATTCCAACCCATAATAAATAAATTTTCAAAGATTTATACATTTTTATAATACCATGGGGAATATACCATATCCAATAGTGGTAGTAATTAATAATTTGTTACTGAAAATCTTAATGTATGACCATATGATCTCAAAACTAAAACATTGAATTCCCATCCAGCTTCCATCCCGCAGTGGTTTCCAACTAATGAGTTTTGAACTCATAGACACGTAATTAGGTTAAGATGTATGAGAAACATTAACCATCCCTATTAAATATAGATCAAAATAAACTAGAACTAAAGTAGTAACGTAACCTTTGTTCCAACAATATAAATTTATATCCTCTATAACTGTGATTAGTTTCAATTGTTCCAAATCTTCTTTATCCAATTGATCATATTAACTACTACTTAATGTTTCTTCCATATAGTTCGCATTACATGGTGAATACATCAATTTAATTTGAATCTTTCTGTACATCCATCTATGATGTCTAAAATTAAAATCTATTTGGGAGAAAATGCGTTTCAAAATATTATGATCTGTAAACATTGTGAATTTATCAAAAAAGATGCATTGATGTTAATTAATTATATCATAGTGTAAAAAATCTAATTTCAACTCATGTGTTGGATAGTTCATCTCATGAAACCATAATTTTCATGATCTATAAGAAAAAACATGATCTCCCTGCATGAGAACATATCCCAACACCGAACCCAATTTATAAAAATAAACTACATAGCCCCATAAAGTCATTGGAAACATGAATATATGTTTTGATGTAAGTATAACCATGTGTTATTGAATGGATTTTTGAAAATTTTCATTCCATTGGAAAGGAAAGGATTTTCTCATGAAGGTTATCATTGGTTATTTCAAACATGACAAATAACATAAAAACATATGTAGTATCCATATATTCCCTGGAAACTACATATATCAAAGTCATTCTTTGGTGGTTTCCAAGAGATAAAAATATCTATCTTTATAGGATCTATATAAAATCCTTTTTCCAAATGAACATGACCTAGGAAACAGATCTTTTTTATCCATAAATCACATATAGACAACTTAGAATTTTTATGATATTTTTAAAAGATACCCAACTCTATATCCATGTGTCTATCATGATCCTAATTGTTTCTAGCATTGACCAATATATCAAAAACAAAAAACAAAAAATGGAATCCATATTCTTATTAAGGATTCAATTCAATAATTTTATGAATAAAACTACTAAATTCATAAACCAAAAATCATAACAAAAAATTCATAATGGCCATATCTACTTCATAAATATGTATTTGGAATATACTCATTCAAAAATCCCAATTGTTTATATCAAAAACGTAATTAAATTTTTGAGAATCACTCGTCTCTAATTAATTGAACAAATAGATCAATAAGGAATGGAAGATGATAGAGAGTCATTATCATAATTTTTTAAGATTACAACAATCTAAAGATAGTCTTAGAGTTCCATCTACCTTATTTAGATAAAGAAAAGGTAATTATCACATAGTTTTTCTTGGTTGAATGTATAATTTACTTTCGAACTCTTCTAATTGAGAGTTCAAATCCACCAATTATATGTGTTCCATCTGATAACTTGGATGTGAGATAGTACGGGTCCCCTACTGGAGGTCAAACATAAAATTTAATTCTTTTTTAGGTGTCAACTCAGTGATATTTTTTGGGGAAAACTTCACAAAACTGATCAATAATAATTTGAGAATATATATTCCCAACATCATCCATAGAATATATGATATTCTCTACCAAATTATAAGTGACGGTTAAAACCAATGATTCCAAATTTCTTTCATTATTATCCTTTACAGACTAATCTATTATATAATTTTACTGAAATATCTAAATATTTTAAAGTAAACCTTCAGGAATAATAGACAATGTGGAACTTGGATGATTTCAACCAATCCATACCGAAAATCAAGGCATAGACATCCATATCAAGCATTGATAAATACTAGAGTAACTTAACACCATCGATTTTTATGGAATAATATTTACACATAATGTCTTGAACACCCTTTTTATAAGAGGAGTTTGAAAATCTATAATAGAATTCAATATCTAAACATAAAGACCCATATTACCAACAACGCATGAATATATAAACAAATTTAATTCACCTATATTAATCAAATATTTCATAATGGTATATTTTAAAGATATAAACCAATAACTATTGAAGGAACAAATTGATCTTTCATGATCATTTTTATAGACCCATATAATTCCTTACAAGATTCTCATTGTTCATTGTTACCCTATTGAGACTATACTGGATATGGATCCATGGTGTTCCTATTGAAACCTAGTATCACTCTATTCTAATTATGAGAATTATTCTACTTTACCCATCTCATTTTAGTATATAATTTCTATGAAGCATGAGGTGTGTCTCTCTAACATGAACATAGAGCACTGTGAAAATAGCACTGATGATGTCCATCAAGTAGTATTTGTGACAGGATTAAGGTGTTGTCATAAAATATTTCTTGATGTCATCTAGGGACCCACTATTAAAACATCAAATCATAATTTTGTTTCAAGGAGGATGATTTACTAATCCTGCAATATAATTATGTGGTGTCCCATAACATTGGAAATATGATTCCCACATCCTATTGTTCCCAAAATTTCTATTCCCACCACTTACTGTAGTAATTAAAATACTCCTCACAAATATATTTTTTGAGATATACCTTTCATCCATCGTCTATCTATTTATATATTTATAAAATCAAATATACAATATATGGGATATAATGAGCACAATGTCTAGTCCAAATCTTGACTAAAAAATTCTTGCCTTCAAGGAGTAAGTTGCATCAAATTCAACTGAAAAGTGGGCTAAATTCATAAATATAGCCACATGATCTGTCACCAAGAGATTCCATTTCTTTGATCTAAATACGTCCATTGGTCAAGAAATATGAAATGTGTGAGGATATAATTTCATATTAATCAATTCTTCAAAATTCACCCATGTCTTTCCTTTGTCGAAGTTATCCTGAAATGAGGATTCCCATAATTGGTGTTCAAAATCCTATAGTATATTTGTTTCCAAATTCACCTTCCCTTCTTCTTGAATCCTACGGAAAATGAAGATTTGGTTTATCATAATCAACAAGAATTCTTCTTTTTCAATGTCATAATATCCCCCGATGATGGGTGGATTATAGTTTAGGAACTAAACCAGATCGTCCACACTCTATAGAAAATCATTTCTATTACCATTTCCATGGATTGTAAGTCCTGAAAAATTATTTTTACTAGATATTGGATAACTAATGGATCTTGTGTGACTACATTTTTATTATCCTCCTTCGGTTGGTTTCTATGGTGTCTACTCGGTTCCATTCAAAATAACAACAAAAAAACTCAATTTAGTCACACTTGTTAGCAACTAAAGACTTATAAAATCCAATTTAAAATATCAACACATATAAAAACATGGGGTTCACAATTAAACCATTTTCAACATTTTATAAATTTTTAAAAGAATAAAAATCATACATTTCAAAATCAACCACTTTCACTATTTTCTAAAATCATAACTTTATATGCATTTGATAAACCATAAAACACAAAATGAATAATTCAGTTTTGTTTAGAAGTATTATAGTTTAACAATTTCATGAATCTCTCATCATCAAAACCCATGATTTGAAGTGATAAATCTGCTAAAAATTTCTTAAAATAATCATATACCAAAACACCCTGTTAATATGCATTTCCATATAAAGGGGTTAGAGACAAATTTTTAGTCTCAACATTTCAAGTTACAACAATCCTAATTATTTTATAATTTTAATAAACTAGTCTAGTATTCCATCTAATCTAGTACCTAACTCACCCCATGGCATGGCCCGAAGTGAATTCCTAATACCCGCAGGCTGGAAACTGGTTCATGTGTATCATAATTTAATTTTTTGTGAATGATTTTACCCAACATAAACTACCATAAATAATTAACATGAACCATGGACCACATAATGATCAACAACCCTGTCCATAGTGAAATAAAACTATCATAGTTAAAAAAATATAAAAAAATTCAAAAAAAATACCAAAATGGATGGAAACCCACGAGACCAAAACCCATAAACCACCATGCAACAAGAGGGACACCACCTTCAAGCCACCTCCAACAGCACCTACAAGACAGGAACACTAGAAATATAATACACCATCACAACCATGGAACATATTTCCTTTTAACATAGTCAAGAAAAACAAGGTCTACATACACGCAGGGTGTATATAGGGTGTGGGCCAATTCCTAGTAGGTGGTCACCAAAAAAGAAATATTTTAACCCAATTCATTATAATAAAAATTAACTTGTGGGTTTTAATAAATAGATTGGAGACATTTTTAATAAAAAAATTAATTAAAACATTATTAAGAAAAACATTATTTTAAATTAAAATGAAATCAAGGTCCCCCCATATTCCAATAAAAATAACGACATCACAAGATAACCATGAGTAATATTTAATTGAATTATCACTAGTGGAACCATAGTAACCTCATATATCATTGAAAAATGGATCAAAATCCACAAACCACATCATCCTTATTCACAATACAGTAGAGTGGAATCCATATAAATTTTTAGTGGTCTTAAATCATCTCCATTGTTTAGTTAGTGTTGTAGTTTCAAACCTGTTTAAAGGGATTGGTCCACTCCCCCAACGATCCGACTAGAGTACTAGTCTTATTCCACCTACCTAGTGACGTTGAATTCCCTTTTTACTGGATTTCAACATCACATATCATATAATCCATCTCTTTAATAGACACACTCCATCAACTATCAACACACATGAATAACCTTCAAATCCATACCCACACCAAGGCTATTTGGAAACATACTATTCACCACTATGAAAATTATTAAAACAAAATTAGAAGAACCACAATGAATTCATTCATGAAACCCATCAGATTTTATTTGGATAATAATATTTCAACCCATACACACCATGAGACATTTTCAATAAATATTTTGAACAGCTCACACAACAAATATATCACATTCGAGATGCACATCAAGCTTAATAAAACAATATAATATTGATATATAATGGAATCACCTAACAAAAGTTTAGAAACGTCAGGAATCTAGTGGAATACCACAACCATACCACAACGAGACCCTATAAAGGTATGATTATTCACTAATCATAAATATTTAACTCAAACAACCATGGTTTGGCCCATAATATGTAACCTAATATATTAGAGAATTAAGATCCCAGAGAAGAAATAAGGAAGACCTAAGTAAAAGGACTAAATTTAGATACGAAGGGAATACTATTTTATTTTTTGATGATGCAAGGCCAAATCCATTCAAATATTGGATTCTAAAGAGCCAAGAGGGAGGATCAGAGGTTCATAGGGCTAGTAATTCGTAGTGAGTCAAATCAATCATGGATTATGGTTAATATTAAGGAATGGTAGACTGGTAAAAAAATACTGTATTGACTTGAACATGTCTCATGGTTTAGACGCAATGTTTTAAAAATAGTTTGAGAACCATGAATCCATCTATATCCAAGGATAAATGAGTTTTCATGGTTTCTATGAAAAGTTTCACTCCCATTCAAAAGATTGTGAACCCCGGATAGAATCATTGGTCTAGGTGCATGGTCTCTCTTAGGTTTGGGAATAATTTTTAGTGATTATGCACCTATAGTGTCCTACTTAATATTTTTACAAATAAATAAATTATTCACCAAAACAGCTGGGAAAGATAAGGAATCATGATATTACCAAAATAAACATGATAAATACCTAGAATTTACATTTCAAATGTGGAAATTCACCCCACCATTATAAAACTACTACATTGGAAACTCAATCAAAATTCTGATTACAGATCAAAAAAGGGAACTACTCCTCAACCCAATATTTCTACTCCCAAATATGATACTAATTATAAATATGTTTCAACTTAATTTATAATATTATTATAGTAATCCACAAGATAAATTTCACTTGGGAACCCTCAATTCACACCATTCATTAAAAAACATAGAAATCATATTTTAGCTCCAATTTATCCCAATTTCTCCACATGAGATAGGTCTAGATTATAGTTTTTCAGTCAAGAGACCAGGAACAGATCATTAATTAACATCAACTATGTAACACCTCGACCCTAGTTACCTAGAGTTGGTGAATTATTATATAACATTGGCATGATCACAAATGATCAAGTCTTGAAAGATCGACTAGTTTAGTATCCTAGGAAATACTAGATACATTCATAATATTTACATTACATTATAAAATGAAAAGCTAAAAAAACATTGTCTCCATAGGCCACACTCATATCCCTTAAAACTAACCCTGTAGGTCAGTCAAAATATACATCTTAATATCCTCTGAAAAAAAAACATAGAATGGGTGAGCTCAGATGCTCATTAAAGATAACAATATTGTGGAAACCTTCATAAAAAAGCATAAACTTTTATTGAAATGTATGACTAAATGAAAAGCATTTTAAACCTAAACATTAGCATAATATCGAAACGTTAAAATCATATAATTCCATATATATATTCTTATGTATATTCTATTAGTAAAATAATCATATTCAATGTCAATAGCCTCTTCTATAATAATGGAATGCATAATGCTAGACATCATTACAACATAGTCAAGGCCTTGTGATAGGACTACAAATATGATTTTCTCAAGGCCATGTACCATAACACTAGTTTGTCTTATGTGACCTACCGATGCATCAAGGATCTATAACTTGCTCCCCTCGTCACTTACTATGTCCAATGAATTCAACATATGAAAAGGTTTAAACAAAACATAAACATTCGTATTAAAACTAGCATTTGTAATGTAAATAATTCTCTATAAACCATAGATTGTATAAAAATAACACATCCACAATCAAAAATATCACAAAACCTTCAATAAAATATGGATGTTTTTTATCATAATAAATCAACATGAAATAAGCTTACAATCCATCAAAGGATGTTGATATCGATGAATTCAAAACATTTTTTAGAGAAATATAACTTTCTATTTTGAAATCCTTTAAAAGTCATATGAAAATAAATGAGAACATTTATTTTGAATATATTTTTATAACCTTTTAAGGGAAGCATCGATGATGTTATAATGGTGGAAAATAGTCACACATTCTGTACATGTTAAAAAAACATTCTTACCATAATTTTGTTGAAAAGGTCATAATGTACCTTCTATGGAAAATGAAGGAAAGATTCATTTAAAAACATATATTTTCAAATAGGGGTATAAATTAATTTAACCAATAATATAGTAAATATTAAATATGATTTGAATGACATTTTTAAGAAAACATGGATGTGGATGATAAATAGGTCCCAGTAGATACTTATGTAAAAACAACCACAGATAATAAAAAGATTGTGAAATTAACCAAGAACCTGTACTTTTACTTTGTCGATGGTAGGTTGAACTCCTGTATAATGGTTAAATAGTTGTTATTAAACTATATAATAACCATATACATTAATATTATATCATATATGACCTTCTAATATTGCTTTGGTAATGATATTTTAGTAGTATCTTCATTTCGGGTGTTAACCGATTTACTTTCCTTTATATGCATGGTTACATAAGACATGTTTGTTATGGATAGGATGTATTTAATTCATATCTAGAATTATATTATGTTCAAAAAAATTATTTTTAATCATAAAATGAAAACTATTCTTTAATGATTGAGATGAGGAATGAATCTTATCGTGTCCATGGAGATGGTAGTCCTTACGTATGCACGAGAAACAATATCATTATTTTGATATTAAAATCCTATATAATTTGATGGTATGTCATATATACAGAATAATCATCATATTATATTTATTATTTACATAATTTATACTCATTATTATACCCATCCAAATGATGAAGTGTTTGAATAACAAACTACACCATGACATGGAGACGGTAATCTGTACGTACGCACGTATGGTGACTTTATCATTTATAGGATGGATTGAATAAATAATATGGATGTACCATTTTTATAATAATATAACAGTATATAGAAGATATTGGAGTTATTATGTTATAATGGGAACAACAAAGAAAGAGGATGTGGAAGGAGAAATGAACATGAAAGAGGTGATGAAATATTTACCTCTTCTTCGAGTTATTCATTTTGATTTGATCAAAAGGGCTCCATAAGATGGCTCTATGACTAAAATAAGGCCCCTAGGATGAAATTAGGACAGTTTACAAAATATTTGGGTAGGGTTTGGCCGAGCCAAATTCCTTTGAATTTGTAAATTTGAGAGAAGGGGATGTTCCCTTTTATAAGAGAGGTGGAGGTCACTTTTGGGAAAGCCTCAAATATTATTATATAATAAAACCATTTTCGGTTTCCAATGGCTCAAAAATGAATTATTTCAAAGATATGGTGGGTATGGGACGCAAAACATCTCATACAATTGGATTTATACAGGTTTTTGTCATCACATTGACCTTATCTTTTAGATTTAAATCTTAGTTAAATAGTTTGTCATTTACCATGTCTCTTTGTATTTTTATATTATATGATTAATAAACATTGAATAAACCTACAAGTGAACATAAAGTGGTTACTTAATGACATATATAATATTATTTATGCCCTTTTTCCAAACCTTATATTTTTAGTAATAGAATACCAATTAATAAAGTAGTATTTTTTAAAAAACAATTTTCTTTCAATTTTCACGCAATTTGGTATTTTGTTTTTGTTAAATTTATAACAGCATTATTACTTCGAAAAAAAATATATTTAATCAACCCTAACATTTCATATTAAACTATAAAATTAATATAATTAATTAAAAATCTCAAATTTGATTTATTTTGATATTTATAATATCTAATATTTTAATCATTCATTAGTAACTTAATTACTAAATCATCATTATGTCGTAAATAAATTTAATTATTTAATGTCTAAAAATTAAAAATAAAATACCATTATGTTGGAAATCTTTTCATATTTCTAATTAATATTAATAGACGAATTTATCTTATGTATAACACTGTTTTATAAATCATTTAGTTATTAATCATTCATTTTACCTCTTTGAACTCTTCTTTAAATAAAATAATAATAAATGTCCCAATCTAATCCATTTAGTCCTAAATGATCATATTTTATTGAAAGGTTGTTTTTGGTCAAATTACACTTATCCAATGAAATTATGACATGTATTTGGGTAATTATGATATCATTTTTAACCTTAATTACTCTATTTACTTTTAACTTTTGTAAATAAAAAATAAAAAAGTTACTATTCAACAAAAATTATTTTCATCTTATTGAACCACATTTTACATACTGATATTGGTTGTGTCTCTCATATTTTTGAAATTAAACTCACAGAACCTGTAAAATTATGTTTCATAAAAATTTGCAAATGCTTCAAGTAGGTGGGTAAAAGACGGTAAATAGTTTGATAAAATTATATATATATATATACATATTATAAAATGACTCCAATGATTTATGTTGAACATATATATGAATTATGTATCTATTTTGACCTAAAATAATGTAAAATAAAATAACTAATTATTTAAATAATTAGTGGGTTTAACCAATAACGCAATTTTTTTTTCAATATTTGTAAAAAATTAAAAGTTTTCAGAAAAATACCAAAAATTCACCCTAAGGTAATTTTGATATTCCAAATCAAAAAATGAAGTCCATTTTGAAAAAAAAAATTTATAAAATTTCAAAAAGGGGGTATTAATATTAATAATGGCATGTTTGATTGGTCGATGTGTGTTAGAATCATGAAGATGCATACAATGCATTCTATTGCATTATTTAGTGGGAAACTTATCGTGGAAGCATAGAGTGTTACATTGTTCCCTAATTCAAATAATTTCATCGTAGAAATTTCTACAATAATACCACAGAAAAAGATTCAGTTGGTTCTTGATCATATGTTTCTCTGGTTCCCACGTTGCCTCTTCCATCTTATGGTTTCTCCATAGATCTTTTACCAGACGAGTCGTCCAGTTTCTCACCACTTGTTCTCTTGTATCAAGAATTTCGACAGGTTCTTCACAATATGACAGAACACTCAACCTTGGAGATAACTTCAAGAAGACATGGTATCCTTCTTGAAATTCCAAATCCTTCCTTTGGTTATCAATATATCCCTTTTTCCAACATTTTTCTACTTTGATGTGGGTTTGGATAACCTTCATCTGTCTTATTATTTTTTCAACAATTTCTGGTCCAATGAGTTTTCTTTCACCAAAATCATCTCAACAAGTGGGTGTGCAACATCTCTTTCCATATAACGCTTCATATGGCGCCATCTAAATAATTTAATCGAAGCTATTATTATAGGAAAATTCTACCAAAGGTCAATATTGATCTCACATACCTTGAAAGTCATGTGAGAAAGATCTCAACATGTCTTATAAGTTTTGAATCTTCCATTCTGATTTTCCATTAGTTTGAGGATGGTAGGTAGTTCTCAAACAAGGTTTAGTATCCAGGGCTATCTGAAGATATTTCCTGAATCATGATGTAAAACAACGATCATGATCAGAAACAATCGATAAAGGTATTCCATGGCGTCTTAAAACATAATTAATATATACTATTTCTAGACGTTAAAGTGGTAAATCTTATCTTATAGCATGAAAATGTGCTGACTTGGTAAGATGATCAATAATGACCCATATTGCATTATTCCTTCAAGGAGTATTTGGTATCCCCATGAAAAAGTTCATCATATTATTATCCCATTTTCAGTCAGGTATGGGAAGAGGTTTCATTACTCTTTCTAGCTATTGCCTTCCATATTTCACTTGTTGACAAACCTTACATCTTGAACAAAAATCCAAAATCTCTCTATTAATGTTGTCCCACCAAAAATGTTCCTTTAAATCTGTATATATCTTAGTCCTACCAGGGTTTATATAGAAATTGGGGAAATGAGTATCATCCAATAATTCAATTTTTAGATCAGGTATATCATGAACACAATGTTTCATCCCAAATTTCAAAATTCCATCTTTATATATGATGTCACTCAATCTCCCATCATTCACAGCTTTAATTTTCTTTTTAAACTCCTCATCATCATCCGAAGAACATTTTATACTTTCTAGAAATGATTTTTTGGCAAACATTTGAAAAATTATTATTGTTTCCCCATCCATGATTATTCCCATATCCATTTTCACTAGATCCATGAAAATATGATCCCTTGTAACTGTCATATTTTTAAAAAATCCATGATCCTTTCAGCTCAAAGCATCTTCCATGTTATTTTCCTTCCTCGAGTGGTAGTGTATTATGCAATCATAATTCATGAATAGTTCAAGCCATCTCCTTTGCCTCATGTTGAGTTATTTTTATTTGAAAATATACTTCACACTCTTGTGATCAGTATAAATCTCACATTTTTCACCATAGAGATAGTGACTCCATATTTTCAAAGCAAACATTACATCTAATAACTCAAGATCATGAGTGGGATATTTTTCTAAGGAATTTTTAGCTTTTGTGATGCATAGGGAATAACACTATCATTCTTCATAAGGACACAACCAAGTCCTTTCTTTGAAGCATCACTATAAATAACAAACCCATATTTTCCTGATGGTAGAGTCAAGATAGGATCATTGACTAATCATCTCATTAGTTCTTCAAAATCATTCTTCACAATCTCTTGTCCAATAAAATTTAAACCCTTCACCAGTGATATCAGTTAATGGGTTATCCAATAGGGGAAAATTATGGGCAAAACGCCAATAATAACTTGCTAAACTAAAAAAACTGCGTACCTCAGTTATAATCGTTGGTGCTGGCCAGCATTGGATTGCCTTGGTCTTTGAAGAATAAATAGATACACAATCCTTAGAGATAATATGACCATGAAAAGAAACCTCTTGAATCCAAAATTCACAATATCTAATGTTCCTGTATAATTCATTTCTTCCGAGGGGTTTTAGAATGGTGCGCAAGTGATTTTCATGATCTTCCTAGATTTTGGGGTATACCAAGATATCATTAATTAATACCACTAAAATTTCATCAATATATTCCTTCAAACACTATTTATTATATCCATGAAAATAGAGGGTGCATTAGTTAACCTAAAATCCATTATTGTAAACTCATAATATCAGGACCTGGATCGAAATGATGTTTTCAGAATGTCTTCCTTCTTCACACACAACTGATGATATCTAGATCGATGTTCAATATTTTAAAAATATTGAGCTCCGTGAAGTTGGTATAATAAATCATCAATGTGAGGAAGGGGATACTTGTTCTTTATTGTTGTTTCATTGATCTCCAGGTAGTCAATGCCCAACCTCATAGATCGATCATTCTTCTTAACAAAAAGGACAGGGTATCTCCATGGAGATACACTAGGCTGAATAAATCCTTTATTAATCATTTCCTCTAGTTGTTTCATTAGTTCCACTGGTTCCACAGTGGCCATTCTATAAGGGGTCTTTGATATGGGACTTGAACAAGTAATTATATCAATGTAATACTCAATCTCTCGTTTTGGAGGATGTCCATGAAAATCCTCTAGAAACACATCAACATATTCTTTCACAATAGTTACATCCTATATTAGAACATATTTTACTCTCCTATAGTTATTTTATTATTTTCTTCCCTAATAATTGTATTTAGTTGAGCTACTGGGGGTGGATCTAGATAAGAATCAGGTGGTGACCTTTCTGCTCTAAAGATATGGTACTTCTTATCATCATAGAAAATTGTTACCTCCTTCTTCTTATAATAAATATTCACATCATGGTCCGAAATCCAAACCATAATGAGGATTATATCAAATTCAATCATGGGGATGACGATGAGATCAACAGATAAATAATGTTTATATGCCTTAATGGGAATTGATTCACAAAACTTTGTTGTAATGATATTTCCGCTTGGAGTTTTTACTGACAACTCCCTTTTTAAAATCAAATTTGAAATATCTAATTTTCGTAGCCAACTGGGAAGATATGAAACAATGCGATGATCTAGAATCCAATAAAGCATTTTATAATCTTGAGGTAACCATTATGTTACCTTACACAACGTCTTTCGGAGCATCAACCTCAGTAGTAGTGATAGTATAAGCTTGTCCTTGATCCCTTGGTCTTTTATGAGGTATGTTCCCTTGGATCACAGGACATTCATTTTCATAATTCATCGTTTCTCTAAAATTGTATCACTCAACAACCTCTTTCTTCCCGTTACAATCATGATCTTTGTGGCCCTTTTCACCACACATGTTACAGACTCACATTACCTTCAGGAAAGTAACATGGTGTTTCTTACCACATTTATAATAGGACGGATATTCAACTTTTCCATTCTTCCCCTTATTTCCATTTCCAGAGTGTTTAGAAGATCTCTTCTTCTCTTTATTTTCTTTAAAGTCATAAGACATAGATAATTATTTTTATGTCTTAATAGCACATGAGATAATATATTTGTACGACGAGAAGGATTGGGAGGCTAATGCTCCAAATAGAAATTATTTTAACCCATAAAAGAAATGATCAACCTTACTTATTGGGTTATGTATATATCTAAGGCACACCTTGCTAACATTGTAAAGATAGCCTCATACTTTAAGACATTCTCATCATATTTTTCCATAGACTCAGAAATTGTCTTTCCATATCCGCTCAATGGTCATGAGGAATTTATTTTTCTAAGAAATTCTCTTTAAATTACCTAAATTCTATACATGATAATTGTTTATCTTCCGTTGAGTTTTGAATCAATGAACACCATTGATCTGCATCTCCCGTGAGACGATAAACTACCATGACAACTTTTTCCCTTTCACTACTCCTCAAAGCATGAATTAGTTTCTCCAAGGGATTTATCAATTTCTCAGCTACTATTGGATTTTTACTCCTATTGAATGTTGGGGGTTGTTCTCTCATGAAGTGGTCTAACATTGATCCTCCACATTGTGGATCAGTGTACTCCATACGGGTAAGGTTATTATTCATAACCTGAGTGAGTTGTCCCAATATGGTAATAATCTGATCAGTACCAGTTTTTTCACCAGCTCCACTATAATTATCTTGAGTAAGAGGGAAATCCCTACATTAATTATGTGGGTTGATACAGTTTCTATTCCTTCCACTAGGAACCATTTCTAAACAATGGAATACTCTAGATTAGTTTATGAATCACAATACATAATTCAAAACTTGTAAAACAGATAACATAAATTTAAAAGTTTGTGGATAAATTCCATAATCATAAAAATGTGTTCTGTGAGGAAATATATACTCATAAAACCTTCATAATGGTCTGTAACGAAAATGAGAAATATCATACGCATATCTCCTGGGAGTTTCGTAACCAAGAGTGCTGTAAGGCCCATTGTCATGCAGTAGTTCCCGTTCGAGTCTAGCTCAAAGCATTGTTATCCGGTTTTACCCTTAGGTACATCTATGCGAGAGCCGCCTCTACTAGCTCGTATCCAGACATGGATGTATTTATTGGAAAACTTAAAAAATATCTAAAATATCAAAATTATAGGAATTTCTTCTATACTAACCCTCAAAGTATATCATTGGGTAATGTGCTCTAATAAGATTTTATCCTAATCTAGTTTCTGAGGATTTTACTAAACACACTCTGATACCAATTGTAACGCCCCGAACCTTGTTACCCAGAGTTGGTGCATTATTATATAACATTGTCATGATCACAAAAGATCTATCCTCGAATGACCGATAAGTTTTTTAGCCTTGGAAATACTAGATACATTCATAAGTTTTACATTACATTATAAAATGAAAAACTACAACAACATTGTCTCCATTGGCCACACTCATATCCTTTATACTATCCTTGTAGGTCATTCATAATATATTTCTTCGCATCCTGTGAAAAATAGAACGTATAAAGGGGTGAGATCAGATGCTTAGTAAGGATAACAATATAGTGGAAGCCTTTATAAAAAAGCATAATCATTTAAGGCAATGTAAGACTAAAAAAAATACTTTTATACATGAAAATAAGAATAAAAAGGAAAAGATAAAATCAAATAATGTCATTTACTTTTTTTCATGTATATTATAATAGTCGAATAATCACATGAAATATCAATAGCCACTAATAATGATAGAATGAAAAATGCCAGACTTCATTACCACATAGTCAAGGCCTTGTTCCAAGACTACAAATAAGATTTTGTCAAGGCATTTTTCTAAGACAGTAGTTTTCCTCATGCGACCTACTAATGCATCGAGGTTCTAGAACAGGCTCCACCCATCACTTACTTTGTCAAATGCATTCCTTATATAAAAATGTTTAAACATAACATAATCATTAATATTAAAACTAGCATACGAAATGAAAATACTTATCCATAAAACATGAATGGTATAAAAAAACACATCCACAATCAAACATATCAGAAAACCTTCAATATAATATAGACATTTTGTGTCATAATAAATCAAATTTAAAAAAGCTTACAATCCCTCAATGGATGTTGACATAGATGAAATAAAATCATTTTTTAGGGAAATATATATGTCTATTTTTAAATCATTTAAATGTCATATAAATATAAAAGAAAACATTTATATTGAAAATATTCTTATAAGTTTGTAATGGATTCGTAGATGATGTTATAATGGCTGAAAATTGCCACACCCTCCATACAAATTATAAAACATTCTTACCTTAATTTTGTCGAAAAGGACATAAAGTACCTTGTATGGAAAATGACAGAAAGATTACTTTCAAAAAATATATTGTTAAAGAAGGGTATAAATGTCTTTAACCCATAGAGTAGTAAATTTTAAAAATAATTAATTACATTTTTAAGAAAACACGGATGTGGATGATAAAGAGGTCCCAATAGATACTTACGTAAAAACAACCCTGGATAATAAAGAGATTGTGAAATTAACCCTCACCTTGTACTTTTCTTTGGTCAAGGGTAGTTTAACCTCCTGTATAATGGTAAAATAATTGTTATTATATTATACTAAAACCATATACAATAATATGATCTTCTAATACTGCTTTGTTAATGATATTTTAGTAGTATAATTGTTTCGGGTGTAAACTGATTCTCTTTCCTATATATGCTTGGTTACGTAAGCCATGATTGTTATGGGTATGCTGTATTTGATTCATATACATAAGAATATTATGTTAATAAATATTATATTTAATCATTAAATGAAAATAATTGTTGAATTATTATGATAGGGAATGAATCTCTTCGAGTTCATGAAGACTGCCGCCTGAACGTACACAAGAGTGAAAATATCATTACTTTGATATTAAAATCATAAATAATTTGATGGTATATCATATATATAGAATCATAATCATGTTATATTTATTTTTTACATAATTTATACTCATTATTATACCCATCCAAATTATGATGAGTTTGAATAACAAACTACACCACGACGTGGAGACGGTAATCCGTACGTATGCACGTATGATGAATTTGTCATTTATAGGATGGATAGAATAATGAATATGGTTGTAACATTTTTATAATAACATAGAATTATATTGAAGATACGAGATTTATTATTTTAGAGTGAAAACAACAAAGAAAGAGGAAGTGAAAGGGGAAAAGAACTTGAAAGAGGTGATAAATATTTACCTCTTCTTCAGGTTCTTCCATTTAATTTGATCAAAAGGGCTCCATAGGTAGGATTTTTGACTAATGTAAGTCCACTAGGATGAAGGGATGACAGTTTAGAGGTTATTTGGGATGTGGTTTTCCGATCCAAATGGCATTGATTGAGTGAATTTGAGATAAGGGAATGTTCTATTTTATGAGAGAGGTTAGGGTCACTTTTGGAAAAGCTTGAAATATTATTTTATAATAAAATAATTTTCGGATTCCAATGGATTAAAAATTAATTCATTAAAGGAAAATCTAGGGATGGGTTTAAAACCTCTCAACCAATAGATTTTAGACATATCTAGGTCATCATATTAACCTTATCTTTAAGATTTAACTCTTAGTAAAATAGTTTTAAATTTACCATGTCTCTTTGTATATTTATATTATAAGGTTAATAAATTTACAATAAAAATCCAAGAGAACCTCAAGAGGTTCAATAGTGACATTTATAATATATTTTAATCCATTTGTTCGACCTTTAGATTTTTAAGAATAGAATACCATTTAATTATATAATATTTGTTTTGAAAACTCTTTTATGTCAATTTTGACACTATTTGTTATTTTGTTTTTGTTAAATTTATAACAACATTATTACATTGAATCAAATTCATTTAATCAACACTAACATGTCATATTGTCTAATAATATTAATTTAATTCATTCAAAGTCTCAAATTAGATTTATTTCTATATTTATAATATAAATTATTTTAATCATTATTTAATAAGTTAATTACTATATCATCATTATGTCATAGATAAAATTAATTATTTATTGTCTAAACATTATAAATAAAATATGATTTTGTAGGATATATAATTATATTTAGAATTAGTATTTATAGTCTAATTTATCTTATGTATTACCCAATATTAAAAATTTGTAGTTATTAAACGTTGATTTTAACTCTTTTAACTCTTTTTTAAATAAAATAATAATAAATGTCCTAATCTAATACAAGAGGATCTAATGGATCATATTTTATTCTTATGGTTGATTTTGGTCGAATTACACATACCCAATAAAATTATGTCATGTGTTTGGGTAATTATGATATCATTTTTACCCTTAATTACCCTATTTTGTTATAGCTGTGGTAAATAAAATTAAAAGTTACTATTCACCAAAAAAAATTCATCTTATTCAAACACATTTTATTTACTGATATTAACCATGTATCTTGGATTTTTAAAATTCAACTAACAGAAGTGGTAAAAATATGTTTTAAAAAAAATTTGTAAATGCTCCTAGGAGGTGGGTAAAGGATGGTAAATAGTTAGATAATCTTTTATATATCTAAACTTATTATAAAATGACTCCAATATATATATATATATTATCTATTTTTACCTAAAATAAATTTTAAAAAATAAATAATTATTTAAAAAATGGTTTTAACCAATAATGCATTGTTTTTCAACTATTTATCAAAAATTGAATGTTTTCATAAAAATGAAAATAATTCACCCTAAGATAATTTTGATATTAAGAATAAAAAAATCAGGTCCATTTTTTAAGATAAATTTTATAAAATTTAAAAAAGTGGGTATTACTATTCATAACGGCTACATTGATTGGTCGTTGTGTGTTAGAATCTCGAAGTTGCGTACAATGAAAGCTATATCATTATTCAAAGGGAAATGTATCATGGAAGCTGGGGGTGTTACAAACTGAGATGCCAAATAGGGCCTATATCCGACATTAACAAATCCATTGAAAATCTCAAAAAGACTAAAATACCACATCATTGTACTTAATTTATTTCAATGATGATAGGAGACCAAATGAGTGACCATCTTCATAAACAACCAATCAAAAGCAGAGAATTCCAAGGCTCAACACCTATAATCATCATAATACTTGTGGTTAATCTACTCTATCAAAAAATTCTACATGAAAAAATTTACATTATCATACATTTTCGGCACAATCCCCAATCGAAACAATGATGTCTAACCCACCTCAATCCAATACAGTGGCAGCCGACACCGCCGACCATACAGCCCCTCAAAAGGGGATATTCGAATTGAGGATTGGTAATTGTTTTTATACATATACATGACCAATTCCAAATTGATATCTCATGAGATTATGAAATCTAAGAAACATTTGCGAAGCATGTCTTCCAATAATTGATTTTTCCACTATATCTAACCATCCTTTCAGGAATGGTATGATGTTCTCAACTTGATCTACAATAACATTGCCTTCTCAAGACATTCCCAGAAATGAGAGATGAAACCACATTACCAATTTTAAACAATCGCCAAAAAAACAATGAATCCTCACTATCTAATGAATATACAAGCTACCCAATTCATCTACATCGACAAAATCTATGATCATAATGATATGGGATGATTTGGTTAGATGGTCAATTACTAGACATATTACATTCATTCCCTAGGGTGTACATGGTGGGCCAAAAATGAAATTTGGGGCGACATATCCCACTTTTATGTCAGAATGGTTAGGGGAGGAATAAATGTGAGTTACTTTGGGGATCCATTTTACCCTCTTTATAAAATAAAACATGGATAAATATTTAGCTATATCATGTCTCAGGCATGGCCACCAGAACTAAAGATGCACATTATAAAACATCTTGGTGGTTCTGGGATGACAGGACCACTTAGACTACTAGACTTCATCCATCACAACCTTATGTAATTAAATTTTCACAACCATACAACCCTTGATGTAAATAATCCTATATAATAAAAATGACTATTCACTAGGAACCCACACTATGTAGGAACTACAGAGACTGTTGTCAAAACCTATGCCTTGGTTACTCTTATTGAAT
The DNA here is from genome assembly GCA_963277665.1 of Viscum album. Lineage (NCBI taxonomy): Eukaryota > Viridiplantae > Streptophyta > Magnoliopsida > Santalales > Viscaceae > Viscum > Viscum album. The sequence goes on from OY728141.1 coordinate 234,802,674, forward strand.
CAACTCTATAGTGGAGGGTGTCAGTTAATAACTGGACATGAATGCACATACATTCTTATACATGGTTTATAGATTCACCTAGGAAAGAATGCTCATTATGTTACACTCAACACTAGTCTCCCTCAATGATTTCATTGGAATATTTTAACCCAATGAGTCTGCTACCACATTACTTTTTCCCTGGGTATATATGGTATCAAAATCAAACGCTTGATGGTATTCGACCCAATGTAACTACCACAAATCCATGTCCTTTTGTGAAAAAATTCACACCAAGATATTATGACATGAGTAGACCAAACAATTCGCACCAAATATATAATGGAACCCTGAATTTAATCCATGCTTTACTACTTATAACTCTACTTCATGGGTTGGGTAATTATTTTCATGTGTTCAGAAATGGTGACAATCATACACACCAACATACTCATCCAACATCAACATGATACCAAGAACCATACATAAATCATCATAGCAGACCACACATCCCTTTCCAAATTCTAGAAATATCAAATTTGGGGTAGTATTCAACCACCACAAATGATCCTCAAAATACACAATAAAATATGGGATCCACTCAAACATCACCCCATTTTAGGTAAAAATTGTCATTGGAAACAAAAAATGAGATAAATCCTAAAAACACTACCTATAATACCCTACAATTACTAAAAATATCTTGACCTTGAAGATGTTATTTGGCTGCTCTAATGATATCACAACAGTAATCCTCAGGTGTCCAACAAAACACCTCATTCCTAGATAACATGAACCATAAACATCACCATCATGATTTACAATATTGACATAGAGAACATATTATAGAGAATTTGATCTCAAAGATTTCCCAACACAATCCTCAAGTGTCATTAATGCTTCTCCTCATCCCTAGATTTGACCAATATGTCATCAACTAACTCCAAGATTAAGGAGTTGAGGTACTGATGGAACACCCTATTCTTGAGTGCTATGAAAACCATAGGAGAACTCGTAAACTCAAAAGGCACGACGAAATACCGAAAAATGTCCAAAACTAATTCAGATCTATATTTTATGTACATCCTCCTCTATGACTCTGACCTGGTGATACCCATAACATAAATCAATCTTGGAGAACCCCCTTCTAAATAAGTTGATCAAACAGGTCATCGATATTGGGAAGTAGTTATTTTTTATCGTTACTTTATTAAAAGTGTGGAAATTGATGGAAAACTGGAGAGAGCCATCTACCATTTTGTCAAAAATATCCCAAGTGACCCAAGGTGAGTTTCTTTGGAAAATGAATCCTTTAGATTCCAAATCAAACAATAGTATCTTTAATTCTCTCAACTCGGTGGGGGAATATAGCATGACAGAGGAGTTATTGGATGTTATCCCAATGTCACATCAATGGTGAAATCCATATCTATATATGAAGTAATCCCTTAAAAAATTGGAAATACCTTTGGGATCTCATTCACCACAGAATGTAATACACTCATAAAATTGAAACCCTCATCCTCTAAAATGAGCGATAAGGTCTGAAATAATAGACTTTACACATCTAAAAGTGGAGGTCCAGCACGCCCTTACCAAGGATTTCATTAACCATTAATACATGCACACTCCCATCATGTTCTATGAAAATCACGAACTAGTGATAGAAATAATTGTGGACCTGAAAAATCACCATCCATTCAAAACTGAGGATCATGTCACAGAGTTCCACTTACAAAACTAGTAAATCAAATTCCATATCAACCATTAACATGGAGAGAGCGCATTATGGGCACCTTAAAATATGATCCATCTTTTTACATGGAGGTGTCAACAAATTCATCACATAAGGCTTCTGATTCGTAGGAATGTTCAGCACATCCACTATAAATAAATAGAAAAATAAACATAGGAACGAATATAAAATAGAAAAAAAACTATAAAAGATCATATAAGAATAATAATTTATACCATTGAAGTTCCGACACCATATTCAACTGGTGATTTATCCATGGCTTGAGGATGACCTATCACATCATGAGACATAGAATGACAATTGACCTACAACTCTATATTTAAATTAACTTTCCCTAAAGATGATAAATTCATGAAATCAAAACCTCCAATATGAGAACCTGCAATCATGGATGGTTCTGACTAGACTGACATCCCTATGGAGTCTACAAAACCTACACCATCCTCCTATGAATAGGTAGGTCTAAAATATTTCAAAACCTCCCAATAATTTTGCAACGATAGTAACGCCTAGTCCATGATGATCATGTTAACCGCACAAGAACCACATTTGAATTCTAATGGCATTGAACCATTCTGACATCATACATATGAAATAGGTATGGAAGATTGGTATATTCTACACCCTCCCCTATTTTCCTTTGTCTCACTTCCTCTAATTTTTATAAGAATAGTCGATACTCTATTCTACTACTAAAACTACTATAGATAACCAATACATAATGAAATAGTTTATCTCCCCCATCATGGTGTGATCATCCACCTTAGAATACATATGTATCTTCAAAAATGTGACTTCAGATCAAATATATGGATGAAATCCTATTTCAAACCACTAAGCCTTTATCTTTTCATTAGAAATTACCTTTGGTTTGAACATAACTAACTCTAAAAATTGATTGGCATACACCATCATGGTAATATCCCCTGGTAGAGATCTATAATCTCTTGGGTATTAAAAATGGAAAAGGTGTCAAGAAAATAATTCTCATTTAACATGACCTTTATGTCCTTCCCACCCATCTTCTCATGCTTCATGGCCTGAACCACTACATCCCACCACATCTAACTAGGGCCTTCCAATAGAAATGAATCATTTGTCACTCTATATTCCTCAAGAGTGTTAAGGAACCCAAAAATCCTTTGAATATTCACAATATACTCCTCTTATACTAGAGGATCTATGATACCCCATAAGGAATAAGGCTTGTTGTTGAGTTACTTCTAATCTATATCCTTTTCTGAACCTGGTTCAATTTACCAGACTAATGAAAGACTGTAGATCGCTCCCTAATCAATTTATTTGAAATCCCCAACCATTGGTTCCTCAAGAATCTGATCAACTTGTGGAGGATAACTCTCAATAGCCTCTTCTTGATGTTGCATAAGAATTCTCTAGAGAGGAATCTTGCTTCCTATACTAATAAAAAAAGGAAACTATCAATACAATCATCAATACAAAATTTTTAAGATTTTCATAAACAATAGAAATTTAAAAACAATTCCTTAGAAAAAATCAATACAATAAAAAACGAAAATTACATGTCAAACCACTTCACCACCACCTGATGTTAATGAATAGTCTACAACATGTACATCTCTCATGCTGGAGAAGTCAAGCAAAGACCCAACATCCCATGGCGATTCAAGGTTTGTCACTAGGTGTGTTAACTAGAAAATGCACTTAAAACATAATCATCAAGATGTGATAGTCTTAATTGAAGTCAATCTATACACTCCTAAATAAGATGAACCAATGAAAGGGAGAAATCCTACTCCGATACCATTTACTCATGACTCAGTCTAGGATTCCATCTAACCTGACACCAGACCCAACATGTGGAATGACCTAAAGGGAAATACCAATCCCCATAAGTTGAAACCAGTTCCTGGGTATCTAAATTTCACTTTATCGTGAATGATTTCACCCAAGGAATACAACTATAAATAATTCACCAGAATCGAGAGACACATAATAAACCATAACAATTTCCAAAGACAAATTCAACTATCACAGGTTAACGTTTTAAATTTTATAAGAAACAAAAAAATACTAAAATGGGAGGGAATCCAAATTGACCACAACAAATAAAACTCAATTAAAAAATATTTCCATTACCCACAAGCCACCTCCACTAAAACCAATAAGAGAGGAACACTAGAAAACTGATACATCATCACGCCCACAAAACATCTTTCCTTTTCCACTGTCAAACATAACATAGTATACAAACACCTGAGGGTTTATATAGTGTGTGATCCAACACCCAATATCAGGTGACACAAAAAGTAGGCTTCTATGCCAAAACATTATAAGGAAATTTAACATATAGGTTTTAACGAAGAGATTAAGAAATATTTTTATTAAAACAATCAATGAAAATGATTTCCAGAAAAACATTAATTGAATATAAAATGAATGAATATTCTACCATATTCCAATGGTATGTACAGTATCACAAGCACATCATAGGTAATCCATAAAGGTAATTGCATTAGTGGGACCCAAGGAAAATCATATCTTAGGGAAACATGGATTAGAAATTACAACTGATAATGTCCTCATGCACAATCTACTAGAGTGGAATCCATCCAAAGTTCTAGTTGTATAAAATCATCATCATATTTTAGTCAGTGATATAGTGTCAAAACAAATATATGTAATTACACATCAGCCCATCCGATATGACTATTATACTAGTCATATTCTTCCCACCTAGTTACCCAAGATTCCCATTGTGGTCAATTTCAAGATAACAAATCCTATAATCCACCTCTTTCACATACACTCATAAAAAACATGAACACACTTGAATAACCACTATTTTGAATAAGAAACAACTATTAAAATCCATATACACACCATGTCCATTTTAAAACATACATTTTACCTCATACATAATTATTAGAACATATATAAAATCCCAAAGAAAAAGAAGACATGAAAAAACCATTTTCATTTTGAAAATAATTTTTCCACCCCAAAACCATGAAATGATTTTATATTTGAAATATAAAATATAAAAAAAACTACAACTATATGATTTTTTATTACTAAATATAAGTCAAAAAATAACGTAACCAATCAACCATATTGGACCCCAAACAGAAACAAAATACATACATAAGGAAGAAAATGCCACAAAACTCAAAACATCAAAATGAAATCAACAGGAAAAACTGTACCTTCTACAAAATCGAACACCACATTCCATGTAACACTATCAAGAAGCATCATTAATTAACTGATATGCCTTTTTTACATGTATCATGATATATTCGATTTGAAAAAAAAATAGTTCCCAAAGAAGGTAGTGGGAAAAACTCAATAATACTTCTCTAATGACTTCCCAAATCATTCCCATTTGAAAAAACATGTTAGAAAATTTTAAATTTTTTTCCGTAATAAAAAATAGTTCATATTAAAGACATAAACTAGTTTCCAAGAAAAAAAATCAATAAATCCTATATATTGTTTCTTTTTTGATTTGGAATATCCATTTTCATGTCTACATACACAACGACACACACACATATAAAATATTTTTGTCACCATTGACAATGAAACATCACATCTATAATACATCCAATTTGATTTTGGAACATCTCGACCATTATCCATCCCAATCAACTCAATCCCAACTTTTTTTACCAACATCTTTCAAGGTCATTTATGACTACAAATTTCCATCCCAACCATTTCACATTTATAAAATTTAAAAAATTTCTGAAAATATTATACACGATTCAACCCAAAGCATAAATTTAAAATAAAAATTTTTAAATTATAACCAACAATTTCTTTTAAAAAACAATCAATTTTTCATAATTTTCAACCCAATATGGAAAAAATATTTCCATCAATATTCTTACTAAAATATCCCAACAATTTCAGTAAAAAAAGTTTTTTAAAACTATGGATTCATTTATAAATCAATTGGAGTTGATAAATAATTTTCCTATATCATAATAGATGGTGAAAATCAGTAATTGTATAACGGAACTTCAAGATTTGATCACAACTCATGTTATCTTCAATTAACCCAAAAAGATAAAATTTTAAAATCATTAATAACAAAAATATCTATCCATAGTAGACTAGTTATATGTTTCATTGAGAAATTAGAAATTTTTATCTAAGTGTAATGTGGATGAATGGGAACTTACTAAAAAAATACGGCCACCAACACACTTTTATTTCCCTTCGTATCACTCCTTGGTCGAAGGGGACCACCTCTAATAGTTTGGGAGAAAACTAATTTGAGTAATGGAAGGAGTTGTGTAAAAAATATGGATTAAAGGACTTATTAATATTTGATACAATATTTAAAATGGAAAAATGTTTTTCACATGGTTAGGTCACACAATTTTTCATACCGTGAACCAAATAGGTAGTGCTACTATCTAAAATCCACAACTTGGACAGTTGACTCATGAGATTAAAAAACCATATGCCTACCATGATTTTTCCTCTATTTCTCAAATAAAGGATTATCTCAATAATTTAAACAATAATATATAACCATATTCCTAACTAGTGATCACAATATTTTCTTTCGTAGTTTTCTTGATGTGCAACATGGTTTCTACTAACCACACTAAAACCATGCACCTCCTGAAAAACATCCAGAATGTGCCAAGACCCCTCAGAACCTCTAAAAACATAACCAAAACATTATATGGGATGAAAATAAATGAATAAAGGTAATTTAAATAAAACTTGGTGTTTTATAATGATTTTTTATCTCTAAAAGGATTCATATGTCCATTATTATGAAATGGATTTAATTGAATAATTAATTAATGCATGCATGCCTGTCTATCATAATAATAATGAACGAATATGAAATGAATTTTATCTATTTAATTTCTTATATCTTTTTCATGCATATAACCAAACCTATTTATGTGATTGATGTTTTAAATTAATTAATTACATAAGTTTAAAATTATTTATTATTGAATTAAATATTATGGCTTTTGAGTCATCTCTCCATCCATTATTATATGGTAATTTTGTTTCCATGTTTATTTATGTAATCACCCTCAACCAATTCTATAGTTCCCCTCACCTACAAGTGAGTTATAAATACATGTAATTAATGAATTATCTCAATATTCCTGGATGTGGTTCATGACTGAACCATAATAATACCAACCTAGCTGACACACGAGTGGAAAAGTGTAATGCTATATCTTGTGAAAAGTTTGGAATAATGAGTTATATCCTCTAGGTCATTGGATTATTTATTTAACACTAATTAAATAACCATTTTATAATCTCATAATCAGGTCATTTTATTAGTTTTTTATTTCAATATATGAATTATTTAATTTATTGATGCAAGACCATGTTATCATAATGAAATTAATTAAAGTGAAAATATGATATTTAAATAAATGGATTATTCATTAATTTTTCATCCAACGTGATTATTTATTTATCTAACATCCACAAATTATTAATAAGAAATTTAATTGATTAAAAAAATATAAAATATATGAATAAAAAAATACCTCAACAAAATATTAATCCTGACGTCACCTTCAGTTACTTAATTTCAAATGAATACAACGGAACTATGTGTTTTAAAAACCCTTTTTAAGGTACATACTTTCATAAAGAAAGTTATTAAGGAGGTTTTTGGTTGACTTAACCATTTTACGTTGGTAAGAGTATCCCTTTCATGACATAGTTCAATATAGAAGAAATTGTTGAGGAAATCCTTGTTAAGATTTCAGGCCTGGGTATCTACTAAATAGATCAAGTAGATGTAAGCCCACAGTCTTAAATCACTTTCCCACCTAAATACCCTCAAATAGATTAAAAAAACATCACTGGGTATATTCAAAGGGTAACATGGATCCTTTCTACTATAATGTCATAGAAACTAGACATTATAAGTTTAATAGTGAGATATATTATGACATGATATAATAATAGAAGAATCAAGAAAAAAATTTAATTTATTAATTATCACATAATTTTTATTCATTAAATGGTACTAATATGATTTTATTTTAATTTCAGAATATAATGTAAATTTCTTCATCCACATTATCCCTTCAATCTGTATTGGATATATACAATCTTCTCAAGTGCAGTTACTTTTAAGATTGGTTTTGTATGAAATTTAATTTTGTTACACCATTAATTAAATTTTTACATGCTAGAATCCTAAATGACTAATAATCCTATAAATTATGTGAGTGATGAAGAGTTTTTGGCCTATGAAAAAAATTGGCTGACATGGTAAAAGTTCAACATTTGTCATTATCATCTATGTACAGTGAACTCAAGATGTCTCATGAAAACATGTTTGTTTATTGTAGTGACCCAAAGCTTGAAGTACATGGGCATTAAATTAATTTTTCAGAATACATAATACATGACCAAAACAGACACCCAATTACCGTATTCATTTAGTGTCTTTGGAAACTCGGAACGTAATCTTCTAATCATGGTGAAATATATTCAACTTCCCCCATAAAGATCTTCACCTTTGGTTTTCTTACCTAAAACCTTTATTTATATACTGGGGAAAAGAAAACATAAAAAGGGTGAGCTAAAATGTTCAGTAAGGGAAAGCACAGTGAACATAAAATAATCCATAAACATTTGAATGTAGAAACATGAACATAAAATCTAAACACCAAAATCATGAGCATAGACATAAATCATGGAAGTATGTAAGGAATATATCATAAAGGAACATTAATGATGATAAAATAGCATGGGAATAAGAAATTTAATTGTGGAAAACTATTAAGCACATGATATTATTTCCATATTTTCCAAGGCATTGATGCCAATATCATCTTAATGGACAATGTCCGTTTCGGAATCGAGTTCTGTCCTCGTTTCAGTCCTGTATCACTGAACCAGATTAACTTACCATCACATCCATATATATCTCATGAGATATAAATATTTGAAGAATTCATTGGAGGGAGATATAGGTCCCACCCATATCAAAATGAAACCATTCTTATGTGTGACACAAAATATACATAAATCATTCCTCATAACCCAAATAATAAAATGGGTTTCATAATCATCATCTCGTCATCACATAATCTATATAAAACAAATGGATATCTTTTCATAATAAGAAAATTAAAACCATTTAAATCATAGAGTCCATATACTTCAAACATACACATAAGAAATAATGTCATCTTATATGTAAAATGGTTTTCAAAAAACACTTGAAATGAATTCTTGAGGAAAATATCCTATCTTTTCAAAATCGTTTTCTTTTCACAAAATGCCATGTAATTTTAAAAGAAAATGAATTTTGTTGAAATTAATCATGAAATAATGTAAAGGATGACTTATGAAAACTAGGAATTATGAAACTGTAAAAATCAGTTCGTGCCGTATAAGTTAAAAGAAACATTCTTCTCATACTTTTGCCGGAAAAGTCAAAAAGTACCACCTATGGTAAACAAAAGAAATATTCCTTTCATAAAACAAAGTAAAAGTCAAGGAGGGGTAAAAATTACTTTAAAAATACATGGAATAATATTAAACACCTTATTAAAAACATTTTAATGGACAACGAGGAAAAATAATACCCCAGTAAATACTTACAAATAAACAATCTCGGATAAGAATGAGATTGGAATAATTATCTGTTACCTTTGATCCGATATGGTTCGTACGTATCCGAACCACCTGTATAATGTTTTAAATTATTTCATTGAATTATTACAGAATCATATTAATTGTTATGATATCACATACGGTTCACTTATGACTTTATATTACACGTTCTTTTGTAAATTTCATGTTATAGCAGCTTTTTGGGTAAAATCGTTTCATTTATTGTACGTGTTACGACTTTTTGTTCTTGATATTATTTCTGATATCCAGATTCACTTAATTTAAGAATGTAAAACATGATTTATATATAATATATATTCATAATATACACATATATATATATATGATACTTCAATAAATTGAAGGAAATACACCGTTCATGGAGACGGTTGGTCGTACGTACGCATGAACAATGTTTTCATTTATTTATTTAATTGAAAGGATTTATGTAGATGAAATACATATATACATAAATCCAGTATCATTATTATGTCATATATTTCACTATTATTCCTTATATATACTTTATAATAATTCTTTAATGGTTAACATGGATAATGAATCTCATCGCGTCGTGGAGACGGTAGTCCGTACATGCGCACGAGTGATGATATCATTCGCATTATTGAGGAATTGTATTGAAGTGTATATATACTATTTCCAAAACAATATCACATTAAAATAATTATATATAGTTATTTATTTACCCCATTATACCCATATAAGTATGGCGGTGGTCGAAAATAGATTACACCACAGCGTAGAGACTGTATTCCATAAGTACGCTCACGCGGTGATTTCGTTTTCCGTAGGATGGATAGAAGGTGAAATAGGGTTGTTTTATATTTATAATAACATATCATTATATATTTAATGCTTATTTTATTACTTTATAATGATAATAATAAAGAAGAATATGTAGATGAAGAAAGAAACTTGAGAGAATCGGAAGAAGAGATTACCTCTTCTTCGACACACCTCCTTTAAGCTTCCTCTTAAGGAAGTAGAGTTGTTTTTTTGAGAAGACCAGAACCTCTAGAATGTTTCTAGGGAAGTGGAGAATAGAAATGGGCAGGGATTGGACTATCTTAATTTCTAAAAAGTGTGTGAAGAGAAGAGGGTAGGGGTTCCCTTTTTATAATGGAGGAGAGGGGCACATTTGGAAAAACTTAAAATATTATTTTATAATGAAGTCACATTCAGTTTATAATAGCTCCAAATTGATTTATTTCGAATATAAAGTAGGGATAGGTAGAAATAATCTCAACCAATAGGTTTTATAAAAGTCTAGGTTACTATTTTAACCATATATTTTATATTTAACTCTAAGTTAAATAATTTAACATTTAGCATTTCTTCTTGTTTTCTTACACTATATTGTTAATAAACTTACTATAACCAGCAAAAAGTACCCAAAGTGGTTAATTATTAATATATATAACCATATCTACGTCATTTGGCTGAATAGTAGATTTTTAGAAATATAATAACAATTAATAATATAATAAATTTTTTGAAAACTACATTATGTCAATTTTGACACTATTTGGTAATTGATTTCTGTGAAAATCATAACAAAATGAATAGTTCGAAAAAAGTTAATTAAATCAATATTAACATGTCATATGAACCTATAAAATTAGTGGAATTCATAAAAATCCTCAAATTATATTTATTTGGGTATTTATATTATCAATTATTTTATTATTTCATTGTGTAGGTAATTACTGCATCACCATTGTGCCATAAATAACATAAATTATTTAATGTCTAAAAACTATAAACAAAATACCATTAGGTCGGAAATATTTTTATATTTATAATTAATATTTATAGTCTAATTTATCTTATGAATAACCCTATATTAGAAATTTTTTAGTTATTAAACATTGATTTTAACTATTTTATCTCTTTTTTAAATAAAATCATAATAAATGTCCTCATCTAATCCAAGTGCTCCTAAATGATAATATTATATTTATAAGGTTTTTTTGGGTCGAATTATACTTATACCATAGAATTATAACAAGTGTTAGGTTAATAATAATATCATTTTTTCCCTTAATTACCCTATTTAATTTTAACCGTGGTAAATAAAAGTAAAAAATTACTATTCACCAAAAATTATTTTTGTCTTATTGAGCAACATTTTACTCCTTGATATTAACTGTGTCTTTGAGATTTTAGAAATTACACTCATAGAAGCGGTAAAATTATGTTTTATGTAAATTTTCAAATTATCCTAGGATGTGGGTAAAAGACGGTGAAAAGTTTAATAAAATTTTTATATATCTAAAATTTTTATAAAATTACACCAATGAATTACATTGAACTTATATATTTATTATGTATCAATTTTTGACCTAAAATAAATTTAAATAAAATAAATAATTATTTAAATAAAAAGACGGGTTTTAAATAGTAACCTAGTGTATTCACTATTCATCAAAAAATTGAACGTTTTCCGAAAAATACCAAAAATTCACCCTAGTATAATTTCGATATTCCGAAACTAAAAATGAAGTCCATTTTGAAAGGCAAAATTTATATAATTTTAAAATGTTGGTATTACTATTCATAACAACCAGTTTATATAATATTTTACTAAAGTATCGTTGTTTCGTGAAACTCGGTATTGTGTACAACACACGCTATCATAAAAGGTTGCGATTGCATGTAATGTAAGCCAAGTCAGGGTTGCGTTTATTTCAATACTCTTTTGTTGTTGTGTATAACATAATCTAACCATATTTCATTTATACATTGAATATATATATATATACACACTCAATGATCTGTAGAATAACTACTATCAAACGAACTTGAAATTTTGTGTAACACGATCCAAGAATAGTGTTGCGTATACTGTAAGATAATACGGTCTTGCATATACGCAATATAATCTTGGTGTAGAGTACAACAGAAGATATGAAAGAAATTAAAAGGAGTAAATCTCATAAAATCTCGAGGTGTTATAATCTACCCCCCTTAAAATGAATTTCACCCTCAAAATTCGTCGAGGTTATAAATGGTTTACTACTTGAAAGTTTCTGTCAAATAAACCCACATCGTAAAAAGGAATACCAAAAATTATCTTTAATAACTAAATTATGAAACATAACGGTTACCCAAATTAACTAATCACTCGGTTTCCACATAGGGTAACATTGGTGAAGATATGGATATGGAATAGAAATCTAACCGTCAGGTTCTGATGGAGAGTGGTAGAGGACATGGCTATGATAAAGCCAATAGTCACAAAGCAATAAATTTGTGATGATCTAAGGTACCATCTGATTCATCAGACATGAGAGCACTAGGAAAACATTTTTGGTTTTCATGATTATTTCCCTAATGTTGAATATTTTTTGAATTAAAAGAAATACTTACTTGATTTGGGTACAATCTCACTATTGTTTGTGCCTTAAACAATTTCCACTTCATCTCATAAAGAAATGAAGTTGAATTTGTCTTCCGTGAAGTGTTAGCAGATCATGCGATAGAATGATAGGTCATTCTATCTGTCTCAAACATAAGGTTAGCAAAAGTTATATATATAAGTCCATCTATGGAGAGATTAATCGTATATGGTTCAAAAATGGACTTATACTTCATCTATCATACCGCTTAATAAAATAAAACTATTTTATACTAACAAGGGACTTCCTATAGGCTAGAGGTAGGCAATAAAGGCCTATTACACTTCAGTTTTGGGTTCTATTTTCATAGCCTTGTCCGACACGACGGGTTGTCACCGGTCCTGCAGGTTTTCCTTTTTCTAAAACTACACTATTATAACATTACAGAAATAATTTAAAAAAAAATTTCTTGCGTTAAACAATACTATTTGATGTCCAACATAATCCTTTCGAGTCATTAGACATATCCAAAGTACATATGTCCAATCTCATTGTATAATGAAAATGATTACTAGAAAGGTCACATAACAAGAACGTGAATACCATCATTTATCATACGATATATCTTGTTGGTCACATTCCAAACATGTGAATTCCTCAATCATGTATGCTCTTGAAACAGAAATTACCAAAGAACCATAGTGAAAACATGAATGTTGTCCAAAGGTAACTCTTTCCACTTACCAAAATCCGAAAAATTCTATATACTCATACCATGATATAACTTTGTCCTTATATCAGTTATGAGCTCATGAATATTATCAAAATTTTATTTTCTCTTTATCCCGTCATTATGCGCATATCATATTCTTTCCAAAAATATGTGAATAATCTTTCATGGTTACCAGTCCTATTCAACATATTCTTTAAAAACATAAGGAAAAAAATAGTGTAAAAATCCTTAGATGTCTCTTTATTCCATAGTACCATGATATTACTTATACAACATTAATATTGATAAACATTTAATAATTCCAATTCCTTCTTAAACCATTGACCAATCTTGAACAATTCTGTCTTCTCACATATCATTTGTAGACTCTTCATCATCATCAATATAAATACTACACATATTACCATGCTGATTCTCTTCATGATATTTTCCATTAGGGCATTGGTTTGCATAATGCTTGTACATTCCACATTTAAAACTCTTAACGGTTGTTGATGTCTTAGAAATACACATATCCTTGTCCATGGTGTTAACTGATACTTTTCCATTTCAAGTACTAGCTTTGTGTCCATCTTTTCCACACCCAAAGAATCTTCTAGTTCCTTTGTAACATTCTCCTTGATGTCTCTTCCCACATGATTTACATGAGGAAAATTGAACTTTCATTCCTCTATGATCATCACGAAACTCCCTCATTATCTTATTAAATGAGTCAGTATACTTACCAAAGATGAGATTATTGATCATATTATGAGATTTATGATTAGGCATAATAACGATGTTTCGACTTCCAAATTCTGTTTCAGTTGGTTGCTCATGAAGAATATCATTCCATTGTCCATCATATCCTCCATTATCGTGAATCTTCATGTTCCGTCCATTTTCTAAAATCCAAAAAGAATAGTATGATAGGCCAAAATAATGCTAGGAAACAACATAATAAACGGAGAGTACCTTCAATATCCAAATCATAGTTTTAATTCTAATATCGTCACCATAATTCTAGAACTATAACCTATACTTATACTTAACCTTAGGAACATCCCTAGACATACCTTAGAAATATCTTTTGGGATTTCACTAAAGTTTTTGCATCCTAGTTTCCAAAGGTTAACTAATACTTTTCTCTGATACCAACTGTAGAGACCCAATTCTTGAAGTACATGGACATTACATTACTTTTGCATAATACTTAATACATGAAAAAATAGACTCCCAAAGACCGTATTAGTTTAGTGTCTTTGAAAACTCACAACGTAACATTCTAATCATGGAGAAAGATGCTCAACATCTCCCATAAAGATCTTCAACTTTGGTTTTCTTACCTAAAACATTTATTTATATACTGGGGAAAATAAAACATAAAAAGGGTGAGCTAAAATGCTATGAATGGTTAAGAATAGAGAATATAAAACAATCCACAAATATTTGAATGCAAAAACAAGAACATATAATCCAAAAATCAAAATCATGAGAATAGACATAAATCAGGGAAGTACATAAGGCATATATCTAAAAGGAACATCAATCATGATAAAATAGCATGAGAATAAAACATGTAATTGTGGAAAACCATTGATCACATGATATGATTTCCATAGTAGCCAAGGCATTGCTGCCAAGACCATCTTAGTGGACAAAGTCCCTTTCTGAATCGAGTTCACTCCTCATTCTAGTCCTGTATCACTGAACCAGATTAACTTACCATTCCATCTATGTATATATCATGAGATATAAATCTTTACCCAATGAATTGGAGGGTGATATAGGTCCCACACATCTCATAATGAAACCATTCTTATGTGTGCCACAAAATATACATAAATCATTCATCATATCCCAAAAAATAAAATGGGTTTCATAAACATCATTCCATCATCACATAATCCATATAAAACAAATGGATATCATTTCCTCATAAGAAAAGGGAAACCATGTAAATCATATAAACCTTATACTTGAAACATACCCATAAGAAATAATGTCATCTTATATGGAAAATGGTTTTGATAAAACACTTGAAATGAATTATTGAGGAAAATATCCTTTCTTTTCAAAATCAGTTTCTTTTCCCAAAATGCCATGTAATTTTAAAAGAAATGGACTTTTTTTGAAAATAATCATGAAATATTGTAAAGGAATCATTATGAAAATTAAGTGTTATGAAACCATAAAAATCAGTTCGTGTCGTATAATTAAAAAAACATTCTTCTCATACTTTTCCCAAAAAAGTCAAAAAGTACCACATTTGGAAAACAAAAGAAAGATTTCTTCCATAACACAAAGTAAAAGTCAAATAGGGGTAAACATGACTCTAAAAATTCATGGAAGAATATTAAACACCTTATTAAAAACATTTTTATGGGCTAGGATGAAAAATAATACCCAAGTAAATACTTACGAATAAATAATCTCAGATAAGAATGAGATTGGAATAATTATCCCTTACCATAGATCTGATATGGTTCGTACATATCCAAACATCTTGTATAATTATTTAAATAAAATCATTGACTTATTAAATAATCATATTCTTTGTTATGATATCATATATGGTTCACTTATGAATTTATATTACCCGTTCTTTTGTAAATTCCATGTTGAAGCAGCGTTTTGGGTAAAATCAATTCATTTATTGTATGTGTTTCGACTTTTTGTTCTTGATATTATTACTTATATCCCGATTTACATAATTTCAGAATGCAAAACATGATTTATATATGATATATATTCATCGTATAAATATATATATATGATAAATCGATAAATGGAATGCAATACACCGTTCATGGAGACGGTAGGTCGTGCATACGCAAGAACCCTGTTTTTGTTTCCTTATTGAATTGAATGGAATTGAGTAGATGAAATACATATATATATAAATCATGTATCATTATTATGTCATATATTTCATTATTATTCATTATATATACTTTATAATCATTCATGAATGGTTAACATGGATAATGAATCTCATCGCGTCGTGGAGACGGAAGTCCGTATGTATGCACGAGCGATGATACCATTCCCATGATTGTGAAATTGTATTGAAGTGTATTTATAATATTTCATAATCAATTTCACTTTAAAATAATTATATGTAGTTATTTATTTAGACAATTATACCCATCCGTGTAAGGTGGTGGTCGAAAACAGATTACACCACGGTGTGGAGACGGTATTATGTACGTACGCACGTTCGGTGATTTCATTTTCCATAGGATGGATAGAAGGTGAAATAGGGTTGTTTAATATTTATACTAACATATTACTATATAATTAATACTTATTTAATTAATTTATAATGATACCTATAAATTAGAATAAGTATAAGAAGAATGAAACTTGAGAGAATCAGAAGAAGAGATTACCACTTCTTCGACACACCTCCTTTAAGCTTCCTCTTAAGTAAGTAGAGTCGGTCATTTCAAAAGACCAGAACCTCCAGAATGTTTCCCGGGAAGTGGAGAAGAGAAATGGGCAGGCATTGGCCAAGCTTCAAGACTCAAAAGGGTGTGAAGAGAAGAGGGAAGGGGTGCCCTTTTTTTAAGGGAGGGGAGGAGCACCTTTGGAAAAACAGAAAATATTATTTTATAATAAAGTCATATTCGGTTTATAATTGCTCCAAATTGATTTATTACGAAGCTATAGTGGGTATGAGTCGAAATAATCTCAACCAATAGGTTTTAGAGGAGTTTATGTTACTATTTTAACCTTATATTTTAGATTTAACTCTAAGATAAATAATTTAACTTTTACTATGTCTTCTTGTTTTCTTACACAATATGGTTAATAAACAAACTATAACCAGACAAAAGAATGTAAAATGGTTCATTTTTAATATATATAACCTTATATAAGTCATTTGGCAAAACCATAGATTTTTAGGAATATAATTATAATTAATCATATAATATTTGTTTTAAAAACTATTCTATGTAAATTTTGACACTATTTGGTAATTGATTTTTGTGAAAATAATAACAGCATGATTAGTTATAAAAAAGGTAATTAAATAAATACTAAAATGACATATTAACCTATAAAATTAGTCAAATTCATAAAAAGTCTCAAATTACATTTATTTGGGTATATATAGAATCAATTATTTTAATATTTCATTATTTAGTTAATTACTGCATCACCATTGTGTCATAAATAACATAAATTATTTAATGTCTAAAAATTATAAATAAAATACAATTAGGTAGTAAATATTTTAATCTTTCTATGTAATACTTATAGTCGAATTTATCTTATGTATAACCCAATATTAAAAATGTTATAGTTATTAGACTTTGAATTTAACTTTTTTAACTTGTTTTTAAATAAAATAATAATAAATGTCCTAATCCAATCCATGTGGACCTAAATAATAATATTACATTCCTAAGGATGTTTTTGGTCGAATTATACATATCCAATAGAATTAGAACATGTGTTAGGGTAATAATAATATCATTTTTACCCTTAATTACCCTATTTACTTTTAATCGTGGTAAATAAAAGTAAAAAGTTACTATTCATAAAAAATTATTTTTATCGTATTGAACAACATTTTACTCCTTGATATTAACTGTGTCTCTCAGATTATCGAAATTCCACTCACAGAAGTGGTAAATTTATGTTTTATGTAAATTTTTAAATTCTCTTAGGAGGTGGGTTGAAGACGGTGAAAAGTTCAATAAAATTTTTATATATCTAAAATTATTATAAAATGACTCCAATGAATTACTGTGAACTTATATAAGTATTATGTATCTTTTTTGACCTAAAATAAATTTAAATAAAATAATTAATTAATTAAATAAAAAGTTGGGTTTTAAATAGTAACCAAGTGTATTAACTATTCATCAAAAATTGGAAGTTTTCCGAAAAATACCAAAAATTCACCCTTGGCTAATTTTTATATTCCGAATCTAAAAATGAAGTCCATTTTGAAAGATAAAATTTATAAAATTTCAAAAATTTGGTATTACTATTCATAACGGCCAGTTTATATAATATTTTAATAACATATCGTTGTTTTGTGAAACACGGTATTGCGTACAACACACGCTATCGTGGAAGGTCACGATTGCATGTAATGTAAGCCATGTCAAGATTGCATGTAGTGAATGACTCCTTTGATGTTTCATATAACAGAATTCAACAATATTTCATTTATACATTGAATATATATATATACACTAAATGTTGGGTAGAATAACTACTATCAAATGAACATTAAATTGTGTGTAACATGATCCATGAATAGTGTTGCGTATACTGCAAGCTAATACACTCTTGCATATAGAACAAGATAATCTTGGTGTAGTGTACAACAGAAGATATGATAGAAATTAAAAGGATTAAATCTCATAAAATCTCGAGGTGTTACATTATACCCCCCTTAAAATGAATTTCTCCCTCAAAATTCGTCGGGGTAATAAATGGTTAACTACTTGAATGTTTCTTTCATAGAAACCCACATCGTAATAAGGAATACCAAAACTTATCTTTAAAAACTAAAGAATGAAACATAACAGTTACCCAAATTAACTAATCATTGGGTTTCCACATAGGATAACTTAGGTGAAATTATGGATATGGAAGGAAAATCTAACCATTAAGTTCTGATGGAGAGTGGTAGAGGACATTGATTTGAGAAATTATAGTCATAAAGCCATAAACTTGTGATGATCTAAGGTACCATCTGATTCAACAGATATGAGGGCACTAGGACACCATTTTTGGTTTTCAAGATCATTTTCCTAATGTTGAATATTCTTTGAATCAAAAGAAATACTTACTTGATTTTGGTGAAATCTCACTGTCGTTTGTTCCTTAAACAATTTCCACTTCAACTCTTAAAGAAATGAAGTTTAATTTGTCTTCCGTGGTGTTAGCAGATCATGCGATAGAATGATAGGTCATTCCATCTGTCTCAAACATAAGGTTAGGAAAATTTATATATATAAGTCCATTTATGGTGAGATTAATCATATATGGTTCCAAAAATGGACTTATACTTAATCTATCATACCGCTTAATAAAGTAAAACTAGTTTATACTAACCATGGTTACCCTGTAGGCCAGAGGTAGGTGATAAAGGCCTGTCGAACTTCAGTTGTCGGTTCGATTCCCACAGCCTTGTCCGACATGATGGGTTGTCACCCGTCCTGCATGTTGTCGTTTTTCTAAAACTACACTATTATAACATATAGAAATAATTTTGAAAAAAAGTTCTAGCCTTAAACAATGCTATCTGATGTCTGATATGACACTTTCCAATATTTAGACTTATCCAAAACACATCTGTCCAATCTCATTGTATACAAAAAAATATTACTGGAAAGGTCACATAACAAGAACACGAATAACATCATTTATCATACAATATATCTTGTTGGCCACATTCCAAACATGTAAATTCCTCAATCATGTATTCTCTTGAAATAAAAATTACCATAGAACCTTAGTGAAAACATGAATGCTTTAAAAAGATATCTCTTTCCACTTACCAAAATCCAAAAAATTCTATATACTCATACCATGTTATAACGTTGTCCTTATATGAGTCATGAGCTCATGAATACTATCAAAAGTTTATTTTCCCTTTATCCCTTCATTATGTTCAAATAATCTTCTTTCCAAAAATATCTGAATAAACTTTCATGGTTACTGGTACCATTCAACATATTCTTTCAAAAACATAAGGAAAAACAATAGTGTAACAATCCTTAGATGACTCATTATTCCATAGTAGCATGAGATTACTTATATCACATATCTCATGATAAACATGTAATAATTCCACTACCTTCTTAAACCATTGACCAATCTTGAACAATTCTTTCATCTCACATATAATTTGTAGTCTCTTTATCATCATCAATATAAATACTACCCATACGAACATTCCGATTCTCTTCATTATATCTTCCCTTAGAGAATTGGTTTTCATAATTCCAGTACATTCCACATTTAAAACATTTAACCATTGTTTATGTCATAGTAATACCATTATCCATGACCATGGTGTTAACTGGACTATTTTATTTTGAAATTACTAGCTTTGTGTCCATCTTTTCCACACCCAAATCATCTTCCAGTTCATTTGAAACATTCTCCTTGATGTCTCTTCCCACATGATTCACATGAGGAAAATTGAACTTTTTTTCCTCTATGATCATCATGAAACTCCTTATTTCTCATATTAACTAAGTCAGGAAACTTTCCAAAGTTGAGATTATTGATCATATTATAAGATTTCTGAATAGGCTAAATAATGATGTTTGGACTTCCAAATCCCGTTTCATTTGGTTTCTCATGAATAATATCATTCCATTGTCTATTATATCCTCCATTATCATGGTTCTTCCTATTTCCAGCCATTTTTTAAAACCCAAAAAGAATAGTATGAGAGGAAAAAATAATTCTTGGAAAACAACATAACAAAGGGAGGGTACCTTCAGTATCCAACATCTTAGTTTTAATTCATATATCTTTACCATAATTATATAATTATTACCTATTCTTATACTTAACCTTAGGTACATCCCTAGAAATACCTTAGAAATATCTCTAGGTATTTCACTAAATTTTTTGCATCCTAGTTTCCAAAGGTTAACTAATCCTTTTCTCTAATACCAACTGTAGAGACCTAAAGCTTGACATACATGATCATTACATTACTTTTGCAGAATACTTAATATATGAAAAATACAGATTCCCAAAGACCGTATTAGTTTAGTGTCTTTGGAAACTCAGAACGTAATCCTCTAATCATGGTGAAAGATCTTCAACATCTCCAATAAAGATATCCACCTTTGGCTTTCTTACCTAAAACCTTTATTTATATTCTGGGTAAAAGAAAACATAATAAGAGTGAGCTAAAATGCTCAGTAATGGAAAACATAGAGAACATAAAACAATCCATAAAAATTTGAATGCAAAAACATGAACATAAAATCTAAACATCAAAATGATGAGCATAGAAATAAATCATGGAATTATGTAAGGAATATTTCAAAAAGGAACATCAATCATAATAAAATATCATTGTAATAAGACATGTAATTGTGGAAAACTACTAAGCACATGATATGATTTCCATTGTAGCCAAGGCATTGCTGCCATGACCATCTTAGTGGACATAATCCCTTTTTGAATCGAGTTCACTCCTTGTTCCAGCCCAGTATCACTAAAACGGATTAAATTACAATTCCAGCCATGTCTATCTCATGATATATAAATCTTCACCAAATGAATTGGAGGGAGGTATTTCTCTCGCCCATCCCATAATGAAACCATTCTTATGTGTGCCACAAAATGTACATAAACCATTCATCATAACCCAAAGAATAAAATGGGTTTCATAAACATCATCCCATCATCACATAATCCATATTAAACGAATGGATATAATTTCAACATAAGAAAAGTGAAACCATGTAAATCATAGAGACCTTATACTTGAGACTTACACATAATAAATAATGTCATCTTAGATGGAAAATGGTTTTGATAAAACACTTGAAATTATTTCTTGAGGAAAATATACTTTTTTGTAAAAATAATTTTCATTTCACAAAATGCAATGTAATTTTAAAAGAAAAGGACTTTTTTTGAAATTAATCATGAAATATTGTAAAAGAAGCATTATGAAAATTATGCGTTATGAAACCGTAAAAATATGTTTGTGCCGTATATGTTAAAAAAACATTGTTCTCGTACTTTTTCTGGAAAAGTCAAAAAGTACCACGTATGGAAAACAAAATAAAGATTCCTTCCATAACACAAAGTAAAAGTCAAAGAGTGGTAAACATGACATTAATCATACATGGAAGAATATAAAATACCTTATTAAATACATTTTTATGGACAAGGATGAAAAATAATACCCCAGTAAATACTTACGAATAAACAATCTCGGATAAGAATGAGATTGGAATAATTATCCCATACTTTTGATCCGATATGCTTTGTACATAACCAAACCTCACGTATAATGATTTAAATAATGGCATTGACTTATTTAAAAATGATATTCATTGTTATTATATCATATATGGTTCACTTATGACTTTATATTTCCTGTTCTTTTGTTAAGTCCATGTTAAAGCAGCGATTTGGGTAAAATCGTTTCGTTTATTGTACGTGTTTTGACCTGTTGTTCTTGGTATTATTTCTTATATCTTGATTTACATAATTTCATTATGTAAAACATGATTTATATATAATATATATTCAGCATATATATATATATATATTATATATCGATAAATGGAATGAAATACACCGTTCATAGAGACGGTAGGTCGTACGTACCCATGAATGCTGTTTTCAATTCCTTATTGAATTGAATGGAATTAAGTAGATGAAATAAATATATGAATAAATCCAGTATAATTATTATGCCATATATTTCATTATTATTTATTATATATAATTTATAATCATTCATGAATGGTTAACATGGAGAATTTATCTCATCGCATCGTGGAAACGGTAGTCCGTACGTATGCACGAGCGATGATATCATTCCCATGATCGTGGAATTGTATTTAAGTGTAGAATAAATATAACTTTAAAATAATCATATATAGTTATTTATTTATATCATTATACCCATCCAAGTAATGTGGTGGTTGAAAAAATATTACACCATGGTGTGGAGACGGTATTCCGTATGTACGCACGCGCGGTGATTTCATTTTCCGAAGGATGGATAGAAGGTGAAGTAGAATTGTTTCATATTTTTAATAACATATAAGTATATAAGTAATAATTATGTTATTACTTTATAATGAGACAACTAAATAATAATAAGTAGAAGAAGAAATAAACATGAGAGAATCGAAAGAAGATATTACCACTTCTTCGACGCACCTCCTTTAAGCTTCCCCTTATGTAAGTGGAGTTGGTCTTTTGAGAAGAAAAAAACCTATAGAATGTTTACAGGGAAGTGGAGAAGATAAATGGGTAGGGATTGGCTGAGCTTCAATCCTCAAAAGGGTGCGAAGAGAAGAGGGAAGGGGTGCCCTTTTTTTAAGGGAGGAGAGGGGCACCTTTGGAAAAACATAAAATATTATTTTATAATAAAGTCGTATTTGGTTTATAATTGCTCCAATTTGATTTATTTCGATGATAAAATAGGGATGGGTAGAAATACTCTCAACCAATAGGTTTTAGACAAGTTAAGGTTACAATTTTAACATTATCTTTTATATTTAACTCTATGTTAAATAATTTAACTTTTACCGTGTTTTCTTGTTTTCTTACACTATATGGTTAATAAACGTACTATAACCAGACAAAAGAACACCAAGTGGTTAATTATTAATATATATAACCTTATATAAGCCATTTTTATGAACCTTAGTTTTTTAGGAATATAATAATAATTAATAATATAATATTTGTTTTAAAAACTATTTTGTATCAATTTTGACACTATTTGATAATTGATATTTGTGAAAATCGTAATAGAATTATTAGTTCGATAAAAGATAATTAAATCAATACTAACATGTCATATTTACTCATAAAATTAGCTTAATTCATAAAAATTCTAAAATTACATTTATTTCGGTATTTATAATATCAATTATTTTAATATTTCATTATTTAGGTAATTACTGCATCACCATTATGTCATAAATAAATTAAATTATTTAATGTTTAAAAATTATAAATAAATTAAAATTAGGTATGAAATAGTTTTATCGTTATAATTAAAATTTATTGTCAAGTTTATCTTATTTATAGACCTATATTAAAAATGTTTTAGTTATAAAACTTTGATTCTAACTATTTTAACTCTTTTTTAAATAAAATAATAATAAATGTCCTAATCTAATCCAAGTGGACCTAAATGATAATATAATATTCCTATGGTTGTTTTTCTCGAATTATACTTATCCAATAGAATTAGAACATGTGTTAGGGTAATAATAATATCATTTTTACACTTAATTACCCTATTTACTTTTAACCGTGATAAATAAAAGTAAAAAGCTACTATTCACCAAAAATTAATTTTATCTTATTGACCAACATATTACTCCTTGATATTAACCATGTCTCTTTTATTTTCAAAATTCCACTCACAGAAGTAGTAATATTATGTTTTATGTAAATTTTTAAATTTTTCTTGGAGGTGGGTAAAAGACAGTGAAAAGTTCAATAAAATTTTTATATATCCAAAATTATTATAAAATTTATCCAATGGATTATATTGAACTTATATAGGTATTTTGTATCAATTTTTTCAATAAAATAAATTTAAATAAAATAAAAAATTATTTAAATAAAAAGTCGGTTTTTAAATAGTAACCCAGTGTATTAACTATTTATCAAAAATTGAATGTTTTCAGAAAAATACCAAAAATTCACCCTAGGATATTTCGATATTCCGAATCTTAAAATGAAGTCCATTTTGAATGATAAAATTTATAAAATTTCAGAAAGTGAGTAATAAAATTCGTAACGGCCAGTTTATATAATATTTTAATAGCATATAGTTGTTTAGTGAAACTCGGTATTGCGTACAACACCCACTATCATGGAAGGTCACGATTGCATGTAATGTATCCCAAGTAAGGTTGTGTGTAGTGCAAGACTCCTTTGTTGTTGTGTATAACATAATCCAACAATATTTCATTTATACATTGAATATATATATTTACACTAAATGTATAATAGAATAACTACTATCCAACAAACTTGAAATTGTTTGTAACACTATCCAAGAATAGTGTTGCGTATACTGAAAGCTAATATGGTCTTGCGTATAGCACAGGATAATCTTGGTGTATCGTACAATGGAATATATGAAAGAAATTAAAAGGAATAAATCTCATAAAATCTCATGATGTAACATTTATATGTTGGCTGAGCATCTGTATTTACAGTATTAGGACAGAGTTAGACAATAATTGTTTGAGATATCTTATAAAATATTCTAAATAATTCCGTGATAGGGTGTCCCAATTGGGCCCCATGAAGTCGAGTATGAATGATCTATTGTGCGCCTAAGAGTAATAGGGTTAAAACATCCCAAAGAACTGGGCTCCAATCTCATTCAACCATCACTCCCCTAGAACTTCTCTAGATTTGATGTAAATATTAATTTTGACAAAATTGATAAGTATTTCCCTGATCTACTTAATATATTTATCCAAGTATACATGATTATGATACATTAAAACACTTATGTCCTCATGGTGAACAAATAGAAATTAAATTAAGGCGCCTCAAGTAAAATGCTTCATTATAACATGCATACAAGAAGTGGAAGATGAATGGGAAGGAAAGGGAATATGATGTAGTCGGTTTTTCAAGTTGAAACAAGGGACACATTAAGAAAAATGCACCCAACCAAAGAATTAAGGGGAAGATTCAACTACTTTTTCGATCGATTTTAATTTATTTATTACTAAAAATTTGGTAATAAATACTTCATGTGGTGCATAGATATATGTTAAAATATAAGAAACATTTAAATTTATTATGTTTGAAAAAAGGTAGGTATATCTAAAAGAATATAATATAGAAAAAACTGATTCTATATCTATCATGGACTACCACATAACGTTTTTGACCATTATGATCTTGGTTTTGAAGGTTTTTTATTACGTGTCATCCACTACCAAAAACATTATATCTATATCAATACTGACTATTGATGGACCTTTTTTAAAATTTTGGAATTATTTTTCTTCTTTTATAAAGATGGAATTTTTATGGATATTTTAAATAAAATATTTTCTTTATGTGTTTGATTATATGAACATAGTAATGGAAATCATTAATGAGGTTAATTCACATGAATCATACAACTCCAAACATTTGAATTAGTGGATAATACCAGTAAATACAAAAAACTAGAATAAATTAGATCATGATGGATATTTTGATTATTTTTAAATATAACCACTTTCTGTATGTAACTCATGTTTACATGGAAAAATTACCAAATACCAACTTAATGGGAAATTTTATAGGAGTAAATATCATCATTAATTAGTTCATTCTGATGTGTTCGGATCACATATTATTTTTGTAAGGGGTGGGTACTCATACATCATAACTTTTACTGATAATTTTAATATATTAAGATATACCAACATGTGGAGTTATTTGATATATTATTTTGATAAGTTCATGGAATACAAGAATAATTATAAGAACCATATATGTATGAAAATTAATTAAATTGACTAAGACTGCGGTGGATAATTTCTTATTCCTAACTTCATTGATTACATATGGGAGTTTGGCATCCTATACCAACTCACTCTTCCATATAAACCTCAAAAGAATGGTGTAAGAGAAAATAGAACCCACAACATATTTTAAATGGTGAGATCTATGAATATTCATTCAAGTTTCCGTTTTCTATTTTAGGCTACTCAATACAAACATCATCACACATACTAAACCAAGTACTAACTAAATCGATAAATGGTGTTCCATATGAATTTTTTAATGAATGAAAATAAATATGTCTATTTTACGTATGTGGGGAAGAATAGTTTTTCTTATGTCCACTTCAAGTAATGAACATGCACCCAGGGCAAAAATTGTATAATTATATGATACCTAAATGAAGAAATTGTAAATTATATATAAGATACCCTAGAAAAAGAGGTAATATTGTCATAAAATGCCATATTCCATGAGAAGGATCAGATATCAAAATGTGATAGTGGGAGTGAGATAGAGATTGAAGAAGTTGATGCTTAAGGTACACTGGAGTTGGTATTGGAAAAGAATTTACAAAGCCTCATGGTGTATGAAATTGTTTGAGAGACATAAATACTGCTTAAAAACAGTATAATTGTTTGATAAAATGAATGATATAGTTTTATAGTCACCAATTATGGTGAATCATTATTAATTGATAACGATGATATTACAACCAAGAAGGATGTATTATGAATAAAATATTATTCCAATTGAAATGAAACCATGAATTATGAAATGGATTCCTTGTATAAAAACCATTTATCGATATTTCATTATCCTCAAGTATATTTATATCTTGTTGGATGAATATGGGAATTGAAGAATAAACAGGAAATGGAAGGAAATATTTGTACCTATAAGGCATGACTGGTTGCAAAATGGTTTAAATTGTATCAAGGTATTGACTATGACCAAAATACATCACTAGTTGATATGATTAAATTAATCATAATTGTAATTGAAATTATGCATTACCATAACAATGATATTTTTAAATGGATGTGAAAATAAATTTCCATAATTAAAACATTCAGAAATATGTATATATGACACAACCCATCAGGTTTATGACTGAAAATGATGCCAACATAATATGAAAATTAAATAATCCACTGAAGTATTTATGCACGAATCTCAGTCATAGAAAATTCAATTTGATGAAGGAAAAACATAATTTGGGTTATTTATGAATGTGTGCGATCCTTGTTTATAAAAATGGTTTATTGGGAGTGAGGTCATGTTCCTAAAATTATATATTGATTAAATACTACTCATTATAAATGAAATACGAGTCTTATATTATGTTAAATAATGATTCAATAAAATAGTCTCCATAATGAATTTGGGAGAGAAAGAATATATTCATGCGATAAATATCTATCATGAGAGAACCAAGAGGATACTCGACCTATGTTAAATTAAATTAATTAAAAAGAAAAAAAACAGATTTATTATTGAATAATGTAAGAGGGGATTGATTCTGGAATCACATGGAATTCCTAATTCTAATAAAATGTGTCTTCAAACACATCATGGAAAAAATAGTGGTAAGGATTCTATATGATTCAGAGATTGGTTCAGTTATGTATGATATGCTATGTAATAGTCTTGATCACTCGTATACATTATGTGTGATAAAAATATATCAGTCCGTCCTAGGTGACAATCATTTGACAGCAGTCATGACCATCCTTAAGTATCTGAGGAATACTAAGGAAATATTCTTTGTTTATGTAGGATTTGAGGAACTTATCATTAGAGTATTTGTCAATTATAGATTCTAAACTAATCTCGAGGGAATTAAATCAAAAATTGGATACATATTCACATTGAATATAGGTTCTACGAGATTGAAGAATTAAAAGTAGTTATGGTAATAGATTCAATAGAAGAGTCCGAGTATATTGCATAGTTTGAGGAAGAAATAGAATAAGTATTGGTGAAAAATTAATTGAAGAGATTGATGTGGCACCTACTATAAAATATCATATTACACTTTAGTATGGTATTATTACAATGGGGGCACTAACAAAAGATCTATGTCTAGATTCGTGAATGAAGCACATTCTTTAGAAGTAAAACCTCTTGAGTGATTTTTCTATGAGATGTGAGGATTATGTTATGAGTATTTACATGTAATATGACATTGTAGATCCATTGAGTGAATCATTTAATTGTCATAAACATGATTATCATGAGAGGTGAAGAGGAATGGAACTTTTCGGCAGTATGATCTAGTCCACGTTGGATTTTGTTGGAGTTTGGGTCCTTAGAACAACTATTTGTACTTTTATTACATGTATATGGTATGTATTGAATATTAATAAATCATATCATTACATAGTGTACATTTTTTCATGACTATTATTTAATAACTACCAATATTATATGTCATATTGATAATGTAAAAGAATATCCCCACTATTATGAGAACCGTGATGTTCTATGATGATAGTTTTCAATAATTTTATATTGTTGAATAACATGCAATGATGGTACACATAGTATATAGACTCTCAGGGTCAAGTACACATAATAGGATGAGTCCTTTTTTTAGGAAATATTTACTTCATAACCTCTAATATGGTATATTATTAGAACAAACCTTCCATTAAGAATTCCCCTTACTCTGGTGTTATTGGATATTACTATCTCTGTGTTTTTGTAATGGTCCATATACATTATTATTATCATTTATTCATGTCAAGACTCTCACACATTGATTTTCTTAATGAAAATTTCATGATGTATAGTGGTGGGGAGTTGGGAACAATGGATACTTCATGAATTAAATTTTATTGATGGATAAGTTGAGGAAGTATTTTTACCTTCCATATTTATATGTGATGATATCTAGGGATTTTAATTAAAATATAACAATCGCCATTAATTCAGTGGCCATTGTATAATGAAATGTTTATTTTAGATACATAAAGAAATATTTATCTAGTATATAGGTTGTTGAATTGTATTTGAAACCTTCATGATGAGATATTATGATAAAAGGATTATATTACACAGTGAGCATTTATATTCAGTTTTCATTGTTGTGACATTATGTTATTTATATTGGGTTCATTAACCCATTACTAGAAAATACTATTATACTTTAGGTAAACCTACCTACTTACAATTATAATTAATCTTAGTGGGTCTCACACTATGTTTTTTCATTGATGTTGTTTAAATTCTATATGAATTTATTTAATAGAATAAATTCTATTCTCAAGAGATAGAAATAATGTTATTCATATTTTATTGATCACAACTACTTATTCATGAATGATATAACTATTATTTATTAATATTTTCAATAAATATATGTATATTTTGAAAGGATTTAGACCATTTCTGGTGAAAAATGTTAATTAATAAACAAATTAAATAATATTTTTATTATAAAAGTTGGAACACACAAAAAATTATAATAATTGTAATAATATCATTATTTTAATATAGAATGGGTTTTAATAATGATAATAATATTTTTCAAGGTATTTCATTCAATTAATTAATATTTTTACCTAAACACTATATCTATAACTTGATTGTTATGTTAATTATGTTGGGTGTGTAATCTAAATTATGGAATTTTTTCTCACAATAAATTCCTTATCAACTAATCATTATTTCTCCATATTAAGAGGATGAAACTCATTAGAGATTGTATCATGACTGAATTACTAGAGATCTATAAAAACAACAAAAGTAAATCCATTTCCCATGATAACACCCATAGATTGATTGACGTTTCTTCTAGATCAATGGATCACATGTTGATTGTAATTATGAGGATTATATCCATGAATTCTAAATGAGTAATAAAGGAATCCAAAAAGGGTATATTCAGAAGATCAACATCTACATTGATGACAGATCCAAAGAAAATGTATTTCTCGACTTCTAATATAAATAATTTAATTATTAATCGAACACTCATGATCCAATATTGGGGTTTTAGGCATTAAGATATATAAATAAATTCTAATATATTACCTACCTCTGTCTGATTCGACTTCCCAAAAAACTTGCATACTCTTTCCTTATAATAATTTTTTTAGAATTCATAATTATTTTCAATTCTATAAAAGATATGGGATCACACATTATGATTATTTGAATTAGTATTAAAATTTTATACAGAGCCTTTATATAAAACATTATGATATATTGTAAAATATTTTTAGAGAATATCCAAAAGGACATTAGCATGGATTTCCCAAGCTATCAAAAATGATTTAGCATATGGTTAAAATTAATGAAATATTTCCCCAAATTAGATTAGAAAAATATCAAAATTGATTTTTAGATATGACTTCACATGTTTCGTTATATAATTTGATATATTTTTATTTAGTTATAAGTCTACGAGGTATTAGTAAAAGTGAGAGATTATAAAAATATCCACTCAAGAAATAACATGACATGGTGGTATAAACCACATCATAGTTTGTATAGGATTATTACATGATTTAATAAGGACAACTATTCCATGGTTAGTGCATGTTGGAATAAACATAAATTGATAATGAATTACCCAGAATCATTATATTAACCTATAATATCATATTTAGTATTATCACTATATGATGATAATTATTATATTTTTATTCTCTAACCAAATTATTTCAACTTTAAACAATAAATGAAATAATTTAACATCATGTTACAGAGGTTTTAATTGGTTTAAAATAATTAATAAATTTTTAATCATTAATGGGATATTTTAATAATATTTGGAAGCCTATGGGACATCCATTATTAAAATAAAATGACATTCGACAGTTTAAAAAAATCTTATGATTTATAGAGTCTATGTACTAAAAAATCATGGGATCAAATCATACAAAATATATTTATCTATCCCATTTTTTCCATTAAACAAATAGTCTGGTTGACCTTGGGGAAAAGGGAATCAATTATAAGAATTCATAGATCCACACAACTGATAAATACCCTAAAAGTAAGGTGTCTATTCAACACCTCTGAGTGTTATTTATCTAGTTAATGTGGATGTTCATGGAATGACTAGATCAATAAATAACCAATTTAATATTATTCCATTTTTTTTTTTTCTAATGGATTGATGGATCCTATGGTAAAATTTGTTTTTATTGTTTGTTTTCACCTCATTAGGGCAGGAGGTGTCTCATAAAAAACCCTTCATGTAAATATCTCTAAGAATAATGGATCCATTTTCCATTTATAGGTCCACTTCTATCAATTATGTAGTCTTCTAGAATCTGAAATGTTTTAAAACAATTATATGATTACTGAGATAAATTTAAGTCAATTTTATTATATATAAATGACCCCCAAAATGTCAATGATTGTTTGAAATATTTTTTAATGATTAAACATACTTTTATCATAAAGTCACATCCCCACATGATGATTTGTACACATGATAAATAATATGAAGATATTTAATATATAATTAATCTATAATAGAATCTAATAAAGCTATAAAATGATCTATAATGTATAGTGTAAATCTATCACATGAAACACAATGTATTCTAGTGAGTATCACAATTCGATGGTGAGAAAATGGGAATATATTTTTAATCAATTTTTATAGCCAGGACATACAAACCTATGAATATCATCCAACATTTTTGGAAACCACATCCATAAATTCATTAGATATAAAACTATCATTGATGATCGATATTTATTTATGGAAAAAAGATTATATGGAAAATAGATCATTATTTGTATAATCTTAAATGATATGAATTGGGTTATTCTACTATTAAAATGATAATTAATATATAACTCATAAATAGAATAAAAAATTTACCCTATGGAAAAAATAATTTCCCCAGAAAATTCAATGGGATTTCACATAATCTACATAAAAAACATGTATATCGATAAAATTACATCTTCATGATTTATAATCATATATCATAATTATAGAAATTAAATCTCATTATCTAAAAACTCGAGTATATAAATGATATTCAAAATATTTCAACCATAAGTAAAATAAGTTTTTTACATAACTAATTTTAAAATCGATATTGAATAACTGATATTAAATTCATTTTCATAATTTTTTATATAATAACTGATGTTGAAATATTAGATAGAGAATAATTCATGTTGATTCCTTATCAAGTGAAAACTGAAAATTAATTTTAAATATCAATTATATTAATAAAAAATGATGAATTATATAAAAAATTAAAAATACCCCCATAATTAGAAACCCATTACTAGACTCTTCTCAAATAATTTAGTAAAAACTATCCTTCTCATGTTTCTTTTTTCTCCCAGGTTATTTTTTCTTTATATCCTTGTTAGTGCCCCACAAACTATGATAAATTCACTACCATCACCCTGATATCATCAGAGTCCCATGACTCAGATTCCCCTATATTATTTTATTTTCACCAAACCATTAAATCATCTACCCAAAATCAAAGGTTTATTTGGTTTCTTTTTTTTATGAATAAAATCTAGGTTGATCTTTGGAATTTTTATTCATTTGTTACAGATTTTCCATTGAGATATAGTGTTAATCGAAATTAATTTCCATTCCATAAAGTTGAGGTTCATGTATCATTGATTATATTTGTTGAATGTTAAATATTTTTGTCATATTTTATTCAGGTTATTATTAAATTTTATAATATAATTATTATGTTTATAAAAGTTCATTTTCAAGTCATTTATCATATTTACTTATGATTATTTTAAAACGTTTACTTAATTTATATATTTATATATATTTTTTTTATAAATTTTAAATATTCTATTGCAATGGAAGTTATAAATATATCTTATAACAAAAAAATTAATTGTTTCATTTTTTAGAATTAATATCATATAAAATGCACAAAAACATCTAGGTTTAGAGTTTTATATAGTGTAAAAATATTGGATCATTATTTTATAAATAACAAAAATTTTATTCAATGTTGATAACTTCAATCAACTAATATTAGAATATTGTTTTCTTAATTTTCATTATTATTAAAATTCATATTATTATTTTTTATTATTTTATCATTAAAAAAAATTCATTGTGACAATTATTTTTTCAAAAATAAATATTATTTTAACATAATTTAAATTTTTATAAAATATTTTCTTTAAAATAAACAACAACATTCCTTTTATGAATACGATTTGGTTTTATTGTTTTCATTGAATCATATTTTTTTATTGTATATAAAAATGGAATGAATTTGATAAAATGGAGGTTGAATTATCAGATTTTTATTATCATAATATTTAAAACAATTAATTGTTTTGTTATCTAACAATATAATGTGTTTGATAGTAATAAAATTAATGTAAACAGAAATATTAGATTTTTAAATTTGGAATGGTTTTAATTTAAGTTAAAATCATTATATTAATAATATAGAAATTCAACATAATACGATATTTCTTTATTTTGATGATTTTTAATATAAAAAATAATTTCTAATAGAAGAAATGATTTATGGTGTCAAAGTGGAAATAATTTTTCGGAAACTGGCTATTATGGGACTGTATGATGATGCAAAATAACCATTATATCTAATCTATATAAAATTCATTATTCATTCAATTTTTATTATATTTTGAAAAATTATAAATTGAAATAGATTGATCAAAATGAGTAACAAAGAATTTATTTAATATCTAAATGATATAACTTTAGAATATAATGATATACTAGAATAAAACTATCATGCTAAAAAATTTTATGTTTGATGTGATTAAGGTAGAATATTATATATGTATTCCCAATTTACTATGTAATAATATGAAGTATTATTATTTTGTATTAAATGTTATGAATTAACTAATATGTTGAATGAAAGGTCTCATGTAGATTTTTATATTATTCCAAGTAATAAATAACACTATGGTAATTCAACATCTTCTTAACATTCACCTTTTGAAATCATTTTTTGTAAATTCAAAAAGTTAAAAATTGACATTTTTATATGAATATGATAATATCATTGATTGAAATCTATGTTATCTAATAGACTCCCTCTATTGGAAGATATTTTTTAATAAATTCCTTACTTTTAAAATGTAATTCTTAAATCATAAATTCGAACTATGAATATGTGAAATGAATTTGTATATAAGCCTCAGTAGACAAAATTGTCAATGCTATATGTTGTTGGTTAATTAAATAGTCTCCATTCATCTTTTTATAAATAGAAAAAATGTTTTGTTTCAGTTGATGCTATCATGACCAAAACAAATTAGATATTATATTCAAGTATACATTATCCACTAATTGATATCATAGGAATATTATATATAGATTCGTTGAAATTTATTGATTATTACACAAAATAATTTTTAAAATTACGTTCTATGATATATTTTACTATAATTAATTTCATGAGTTATGTTAATTTTATAGATACCGTGTTACATGTCATAAATCATATCGAATTTTTGAAGAATTTACAACCATTGAACCCATTTAATATTATGTTGTAATTGATATTAATACATGTGAATGATATTTATACTAATAAGAGAGGTTATATATTTTTAGAAATAAGATTTGAAGTTGTTTGAGATAGATTTGATTTTTTGAAGGTTTCAATTTATTCATTACTAAAAATATAAAAATATACATGTTGTGTAAGAATATACTTCTATAAAGTTAGAGTAAACCAATAATAAATTATAATAATAGATCGTGGGTGAATAGTAAATTGGATATATGTCAGAATTACATGATGATACTGAAGTCTAAATTGGTGATACATCAAAATATAAAGGATATAAAAAACATTAACTCCAATTTTATCATAGATATTTAGGATTTACTCAAAAATTTTAAATTACATATTGAAATTAACTAAATTTATAGAAGATTAATATAATTTTATGTAATATTAGCTTCAAAACTAAAATAAAATAAAATATTATGTTTGTGGGAGTGTCAAAATTATTTAGTTTTTCTAGACCCTATGTAAGATTAAACTTTTCTTATATAAGAAAAATCTGATGCAAATTAATGGAAATAATTGGGTTTTAAAGGACGTGTAATAAATTTTTGAGGGTCATGTAATATTATAATATGATATCAGAAGAATCATAAGATCTAAATAAAATAGTAATTTTCTTTAATTTAGTAAATAAACATAATTATGTTTTTTTGAAAAAAATACTAAAACATTATTTAGATTAATATATTCTTCAAGAATATATTTATAATAGTATTTGAAGATGGAATTTTAGCTATGAGCTTAATATTTTCACTATAATATTATTATTAAATTTTAAATGAATATATCAAAAAACCTTTCGAGATTCATTGATATTTAAATGAAATAAAAATATAATATTTTTAGAATAATTTATTAATTAAATATTTGAATTATATTAGAGTAGGTTTGAATAGAAGAATTTTCATCCTCTCATTGAGAATAAAAGTGGTTGGATTTTCTGGGGTAATTTAATTTCAAAAAAAATGGAGTTTGAAAATGATGACCATGATACTATATTTGTGATAAAATTTTTATATTTTAAATTATAGAATACCATCCTTGTGAACATTATGGGTTCTTTTGGAATAAAAAGGACAAGGTGATAGAGGTAAAAAATTTGAGTGAGAAAATGCAGCAATGATTACAAGAATATAGTAAGATAAATGACCAAAGAATCATACTATATAGATGAAGAAGATCACATTAATGATTTAAACATTTGGATATCCAAATATTTGTGATCATCAATTAATGGGAATTATCTTGTGATATTATAAAACAAGATCGTTGGTTTTTAAACATGTTGGTTCCAACTTTGTATTGAGTTGAACAACATAATTGGTCTCATATATTCATCTTGATAATAAAAGAGGATATGTGTTATGTGGGAAAATAATCACCATACAATGAGGATTTTCCAATCCAAATTAGAGGTGAGAATATTTTATAAATCTATTGTTCCATATATTATTTATTGAAATGAAGTGAGTTTCAGAGATCGGTTTGAAATAATGAGTTTATCTATGATTTTAAATGAAATAGTATCAATAATGATTAACACTATCATTGATTTACATATTTCTATATGATCATAAAAATTGTAATCATATATAGGATTATATCTTAATGTTAAATTTTAAAATTTTTATATACTATCACAACTAAAGTAAAAGAATTTGGAATCCAACATTTTATTGTAAATGTTATTTATAATTGGAAAGAATAAATGGATCCCTATCTTCCCTCCCATGGACATGATTTCCTTGGTTGTATTCTTCAACGTTTCATAGTACCAATTATGAATGTCATACAATGAATATATGATTAGAAGAATACTAAAATTCATAATAATAAAATTAATTCATTATTATATTTATTATCATATAAATACAGAACAATTTTTTTTATCAAAAAATCATTATAGAGATCTATGAAATAACTATTGTAACTATGAAATAGATAAAAAGTTTAATTAATCAACTTTAAAAATATGTCGATGTTAATTTTAATGTGTAATAGTAATTGATGATAAATATTTTGTTTTCATATTTACCATTGATAATATTGAAATGACCTGACCCAATTAGGACGATCTGGCTAGTTGAAGGTCGTGTCGTCACAAACCCTAAACCACCTCCAATAAGATATGGACTACTAACAAGTGTTGAGAATGAATAATATAAATGTTAGGACTTATCCTACATTCTCGTAATCAATAACAGAACCATATCACTAAAATATTGCAGATGAATAATTTAAAGACTATAACATTTAATGTAAAACCATACACGAGGTAACTTCTAGGGAATATGTTAGAGTAAAATAGTATAAAACAAAATGGAAAGGGGTAAATGACTTTTCCAAATAGAAATGATGTCTCAACCACAGAAAAATGGTATAATGAATAGATCCAAGATCATGGATCCTGATCTCCAATGCTGACTACTGTACATAGCCTATGAACGTAATAATCACTATAATATAATAATGTCACCACCAAACATTCCATTATCTGTATAAGAATGACACATGCGATAAAATACATTATAGGTACGTGTATACAAAAACATAGAAATACACCCCAAATATCAAAAATGGAGAAATATAATGATACATCAAATTTAAACTCAACCCATAATGAGAAGGAAACGAACCCCATCATAGATAATTGCTAAAATTAAATCTTTATGAGAGGGAAGGGGTATCTCTATCTAATAGTATAGACCCAGATGACGAATATTCTCAAAGAAAAAAAATCCTTCTTTGACTCCACCATCATTATTGTCATTCTATGAAATCCATGTACAGGTAAAACACCTCATCTCTTCTACACAACATGATGGGACACAATTTCCAATAGTGTCATTATTACATAGTATGATAATTGGGTTCCACTCAAAAATAGATTACCCACTCTGTGGTGAGATTATGGGGATATAATAAGTAAAATGAGGATCCAAAACCTATCATGAAATAGGGGTAATAGTCAATAGATAGATAAATATGGGAAATGTACCCTGGTCTTTCATGGTGGTGCCACATATTGAACGAAGGATCAAATCCCTTATATGATAGGGGGTTTCCCTCAGTAGGTAGAGAAAAAGTGAAAACATCTATCACGGGTACCACTCAGTATATAAATAGAAATATGACTCTCACATGGTCTATTAAGATGGGGGGTCCATATAATGAACCGAGGACATGTTCTATAGTATGATAGTAAATTCCACTATGAAGACTGAGAACGCACAAATTAGTCCATAAGGGGTATAGCTCATTAAAACATGGAACACACCCTAGTGAATCAACGGTGTACCACTTAGTAGATAGATAGGATTACATGGCATCCATGCACCAGTGTGACAGTGGGGGCTTCCAAGCTAGGAATCTCTTAGATGATCTATCTAGGATCATTTCCATCATCATGTATGGCCTGAAAAATCCCCAAACTTGAAACACATAACATCATATCTTTTATTACTCAATTAAATACACCATCACATTCTAAGTAGAAAAAACACACATGATAAGATTCAAATTTCCCAAAACCCGATTCTTGATGAAGGAGATATGAGACTCAGAAGACCCTAGAGGAACTATAGAGTGTGTGACATCACCTCACAACCTACCCATGCAATTACCTAAACATGTACTTGAAGGCAATGTAACACTACTCAGAGTTTATCAGTGGAACATGGTGTGTCTCTGCCACCCGAGGCATGCCCATGATTTTATGGCCCATGTATATTAGCCATGCCTATATACATTTCCATGTTTTGGTATACTAACCATGTCTGAGTCTATTTTCGTGCCCATGTACTCTGGATAGGACCATGTGATTGTCCATGTCCATGAATGTGTACTTATAAATTATATGAAGAGATTCATTCATAGGGTGACATGACATGTTGTGGGTCTACACAGTGTGTGATGTTTTATTATATTGAACCCCTAGACACCACCTCTAGGGTAGTGACTGAAAAAACAAAATACTTAACACTTTAAAACGACTATTTTATTAACTATTTATTAATAAATTTGTGGTAAAATACTAAGAATATAATATATGATTATATAATAATTTATATGGTTTTAGTATATTGTAATAAAAAAAATAAATTTCTTATATAGGAGGTTAAAATCACATATACTTCATGTTGAACATGTGTTAAAATTTAATTATCAAATCTCATCCTTATTTATGTTTGTTTTTGTTAGTGTTCTTTTGGTGGGATTTATATAAACATTGTATCTAAAACAAAATCAAAATTTTCCCCTTTAGTAATTCTTATTAGTTAAATTAATTCCTTTATTTTTCCCTTTTTTAAGAACTCAATACACAAAAAAATGTTTTTATGGAAAACATACTTCATATTCTAATCGATCAAGAATATTTTTATTCCAGGTATATATTTTCAATAAATTGAATTAATATATATTCTAAAATTATAAAATTATTTATTAATATAAATTTTATCCATTTTTTAATCTATATAAGAGGCATAAAAATAATATTCTTATAGTTTTATGAATGAGGTACTAATTATAAATGCAATGAACAAAATAATTATTTTAATGTAAAACATATGGATTGATATTCCCACTACCATGAATAAAAAATAGTAGTCGATTATTAACTTACAATTTTCCATGGTTTATTCCAAATAAAAAAAATTCCAAGATATTTTTGAAATTTATTAACTTTAAATATTGAATTTCAAAATAAAAATTAAATTTCCACAAGATATTTTATGTGATATTTTAAAAATATATTCATATGTATTGTAAGATCCTGAATATTCCTGAAGGTGTGTACTTGTTTAAATATTGGATACACCACTTTTTTGTGTGGATAATGATGCGGTTCTTGGTTTTTTGTGAAATTTTTAGGGTTACCTAGGGGTCTCTTACAAGGAATGGAGATAAAAGAGGCAAAAAAATGTGAATAACACAGTTGGGGCCTGGTTAGTTCAAACCATGATCCAAGAATAGGAAACTATCAGGCATGAGGACCCATTAATGTAGAGGCTCATTCAGGGTTACAACATTGTTTTACAAAATATGTGGGTTCATCTTAGAAATAATGTATCCTAGCCCCT
This sequence comes from Viscum album, assembly GCA_963277665.1. NCBI lineage: Eukaryota > Viridiplantae > Streptophyta > Magnoliopsida > Santalales > Viscaceae > Viscum > Viscum album. Next base: position 234,842,897 of record OY728141.1, read on the forward strand.
CATGGACAAAGGGAGACACACAGTTAGTGCACGATTTGGATAACAGTGTAGAGAAACCTTGTGTCCCAAAAAAAAGTTATAAATTATCATTTCCAATTTTCACATTAATTATTTATTCCCTAATTTTCCCTCCAATTCATCCCCATATATACTAGGTGATGAACCAAGAACCCCCACTTCCTCCATATATAGTTATCCTTCAATTAATGGACATTTGAAGTGTGTTTGGGTGTGAATCAGATATTTATGTGAGTATATCTATCCTCTTATCTCAATTTTAAGGATTGTGGAACGTAGAATCTTGTCAATTTTTTATTTCATGAAACCATAACGTTTACAAATGTTTCCATGTTGGGGAATTAAATGTATTTTGAGTTTCAATTAAGGTATTTTTTTGGGATACTAATAATCTTCGACCATGAGGTAGGGGGTCTTTATGATTTTCCCATAGTCTTGATATTTTATATGTGTATGTGTTTGTTACAATTTTTTCCTTGTATTGTTAGTTTATAATTCATTATAGAATGTTTATTGAGCCTTATATTGAGGTTTTAAACCCTTCATGTATCAGTTTGGGTTTTCTGGTGATGACAGGCCAAACCCAGGGCTAACCATGGCATGTTCTGAACCCTCAAAATGGTGAAATTATCAAGGGGAATTTGAGATCAAATGGAGATAAAATTATAATCAGTTATGTGGTCTTGGTTAAAGGGTATTTTTTGTTTATATGTTATATTTATGATGTTACAAAGGGGATTTTGGAGTGATTTTAAAAGATGTGTTTTGTGTTTTGACCTGACCATGGTTTTTAATGATAAAATTGATGTCTAGATGTGGGGATTTTTTTGTAAGGTGGTATTTACCCCAAGAGTTTTGAATTTGGGTTATTTTCAATTTATATAAAAGTATGACTTGAAATGGGTGTGTGGCCACTTTAAAGAAAAAAGACATAATGATTGGTTTGAATAATCAAAAATGGAAATTAAATCCTTGTTGATTGTTATGGTTTATCAAATATGAATACCTATGTTTTAAAGGGTGGTTACACGATTATTTCAAATGAGTATTTGATGTTGTGTATATTTTCATTATGTAGTCTAAAATATTTGATGAGGCCATAGTAATTCATAAGATTAAAGGGTTAGAGATATAAAAGCTAAAATGATTATGTTGGTATCTTAACATGATTATGAAATGGAAAAAATGATGAATGTTTTTATTAGATGATATAGCACAAGGTGATGTTTGGAATGAATTAAAAATGGTTAACTGGAATAAAGTAAATTTTTCATAAGACTCATGAGTCTGTAATTGAAATGAATAAATCTAATAGTTCATGTGAATTGAAGAATCGTCCAAATGGGCTATGATAAGAAAAGGATAATTGGGTTAATTTTGATATACAATATAATTGGTAAAATGGATAAATGGATAAATCATGGTGATATTTCTAGTGTTGAATGAAATGTGAAATGCGAATGTTATGTGTATTTATTTTGAATTATTTTTGATATTATATATGTGGTAAATGAATAAATAATATTGTGAACATGGATTAAATGTGTGGAATAATGGACTGAGCATCCTCCCAAGAGTCGGGTTGGATTGATGATTTATCACACCCATAGAATGGACCAATTAGGGTTCTAGACTATATCTCTATGACCGAATACTTTTATTGGATGAGTCATCATGGAATAATGCTTTGAGGTATGTTTTATATAGTTTATGGACTGATGATCTATGGTTAGTGTGATATACTTCTTGTACTGATGCTCCAAGGTATGTGTAATAGATTGTTGGGAAATTCTTGTCCCCTATGAGATAGGGAAAATGAATTATTTCTTATGATTCTTAATTGGCCGACTCAGGATATAGTGTAATTGATGTAAATTCATAACCCATGAAAAAACTGATAGAAAATATCAAGTGAATATTGTTACCCAATTGGAATTTGATAAATTATGAATATTTAAATTCCTTTATGATTAATAGTAGCTGTACCACTAATTTAATGTACTTGGCCCCAATTTGATGTTACTATGTTTTGTTGGTCATTTTACTACAAAAAAATAATAATGGAAAATGGTTATTAGATAATTAAATTAATTTTTTCATTGTTTCTTTTTTTAAATTTTTCTACACGATTATCAACAAACAATATTTTAAAAAATAATTCTTAATTTAGACACTGTTGGTTGTGTCCTATTAGTTTGTACTCCCACAATTCTTAGGCCTCCATGGAACTTGGGTACTCAAGAAGATGCTGCTTGTTTTTTATCTCAGGTTTTGGATAGGAACATGGTGTTGGTTATGAATGGGATTACAGGTTGGAGCATAGGTGTTCAGGATTGGGTAGAGAATCAGGTCTGATTTTGGAGTTTTTTGATGCATGAACCCATCCACCCTCTCTTTCAATACTAGGCCAAGAGATTAACATCATATTTCAATAACATCACATCCGTGTGTGAACCCCAAGGTGGAAATAAAAATTTCATGTAAAAGAACAAACCAGACATCAATGTTCATCCCTATAAGAATGGAGTTTCCCTCATGCATGTATTGGTGCGTTGGATGCCGTCACTTGGAATGAGTTTACGAATTTACATCCATGAGATTTGGGTGGTTTTAGGTCAAATGTGTATGGATTAGAGAGTGGACTCTAGTGAACATTTCATGATGTTACTCAAGTTTAATGATTTGTTACTATTTAGTCTTCAATGACGACCTATGAGAGAGATCAAGTGGGTTATTTGTTATATTGGGTGTGTTTGACACAATAAGATATGTTTTTTAATTTTCTACTAGCATTCATACTGTTTTTCCTATTGTAGGTTTTTTCTAGAGGGATTAGTGGTAAGGATGCCAGTTTTTTTGTGGCGACCTGAGTTGTGGCTATGAGTTGATAATTTTGGGAAAATCCTGGGTATCATTAAGTATTATTCGTATAATGTTTAAGGGGACATAAGATGATAATCTTGAGTTATCACCTTTGAGTATGAATCAATGCATAGATGGTGAAGTCTGGTATGGTAAAATTTTATGTTTCTGGCTTCATTTTTTTCTCAGAAGGAACCTAATTGCTTTTGGATGGTTGTAAGGTCTGTTTTTTAATGACACAGTATCATTAAAATACGTGACATGTTTCCTTGATGGTGGTTTATGTAGAATTTTATGTTTTTTTGGGGATTATAAGACATGGGTGACCAAAGTGTTGTAAAATTCTATTTTTATCAATGTGAGACCCATTGTGGTTGTGATTCTGTGGTTAGGATTTCTTGTGTGAATGGTTCTTATAATGGATGGGGATGTTTATAATTCCTCAAGTATAATGAGGCTGATATACTGGAATGCATAATAATATGAATGGGTGTTTGCTGGTCCTAGATCTGGTTTTAAGTAATCCGAGTGATCTATAGTTGGGTTCGGTGTGTAGTCTTCAAAATGTATAGAACCATGAATGATTTTAGAATTTAAATACATGGGAATTATTTGGAACGAAATGATGTTGTTTGGGATAGATGAATATGCATCTTGGGATAATTGTATGACATAATTCCATAGGATTGTAGTGGGAAGTGTAGGTTATGAAAGAGGTAGTTGGTCTGTGGTTCGGTCTGATGGTCGATGCGTTTGGTGTAAATATCCAAGTTCATACTTGAATAACTCAAGTGGGGTAATTGAATTGGTTCGAGTAATAATGTTGTTTTCCAATAGTATATAGTGGATAATGTAGTAGTCATGAGTTCTGGTTAGAAATATCATTTGAGTTGTGGAACATGGGGGTGGATGAAGCATTAGGAGGAATGGAAGCCTGAGTCTTATGAAAGGTTGATGTGTCCCTATTGTGGGAGGTTAAAAAAGTTATGAGTGGTTTTAGTTTAATTTTTTAGTGACTTATTAGTGTACTTTTCACTAGTGACAATCATTCCAAATATATTGATAACAGGTGAGGTACTCTAGGAAGGCATTGACATTTTTCCAATCAATGTGAGTTTTTTGTTGAATATGAAATATCTTGGTGGTTATTCTATTAGAGTTGTTCATGTGGAGTCATGTGGTGGGGAGTTTACTAAAATATTGATGTGGTTTAGGTCCTTGAGAGGGAGTGGATTTCAGAAAATTACATAGGTAATGTTCATAGAACCCGACATTGGGCAACGAGAAATGTTGGTTAGGTTATTTTACGAAAAGTTATGGACAACCATGTCCATGTTTCAGGTTCAATTTATGATTGAAACATGATCTAATGTGGTTTAAATAACTTCAAGAAAGAGGTGAGAATATTAATCATTAGGTTGGGAGTGGTAGGTCTGTCATGGATGAATAGATCTCAATATAGATTGAATATGATGGCGTCGAGGTGCTAAGGATGAATTTGTAAGGTCGTGTTTAGATTTCTTAGGGGATGGATAGATGGTTCATCGATGTACTAGTTGATTGTTTTAAGTGATTAATATAATCCTGGGATTATTTTAAAGGTGATCAGAGAATTTTAATTGTAGATGCGTTGGTGGGTGTTTTAGAGAAATAAAAAAAATGGTCCATTATCAAGCGAATGATTTGGTTGTGAAGATAAAAAGTGTATGGCATAGAGAAACATTTCAAGAAGGTGGTCGGTTAATTACATGAGAGGTGGTACTAGTTTTATGGGCATGGGTGGGTGCTACCTTAGTGAATCGGTGTTTGTGATAGACATGGGATTGGGTTTCTAATGGTTGAGTTCCTTGAGAAAAAGGTTATTCTTTTCTGTATTCCAGTTGAATGGAAATGAATAAATGTCATTGAGCCTCTATTTATGGACCAATGTAGGTCAGGGAGTGTGGTTGGAATCTATGTATCTCTTCAGTGAATCTGATCATCGTTTGTAGTTAAATTTTGTTCAACCATTTGAGATAGATGTAAATGTTTTGGGACATGAATTGGGGAATGAATCCAACTGTGGTTGATTTGGTTGGCTCTCCACAGGTCATGTAATGACCTTTTAGTAACTTTTTTGAATTGATTTAGTAGTATTTTTAGTCTGATCCCTTGTGTTGACGTTGGTAATATTGATATCAGGTTGATATGTCCTTGAGGAGAATTAGGTTGTGTTTGTGGATCATTATGGGACAATTGTTTTCGATGATGGATTGTTTTCATGGTCAGAGTGTTTTGATGGTGTGGCCATGTCCTTTAAAAATCTTGAGAAATGAATGTTTGAAAGGCTATCCCCTAGGTCAAAACATTGTTTTAAGAGGCCTATTAAGGATTGTAAGTTCAACCAGAATACGAGATGTTATAATTTGTGAACATTGTAAGATACCAACCTTTCATGAAGGCAGTTCCATGTTTATATTTTGGTTAATACACTTTTTGTGTGTCTAATAATGTTGTTCTTCTATTTATGTCATGTTTTGGGGGTGTCATGAGGGTGTGGGACATAAAACTTGGAAAAGGGGGGTAAACATTGTGAAGTACATGGTTGGTTCATGGTTAGTAAAAATCATGAACATGAACCAGGAAATGGTGTAGCTTATGGGCCCTCTCAGATTGTGGAAAATTCATGGTTACCATATGGTTTCTAAAACAATTTGTGTGATTCCACGAAACTATGAATCTTTTTAGCTCTTGGATTAAGGGAGATATGCAGTTCATGTATGTTTTTAACCATGTGAACATTTGGTAAATTCCCATTTTTACCTTCTTATCATATTTCATTTTTTCAAAAAACATCCTCCCATTTCCCCCCTCTATAATAGGAGATCCACCGATATCCCCATCAACCTCTATGTATAATTTTCATTCAAAATGTGTCCATTTGAAGTGTGTTGGGTGTGAATAGAAGATTTGGGGGAGTCTGACTCTCCTCTTTTCTCTATTTTCTTGGAATAGTTCAGTAGAATATCTTCTCTTCTTCCAAATCCATGAAACCCTCACATATTTTTTAGTTTATATTTTGGTTATAGAAATTATGTTTTAGTTTCATTCATGGGATGTTCTTGGGCTGGAAATCATTTTCAAGACTGTTACAGGTGATATTTTTGATTTTTCACATACACATGAATTTTTATATGTGTATTTGGTTTTGATAATGTGATGAAATGTCTCATTTATTTGAATTTAGTTATGGAAAGTGTATTAGGACTTATATTGGGGAGAAAACCCCTTAACAAACCCCGTTAGGTTCATTGGTGATGTGATACCAAACCTAGTGCAAACCCATGTGTGCGTCAAACCCTCAAAACGGCTAAATGGAATATGAAACGTTGAGGTAAATAAAATGTGAGTGAGATGGGTTATGTAACTATAATTAGATATCTATGATTGGTAAAATCGTAAATCTATATGATTATATGTTTTATTTATAATGTGCATAAGGTGATTTTGAAAAGGTTTTAAATATGTGTTTTGGGTTTTGACCCAACCATGGGTTTTAAGGAGGAAATTGATTTTTGAATATGGGTAATAGTATATAAGGAGGTGTTGAACTCAATTGTTTTGAAGAGAGGTTCTTATCAATTAATTTCAAATTATGATTTAAAATGGGGGTATAGCCCCAAACGTGAAAGAATAATTAATCATTGTTTTTAATAATTGAAAATTTGAATTAATGCCTTGGATAATATATTGGTCATTCAAATAGGAACAGACTTGTTTAAATGTGTTCTTTAAAAATATTTCAGATGAGTATTTTAGATTTTGTTTATTCAAATCATGTATTTTAAAAGGTCCGTTGGGACAATTGTAATTAAAAGGTTGAAAGGGTTATTGAGATAAAACTTGTAATGATTATGTTGGCATGTTAAAACGACTATGAAATGAACTAAATTAAGAATATTCTTAGTTGATGATATATCATACGGAGATGTTTGGAATGATGTAAAAATAGATAAATGGAATAAACTAAATTTGACTAAACACTCATGAATTATTTATTGATATTCATAAATGGGATAATATTTGTTGATTTAATGAATATGTCTAATATGTTATGGTATGAGAATGATAAATGAGTTAATTAGTCTATGAAATGTAATGGGAAAATGAGTAAAATGGATAATTCTTAGTGATGTTTCATGTGTCGAATGAAATGTTAATTTTGAATGTTATGAATATTTATTGTGATTGATTTGTGATATTGTATGTGTGTTAAATGGATAAATAAAAACGTTCCCATGGATTGAGGGTGTGGGATAAAGCACTGGGACTCCTCCCATGGGTTGGGTCAGACTTATGCTCTTACCCACCCCTATAATGCTTGATATTGGATTCCAAACTAATGCTCTAGTTTGTAATGGGTGTATTGGGTGACACCACTTGGACTGATGATCCATGGTAAGTGTGATAATCTTTCGGGACCGATCAACCATGGTAAGTGTAATATAGAACCTGTATTTGTGCTCCAAATTATATTTAATGGTATGTTGTGAAATTATTTTCCATAGTGAGATAGGGAACTTGACTTATTCCTTATGCTTAGCGATTGATCATCTTAGGATGTATTGCAAATGATATAAATTCCTAACCTATTGGATATCTGATGGGAATGATAAAGTGAACATTGTTAACTAATGGTTATGTGATAAATTGTGATAAGTGACTTCCCTTGCAATTAATAATTGATGTACCACTTTTTTATGCCTTAGGTCCTAGTGTGACTTGATAATGTTTTGTCAATTGGTTGAGTGAAGAGTACTTAATGGGAAAAATGGGTATTAGATAATTAATTAAATGTTTTTTTTCATTTCCTTGTTTTCCTTTTTTACATGATTATATACATACCGTATTGTACTGAATGTTTATTAATTTAGACATAGTTGGTGGTGTCCTACTATGTTTTACTCACACCTACCTCAGGCCTCCATGACCATTGGTTACTAGAGTAGATGCAACTTGTTTTCTGTTACAAGATCCTGACAAGGACCTTCCGTTGGTTGTGCATGATATGAAGAGTTGGAGCAAGGGAGGTCTAGACCGGGTTGGGACTCAGGTCCATGTTCCTTGTATTTTTTTAATTTTTTTGTTTTGGTAGTATTGTTTCCTATCATGTATTGTATTATTCATGTTGTTATAGTATGCATTACTTGGTTACTTGCGAATATTTGTCGCACAATATCCTTTTCATTGTTACTGGTGGATATTAGTTCTATTTATATAATTTTTATCGTGACATTACGTTGATAAGACAGTATAATACCCCAATATTTATCTACAAACATGTATTACTATTCAGTAGCATTGGGTGTACGAGGAGGTGCACCATATGAAATGTGATGGCCCAGATCGGGGCACCAAATATACTGTCCACCATGATATAGTTGTTACATGTATCAACATAAATTTATGAATATTAATATTTACTGTGGATATGAAATAATTATACCCTCTACATTATTTATGTTTGTATTATGATCATTTAACCATAGAATGTATTAGAATTATATAAGAAACTACTTCCCATTAGTACAATTATTTATTATTAAGACATACTGATAAAGATGATTTGTTTATTCATATGATTAATTCATTGGATGTTTAATGTGATGGGTGGGCCCTAGAATGCATAAACCCTTGATGCATCAGTAGGTCTCATGAGAAAAAACATGTTTGGTATATTGACAAGGACAGTACCATTCATGTAATATAGTTTGGTTCAAGGATTAAATAGTAGGTTTAAGATGTCTACAATTATGTATTTCATCATTAAGAAAATATTTATTTTTTTCTTTGTGATTTTTAAAATAGGTATGTAATCCATGGATATATTTCAAGAACATGTTATTATTTATATGGAATAATTTGATCACCAGTTATTCCATCCATATTATTGCATCCATATTTATTCTAGGACAGATTCCACTATACGCATTCCCTTATTGAGTATTTCACCTCAAACAATTATTTTGTTTTTTCACAAGGATTCCCTAAATTTCACAATGATTCATATGAAATGATATGATATATGTAATAACAATATTCTAAAATAAATTAATTTTGGTTATTCTATGATTCCAAATGTAATTTTACAATCAAGAACATATCTAGCTTCACAGACTACTGTACTCTTTGATCCCATGAGTTGTCATCACTTGTATCTGGTGACAATGTAATTAAGAGACCACTATCTCTCGGATAAATGGCTTAGGGTTCTTACATGAGCACTATATTATGTTCTACAAGAACACTATTCTGACTAAATATACTTCCCAAATCATTCATTTAAAATAATACTAGTGGAATAATTTTCAAATTTTAAATATTATGATCAGAATGTGGGACGACTAGTTTTATCCATCCAATACATAGTGAAAATATACCCAAACCAAAATAAGTAAAGGGATCCACAAATACAATCAATATCGAAATCCAAACACCAGGTTAGGGATATTTTTTGTAACAAGACAAACTATCCTCCAGCCAAGAAATATGTTATCTTGAAGGAGATTTAGTTTTACCTATATAAACTATCAATTATAGATTACCTTAATATTTCATTGGAACTTTCATATGACATTATTTAATCCCTTTCAACCCTATAGAAAATAGTGGTTGAGGTCTATATAGAATAATCATGTAGTATATGAAGAATATCACATGGATTTCATTCAATTTTATGCTTCACTGAACAAGATTTGGATATATCCATATATGTGAACATAAAACATTTTAATATCTCTATAAAAATTAATGACATAAAATTTTTTAGATCCATAATTGATAATTGTTAAAGAATAATTATTATAGCTTTTTACCATATAATTACTAGATAGGGTGAAACCAATTTATCCCCTTCCCAATTTGTTGTTCAAGGGTATAAAATGAGTGATAAGAATTATCATTCAATTATAATGCTCAAAAAATAATTTAGAAACCTCATACCTGACAATAAATATATTTTTGTTCACTAGGATATGGATTTCAATGTTTTTCATTGGTTTTCATTGCATCATATGCACATAAAAATTACCTCTTCATATCATCAATTCCTAATTTATTTTTTCCATGGATACTTTCGTGTGTTTTATGGTTATAGTGATCCATTAGTGTCCTATAAATCTTTGTTTGTAGAGGATATATTCTATAAGTGATAGGGGAAGAAACCAATGACCAAAATAAAAATTCTAGATTATGAACCAAAATGCTCTGATTATTTCCCATGGTAATCCATTCAATTAATTCATTTAACTATAATCCTTATTAAGGAAACCACACCCATATTAAGGGATCCTATATCAATTTCATCAAACTACCTTGAATATAGGGTTGGATTGACCATTTTCCAAACCACGAATCCTTATTTCTCTAACAAAACAAACCATAACCTTCAATAGTTTAGGTCATATTTATGTTCATGTATTATAATCCCAACTATGAGGCTATAATATTTATTAATAAAGGTAAATCTAAATGAAACTGAACCCATGTTATCTCAAGACTCCCTTGATCATTTTTATCATCTATAAGCTACCTATCATCCACTATAATAGAGAACACCCCATATAATATTCTGACTCCTAGAATGAAAACACGTTTTTTTCCATGATAGTAGTATGGGGGGATAATTTTTTGAATGCACAACATAAATCTTCTCTTATAGTACCACTTTACAAATTTTTAGATATCCCACTGATGTTCAGGAGAGATTATGATATCCCTTTTCTATATTTAAAAAATGAAAAATCTCCCACAGATCACATTTCTAATAATGATCAAATGGATGACGATGATAATATAGAAAAATTACTCAGAGATCCCCAACAATCATTTAATGATGTCATCTCCACCCCTGTTGATGAGATCACAAATATATATATATAATAATAGATGAAAAACCATAAATCATATTGATTAATGCCATTATTACTCCACTATTTAATAATAGATATATCTATTTCCCAAAACCCCATGGAAAATATTTTCCTAGAGCTATACAAATATTCGTGACACAAATCCTTGTATGCTGAATCATCATATGGTCTTACCCAAGGAACACTATTATTAAAAGAACACACCTTTAAGAATGAATCCAAATTATTCCTCCAATATATATAATGGATTTAATAAGATATTAAAAGCTAGATTTATTCAAGAGTTTTAGTATCCTAGGTGGCCTACCAACATTTTCCCCATTAAAAATATTATATGAAAATTCAAGTTTGGATCATCATAAGTGATCTCCACCTACATTTTATGGAATATGATTTGATTATCGTGATTATAAAATTATTATGTAATGAAATATTATGTTTCAAATCATTCTCATCAATGAAAAAATAGGGTACAACTAGATATGAATAGTCTGTGATAATGAATTAACAAAATGAGTTTAGAGATGATAAATTAGTGTTTTTTATCAACTAGTTCATTTTGGATGGAAAAATAAACGCATCACATATCAATGAAAATAACATCACATTATAAATACCCCATTGGTAATGATTTTGATGTGTTATGTTGATGATATGGTGGTCGAATTTCTATAATATTGTGATCACATCGTTGATCTTCAATAATTGTTTAAATAACTTTGGTACCACAAAATAAAATTTATTCATATGATGTGTTCATTTAAGGTCATATCAAAAATGTTTTTACCTTTATTGTGCACCATTTAAGCATTTATTCCAAACCAAATACGAATAATGAAATCCCTAACATGACTCCTCTTAAAAAACACATTGATTTGAGAGGATTTTCTTATACATTTTGGTTATGAAAGTATTGTCATTTTGAACCTTATAGGCAAGTGTCTATCGTTAATAAAATTTATGAAAAAATGTATTCAACTACCTTAGGGATTATTATTTTCAGAATTATTTTCATAATATCATGAAATATATCATTTTTCCCACTACTACTAATACCACCTGTTTATGGTAATGCACTCGTATTGTATGCAACATCCACGTAATGATTTTTTGGTGCTCTTTTGGTACAGAAGAATGATACAAGAATGGGAAGTTGTATGTAGTATATGTGAAGAAAAATGATTGATCATATGACTTGGTACTCCAACAATAATTATAATTTCCATGTGAAAATTTATTAGTGTAAAAATTTAGAAACAAACATTTCCATCATAAGTATGACTTGGTCTACCATGTAGGCACATCCATGTACATTTTAATTTTATCAATAGTAAATATATTTTAGTAATTATGGAAAGTCATCCTATAACAGTTTTTCATTCCGGTTTTCCCTATAAGAAAGTAAAAGTGTATCCACTTTATTATTTCTTCATAGCTTATCACATCATAGGAACTACCAAAGTTAATATAGAGATCCATTATGAAGAAGATTATCCTTAAATAACACTCTCAAAAAATTGTTGATGTATTACCTTGGTTCATATTAGAGATATATTGGAAGAACGATGTGGAATCCAAAGATCAATATGGTTAAAATAAGAATAATTATCTTCTCTGATAGAAATGATGCCATTCCTTATTACATAAAACTATGGAAACTATGTAAAATATATGAAAAACAAAAATATAACCTCATTTCTAGTCTACATTTGGATCCATAAATACTAGTGTCCCACCTAGGAATTTAAGGTGACTCCCTATTAGTAAATAAGAAAATAAATGGTGAATATTCTATTAATAAAGATAATATGATTCCTTACCTCAACAATTTATGCAATTTTAGGGGAATTACATTAGAACCAATTTTGTCTCATATTCCACATTCATAATATTTTCACTTTGATGAATTGATGAATCAAAACATACTCAAAAATGATCTAGAACAAGAAATTATGACTACATTTTGTTATTTTGGTATTATATGCAATTTTTTTATATGGAAAGAGGGTAATTAATGAAATTAATGTTTCTTAAGAACCAGTAAATCGCATATCCATGATTAAGAATTCCGAAATTAAACCGTTGTTTCCAATAACCAACATTGACAAGAATAAAATTCATCTACATGGTCATGGTAAGAGGAAGAATATCTAGATTCATGAAAGAAACATCAACCTTTAGGATATAAAAAATTCATAGAAATTTAACTACAAAAGACACATTGATGAGATTCTACTCAATTATATTAATTATACAGAGACAATCATTTTTATTTTAAATTCTATATAGAATTTTTTCATTCCCATTAGTCAGTAACGAAGATATACCATAAAATTTATAGGTTTTGGTATAATTGGAATTCAGTAATGTAGGATTATAAGGATTGTATCAAAAAAATCCATGAATTCTAGATAAATGAAAACATTGTTTATTAAGATTCAATATGGTTACATAGATCCGAATATTCTTCAAAATTATCTGAATGGGGAATGAATATAATTGGGTTATATCCCCTACCTACATCCAAAAGATAATGTATATACTTACTGCAAAAAAATTCATTACTAAATTGGATGAGGCTACACCCCTCATGGAAATTGAAAAATGAAATCCATTATAAACATCACGAAGTGGACATCATCACTATCTAGGTGACCCTCCCACAATATGAAAGAATAATGACACACAATTTTTTTTGAGTTTTATGTTTTATATTAGGATTAATACATTTAGTCCAACAAATCATCACACTACCATGAATAAAAATAAAATAGATTCATTTAGTAAAAATCTATTGAATTTCACCCAAAATATGTTATCTAATTATAATAATTCTTGGATAGAAAAAAATTTCATTCATTTTTTCATACCACATGATAACTTACTCTTCCACACATGTGACCCCATATTCACTTATATATGTTATAATGGAAGTATCTCCCAATTATTTATAGTTAAAATCAATTAACATTCATATATTTGATATGTTTTTGAATAAGGAGAGTGTAAAAATAGTTAGTATGGGTTAGAATTGATTGATAATAAAATATTATGCAACCTAATACACATTAATCTCCATCAAAATTTATTCACAAAATAATTCAACAAGATATTATTACTATATTACTTCCATTAAAGGGATATAGTACATATTCTCATAACACATATAATATCTAGGTTGAAAGCTCAAAATTATTTATAAATATGGAAAGCACCAAATGTTATACACAAGGATTACTCCAATAGAGAATACTCCCTAATCACTCTAGATAGGGACTATATCATGCCTTCCGCAAATTAAAAATATATAAATTAATAACTTTTATTACCACCACATAGAATAAATTCTTCCTCACTTCAAGATGTTAACATATATAGTTTCACCTAAATAGTTTGTAATTAAACTGCATGTTTCATGTCTGGGCTATAAGAGCTTAAACTAAACACTAAAAAATTACAAGTTGCAAGAAAAAAAATGCACCACATAATCCTTGTTGGATGATGTAAAATATCTAAAAAACAACCAAATTTAAAAAAATTAAACTATATAGTAATAATTTTTATCATGAGACTCTAAAATTCCTGAAAAATTATTATAAGAATCGTGATGTTAAACTATATTCCCTCAAAAGTGTATTCCATAAGTGATTAATATACTCAAAGGTGGTCCTTGTTTCATGCCACAAAAATTATAGATATTGAGCTAAACCTACCTGACTTCAAAATGATTATAATGGCCCATATTAATGGATTGATACCAAATATGAAGGTTGTAACTATGTTGGAATATTTGGGGTGTAATGTCTCCATTTCATTGACTCACACCAAATAAAAATTCATATATTTTTATACATGAGATATATATATATATATATATATGGGAGAATATATCCATGTTTTCACCATAATCTAGTTAACATCATGGATAGATTTCATTTTTTATCCTCAATGAATGAAATTAAACAATGTGACTTGTGGTCTGACAATTCTAGACCATAAACTGCTTAGAAAAGATTTTATTTTATAAATTATCTAAATTCCAAAAGAGACATATATGTGTAAGTTAGCGTAATATATGGATCTCAATTTGGACACCAATAAAATACTGTTTTCAAATATTATCCAATGATTTATAAGATTTATGGGTGTCTTGAATCTTATTATTATTGGATATGAAGTGTCTCAAAGACCTTCTATACAAATACCATTAATTAATTTTCATCACTCTTATTATCTATTTTCATTATGAGATACAAACCAATGAATAATTCATTGTTATCATCATGAGGAAAATTCTCCATATATGTTAAAAGTCATTGATTCTATTGAAAATGGAAGGATTCCTTAGTTATCTCTTATTTTCAACATAAGGAATGACTTGGGTGAGCGTTGATGCCATAGAAAATCACTGTGATTAGTGTGATTAAGGTGAAAAGCATTAAATGGTAGGTAATATAGTAATGGATGGAGGTTGTTATATTTCATGACATGAGAGATTCCATACATGACTCCTTAGAATATTTGAGGTGGATAATTGATTTGACCAAACTTCCTATACTGAAATCCTAACCCATGTATGATATTTTTGGTGATTTTATCTACATTTACATAAAATAATAATTTCTATGAACAATAAATGGATTGATTCTGAATATTTTGAGATATATAGTGATGTCGATATTACCAATCATAGACCCAAATTTTTTCTCCCTTCCCCAATATACCTCTTATAATGTATAGTCTTTTATTCATAGTGGGTACATCTATATTAGACTACATGGTAGGATGATGTGACTCCATATAATAAAAACATGTTTCTTTATTCACACTCTTGTATGATATATTATGATGCACATATTCAATATCCTAATACCATCCATGAATTATATCAACCAACAATTCCCTCTCTTGTATGTATGTATTGGATCTTTATAGTATCCCATAATATAGAATTTCTCACCCATAGAGAATAATAAATTTTTTATTATTAGATAAATACATTATATTTTTGTTACAATTATTATGTGATATGTAGTAAGGCCAAGATATATTATCTTAGGCTCATCCAAAAATCCCATTAGTCTTGCTTCTAGTGATCTTGTTTTTGAACATTTAGATCATGTTTCTATTAGTTTTTTTATGAAAGTGTAAGAATGAAAATAAATTTCTTTTTTTAATGTACTTTATCAAGGTACTAGCTTATGTTCAAATCAATGTATGTAAAACTATATAATAAATAAGTCCTCTTCACATGTTGTTAAGATGCAAGACAAAAAATCCCCCGCCAAAGGATGTTAAACTAAATGATATACATGTACTCATCACTGGAAATTCATCTTCATTTCTTAAAAATCCAATTTACATAAAATTATATTGGATGATATATTAGTCCCTATAGCATTCCACAAAACTAAATGAAATCTATATCCTCGTCACATGTCCATAACTTGAAAAACAAATATTTACTGAATGACATAAACTGTATGACAAATAAGTACACGGTACATGATGTCAAATTGATTGGAAGATAGTATATCCTTAATAATTGTAAACTACTCAGTATAATCCCCATAATATGAAAAACTATCCCACATGAGATCTATATCCATTTGTGTGTTCATGACATACTTAATAGTTGTGTATTGATTAGATAACATTATTCTTGATATGTAGTTATGTCTATAACATATATTATAGAACCAACCGTATACTTTCACCCATTTTCACTGTTTTTAAAATGGGGAACAAAAGCTAAACAATAGTTATCTCTAGTTTTAAATACTATAATACTAATTTGTATAACTCTTTCCACAAGTCGCAATTCATGTGTTGAGTGTCTAGGATTTCCATCATTCATCCATGGAAATTACCAATTAGTTCATATAGCTTCAAATGACACCTTTTTTATGCATGTCTTGATTTGGATTAGCGCACACACTTCCAATATGGTATTACTGTTGAACTCATTTATCTATCCTATGGAAAATTTGATATAACCCTCGTATTCATAGAAAAAATTATTGTTAACTCATCAATAAAATATAGTTAGATCCCATACCTTGTGTTCATATCTCATATCATCACTAATAATCCAAAATCATAGAGTAATGATTCATAGAAACATCATTCTATATTCTAATTATTTTTTTGGGTGTTCATGTCCATGAAACCAATTTATGTTATTATTTCAAACTTCCCCTTCAGATCAATTTAGTTGATCTATGCATGAAATACTAAGAATTAGGGCCAGGATGAATAAATGCTCTTAGAAGTTAGAATACTCATTCATGGACTCCCCCTTTTTTATCCTCCTTACATTGAGTAAAAATTTCACATTGAAATGGATTTATACTAGTGTTATGACGATGTTTCAATATATATACCCATCGCTGATCCATTATTATGTGGAAACCTTACCAAATTCAAATATACCATATCTACTGTTATAGTGATGGTTCTCTACATACCCCATCCCTCAGCCACCCCCATGAAGAAACCATTACACATATAAAATGACCAAATAATGTGAATTTTTTAAAATTTATTTAAATAACTGTACAAAATTACAATATATGTTCAATACCCATTCTAGTAATGCATATATCACGAGATATAAAATCATTTCCAAATACATTGGAGGGAAATATGTGTCATATACATCAAATAATGATAATCATACTTAGTTATTCCACAAGACCATACATCATTCATCATATCAGAACCAATGAAACCAAATATGTTTCGTAAACATATCATCATAACATATCCCAAGGAAAAAAATAGGTTTAATAAATATCAATCCATCATAAACATAAAACAACCATACAATGAAGAAGGATAATTTCATTTAATAATATCATTTATAAATAATATGTAACCTCAAATAATGTTATCATAGAGTGAAAATAATATTGAGAGATTAGTTGAAATATTTTTGAGGAATATATTCATTGTTTTTTGATTTTTTTTTAAATGTCACGAAATTATTAAATAAAAAATTTTATTTTAAAAATAAATTTTAATATGGTAAAGTAATTTTAAATTAATTAAGGCTTAATGGTGGGGGCAATTTTTTTTATTTATGTCTAATTTTAAAAAAACATTCCTTATGTAATTTTTTTCAAAAATATTATGAAGAAACTCACTTAAGAAATGATAAATATTATCTATTACATTGTGTTAAAAAAATTAAAAAAAATGAGTAAAGATGTATATAAAAAATTTAAATAGATTAGTAAAAATATTCTTGGAATGAATTTTGGAAAAAATGGGGATGAATTAAAAAGGGTGTTTCATGGTAATATTTAAAAAGATAAATTTTTAAAAGAAAGTCTCTTATAAATATCATATGATTGAACTAACCATTAATAAAATTACCTGATTAAATATATTCACTATAAATAAAAATAAAATAAGTTTACATAACACACAAGATAATAAAAATTCATAACTCATAAAATCATATCACGACATAATTATTTAAGTATGAGGATAACCCAATAAATAAAAATTGAGTTAATACATCCCTTACCACTATGTAATCAGTCGAATCGTATACCCCATAAAATTAATATTTTTAAAATTTATGATTTTATAACATGAATATAATGGAATTAATTATAGGATATATCCATTTAATGTATATATATCCACCAAACCTAATAAATAAATTTTGAAGAAGTAATATTTCTCACAAAAGTAAAACTGAGATGAGAAATGCTTACCTCATTTTTCCATTTAGTTTTTTTCACTTCAACCTCATGTATAGTTGATTAGATAATGTTATTAATTCATTTAATAACCATGTTAATGTTTATAATAACTAAAATTATATTTTTATAAAATATTACTACTCATTAATTAATAATATTATATTATTTCCATTGTTTCTGAGGAATTTGTTTCATGATTACCACGATCGGTTCATTTTTGTATAATTCTGGATTTTTCTGTAAGATGTAATTAAAATTCCATAATTATAATGAAATCTTGTTAAGGAAAATATTAAAGTTTAAATTCCACCGTCAATAAATGTTTTTCATAATTATGGATGATTCATTTCATAAAATGATAATGATAATGATTAGTTTAATTTTGTGATTTTCCCGACCATGGGAAACTAGTTTTGTTATAATTAATATTATATATATATTAGTTCAATAACATGAAATAGTTTCTAATAAATCAGTTAAAATATTATTTATTCATATTAATAGTTCTATTACCACCTATGATGGTCGTAATGGAAGATGAATAAAATCATTATTAACATAGGCGATCAACAGGTATAATTTGGACAATAGTTTTGTTTCATTGTCTAAGTTGAGGTAATAAATGTAATGCATATAAAATATTCCATTACAAAAATAAAATTTCAGTATATATAATATTCAAGAATTATTATTTTCTTTTTTAATGATGGAGGTGGGGGAATATAATAATAGAAGAAATTAAAATAGGCGCTTTGATAAAATTACCACATGAATATTACTCATTTGGGAGAGCTATGAGGACCCAAGATATAGTATTTTAAGGATATCAGTAGAACTAGGACCTTAGTTTTGAGTCAATAAGATTTCCTTATGACTTTTCCATTCCTCTATGTTTTGACAATCACAAACAATATACCTTAAGGAAAAATATATTTTCCCTAAATAATTATCGTAATTAGGAAGATTTTTCTTTCACTAAATAAATTTATCCTTACCTATTTTTTCATTATTTTTTTATTGTTTTTCTATATCTGACTGATTTTATTAAAATTAGTTTCACATATAAAACCTCAGAATCCTATAAATACATTGATATAAAATATTCTATTTTCAGGTTCCGAATTCAGGTTCTGAATTCTCTGAAATTCGGTTTCTGAATTCTCTGAAATTCAGACTCCAAATTCCTCAAGAATTTGGACTCTAGATTCCATGGAATTGGACTCATAATTTCTCAAAATTCGGACTCCCAATTCCTCATAACTCAGACTACTAATTATTCTTAATTCGGACTCTGAATTCCTCCGAATTCAGAATCTTAATTCCTTATAATTTGGACACCGAATTATTCATAATTCAGATTCCAAATTTCTTAGAATTTGGACTCAAATTACATAGAATTTAGACTCCGAATTCATTAGAATTTAGACTCTAAAGTCCTCAGAATTCCCACTCCGAATTCCTCAGAATTCAGGATCTGAATACCATGAAATTGATTATGAATATACTTGTTATATATTCTTTGAATGTCTATTTGGTTAGATTCCAAACATTATTTTTCCATAGACTCCAAAACATATATTTGTTTATGAAACAATATTTTTCATATAGTTGTTATAGTTAGGAAAAGATTTTTTATTCCGTTTCTAACAAACCATTATTTGAATGAAATGTGAACAGGTACCTCCAAAATTCAAGGAAAAATATGACTATTGGAGGAGGGAGTCGACCATTAGAGAAATTTCTATAAATCCGAGCTCTTTTGAACGAGCTCAAAGACGGTTCTATAAATATATAGATTGTATGTTGTTGAATATATTTTTATTGATAGTGAATTTTATGCCTTGTGAATAATTAACATCTTGTTCACCTTTTTTTGTGCGAATCTGATGGTTCTTGTGTAAAATCATGGACTTTCAGGGATAGGAAGACAGAGGTGCCGAATGCCTTAAAGTTCGAGGACTTTAGTGGATAGGAAGTCATAGGTTCAGACTACATTAATGATTTAGGGAATGTGGGGATACCAAGATAGATTCCAATATTCCTATCAAGGTCTTACCCTGGTGTGGGTAATACAGACATTCTTTAATGTATAAATCAAGGGACCTTTATCCAAGTTTGTTGGATACCCTTATCATTTTGTTAAAAAAATTCATACTTGTTACTTGTTTTGTTTCATGATTATTTATATTGTATTTTGTTAATGGGAGAAAGTATAACCTTCTTATACATTCTTGTACTTTTTATACTCTGATAAGTAAGATTCTATATACATTAATGTAGAATCATTTCCTTGTAATCTTTTCTTATGTTTCATTTTTAGAACCACATTTTCGAAACCTAGATTTTTTTTTAACTAATATAGGTCTTTTGAATTTACCTTGTTTATCCTTTTTAAAAATAATTTTCGTTATGGTTACAAATGAATGTTTTTATATATACAATTCACCCCCCTTTTGAATATGAACATCAATATTCATATTTCGATCCTATAATTGGTATCACAAGAGGTCTCTGATATACTTATATTCATATATAAGTTTTTTTCTAATGTTTTCATTATTCTAAATATTTTCCTTACGTATGATTTTTACCCTTCTTTACAAAGATTTATTATTTACAAGTTGTTGTTGAATGACATTTTCTTTTAGATGGAAGGAATGACTGTTGGATCGACACACAATCTAAATCCTACCAGGAAACCTATATTAGATGGGAATGATTATGTATATTGGAGAGATTGTATGAAGAATTTTGTTATTAATACTAGAGTGGAACATAGTTTTATAATTAATAGAGATTACCAGATTCTTAAGAAGTAAGTCAGAACATTCACCATTCATGAAAAGTTAGAATATCAAATAAACTACAAGGTTCAAAATACATTGTGGTGTTCCATGAATAAGAATATATATAGTCATATTTCTTCTTGTGAAGAGGCTAACTATATATGGATGAAATTGGAGGTTACACATTTAGGTCATCAAAAGTTATAGAAACTAGATGAGTTATGCATAGTGAATAATATCATTGATTTCTATTTCTTTATGGAGAGACAGTATAAAAGGTACCATAATGGTTTACGACAATTGTTAACAGCTTACAATCTATAGATGAGAAATGTTTAGATGATGAGGCAATTGTGGAAAAGATTATAGATATCATTATTAATGAGCTGGAATCTAAGAGAATATCTATTGATGAGAATTGAAATGTATCTGAAATTACTATGGATGAGATTTTTGGAACTCTTATTCTACTTGATACTAGAATAAAAAGATATATTGATATAAATAAGAATAATTTTTCCAATGGAAGTGTATCTTTTACTGCTACTAAATCCAAGACACCTGAAAATGTTAAACGATCTAAGTCCTAGAAAATAACTATTTTATCTGAATATAGTGAAAGCAGACATAGTGAGAATGAACTAGAAAATCCTACTAGAAGAACAAATGATATATTTGGAATGAAATACATTCAGTATAGATATAAGAGGAAAGAATGAAAAGATAAGAAAGACTAGGATGTTAAATGTTATAAATTCAGAAGAGCATGGCATATCAGGCTGGATTAACCTTTGATTTAGAATAAAGGATAGAGTGTAAAAGATTTTTTAGAGTAATAGAAAGATGTATTACAAGGATAAATCTAAGATTTTTTTAATGAAAATAACATCTAGAGTGTCAGCGGCGGTGAATCTTCTAATGAATCCTCAGAGTATGAATCTTTTGGTAAGATGAATCCTGGTCTACTAGCCAGACCACCCATTGAGAATCATTTTCTAATGGCCAAGGTACAAAATGACGAATATATCACAATTGTATCCTAGAATGTAAATTATGCTGATGATAAATACAATAAGTCTTTTGATGAAGAATCGACTTCTGAGGAAGACAATGTATGACCTGCTTATTAAGAAGTATCTAGGTTTTCCAAACATCCTGAGAATAAAAATTATAAACACAAGAAAAATATTGATAATTAAAATTATAGATTTTATATTTCAACTAATGAATTATATGATCATTCTAAAGATATTGATAAGAAAATTTATGGTTTTGAAAAAATTTCCACAAATAGTAAAAGTTAATTCTTAGAATGTTAAACATTCTAAGGTTCTTAAAAATTTAAAATATAAGAAATGTATTGTAGAGGCTAAATAAAGTTCTAAAACTAATGTTTTTTTGGATAAATACATTGTTATTAAACTAAAGTCATAAATATTTTCCATGAGGAAGTGTTTGTTGAAATTTTCCTATGGTAAAGAAAAACATCAACAACATGTATTCCCAAATTTGACTTCAAAGAAATAGTTCTAGAATAGGTAATACTCATTCTAAAGCAGTTTTCAGAAATAACTATTTGGTTCGTCAAGGGGATCCATTCTAAAATAAATTTCAGTGTAGTGGACATTGAGATAAAAATTATTCTTTAAATAAAACATTTTATTTAGGTATTCATAAATATTATTTTTCTATGAAAATATGGATTCCAAAAATATTGCTTTCAAAAATTTCTAGATCCCAGAAAATTTTTGATTATGAAAGTCTAATAATCATATTTTCAGGAAAATAACGATTGTACAACAATAATACATGGTACATGAATAGTAGATGTTCCCATAATATTACTGTAAAAAAAACTTCTTTGAATTGATTATCAAGAAGAAAGGAGGAAAATTAACTTTCATAGATAATGCTTAATAATAAATTATTAGTATAGGTAACATTATTATTCTTGGAAATATTATGATTTCAAATATTTTTTTGTTAATGATCTTATGCATGACCGCGTTAGCATAAATCACTTAAGTGATGAAGGTTACCTTGCTAATTTTAGGAATGAAATGTTCTTAGTACCAAATTCCTAGTTGGATTTTATTCCTTCAACCCAAAGGTAAGAGAATGTATATACACTAAACTACGAAGACCATAGGATCCAAGAACAACCTTGTCATAGTTCAATGGATGATCAATATTGGTTATGGTATAGAACGTTAGGACATTGAAACCTATGGAACCTATGTAAATTATATATGAAAATTTTGTTAAGGATCTACTGATGCGTACATATGAGTTTTCAAAATTCTGTGATCCTTGCCAATATGAAAAGTAACAAAAATCATGATTTAAATCAATTAGTGAAGTATCAACTACCAAATCATTATAGTTGGGGAATATGGATCTTTTCGATACAACAAAAAATGGGAATCATTGGAAGCAAATATTATTTATTTTTCCTAGTTGATGATTATAATAGATTTATGTGGGTCTATTTTCTATAAGTGAAATATGAAGCTTTTTATTATTTTAACATCTGTAGTTACCAAGTAAAAAAATGAGACAAACCTTCCATTTATAACTATTCATAGTGATCATGTAGAAGAATTTCAATATTCTGATTTTGAATGTTTTTTTGTAAAAAAGGAATTACTCATAACATCTCAGCACTATGAAATCCTCAACAAAATGGCATTGTTGAAAGAAGAAATATAATTCTTAAAGAGATAACTAGAAACATGTTGAGTGAATATTAAACTTTTAATAAATTTTTGGATGAACCTGTAAGTGCTTCTTGTTATACTATAAATCGTGTTTTGATTAGACCTTTCTTAATAAAACCCCCTACGAATTGTTGAATGATATAAAACCTAGAATTTGTTACTAAAATTTATTTGGTTTCAAATTATTCTTTTTTAATACTAATTATAATCTATATATATTCACACTAAAATCTGATGAAGGGATTTTCTAAGGCTACTCCACAAATTCTAAGGCATATGCAGTTTTTAATAAAAATACTTTTACAGTTGATGAAACAGTACATCTTAAATTTGATAAAACCAATCCTTTTGTTTTTAAAGAACCTCAAGCAACATCCTCGTAAGTGTTTCCCAAAAATGATTATCAACCCTTTATAGAAGACCCTTTTGATAAGAAATATATTCAAGAAAATGTTTCTAATATATTTACCCCAAAATATTTCCTACCATATGTTGATGAACATGTTTTACAAAACCCAAATCTATTGTTTCTTAAGAATCATCCCAGTGATAGTATCATTGGAGATGAAAATCATCCTATAAGGATTAGAAGTCCCATAATAAATGAAGTATACCTTCTAGCATTCCTTTCTCAAATAGTACAAAAAAAGCACTGATAACACTTTAGGTGATGATGATTGGATTAAATCCATAAAAGATGATATGAATGTATTTGAATGGAATAATTTATAGACCTTCGTTAAAAGTACTAAGGAAAATTATGTAATTTGAGTAAAATTGGTCTTTATAAATAAGTATCATTAAAATTGAATCATCGAAAGAAATAAGGAAAGAAGGTTTCTAAATGCTATAATCCACAAGAGGGAATAGACTATGAAGAACCATATGCTATAGTATCTAGACTTGAATCTATCCGTATTTTACTTTCATTTGCAGCATTCTTTAACTATAAACTTTTTCAAATTGATGTTAATTGTTCTCTCCTTAAATGATATGTTCAAGAGAACTTTTTTGATTAACATCCTCCTGGTTTTTAATTCACCAAACATCCTGAACAAGTTTTCAAACACACCAAATCTTTATATGGAATTGAATAATCCCCGGGAGCATGGTATGGTAGACTTACAAGTTATTTGTTATAAAACAGTTATGTTAATGGAAATCATGATCTAAACCACTTTATAATTAAATATATTAAAAATATTTTGTTTTTTCAAATTTATATTGATGACATTTTTTGGTTCAACTCTTCAATCATTATCCAATTTGTTTCTAAATTTAATGAAATCTGAGTTTGAAATGAGTATGATGGGAGAGTTTACATTTTTCATAGGTTTTCAAATATCAAAAAACCCGAAGGAACATATATATCTCAACATAAGTATATTACGCATAATCATAAAAAGTATGGATATGAAAGCACTAAGAATATTACTACTCCCATTGATACCTCAAATTACCTTGTTCTTGATGAAGCTGGAAAACCAGTAGATCAAACATCATTTTGATGTATGATATGAAGATTACGATACTTGACATATAGTCATCCATACATAATGTTTTTAGTATGCTTATGTGAAAGATATCAATCCAATCCTATGTAATCTCATTTAAAGAATGTGAAAATAGTTTTTCTCTATTTAAAAGGAACCATGGATTTAGGCTTGTTCTAAAGTTTTCAAAAAGATTTTGTTTTAAAAAAAAGTAGTTGCAGATTTTGGTGAATTTATAATGGATAGGAAAAGTACATCATGAACTATCCAATTCTTAAGAGATTTATTACTTTCTTGGTTTTGAGAAAAGAAACACTTAGTAGCACTTTCCACTACTAAAGCTGAATATATAGCACCTGGAAGTTGATGTGACCATGTGTTGTGGATGAAACACATACTCACAGACTATGGTATGAGTTATAGCAGAACACAGATATTGTGATATAATATGAGTACCATTTCCTTAAGTAAAAACCCTGCACATCACTCTTGCGTAAAACACATCGATATTCGAAATCATTTTCTTAGGGATAACACACAAAAGGGGATATAATTCTTCAATTTATCATAATGCAAGATCAACATGATGATATTTTTACCAAATCATTACCCTCCGATAGATTTTAATACATTAAACTGATTGTTGGGAAAAAATATCAAGGTATCAATGAAGCATTTTTGAGGTGATTGTGTTTGTTTACAAAGTGGACATCTGAGTGGTGATTGTTGACAAAGAAAAACAATTACATATAAATTTGTTGAAAAAGAGGATTTCACGATGGAATGTCGAGTTCAAGAGCTGAGGTCAACGATCCATGTTTGACTTGCACGCCGTGAAAGAGACTTGTCCGCCAATACCTTGGAAGCTTGAGAACTTGTGCGCCTATGGTTTTTCAAGATCAGAAGATCAAAATATGGCAAAGTAAAGAGGTTTGTGAAATTTTGGAATTAGGTCGCACAAGTGACTTGCATGAGAAGAGACTTCTGTGCCGAGATTTGCGCGCCGAGGGTTGACTTGGGCGCCGTCGCGTAGGGTGGTCAAATCGCCTATAAATACAGGACCACCCCTCCTCATTCTTCACAGGAGTTCAAAAATTTGAGAAATCAGAGCTCCCGTCGTGCAGGTGTGGAAGTCTCACAAGTGGTGGTGTGTCATGCAAGTGGGACTTGGGCGCCGTATTTGAATAAGCGCAGTTGTTTTTATTTTCATGCCATTATTAGTTTGGGCATAAAGGTAAGTGAGTCACACAAGTTTGGAGTTGGAGAAGCTTGTGTCGCACAGGTGTCCGAGGAGGACTTGCGCGCCAGTTGTGACATGCACGTTGATACTTGGGCGTTGAGGTAGACTTGCGCGCAAAGTAAGGATGATTCTCCGACCATTTTTTGGGGCCACGTAGTTGTTCGAAGATTTCCAGATACCTTGAGTGCAAAGTGAAATTCATCTATGGGTGAAAGTTGGGATTCAACAGAGCATCTAAATACAGAGGAAGATTCATTTCTTCATTCATGTGAAGAGACCTACAGGTCTATAAACTATGATTGGATCATTTCTAACACAGTGAGCAAAGAAAGTGGAAGAAGGTGATCCTCTCCACCGGCAGTGAGCCAGATAGAGAGAAACAGGGAGTGACCCTTGGGAAAGTAGTGAGCTGACCCTAAACTTTGTAAAGGTAGTGAGCCTGGGCATAGAAGTGATCTAGCCTGAACCATTGTATACACATCTAGTGAAGAATAGTGGAATTAGGTACAACTGGAAACTTGTGGGCGTATGCTCCTTGGATGTAGCCCAGTGAGGGTGAACCAAGTAAAAATCTCTATGTCTGCTTGCTTACTTCCCTGCGTTGCATTTAAAGACTCATCATCAGATAAAGAAGAAAATTGGTGATCACAATAAACACACAAGTGCAAACGAAGCGACCCCTGTAATAAAAAGGTCAAGATCCAGTGGGGTAGGAAGAACATTTAAAAAGAATATCCATACCCTGATTCACCCCCTCTCTCAGGGTATATAGGCCCCAATTGGTCCAAAAAATTGGTATAAGAGGGACATTTGCTTTTATCAGATTTGTTTTCTCTGACTTGGTGTAGTCGATCTGTGTGGTTAAAGAATCAGTCCGGTCTTATCTCGGTGTCCCATGGCAAAGGGAAAACATCAAATAATAATCAGAAGTCAGGTGGTATTCCTCAGTGTGTAAGTCTGTATCGAAAAAGTCTGATTCAATTAAAATAATCAAAAAGCTTACTAAAAGAAGTCCTGGATAAATCTGATAGGGAAAAGATTGATTCACTCAATCAAGATGTTGGAATGAGTGATGTACCAAAACATCAATGTGATACCAAAACAACTAATGATGAAGAAGTTTTGAGAAGGATGCCACTAGTAGATGTTGTCAACATGACAAAGAAATTGGACCATAAATTGGATGAAGAAGTCAAATATAAAGATATCTGGATAAAAGTATTGGAGATTGAGGTCAACAAGATAAGAGGATTAAAGCAAAGGCTTATTGATGTGGCTACTGACCTAAAAGAGAAGAATTATTCTCAAGGTGAAGAACTACAAAAGGTGGCTAAAATGAAAAGAAAACAAAAGGCTGGTTATTATGAAGACAATCAAAATTCAGATGAAGTTCAGAATATGAAAGCTAGAAATGATGATCTAGCAACACAGTTGTTTGAAGAAGTTCATATTATTCAAAGGATAAAATAAGAGAATGAATCTGTCACTGAATCTATTTCTGAGGGAAAATTGAATGTAATGAAGCAAGGTGACATGGTAGAAAATATCTCACGGGAACTAGAAGATGAGTTGAGTAGAGGGAAGAATCTCAGAAAAGAACTCAATGCTCAACATGAATCAAGAAATAAGAAGATTCAACAAATTGGAGGAAGTAATAGAAAAATCCAACAAAAATGGAGATATCAAGGGACAAAGGAAAACCTAAGATGAAGGATTCACTACACTTACTATTAAATTTTCCTTCGGAAGGTGATGATAAAGTGAAAAGGAAGTATGAGATTTCTGAGGAGAAACAACAAAATATTTTCTCTGCACAAATACCATATAGCTTGGGAAAATCTGGAATTGGATTTGATTAATCCCTTCCCCTGCATGATAGAATGTGATCCATGAATAGTTCTAGGAGTGGAGAAAAACATATTGGTGCTGAAGGTAGGCCTAAGAGGATAGTTACAAAAAAGAAGTGATGACATGTGCTTTTTATGTGGGATTCATGGTCACACGTCGAGATTCTGTTCAGAGGCTCTAGAATACATCTCAGGCTATGAAAAAATAAACATTACTAAATCTGAGAATAAGAAGAAGCATCATGAGAAATTAGAGAGAAGAGTCTCTCAGAGGAAAACATCCATTAGATGCTATTACTGTGGAAGAATGGGACACACCATGAGTATGTGTCAGGAAGCTCAAGATCCCCCTGTCAGAAGGAGAACTCAAGGTGTATCAGAATTTCGACATGGAAGTGATGAAATGAGGTATGCCTTTGATGGAAAATGTTTTATAGGTTCATATTATGGGTATTTAGCTAGAAATTGCAGCAAGAAGAACACAAGAAGTGAAAGGGAACTCGAAAGGAGATTCTCAACCCCAATTATGCATAATGAGAAATTCTAAACTATGAGGCAAAGTTACAAGGTTAAGAATAGGCTTAGAGGCTCAAGTGAATCACATGGAGATAAACAAAAGGTGTATCAGTCACCTCATCTGTCATACTCAAAACAGCTCTCAAGGAGAAAATGTGAACAGACATGGAATATTAAGGGGAGATCTAATCCGGCTTTGATAAAGAATAATAAATGTTCAATGGAGGACTCACCACCAGTGAAAAAGAGTGTGGTGACTCAAACATCTGATAAATGAAAGATGAACAAAGAATGTAATGAAAAATTTTCAGGACGTGTTCCACAACGAAAACTGGAATATGATGCAAGAACATTGCAATGGTTGAAGAAGCAAGGGAAGATGGAAAAAAAGATATTCTTCCTCAGAGTAGGAATGAAGGGAAATGGAATTTTAGTGGAACATCAAAGACGAAAATGTGTACTAGTGGTTTTAAACCCCAAATGGTGTGAAAGGCCAGGCCAATAGAGTCTTCATATCAGAAAGACTCAGCATGCAGGTAATGAATGCTTAGTCATATGGCCAGAGCAGTTGAAGTTAGCCAGGTAGCTGGAGGAAGCAAGAAAGGAATGTGATGTGCTCTAAGAAAGAATCAACGGGTTGACCCATCAGGATCAACCACTATCCTCATCTTGAGGATTCATGAAACATCCCCTCTCCCTATATATATATAAATTCTATTAACTAACGATTCATGTGTTTCAGGTTCTAGAGAGATATAATCCAAGGGGAAGTGTCATCTAAAGACTCACAATGGGAAGGTGATATGATTCAGAGTTTCAATTGACTCAAATTAGGTACTATAGTTGAAGAATAAAGGGAGAAACTGAGTGCAATAAGAAGTGGTTGTGTTATTATCTTTATCTGTTATTTCCTACACCGAGTTCCAACTCACTAGGCTTAGAGATTTTGTTAAAGGCTTAATTTCAAGTGGAAGATGAAAAAAATGTTGCATGAGGAGAAGAATGGTTATGAGTCTAAATAGTGGGACTAACCCCAGGAAGTGTTTCATAACATAGGGGGAGCATTCAATAATAAAATCAGATGCAAGAGCCATCAATGCAATAATTGAATGACTCGACTCAGGTGTCATCTATGGAGGGAAGTGGGGGAAGCAGTAATAGTCAAGAATTTCATGCTTACTTATTTTTCTATAACAATATGGTATCAGCTGACTGTTTTCAGGATACCAAGAAGCTGTGATAGAGTATCAACAATGGTTCAACAAGAAGATCAGAAAAGTACTAGAAGGAAATGGCGTCATTAAACAGTGAAACAGTGAAAAGTTTTCAGTTGAAATTGAGGAAGTGTTAAGAGGCTCAGGGAGAAAAGAAGTGTCTGAAGTTGATTAAGAAGAAGGTACGGATGGTGAGTACGAGGATGAAAAATACTTATCTGCATAGAAGCCAAATAGTCGAGCAGAAATTGACAGGCAGAACATCATCAATGATTTGTCAGCTCCAGTTCAGACAGGGAATATGAAATTACTTTAGCTAGTTTTTTAATAAGATGAACAAATATGACATAGTTATTCAAAAGAAAGCATGAATGATGTGAAAAGGATACTCCCAGATAGAGGGTATTGAAGTTGATGAGACATTTGCACCATTTTCAAGGCTGGATACAATCAGATTATTTTTAGCCAAAGTAGTGCAAAGAAAGTTCAATGTGTTTCAGATGGACGTCAAATCTACGTTTCATGAACTGGATTATGGAGGATGAAGTGTATATAGAGAAATTGTATGGTTTTCTCATTCATGTGGATGAGAAAAAGGTTTGTCAGCTGATTGAGGAATTATATGGGATGGAACAAGAACTGAGAGAATTATATTCAATGCTGAATCAATATTTGCAGAATCTCGGCTTCAAATGAAGCATAGTGAATGTGGTTTTCAGAAATATTTCAAGGTGGTTCTGAGAAGGTTTGGAATGAATAATTCCAAGGAAATGAAGACTTTGGTTTCTACCCAAAAGAAATTATCAAAAAATGAGGATGGAAATGCAGTTAATATTACTGAATACAGGCAAATTATTTGGATCTTGCTGTACTTGACCATAAAAAGGCCAGATGTTGATTTCGCCACATGCCACAAAGCGAGATATCAGAGTAATCCCAAGGAAATCCATATTCTTGCAGTGAAAAGAATACGTTGGTATATCAAGGGAACAATGGATTTCGGCTCGACATATACTGACAAATCATAGATAGATTTATTGGGATATACTGATGCAGACTGGGCCAGTTCAGCGGACGATAGAAAATCAACGTCAGGTGGTGCATTCTATCTTGGTGGACTGTGTATTTCTTGGCATAGCAAGAAGCAGGATTGTATTTCATTGAGCACTCCAGAAGCTGAGTATTATTCGGCTACTCAAGAATGCACATAGTTATTATGGATGAAACAGTAGCTTTAAGACATTGGAGTTGAAGTGAAGTCTCCGATCGGAATCTAGTGTGACAACTCAAGTGCTATCAATCTTATCAAAAATCTAGTTCTTCACTCAATGACAAAGAACATTGGGATCAAATATCATTTCATCAAGGAGAAGGTGGATCAAGGAATTGTGAAGTTGGAGTATGTGCCTACAGAGCTACAGCTTGCAGACATTATGACAATGGCCTTTCCCAAGGATGATTTTTAGAGACATCGACTGGCTCTGGGAGTTCAGTCGACTCCCCGCCCTTGAAATAGTGTGTATGTGAAAACCCCCTCTCCCCAAGGTATGATGTGTTTTTTCTTAATGTTATAATATATGTTCTTTACTCTGTTACAGACTATAAAGGAGTGACCTTGTGGTTTATTGACAAAGGTGGAGAAAATAGTGATTTTTCAAGGGGGATACAGTGTAGAGATTTGATAAATCATGAATTATATGGGGAGAAGCTGATAGGTGGAGCAGCCTGATAGGGGGATTTGATGCTAGTTGAATGTGCTTAGCCAAATCTTAGCTTGGAAAACATAGGAAATAGGGCTAAAGTGGGGCTGAAGCTTTGAGCAGAAAGGGGGAGCGTATAAAATATGACGATGCTAGAAGTGATCGATCAAAGCATAGATATCACGATAGCTAAGGATCATGATAAAAGCAGAATAGAAGAGTGGTGTTGGAATGTGGTATGAATATTTCCAAATATTGGTATCAGTAAAGTATCAACAATTGGTATCAAATTGGCAATTGGTATCAGTTTGGTGTCAACAGTGGATGTCAAAGATGAAGTGATTCATTGATGAACTTTTCGTTTACTCTTGTTTCTCACGCCGAGAATTGCTCATGTGGGCTTAGAGTATGTGTTGAGTAAATCCTTGATCCCTATCAGAATCGCAATGAGGCGAATGGTGGCTGTAGAATCAATGGCATATCTTATTATGGAAGAGTTTTCAACAAACCCAAAGTGGGAGATTTTTGGGAAAAAATCCCTCAATGTATCATTGAAGAAATTTTGATGTGATTGTGTATGTTGACAAAGTGGACATCTAAGTAGTGATTTTTGACAAAGAAAAACAATGACATACAAATTTGTTGACAGAGAGGATTTCATGATGGAATGTAGAGTTCATGAGCTGAGGCCAACGATCCATGGTTTTTGGCAAAGGGACATTCACTCTGTGTACTTGATGTCTTGGAAACTTGCGCGCCATATGTTTTTCAAGATTAGATCATCTAAATATGGCAAAGGGACAAGTGTCACGCACAAGTATTGGTGGTGTCACACAAGTGACTTGCATTCCATGAAAGAGACTTGTGCGCTAATGCTTTGGAAGCTTGAGAACTTGTGAGCCTATGGTTTTTCAAGATCATAAGATGAAAATAAGGAAATGTAAAGAGGTTCGTGCATGATTGTAATTAGGTCGCGCAAGTGACTTGTAGGAGAAGAGACTTGTGTGCCGAGACTTGCGTGTCGAGGGTTGACTTGGGCACCATTGCTCAGGGTGGTCAAATTGCATATAAATAATGGACCAACCCTCATCATTCTTCACCAGAGTTCAACACTTTGAGAAATCAGAGCTCCCGTCGTGCAGGTGTGGAAGTCGCACAAGTGGTGGTGTGTCGCGCAAGTGGGAATTGCATGCCAGATTTGAAGAAGTGCAGTTGTTGTTATTTGCATGCCATTATTGGTTTGGGCATAAAGGGAAGTGAGTCACACAAGTTTGGAGTTGGAGAAGCTTGTGTCGCGCATGTGTCTGAGGAGGACTTGCGCGCCAGTTGTGACTTGCACGCCGGAACTTGCGTGCTGAGGTAGACTTGCGCGCCAAGTAAGGTTGATTCCCCAACCTTATTTTGGGGACACGTGGAAGCTAGAAGATTTCATGATACCTTCGGTGAAAAGTGCAATTCATCTATGGGTGAAAGTTGGGCTTCGATAGAGCATCTATATACAGAGGAAAATGCATTTATTCATGCAAGTGAAGAGACCTACAGGTCAATAAACTGTGAGTCGATCCTTTCTGACGCAGTGAGCAAAGGAAGAGGAAGAAGGTGATCCTCTCCAACTGCAGTGATCCAGATAGAGAGAAACAGGGACTGACCCTTGGGAAAGCAGTAAGCTAACCCTAATCTTTGTAAAGGTAGTGAGCCTGGGCATAGTTGTGATCTAGCCGGAACCATTGTATCAACATTTAGTGAAGAAAATTGGAATTAGGTATGACCGAAAACTTGTCAGCGTATGCTCCTTGGATGTAGCCCAATGATGGTGAACCAAGTAGAAATATTTACGTCTACCTGCTTACTTCCCTACGTTGCATTTAAAGCATCATCATCAGATAAAGAAGAAAATAAGTGATCATAATAAACACACAAGTGCAAACAATGTGACCCTATTACTAAAGAGGTCAAGATCCAGTGGGGCAGGAAGAACTTTGAAAAAGAATATCCATACCCTAAATCACCCCCCCTCTCAGGGTATATAAGCCCCTATTGGTCCTAACACAAATGTGAGGAACAATAACCATAAGGTAATCTTCCATATTAACTTCTTGTAAAATCTTTATAATAAGAAACTCCTTTTTATAGGGGGATTACATTATCTTTTTAGTCAATTTGTTTCCATTAATCAATATTTTCGTATTTAAAATTTTCAAAATCAATATTTTCTTAATCAATTTTCATAATCAAAATTTTTGTACTTTTTTTTCATAATTTAAATTTTTGGGATCAAAATTATTGTAATGAAATTTTTTATAATCAATTTTTGTAGCAATACAAATTTCATAACCATTTATTTTTTTAAAATATTTGATGTCTAAAGTTCATCACGAATAATTTTCTTCATTATGGATAATTTTCCTAGTAATCTGGAAGGTATGTATCCTTTCTTAAAATTTCACAATAATTTTTTTTTTCTTTTTGGTATTTTGATTTTATTGAAAATTTTCAGATTCACATTTCCTTAAATCTAAATTTTGTTTTTATTTTGAAAACCTCAAAAGATAAGAACCTACCAAATTCCTTGTTCGGCTATCATCACAACTGTTTGATCTCATCAAGTGTATTTCAATTTTTGGATCAATCATGGAGATGAAATTTTTTCTTCAAAAAATTATATAAAAACCCCCTGATAGTTGACCCACATAGATCTTCAAATATTTGGTGTGATGAAGTACATATCCTCTACTTATTGTCATTATGAATCTTCATGTTTTCCATAATTCTGAATGTCTATGCAAGTTTCTCCTCAAAAATAAATATCGTCAGTAAAGGAAATATTTTAATGGAAGATATAAAGAGAAAGTTTAGTCGATCTGATATTCTTTTCTATGTATGATTCTATTATTTCAATGAATATCAAGTTGAATGGCTGGGAGAGCCTATGTATAACAAAACCGAAGGCACATCATCCTATTTATCCAAAGTTCATATTTTAATTTAATGAATCTATAATTTACTTTATTGAAGTAGGGAGAGATAATTTTTCCATCAAGAGATATAGAAGGACCTACTCACATTCCTATAGCAAGGCTCCAAGCATGATTGGAATTCCATATAAGGTGAAGTAGAATTTTAAACCCACAAGCTACAAAATGTAGCAGAATCTTTTGATAAATAGAATTTTATAGAATGTCTTGGTCTTTCAATAGTGAATACTCCAAATATTATTCATCAATCTAAAAACATTTGGATTCTTGAGTTATGGGTTCAAGGTTTTATCATTCCGAGAAAGGGGGAAAGGATTCAATGATAAAACGTGACATATACATTTTGGATTTGCTGGTAAACCTTGGGAATATAAATTTGGTGATGTTTGTCTTGATCAAAATTGAAAATAATATGAATGGAACTATGAAATGTCAAATCATCATGTATCCATCTATTCGATCCAAGATTATAGTTCTTTGTATTGATTCATTCTAAATCCCTTGTCGTTCTATGAAAATGAATTTCTATCTGATGCTGTTGAGAGAGGATACTCTCCGAAAGAATAAGGTTGGATTCAATAGTAAATCTGAAAATTTCAATGATTTTTTAAATCATAAATTGAAGTAAATTGAAAGAAACTAGATGTGGATGAGACTTCAAAGAAGCTTGGAAATAAGGGAAAGGTGATGGAATTTAAATAGAAACAAAAAACACTAGGTTTTCAGGAAACTCAATTAGCACCACCTAAGTCAAAGAAGCAAATGTCTTATCCTGATGAAGTGGTTTCTAAGTGGAGATAATATAAAAGAATACGAAGGAAGGGGAGCATAGTTTTGAATTGGACCCTACTGAGGGAAAAGCATTGATGTTGAAGGCTGGTGATAATCATGAGAAGCAAGAGAAATAAAAGAAGTAGAGGAAGAATATGTAAGAGGCAAAAATTGCTCAATCCATCCTCATGGATTTTTAGAAGGCGTCTAAAAAAATTCAGGTACTGGAATACTTTTTGCCAGAATCACATGCAATGACTCCAGGAATGATGATGGTGATTTTGGAACCAGAACAAGATGAAAAGTTAAGGAAGAGGAATAAGTTGAAGAAGAAGAAGAAAAGGAAGTGGTGATATTGATTACATGATTAGGCATGTTGAGGAATTTCATGAGAAGGAGAGTCCTTCTAAAAAAATCAATCCAAACTTCTAAAGTAGTATATTCAAAACATGATACACTAGGAAATGAAGAAAAGGGTTTGGAAGAAGTGAATAAACTATTTGAAATGAGAGTAGCTACCATGAAATTGTTTATCTAGAGGATCTTGTGACAGGTGCAGAGAAAAGAAAATCATGAGGAAGACAAGATTGTTCAATTATCAGATAGTGAGCCTGAATCACCCAAAAAAGAAGAGATCATTCATAGATATGATAAGGGAAATCATTTTTTGGTCGACACACCTAGGAAATATGTAGTGAAAAAGACAGGTGTAGGTGGTTCGTCGAAAAGGAAAGCTGAGGAGATATAAAAACAATCCTCACAAATCAAATAGTCTGATTTAGAATCATCCTCTATTTGACATGATTTTGTAATTCTATCATTAAAGTTTTTGGTTAA
Organism: Viscum album; assembly: GCA_963277665.1. Lineage (NCBI taxonomy): Eukaryota > Viridiplantae > Streptophyta > Magnoliopsida > Santalales > Viscaceae > Viscum > Viscum album. Next base: position 234,879,495 of record OY728141.1, read on the forward strand.
TACGATTACCTTATTTCCGAGTATAGACTCGAGGATCCAGATGCTTCAGTACTCATTGAATCAGAAAGAAGATTCAGTCGCCATGAATATGGATAATTCATTCAATCATGAGCCCTACTTAAAAACAATCTTCATTGAATATGAAACCCACATAAGATCATTCAAGGAAATAACTATGTGGCTAATGAAAAAATTTGAATGGATGAGAATGCATGATGATTTTCAAGAAGTGTGAACGATGTTTTTGACACTGAGGATGATAAGTTTTATAATCTTACTAAGAGTTTTGAAGAAAATCTATGTCTCTAACAAACATCAAGGAAGTAAGATGTCACATATCTGAATGGGAAGCTAAATTCAGTGGATATGAATTGGAAGAGGGAAAGGTATAAGGCCCCAGCCTTAAACCTTACTTAATCTTGAGTTAATACAAGATTACACATTGAGGATCTTTTCAGGTTTATAGATTTAGAGAATTAGATCATAAACTTGCATTACATTCCACATTTAAACAAAGTGGTTACATAAAGACAGTATTCATTTATCCCATCAACAGAAACATATTTATAATAAAACATGGATTCTTTCTTGACACTTCCTTGACACTATCATTATATCATGTACCTTTCCCTTGACCTGTGAAAAACATTTCAAAAACATGGGATGAGCATAAAAATCTCAGTAAGGGATATAAAAATATATGGAAAGGAAACATGAGTACATGTACACATAAGAATCAATGAAATCATACTTTACTCATAAAACATAATCACTTTAACATACCTCATCATATCATGAATAAACCGTAGAAATCATAAGAAATAAAAGGTAACTTTAGGATTTCATTACATTCTTATGTAGGGAGTAAAACTCTTGGTTACGTTTGGAATACCCACCATAGTATATTCCCTAAATCTCTTCAGAGAAACTTTAATGTTTCACTCCTTCGCGTTACCCAATTCATTGGAGAGCTATATCGGGCTCACCCTCCATTAGTTTATCACGGAACCACCCGTTTTCATAACAATTCCCAAGAACCATAACATAAAAATTTCACATAAAACTTTCATAATGGAAACATAACATTTCCACATTTCAATCACAATATAACATTTTAGTATATTGAAATAATGAATCCATTCAAAAAGAAACCATTTCCAAAACCATTTAAAACATTTAATAAAGAGATTTTTTAATCAAAGTGTCCCATACCACCTTGAAGCTTTTAAAATTTTAAACCATTAATATCCATATAAATAAATCCTTAGAACCATTTTGAAAACATGGATATTAATAAGAACAAATAATTAAAACATTTAAAGCGATATTTTGGTTAAAGGGGTTTTACCATAATTAGAGACACTTGAATACAATAATTGAGGAATAACATTTAGTCAGAACATTATAATATCATAAGAATAAATGGATTCATGATATAATATTCCAAAGGACAATATATACACCATATAAGAGTTAATTTATGCATAACAACAATGAATTCTCAATAGAAATGTCAAATGTGATGAAATCCCTTATAAAGAAGGTATCCTTAAATTAAGGATAAATCAATCTAAAAATTATGTGTGTCAAATATAAATACACCCAATATAAGTGTATATTAAGTGTAAAACAATAAAATGTCATTCACACATATTCAGAAGATGACATATTCAATAACTACATGTTGAACCAAAAGAAAATGAAATTGGGTTAAAAAGTTCCCTTGGTAAAATTCGACAGCCTAACGGCATCACATCAAAATTCAGAAGATGAGTTGATGAGAGATAAAAAAAGGAATCTCATCACTTGGAAATAAAATTTACATCAATAAGGATATAAAAGAACATATCCCAACATAATAGTATGTGAATTAAAAGACATAACAAAAGAAGTCTTTTTAAAAAGAGGAGGGTGAAAGGTCCCCTTACCGAGTTGGGTAACTTTCAAAACATACACACCATGGAAGAAGGGTCATACAATAAAGATGTGAATACCCATAAATGAAATTATACTACACAAAGTGTATAATAACGGGCAGTACATACACCACTCAATGGAAATTGTGGCCAATGTAGCATAAATATCACTAGAATAAAAGTGAGATTAAAAACCCCTTATGAAAACTCGGTAGCCTTACAGCATCACTTCAAAACTCATAAAATGAGTTGATGAGAAGAAATAGGGTCTCTCATCATATGAACATAAAAATTAAAGTAAGAGTAATATAAAATAACATCCCAATCACAAGATATATGAGCTTAAAAGGAATGACATAAAAGGGTGTACTTAAAAAGAAAGAGAGGAGTAGGATCCCTTACCTCGGGTCCGACTTGACTCGATCGTTCTTTAATATCCTGAATAATAAACATGAGTTAATTTATACTTCATTAAGAACATTTTTCATGTTCATTATTCCTTTTATATCACTTATTACCATGTCATGAACACTACGTAATTATTTTAGTTAATAACGGTCATTTAAACGATCATTGGTACTTGAGTCAAAATATGCTCTTTATAATTACAAGTTGTTCATGTATCCATTATATCCAGAGTTATAATAATGACGTATATATCATATATATCTTATATATCCAGTAAATATTCATTTTGTACTATTCCATATCATTTGGAGATAAAAACGAAAAGCACCGTTCATGGAGATGGTAGGTCATACGTACGCATGAACACTACTTTCATTTTTTTTATATTAATGGAATTAAAAATAAATTATATATATTTATATTATAAATAAAGTATAATATATATGTTATATAGGTCACACATGTTCATTAATTTCATTCTTTATACATTCCATGTATTGCATGTACGAGTCACATCACTTGAGGGGGCGGTAGTCCTCACTTCCTCATATGAAATTATCGCATTTACACAACATGAAAAGAATAAAGTTATGGTTTAAATATAAAATATACTATCATATAGTAAACATAAATACCATATATATCATATATAAAATACATTTACATCATAATGGCCACCCTTAAAGGTGTTAAAAGAATATTGAACAATCATCGTTTCGTGAGGCAGAAAATCGCCAACCACAGAAACAGTATGTTCTTTAACCATTAGACGAAGGTGTGTGTAAGAGTAGCTCGAATAATTCTTATAAAAACATCCTAGTATATTGAATATACTGGATTTGTTACAAAAGAAATTAATAAAAATAGTTTAGGGGGTTGGAGAAGAAAAATAAAACAAATGGACACAAGTGAAGACATTACCTTAAAATCGGTAACTCCCTTTGGTTTGTGCTAAAAGGCTTCCTTGGGAAGACGTCTGTCCAAAGTAAATCTTCAAGGAGTTAGATAGGGATGTGGAGAGACAAAATGGGCAGGGTTTGGCCGAGCCAAAGGCTTTAGAAGTGTGGGTAAGGAGGTAGAGGTGGGATTCTTTTATAAGAGGAGAGGAGGGGAACTCTTGGAAAGCAAAGAAATGTTACTTTATTTTAGAAAGAGTTTCGGATTTTAATGGCCGCACATTGATGTGTTTAGAGGATTATGTGATAAGGGTTCGAAAGCAACCCATCCAATAGGTTTTGGACATGTGTAGGTCTTATATTTTACATTATCTTTCCATTTTATTTAAATCATTAAATAATGAGGTCATCACTACATCATCATGATGTCAAAAATAATTAAATTTATTTAATGTATAAAAATTATAAAAAAAAACTATAATGTAGGAAATATTTTTAGCTTTACAGGGAATATTTATAGTCTAAAATATCATTTATGTAGACAAAATTAAAAATATTTTATTTAGGTGATACATTCTTTATTACATTTAACATTCTTTAAATATAAAAAGATAAAAAGTCACTTTCTCACAAATGTGATTCCATGGGGCCCCCAAGATTGGAACAAGGCATCCCATGGTCGTCCATGAGACAACCAGTAGCCTTAGGACATATTTTGTGGTCATTTTTTATTATTATGATATTATCTTATTATCTTTAACTACCCGATTACTCATTAATCAAGATAATTAATGATAATTACCATCGTTACTATTCATAATGTCAAAAATCAAAAGAGTCTTAATTGAATAATTTGGAACTTCTCATATCAAATATATAATCCATTTTACCAAATTAAAAACACATAAATTGCAATAATTAATTTAAAAAAACTTCCCGTTGTCAAAACAAATAGCGGGTTTTTTAGAAACAATATTTATGAAAAGTTTGGCACTTGTTTATGCCTAATTCCAAAGTGAAATTAATCCCAATGACCATCATTGAATTAAATGGTAAAAATATATTCTAATAACACTTTAAAACAAATTTAAAAGATATTATAACCATATAAATAAATTATATGAAATCACAATTTTGATGTAAAATGCAGTATTTTTCACTATTCATTGAAAAATGAACATTGTCAGAAAAATACCAAAAATTAACCCAAGGCAAAATTCAATGTCCAAATCATAAATAATATGTTTATTTTGAAAAATAAATCTTACAAAATTTCCAAAAAGTGTATTTAAAAGAGGTTCGCCATTAAAAGGCGGTTAATCGACCTTTTAAAGAATATCGGAATGTTTACGCTTAAAATTGGATTCATTCGCATTTTTAATCCTATAACATTTATTGTAAGGAGTAAAAAATATTTGACAAACATATATATTCATTTTTTAGTTAGTTCTGTTCATTCCCACCATTACAACGACTAGGCGTTAACTAACAATTAAAATAATATTATTTTGTTATTAGAGTGCAAAGCAAGATTCCCAAGAAACTCATTGTTGCGTATTGGGTACGCCATCATGTATAGCGTCCCCTTTAAAGTAATATTAATATTTTATTCAAAAATATGGATAAATATGAAAATGTAATACTCTTTATTTACCTGGGGTGGTACATCCTTCCCCCCTTTTGGGAATTGCGTCCTCACAATTTTAAAATTGAGCTTGGAAACATCCTTGAACGCCCCACATCAGAACAAGAGTCGGTAAAACAATCACTTTAAAATAAAGAAAGATAAGTACATAGGTCACCCGAGTTAACCCATATGAGGATTAAAAGTAAGAAAATATGGACATGGAGGAAAAAAACAAAGGGTCATGTTCTGATGGAGAGTGATAGTAAACATGTCTAGGAGAAAGTTAACCACATGAAAATCACAAACTTGTGATGGGTAAAACGTTATTAGATTCCTACGTAGGAAACGTTAATAGACAACATTTTTGTTTTATGTTACTTTTTATTGAGGAATTTGTTCATAAGGAAACATAATCACTTATCAAGTTGACTTTCAACTTTTATTAGATTCCTTACAGAAACTCTTATTTTCTCCAAAATATGAGTATTTAGGAAGTCTTGTTCACATTAAGAGTACTAGAATCAACTTCTATAGAATCACCTAATCCACAAAAGATAACTATATACTTCCCATGTCTTTAGACGTTAACCAAAACCAAAACCAAAAAGGTTAGTACAAGATCAGATAATCCAGAATAGGATAACCCTTTATAAAAAGAAAATCTATTCTTAATCTCCAAAATTTGTCCAACAAAACCCAAAGTTCAACGAGGACCATTCGATAAACAATTTGTCCATAAAATTATTCAAAGTAAACCAAACTAAGATTGAAAACCAAATATTTGAAGGATTTAGTCACATAGTCTTCAAAGTTAAATTCTAAAATTTATCTCCAAACAAAATCAGTTGCTCTTAATGGCTTGTATTGAAAAGTAATAAACCTAATCGCATATCCTCCATGATAGGTAAATAAATTTCCATAGATTACCCAAAATCAACTTACTATTAATTCATAAAATCATCTAACTAAAAAGAATCAGTCAAACTAACCAGGGACTTCACGTAGTCCAGTGGTAGGTGATAAATACCAGTTGCACTTTGGTTGTGGGTTCGATTCCCGCAGCTTTGTCCGACGAGATGGGTTGTCACACGGTCTGCATGTTGTCCTCTTTCCAAAACTATATAATTCTCAAATCATTCCCCAAAACGAGATAAAATCACCAAAAAATAACCATAACATAATTTAACCTCAATTTTATCTCATGCCTTTCACTTCCATCATAACATATGGTAACCCATAATTACCTCAAATGTAAGGATCATATTAACCCAAATGGTTCTTTATAACTATGTCCAAAAAAGAATAGATAACTATTCCTTGAATAAAATTTTCATATATTAAACATCAGGTTTACACATAATATAAAATGTCTTCTAATATAACCCCATCATCAAAAGAGACTTAATACTCTTAATAATTTCACCATAACTCTTTAAGCCCTTATATGTTGACATCTTACTCATTCTACATTCATCATGATCCATTAACCATTCCTTTCCAACTTATTCTGAAATACTTCTTTCTTACAAACAAAATCATGAATCATATCCTAAGATTCCAAAATAGGAAAACAATAGTCGTGAAATAATCCATACCTTTGATTGGTCATTTTCAGTTTCTTCATCCTCAATCGGAATGGCATTAGGTTTTGGTAAACGAACATTTGTACGATCTTGGTGATCCCATTCACGAAAATTCTACATAGGACACGTGTTTGCATAATAACCATGCACACCACATTTAAAACATTCAATTGATCCCTTAGAAAGAACTCCTTTCCCTTTCCTCGAGTCAACTGGATGATTCCTTTTTCCATGGCAGGTTCTTGCTTTATGACCTTCATTTCCACATCTATAGCATATTTCTGTCCCTTTGAAACATTTTCCTAGTTGTTTCTTTCCACATTTTTGACACATAAGTTTTTGAACACACTTACCTTTATGATTATTACATGTAGTTCCGTAGGGATTTGTTTCTCGCATATATGATGCCTTAGAGAAATCACCAAGGTTTAGGTGGTCAATCATGACTCCAGATAGTTGGTTGAGGATAATCACAAGAGTTCTCATTACAGCTCCCATGTCATTAGGTTGCTTGCTCAAAAAACTGTCACAGTTTCCTTCACATCCACTGTTTCTTTGGTGCCTGCTAGATCCATCCATTTACTAAAACCAAAAAGGTCAGTGTTAGTATATCATCAAAAACATCATTTACTAATGAGGATGATAAACACTGAGATATAATTACTCATTCAATTTATCTAAAACTAGGACTCTTTCTAAAATCCTAACCATTATTTTAATGTCACTTGTGCTTAGAGAATACCCTAACCTCTAAAGTTATCTAAACCGACCTCCGATACCAACTATAAGGCCCCAGCCTTAAACCTTACTTAATCTTGAGTTAATACAAGATTACACATTGAGGATCTTTTCAGGTTTAGAGTTTTAGAGAATTAGATCATAAACTTGCATTACAATCCACATTTAAACAAAGTGGTTACATAAAGATAGTATTCATTTATCCAATCAATGGAAACATATTTAAAATAAAACATGGATTCTTTCTTGAAAATTCCTAGACACTATCATCATATCATGTACCTTTCCCTTGACCTGTGAAAAACATTTCAAAAACGTGGGATGAGCATAAAAAGCTTAGTAAGGGATATAAAAATATATGGAAAGGAAACACAAGTACATTTACACATAAGAATCAATGAAATCATACTTTACTCCTAAAACATAATCACTTTAACATACCTCATGAAATCATGAATAAATCATAGAAATCATAAGACATAAAAGGTAACTTGAGGCATTCATAACATTCTTACATAGGGAGAAACCCTCTTGGTTACATTTGGAATACCCACCACAGTATATTCCCTAAATCTCTTCGGAGAAACCTTAATGTTTCACTTATTCGCGTTACCCAATGCATTGGAGAGCTATATCGATCTCACCCGCCCTTAGTTTATCACGGAACCACCCATTTTCATAAAAATGCCCAAGAACCATAACGTAAATGTGTCACATAAAACATGCATAAAGGAAACATAACATTTCCACATTTCAATCACAATATAACATTTTAGTATATTGAAATAATGAATCCATTCAAAAAGAAACCATTTCCAAAACCATTTAAAACATTTAATAAAGAGATTTTTGAATCAAAGTGTCCCATACCACCTTGAAGCTTTCAAAATTTTAAACCATTAATATCCATATAAATAAATCCTTAAAACCATTTTGAAAACATGGCTATTAATAAGAAAAAATAATTAAAACAATTAAAGCGATATTTTGGTTAAAGGGGTTTTACCAAAATTAGAGACACTTGAATACAATAATTCAGGAATAACATTTAGTCAGAACTTTATAACTTCATGAGAATAAATGGATTCATGATATAATATTCCAAAGGACAGTATATACACCATATAAGAGTGAATTGGTGCATAACAACAATGATGTCTCAATAGAAATGTCAAATGTGATGAAATCCCATATAAGAAAGGTATCCTTAAATTAAGGATAAATCAATCTCAAAATTATGTGTGACAAATAAAAATACACCCAATATAAGTGGATATTAAGTGTAAAACAATAAAAGTTAATTCACACATATTCAAAATATGAAATATTCAATAACTACATGTTGAACCAAATGAAAACGAAATTGGGTTAAAAAGTTCCCATGGTAAAATTTAACAGCCTAACGGCATCACTTCAAAATTCAGAAGATGAGTTGATGAGGGATAAAAAAAGGAATCTCATCACTTGGACATAAAATTTAAATCAATAAGGATATAAAATAACATATCACAACATAATAGTATGTGAATTAAAAGACATAACAAAAGATGTCTTTTTAAAAAGTGAAGGGTGAAAGGTCCCCTTACCGAGTTGGGTAACTTTTGAAACGTACACCCCATGGAAGAAGGGTCATACAATAAAGATGTGAATACCCATAAATGAAATTATACTACACAAAGTGTATATTAATGGGTAGTACATACACCACTCAAAGGAAATTGTGGCAAATGTAGCATAAATCTCACGGGAATAAAAGTGAGATTAAAAACCCCTTACGAAAACTCGGCAGCCTAACAACATCACTTCAAAACTCATAAAATGAGTTGATGAGAGAAAATAGGGTCTCTCATCATATGAAAATAAAAATTACAGTAAGAGTAATATAAAAGAACATCCCAATCACAAGATATATGAGCAAAAAAGGAATGACATAAAAGGGTGTACTTAAAAAGAAAGAGAGGAGTATGATCCTTTACCTTGGGTCCGACTTGACTCGATCCTTCTTTAATCTCTTGAATAATAAACATGAGTTAATTTATACTTCCTTAAGAACCTTTTTCAAGTTCATTATTCCTTTTATATAACTTATTACCATTTCATGAACACTATGTAATTATTTTAGATAATAATAGTCATTTAAACGATCATTGGTACTTGAGTCAAAATATGCTCTTTATAATTACAAGTTATTCATGTATCCATTATATCCAGAGTTATAATCATGACTTATATATCATATATATCATATATATCCAGTAAATATTCATTTTATACTATTCCATATCATTTGGAGATAAAAAACAAAAAGCACCGTTCATGGAGATGGTAGGCTGTACGTACACATGAACGCTACTTTCATTTTTTCCTTTTTCATATTAATGGAATTAAAAATAAACGATATATATATATAATATAATTCCAGTATAATATATATGTTATATAGGTCACCCATGTTCATTAAATTCATTCTTTATACATTCCAAGTATTCCATGTACGAGTCACATCACTTGAGGGGGTGGTAGTCCGCACTTCCTCATATGAAATTATCACATTTACACAACATGAAAAGAATGATGTTATGGTTTAAATATAAAATAGAGAAGCATATAGTAAACATAAATACCATATATATCATATATAATATACAGTGACATCATAATGGCCACCTTTAAAGGTGTTATTAGAATATTGAAGAATCATCGTTTCGTGAGGCAGAAAATCGCCTACCACAGAAACAGTATGTTCTTTAACCATTAGACGAAGGCGTGTGTAAGTGTAGCACGAATACATCTTATAACAACATCCTAGTATATTTATGATACTGGATTTGTTACAAAAAAAATTAATAAAAAGAGTTATGGGGTTGGAGAAGCAAAATAAAACAAAAGGACACATGTGAAGACATTACCTTAAAATCGTGTAACTTCCTTTGGTTTGTGCTAAAAGGCTTCCTTGAGAAGAATTATGCCCAAAGTGAGGCTTCAAAGAGTTATATAGGGATGTGTATAGACAATATGGGCATGTTTTGGCTGAGCCAGAGGCTTTGGAAGTGTGGGTAAGGAGTTAGAGTTGGGGGCCTTTTATAAGAGGAGATGAGGGGCACTCTTGGAAAGTAAAGAAATGTTACTTTATTTTAGAATGAGATTCGGATTTTAATGGTCTCACATTGATGTGTTTCGAGGATAAGGTGATAAGAGTTCGAAATCAACCCATCCAATAAGTTTTGGACATGTGTAGGTCTTAGATTTTACATTATCTTTCCATTTTATTTAAATCGTTAAATAATGAGGTCATCGCTGCATCATCATGATGTCATAAATAATTAAATTTATTTAATGTCTAAAAATTATAAAAAAAATTATAATGTAGGAAATATTTTTAGATTTCAAATGAATATTTATAGTCTAAAAGATCATTTATGTAGACAGAATTAAAAATATTTTACATAGGTGATACATTCTTTGTTACATTTAACATTGTTTAAATATAAAAAGATAAAAAGTCAATTTCTCACAAAAGTGATTCCATGGGGCCCCCAAGTTTGGCACAAGGCATTCCATGGTCGGCCATGAGACAACCAGTATCCTTAGGACACTTTTTGTGTTCATTTATTATTATTATGATATTATCTTATTATATTTAACTACTCGATTACTCATTAATCAATATAATTAAAGATAATTACCATTATTAGTATTCATACTGTCCAAAAACAAAAGTCTTAATTGCATAATTTGGACCTTATGATTCCAAATATTTAATCCATTTTACCAAATTCCAAACACATAAATTTCAATAAATAATTTTAAAAAAACATCCCGTTGTCAAAACAAATAGCGGGTTTTTTAGAAACAATATTTATGAAAAGTTTGGCACTTGTTTATGCCTAATTTCAAAGTGAAATGAATCCCAATGACCATCATTGAAATAAATGGTTAAAATATATTCTAATCACACTTCAAAATAAATTAAAAAGATATTATAACTATATAATTAAATAATATGAAAAAGCAGTTTTGATGTAAAATGCAGTATTTTTCACTATTCATTGAAAAATGAACATTGTCAGAAAAATACCAAGAATTAACACATGGTAAAATTCAATTTCCCAATCATAAATACTATGTTTTTTTGAAAAATAGAGCTTATAAAATTGTCAAAAAGTGTATTTAATAGTGGTTTGCCATTAAAAGGCGGTTAATCGACCTTTTAAAGAATATTGGAATGTTTACGCTTAAAATTGGATTCATTCGCATTTTTAATCCTTTAACATTTATTTTAAGGAGTAAAAAATATTTTACAAACATATATAATCATTTTTTAGTTAGCTCTGTTCATTACCACGATTACAGCGGCTAGGCGTTAACTACCATTTAAAATAATATTATTTTATTATTAGAGTGCAAAGCAAGATTCCCAAGAAACTCATTCTTGCGTATTGGGTACGCAATCATGCATAGAGTCCCCTTTAAAGTAATATTAATATTTTATTCACAAATATGGATAAATATGAAAATGTAATACTCTTTATTTACCTAGGGTGTTACAAAAGGGATCTATTAATTGAGTGTGAAGATAAGCTTGTTACGGAAGCAGATATTTTGAAGGCTCGGGAAAATATTCTTAAGGTTTATGAAGAAAATATCAAAGCCATTGAAAAGAAAAATGGAGATCCAAATCACCTGCTCAAGCATGTAGAAGAAGATCACAAGGGGATAAAGAAGATGAAAACCATCGTAAAGAAGTTAATGCCGATGGAAAAAAGAAGGATAATGATTCCCCAATCTGATATTTTGTTGTATTAAATTCATTATAGAAAATTTTCCCATCATAATGAATTTTTTTTTTCATCATGAGACTTGTTGTATAGTAATAATTTTTCCACTACTGTATTTTTATTCTTAATCTCTTTAATCATTTTTGAAAATCAAAATGGGGTAGAAAGTAATGATAATAATAATTCTTAGTAATGAAGTGAACTCCATAAGTAAGGGGGAGTTCCATTAAATAATATTTCCTTATACAGGAAAAAGAAAAATATATTTAAGTCAAGAATGCAATCCTTAGGGATTTTAAAACCAAAGGGGGAGTTAATCATATTCACCATGATTTATAAGTAAAGGGAGATATGTATTTATTTTCATGTCCATAATGAAAAATTCTATCTCCTTATATTATTTTTCGTAAGGATTTTTGTGCATTCCAAAACGGGGGAGATTGTTGAGTCAATAAGGTTTCCTAATCACATTTCCATTCCTCTATGTTTTGAAAATAAAAAACACTATATCTAAAACATAATTACACTTTCCCATAATAATTATCTTAATATGTAATGTTTTACTTACCCTAGGAAATTTAACCTAACCTATATTTCCATTTTCCTTTTTATAGTTTCTATAAATTTAATGCATATTATTCAAATTGGTTTGACATATAAAACCTAGAAATCCTATTAATAAATTGATATAGAGTATTCTGTTTTCAGGTTACTAATTATCTAAAATTCAGAAAAAAAATCTATAAAATTCAGACTCCAAATCTTCTGAAATTTAGACTCTGAATTCTTTGAAATTCACAATCTGAATTATTTGGACTTCAGACTCCGAATTCCCTAAAATTCAGAATCATAATTTTTCATAATTTATATTTTTAATTCCTCTGAATTCCCACTATGAATTCCTCATAATTATGACTCTGAATTCCTCAAAATTCTTACTCTAAATTCTTCATAATACCGACTCTGAATTACTCAATATTCAAGTTCCTAATTCCTTGAAAACCTAAATTAGAATATCTATGTCCTATAGTCTTCGAAAGTTTATTTTTTTAGATTCAAAATTTTGAATTTCCAAAGACTAAGAATGTTATATTTGGTTAGGCAACCTTATTTTTCTTACACTGGTTATAGTAATGAAATGATTTCATATATTCTATTTCTAACTAGCATTTTTTTGAGTGACACGTGTACAGGTCTTTTTGAAAATCAAGGAAAAATATTACTGTAGGAGGAGGGATCCAACCTTGGAGAAGTTCCTATAAATAGGATACGATTTGAAAAATAAAAAGAAGGTTCCATGATCATTCATATTTCATGTTGTTGATGTGATTTCTATAGAGAGATACATTCATGCCTTGTGCCTACTGAAAATATTGTTCATCAGGCTTCGTGATAATCCGATTGTTGATCTGTACAATCAAGGACATCTGTGGATAGGATGAAATAAGTGAAGACTACCTTAATTCTCATGGACTTCCATGGATAGGAAGACTGAGGTTTCGACTATCTTAATGTTTGAGGGATTGCAAGGACAACAAGACAGGTTCTGTTATTCCTATAGAGGGCTTACCCTATTGTGGGTAAGACATACATTCTTGAATGAATAAATCAAGTGACCTTTATCCAAGGTTTTTGTATACCCTTTTCCTTAGGATTAAGGATTTCCAACTTGTTAATTGTTTTTTAAAATTTTATTTCTACTGTATTTTGATAAAGGAAAAATGTTTAACCTTCTTATAATTTCTTGTACTTTTGTATACTATGATAAGTAAGATTTTATACACATTAAGGAAGAATATTTTCCTTGTAAACATTAATTTTATTTCAATTGAAGAATAATATTTCCATAACCATTAAAGATTGTAGAACTAAAATAGGTCTTGTGAATTTACCTTTATTAACCTTGGTAACCATAATTTTCTATATGGTTAAAAAATAATGTTTTTAAACTTATAATTCACACACTCTTGTATTTGATAGCTAAATAAATATTTTGATCCAACAATTAAGAGAGTGAGGATGATAGGTTTGGTTAATCATTTTATGATATTAAAGGATTTTGAGTCGAAATTGAGTGGTGATGGGCTGTATTTAATCTTGAGGAGAGGTTAGTTTAAGATATTAAAATAAGGATTCTTTTCTATTTAAAGCTAACCACTTAATGGGTGCATTGACTTTGCCAAGATTTTCAGAGAATTATTATCTTATTGGCTAGTCATGGTTTATAAATACCTAAAAAACTATAAAATATTGTATATTTTATGTATTTTAAGCCTTTACCCATTTAATATTAACAAGATTCAATTTTTATCTATACCACGTTAAATAACATGTTTTTCCATTGTTACATTTTTTTGCCAAAACATTTCAAAACCCATAATATCTAGTTTTGAACATATGATTAAAAGTATGGAATCAATATTTCCAAATTACATTCACATAATTGGTAAAATTACTTTTATAAATAATCCCAAAGACCCAACGAGAAAGTTGTGTTATAAAATGTAAAATTCACAAGTTTTAAATGTTTTTATATCTAATATAAGTGTTAAATTTAATCCAATGAAATATATTGGATTAATTTTAATCTAATTTGAAGGATTATAATTTAATAAAATTGAAAAATAAATTTTTTCTATATAAATAAATAAATTGAGGAATAAAATTTCAATTACAATTCATAATTTTATCACTATTCATCAAAAAAATTAATATTCTCAAAAATATACCTATATTTCACCATATGGTATTTGTGTTCTTAATATTTCAAAAATTATGTTTTTTAAAATTAATTCTATAAAAATTTAAAAATTTAGTGCTATAAAAGGTGCACCGTTAAATAGTGGAAAAATTACTTTTTATAAAAAACACTGCTTTTTATTCTAAATATAAGATTCATTCATATTAGAAGCCAATAAAATTCATTATATAAATAAAAAAATTGGACATAATATATATAAATTTAATTAGTATTCATAACTTAATAATTTAATTATTCAATATAAAACTCCATTGCAAGATTAAAAATAGTTTTCAAAATAAACACATGCTTTGTGTTCAATTCATTTTTATTTTTATTTCTAATAAATTAGTAGAAAATGAATTAATTTTGTAAATATTTGAAAACAATTTTTTCATAATTTAGTTAATCTCATTCATTCCCACCATTCCAATAGATATATAATAACTGCCAAAATTTAATAATAATATGATTTAGTTCGTTTAAAATTTTTGTTTTATGAAAAGTATGCTACCGAAGGGATAAAATTTATTCCTTTTAAAAAATAAATAGCATAAAATCATGGGGTGTTACATTGCACACAAATTAAAATTAATTTATCCCTAAAAATATATCAATCAAATATAAATAGCTGATAATACCTCTGCCACATCCCATCTACGGGTTCCCACGTAGCTTCAACAAAAATTTAACCATGCAGTATGTCTTAATTCATTGAAATTTATCTTTATGATCATGAATCTTTACAGTTTTTTTATTTATAATAAATATATTTTTCCCCTTATATGACCGCTGAGTTTAGTACATGCGAAGGATATAGTATGTACTTCCATAAGAGAGATACAAAAAACATGTAATGATTTTGAATGAGATTCAGTGGAAGAACTAGTCGATAAGACTCCATCTCAATACGATCAAGAATTTCTAAAACAAATTTCATCCTCACTATAAAAAAATTTCACTTGAAAAACAAAAATTACTAATTGAATATTTTCTTTGTGGGAAATACAAATCAATAGATGGGTCAATAAACCATCTTCTTAAAAATAAAAAAAATTAAAAGGTGAATATCACCACATAACAATGATTATGATTAATGGTACATTAGCATAAACATAAAACATGGAAATGAATTTAAATGATAACTATAATATGCTAAGTGATAATGGTAGAGAACTTTGTCATTATAATGTTAATGACCAAAAAACCATAGACAAAATTTGTCTTAAAAATGTTGTTAATATCATCATAAATGATGATAATATTATAATATTTTATTTCAAAATCATTTTAGAAAATATGATTTTTTATTTTTCGTATCATAAACACAATATCATTCCTTGGTTGTTTCTGGATCAATTTTGTCTTCATTCCTTATAATAAGGAATGAATTTTAAATTGTAGTGAATGTATAAGTAGTTGATGATAAGATCCTTAATGATATGATAGGTCATTGTTTCAATTTCATGTATCATAGAAAATGGTTTTCTTAGTATATTCAATATGAATAACTTATCACATGGTTAAGTAATAAATTAACCTATAAAACATCATATAATGTTCAACATAATTTATTTAAAAAATGTTTACCCTTACGAACCTCCAAAAAATTAAGATCCAAAACATTTAAAAGAAGGTCACTATGCTTCCAAAATCATATTATCCTTAATCCCCCCAAAAAACATGACATAACTCATAATTTTCACATGATGAACTTGTTAATATCTTCTTCATGTCTTCTCTTGAGAAAAGTTATAAATTGAATTACCGAAAATAAAATTGTGAAAATATGAATTCATTCAAATATTATATCTATTCACATAACATAAATACAAATATTCTTTAAAATCAATCAAAAAATGACCTTTCCATTAAATTGCTAATAAGTTAAATGGTTAGAAATACAATCCCATTTATTTTACCATAATATAAAATATCATTATTTCATTATTATCTCATCATCATTAACATATTAAGGGTTATATTTAACTTAATTATGTATTCTCCAAAGTCATCATCTTAATGGGAAATCAAATTTCTATTACATAAAAATTATTCGACATATCCTTTCAGATCCTTAAGAAAACAGTAAGGTGGAAGAATCCTTATGTTTTTCATTATTCCATAGTACAATAAACGTACTTCTACAGAAATACTATTGATTTTTGATACATAAAAACTCAGTTAATCAGCCACGTCAATTTCATACTCAATATTGTGAATAATGATCACACGATATTTTCATTTTTCTTTGGTCTTAATAGTTACATACATTGATCATCATTTAAACTCCTAGTTTTTGGCATTGATTATCATAATTCCCAATTTCCTTACAGTAGATGCATTGATGTGTTGGGATTGATTCCATGAACCTTTCCCATAATTATCATCATTATCTATCATCATCCCATCACATCGGAACACAATTTCTTGATGAATTTTTTCCCCACGTTTAAAAGATTTTCTAGTAACCTTAGGAAAATATCATTCATGATTCTTTGAACATATTGTGAATAAATGAAAACTTTTCTTCCTTTCCCCATTGGTTTTATAATTTCTATTGAATTCTATATTTCTTTTCTTATCAATCCCATTTTATTGATGGGTTACTCCAATTTCCTTATCCACCATGAGAGTACACCATTAAATTTATTCATGGATACTAAAGACTCTTATAAATAATTCCCTTCGATGAATTTGTTCTAAAAAACCATAGAATAAATCAATTTTACATTCAGGGTTGAGGATTAAATTAAAGGCATACCTTTCATGTCTTTTAAAATGTTCACCACATGTACTGATGGATTCATTATCCATTTTATTCATCTTATGAAATTATTTCTCCATATTTGTACATAGAATACATGGGAAGTACATTCTGAGGAATATCTCATTAAACTTATCCCATTACATTGTATAAATTTATTCTTCTTACCTCATATTCTCAATAAGATTCCACCATTGATCTACTTAACCTAACAGATGATAAACACCTTTGATATCTTTTTAAGGTCTTAATCATTGAATTATAGAAGATATTTTATCAAAGGTGTTTATCTATTTCTTAAAAACTAGTAGATCAGAAGTCCCACTGGAAGAAGGTGAATGTTTCCTCCTTAAGGCTCAACATTATCTTATTCCCTCCATTTCTAATTTGGAAGTCTAGTATGATTTATGGATTGTGTGAATTTAGAAATACTATTTTTCATTTTAACTCCCCTAACATTTCATTGTTTTGTAGTAATATAATTGAATTATCCAGATAATTAATCATTATCATAGTTCCATTGGGTTTTATCAATTTAATAAACCCAAAAATTGGGTGAGTAACACTTATCATAATGGGAAAACAACACAGCCAATGGAAAATCAATATATAATATCAATCCACTACACCTTAGGTTTAATTCAAGGTTATGCATGATTGTTACCAAAATACAGATTATTTTATATTTAAAGCTAACCACATCATGGTGGCATTGATTTTCCCAAAAATTTCCAGGAAATATTATCCTATTGGCTAGTCATGGTTTATAAATACCTCAAAACTATAAAATATAGTAGATTTTAGGTATTTTAAGCCTTTACCCATTTAATATTATCAAGATTCAATTTTATACTATACCATGTTAAATAACATGTTTTTCCATTATTACATTTTTTTTCCAAAACATTTAAATATCCATAATATGTAGTTTTGAACCAATGATTAAAAATATGGAATCAATTTTTGAATATTACATTCACTTAATTGGTAAAATTACATTTATAATTAATCTGACAGACTTAATGAGAATGCTGGGTTATAAAATATAAATGTTCAAAAGATTTAAATGTTTTTATATAAAATTGAAGTGTTAAATTTATTCCAATGAAATATATTGGAATAATTTTATTCTAATTTGAAGGAATATAATTTAAAACAAATTAAAAATATAATTTTTCTTTATAAATAAATTAATTGATAAAAAAAATTCAATTAAAATTCATAATTTTCTCTATATTCATCAAAAAAATTAATATTCTAAGAAAAATACCTATATTTCACAATATGGTATTTGTGTTATTAATATTTCAAAAATTATGTTTTTTAAAATTAAATATATAAAAATTTCAAAAATTTGTGCTAAAATAGGTGCACCGTTAAATAGTGGAAAAATTGCCTTTTATAAAAAAACATAGCTCTATATTCTTAAATTTGGATTCATTCATATCATAATCCAATAAAACTTATTATAAGAATATAAAAAAAATAATGGACATACTTTATATAAATTTAATTAGTATTTATCAGTAAATAATTTATTTATTTAATATAGAACATTAATGTGGGCATAAAAATAATTTTTAAAACAAACACACTCTCTATTTTCAATTGTTTTTTATTTTTATTTCTAATAAATTTGTAGAAAATAAATTAATTTTTTAAATATCTGAAAACAAATTTTTCATAATTTAGTTAATATCACTAATTCCCACCATTCCAATAGATAGATGATGACTACCTAAATTTAATAATAATATGATTTAGTTCGTTTAAACTTTGTGTTTTATTAAAAGTATGCTACCAAAGGGATAACATTTTTTTAAACAAATAGCATTAAATCATGGGGTGTTACATTCCACTCATATTAAAATGAATTTATCCCTCATAATATATATCTCAAATATAAATAGATGATAATACCTCTGCCATATCCCATCCCAGGGTTCCCACATAGCTTCCACAAAAAATTTAACCATGAAATATGTCTTAATTCATTGAAATTTATCTCTATGATAAAGAATAATTACTATTTTTTTATAAGAAAGATATTTTTCCCCTTATATGACCCCGGAGTTTAGTACATGTGAAGGATATAATATGTATTTCCATAAGATAGATTTAGAAAACATGTAATGAATTTGAATGAGATTCAGTGGAAGAAATAATCGACAAGATTCCATCTCAATACGACGAAGAATTTCAAAAAAAATTGCATTGTCACTATAATAAAATTTCAATTGAAAACAAAAAATTAACAATTGCATATTTTCATTATGGGAAATACACATCTATAGAGGGGTCAATAAAACTTCTTCTTAAAAATCAGGAAATTAAAAGGTTAATATCACCACATAATAATGATTATGATTAATGAAACATTAGCATAAACTTAAAACATGGAAATGAAAGATAAAGATAACTATAAGATTCTATGTGAGAATGGTAGATAACTTGGTCATTATAATGTTAATGACCAAAAAACCATAGAAAAAATATGTTTGAAAAATGTTGTTAATATCGTCATAATTTATGATAATATTATAAAATTTTAATTCAAAATCATTTGAGAAGATATTATTACTTAATTTTTCATCTCATAAAAACAAGATCATTCCTTGGTTGTGTCCTGATCAATTTTTTCTTCATTCCTTACGATAAGGAATGAATTTTAAAATGTAGTGCATGTATAACTAGTTGATGATAAGATCATTAATGAGATGGCATGTCATTCTTTCAATTTCTTGTATCATAACAAAATGTTTTTCAAAGTATATTCAATTTGCATAACTCATCATATAGTTAAGTAATAAATTAAACTCTAAAACATCTTATAATGTTCAACATAAATAATTTAATAAATGTTTACCCTTATAAACCTCGGAAAAAATTAAAATCCCAAACATTTGAATGAAGGTCACTATGCTTCCAAAATCATATTATCATTAATACCCCAAAAAACATGACATAACTCATAATTTTCACATGATGAACAAGTTAATATCTCCTTCATTTCTTCTCTTGAGAAATGAAATAAATTGAATTACCAAAAATAACATATGAAAACATGAATTCATTCAAAAATTAAATCTATACACATAACATAACTACAAAAATTCTATAAAATCAATCCACAAATGACATTTTGATTAAATTACTAATCAGTTAAAAGGTTAGAAATACAATCAAATATATTTTATCATAATAAAAAATATCATTATTTTATTATTATATCCTCATCATGAACATATTAAGGGTTATCTTTACCTTAATTATGTATTCATTAAAGTAATCATATTAATGGGAAATCACATTTCCATCCCATAAATATTATTCAACATATCCTTTTATATCATTAAGAAAACAGTACAATGGACAAATCCTTATATTTTTCATTATTCCACAGTATAATAAACATACTTCCACAGAAATACTCTTGATTTTTGATACATAAACACTCATTTAATCAGCGACGTAAATTTCATACTCAATAATGTGAATAATTATCAAATGATATTTTCAGTTTTATTTGGTCTTAATAGTTACATATATTGATCATCATTTTAACCCCTATATTCGGGAATTGATTATCATTATTTTCATTTTTCTTACAGTAGATGCATTATTGTGTTGGGATCGATTCTATGAACCTTTCACATAATTATAATCATTATCTATCATCATCCCATCATACTGGAACAGAATTTCATGATGAATTTTTTTCTGACATTTAAAAGATTTAGTAGTAACCTTAGGTCAATTTCATTCATGATTCTTTGCACATATTGAGCATAAATGAAAAATTTTCTTCTTTTCAACATGGGTTTTATAATTTCTATTTAATTCTATTTTTCTTTTCTTATCAAACACATTTTATTGATGGGTTACTCCAATTTCCTTATCCACCATGAGAGTATACCAATCAATTTCTTCATGGATACTAAAGTCTCTTATAGATAATTCCCTTCGATGAATTTGTTCTAAAACCCCATAGAATAAATCAATTTTACATTCATGGTTGACGATTAAATTAGAGGCATACCTTGCAGGTCTTGTAAAGTTTTCACCATATGTACTGATGGATTCATTATCCATTATATCCATCTCATGAAATTATTTCTCCATATTTGTAAATAAAATACAAGGGAAGTACATTCTTGAGGAATATATCATTAAAATAATCCCATTACATTATATAAATTTCATCTTTATACCTTATATTCTCAATACAATTCCACCATTGATCTACTTCACCTACAAGATGATAAACACCTTTGATATCTTTTTAAGGTATTAATCATTGAATTATAGAAGATATTTTATCAATGGTGTTTATTTTTTTCTACTAGTAGATCATATGTCCCACTAGAAGAAGGTGAATGCTTCCTCTTGAAGGCTCAGTATAATGTTATTCCCTTCATTTCTAATTTGGTAGTCCAGTATGATTTATGGATTGTGTAAATTTAGAAATAATATTTTTCACTCTAGCTCCCATAAAATTTCATTGTCTTGGAGTACTATAATTGAATTAAATAGGGAATTAATCATTAGAACAGTTCCATTGGGTTTTATCAATTTACTAAACCAAAAAATTGGGTGAGTAACACTTATCATAATGGGAAAACAACACATTCAATGGAAAATAAATATATAATATCAATCCATGAAACCATAGGTTTAATCCTAGGTTAATCATGATTGTTACCAAAACTCTAAGGTTGTAACCTAGACTTATACATAGGGTTATTACTAAGGTTTTATCATACTAGTGATATAAGGTTAAATAAACCTTTTCTCTGAAACCAACTATCATGGACCTATAGTTTTATACATAGATATTACATCTAAATAGGCGAAATTTAATTACATATCAAAACCACACCACAGTCGTATGGTTTTAGTGTATTTGGAACCTTGAAAGAAAAAACAACTAGTTCAAAAAATATTTCTTTATCTATTGATTATTCCATGATAACTAGAACCATTTTTACATATAAAAACAAATAACTTTCTCTATATCCTATGTAAAATAAAAATATGAAAATGATGATATCAGATGCTCAATAAGGGTTAGAAAGGGAAATATGAATCATAACATAAACATAAGGGTATTAGAATATGGACATAACATTTAAAAATCATAAACTTCATACCAAAGACCATATTATTGAGTCATATAATAAATCATAAAAAAATATATAATTCATGAATTAAAAAATAATAACATCGGCATAAAACTTTTAATTTTAAAAAACACATCAGAATAGAATTTTTTTCATTAGTATTAAATGATATTTTCCAATACTATAACAGTTGATGGGTTTAATCCCAAATCTATTATAGTATTCAAGGTTAAATCTGAGAACTATTATGGATGACAATGTCATTTACTGAATTGGTTCCACTTCCCTTTCCAGTCATGTCTGAACTAAGATCAATAGATGTTCCAACTATGTCTATTTCATGAGATATAATAAAATTACCCAATTAAATAGAGGGATATACAGTTCCAAAAAATAAAATAATGAAAAACATATATATTTGTTCCAAAAGTACATAAATCATCCATAATATAAGAACACATGAAAATAAATATGTTTCGTAAACATTTAATCATAGCACAACCCAAATTAAATAAATAGGTTTTATAAATATCAATCAATAATAAACATATAACAACTATAAAAAGTATAATTATAATTTATTTGAGATATATCCCTAGTAAATTTTAATCAACATAAATTAATTTCATATTATATGGAAACTAATTTAGATTGATCAGATAAAATAATTCATGAGGAAAATAAAAATTCTGTTTCGATAAATTTTTTTTATAATTCATTAAAAATATAGAAGTAAATATTTTCATTGAAAATTAAATTGTGATCATATAAAAAATTGTTTAAGGAATTCATAAATCATGGTGGTGAGAGAAACTATTCTTTCTATAGATGATAAAAAACAAATTCTTTTAATATATATTTCTAAAAATTCATAATGATCGTTGCTCAAAAAACTACCAAATAATCCATTTAAACATTCTGCAAAAAGTAAAAAAAATGACTTTAAAAAATTATAAGAGAATAGTAATTATATTTTTAGAAATAATTTATAGAAAACATTGGTATAAATGAAAAATTTTGTTTTAAGGTAAACAATAAGAATATGTTTTTTATTATAAAATCATTTTTAAATATAATATCATTGTAGTGAGGACTAACAAAATTAATTGATTATTTTAATTTTATAAAAATAAACATAAAAAGTTGAAATAAAACATATGATAACAAAAATTATTTCTTCACATGATCATATCAGGACATAATGAATGAGGTTGATGGTTATCCTAATAAATGGAAATTGGGTTAAGAATTCACATACCACTTTTTAATTAAACAAATCGTATATTATATAAAAGTAATAATTTTCAAATTGAATATTGAATACCATTAATAAAATGACATTCATGATATGATAAATAAAATTTCAGTTTATATATACATCACAAGAAATAAATAAGTGGAGAATAAGGTATATTTCACACAAAAGTAAAAATGCGATGAGAAACTGTAACCTCAATATTCCCTTTAGTTTTGCACACTTGAACCTCATATATAATTGTATAATTAATGTTATTAATTCAATAAAAATATATTAATTTTTATAAAACCATATATTATATATTTGACAATGCATACCAACCATTAATTATGAATATTTTATGATTTACATTTTTTCATATGAGATAATTTAATGATATTCATAATCGGTCCATTTCTATATAATAATGGATTTTATTAATGATAGGAAATAAAACAAAATAATTGTATTAAAATATAATTAATTCACATATAAATGTTTAAATGGTACTATGTGTATTCTTTATTTCATGTATGAGTATGATTCATTTGATAATATGATGTTTAGTTTCATTTTATAGTTTTCAGGACCATTTAAACCTCATTTTGATTTATTTATCATTATGTATATACATTAGTTCCAAAACATGAAATAGGTTATAAAATTATTAATAGAATATTATTTATAGATATTAATATTTTTATGAAAATCCATTAATTTGGTAATTAAAAACAAACATATTCATTACTTTTAGAGGTAATTAGCCAACATATTTTGGGCAATGGTTTCATTTCATTGAATAAAAATAGTTAATAATGTCGATGGATACAATATATTACAATATAAAAAATCATTAATGTATTTAAAAGATTCTATAATTATTATTTCCTCTAATATGAATGATTTTATGGAATAAATAGAAGAAGATCATAAATTATGTGAGGTAGTTTGAGAAAATTACTCATTGAATATCACTCCTTTGAGAGACTATAGAGGACCTTGGAATTGGTATTTTCTTGATACAGGAAGCACTATAATATTGGGAGAGTGAAAAAGAGTGTGTTTAAAAGATATTTTATAAGCTTCAAATATTTTTAGAGGAAGTTCAGTGGGTGAATATTATTATTTATACTTTTGGAGATGTGAGTTAACTGATTAAAATTTTAATTATTTTTATATTTAAAATGAACCACATTGAAAGAGAATTTATTTACAAGAATTTGGCTGGAAAATAATAATTTATATGATTTTTATGATTGATAAATACCTCAAAAAATAATTACATTTTGTAGTTTTGAGGTATTTTATGCCTTTAACCTTTTAACTTAGACACCTTTCATTTTATTACAAGTGGTGCAGTAAATAATTTTTTTATCACGTTAAATTTTTGATAAATAAATTTTAAAATAAAATTACACAACTTTTGTAAATTATTATTTCAAATATGAAATCATTTTCAAAAAATTAATATCATATATTTTTTTAAATTATATAAAAATTAATCCTACATACTTAATAAGAATGTGACTTTGTAAAGTGAAAATTTTCAAAAAAATATAAAAAATTTTATATCAAATTTCAATGTGAAATTGATTAAAATGTACTAAATATTATTTATTGAAATTTAATTTAAATAATTATAGTTCTAAAAAATAAAAATTAATTTATCTATATAAAAAACATATTTTAAAAAATAGATTTCAATTACAACTTTGTTTTTTTTACACTATTCACTAATAAATTAAACTTTTATTAAGAAATTAAATATTTAACCCGATGATAAATTTGATATTAAAAATTAAAAATAGGAGTTTATTTTTTGTAATTATTTTATAACAGTTTCAAAATTTATTTTTAAATAATGTGTACCATTTATAGGTGGTAAAATTGCCATTTAGAAAAATATTAATTTTTATTATTAAAATTGGATTTATTATTATCACAAGCCTATCGAACTTATTGGATGAATTTAAAAACCATTTATTAGATACTAAACATATTAATTTCAATAATATATTTCACTAATTATTTTTAATTATTGATATAAAATTAAATTGTATTCATAATATTTCTTTAAAAAAATCATTATGTTCAATTGATTTTTGTTTTCATTTCAACTAAATTGGTTACTAATGAATTCATTTAATAAAAATGGGTAAAATATATTTTCCTAATTAAGTTATTCATATTCATTTGCATCATTCCAGTCTCTAGGTAATAAATAACTCAATTAAATAATAATATTTTGGAGTTAAATTAAGCTTGGTGATTTGTGAAAAGTATAAAATTGAAGATGTTAAATTTAGTTTAAAAAACAACATTGGAAAAAATTTGGGGTTTTTAAAGATTATCTCCCTCTTCATGGATTTTAGAATACTAAAGTCACATTTTTTTATTATATAATTTCATATATGAACCAATTATCCCAATTGAAATGTTTATGTCTTGGATATAATTTTATTTAAAAAATAATGAGTGATTTATATTTCCGAATTATATATTTATCCTTGTAATATTCTCTTAAGAGTTATGGATTCCAAAATGGTTTTGTAATTTCAGGGTCTATTATATGTTCGATGTCACAGAAACACTCTATAATGTTTTATGTGATGGAATATTATCAAGATTAAGGATATCTAAGGAGTAATTTCTGGAATTAAATCCATTTGAATCTGTAAATTTTTTTAGTGAATAAATTATTAGAGTATGAATTTATTTTTTAGAAATATGATTATATGTATAGTTAACCCTCATATTTTATCTTATTTGTTGTTGAGATAATTATGGGTTATTAGAATTTTGGTATACTAGGATTATTTTAATATAATTTTGAAAAACAATAAACTGTAGGTCGGGAGATAACCTATCACATACCACAAGGCCACAGGTCTTGAACCCAAAAATAAATAGTGAAAAATGGTATATTGCCTACCATAAGACTATATTAAATTGTATTTATTCAGTCAACATTGAGTTGTATATTGATGATTTTGTTTCAAAAAATCAGTATGTTAATAATTTAATGTTAGGAAATAAATGAATAAGGGGTTTTTATATCCATTATCCATATAAGAATAGAAATGGGAAAACCTCACCATGAATTTGGTCATTGGAATTTCCAAAGTGTCTAAGTAGAATTTTTTATATGGGTTGTAATAAATTTCCTTATAGTTTTAACAAACATTAAATCTATCAAATAATAAATCATCCATGATATGATTGCTGAAATATATATTAAGGAAGTGGTACTGTTTCATTTTTTTCAACAGAATATTATATCTGATTGTGATTTTAGTTTCACCAAAATGATCCGTTGAAGTATATTGAAAGGCCATTAATAAATGTTGAGATTTAGTACTATGTATCATCCACATATATATGTTATCTATCAGAGAATAATTAAAACATTATAGTATATATTGAGATCTTATTATATATATTTCCAAGGTGGTTGTGATCAACAACTTACTCTATTTGTGTTTTCTTACAATAATAGTTTTCACTAAAGAATTCAGATACATTCTTATGAGGCACTATACAGATATCATTGAAACAAATGTATAGTAATGAAGATATATATGGAAATATATGGGACTTAATCTACGTAAATAAATGGTATAGCATGTGAGATCTAATCAGATACACCTATTGGTAGCACAATGTTGAAACAAAAGTTATTCAGAAAATCATTGATGTGATCTAGAATTTGATGTTGGTGAAAAGGTTATAAAAAAAATTATTGGTAGGTGGTAATTTAATTTTTTATGATTGTAAAATAATCACTATTTATAAATGTAACATTGAAATTATTTATTTTATCAGGATAATAGTATATCATTTGGTGCTTCCAGTAATCCTCTCTCAGTTTCATGATTTGTTCCATTTATATTTCTTGAGGAAGTACCTACATGATCCATAATATGTATTGAACTCATAGGTCCTACCCATGGATAATGAACTAACTTATGTTGAGAAACTAGTGAAAATTATAGATCATATAGATAAGGTTTTATGAAACAATACCAATGACCGAGTCAAGGTTTTTTTGGTGAAACAACGTGATTTAGGAAGCTATGTGGGAACCTGAGAATGAGATGATGCCAAAGTATCCTTATTTATTTATATCATAGTGATAAATTTAATAGTATAAATTTATTTTAATGTTGGTAGAATGTAAAAACCTGAGTTTGTATGAAATATATTTTTGAAATTTAATTTGAATTCAATGATTGCATATGTTACACACAACACCGTGTTTAACGAACCACAATATGCTATTAACATTATTATAGAAAAATACTATTATAATGTATTCTTTAAAATTTTTAGTTTAAAAAAGATTATTTATAAAATAAATGATAATATATTTATTTAAAGTTCACATATAAATATAAAAGTTTTAATTTTTGGGTAACGTCTTTATAATCTACGAAAATACAATTTTCTCAAAAAATTATTTTTCTCAGATCATTTTAAAAAATAATATAATTTATTTTTTACCCACATAAAAAATTAATTTAAAAAACATTTAATGTAATTTTTGAAATAAAAATTTTAAAATTATATTACTTTTATTTCTTGATCTTTTTCTAAAAATAATAACTGATTAACGAATCGTAAAAAATATTGGTTTTTATTGAAAAATATTTTTAAAATAAAAGAATTTTTTTTTTATTTTTTTTTGTTTTAAAGTGTAAAATTTTCTCAATTATAATATAATTGATCCAATATAGTTCTTGTAATGAATTTCATATTAAATTTCTAAATAATTTTATTTGAAACGTATTAAAATATTCTCTCTGGAAAACCGTTTTTTCATCGCATCTACAAGTAAAATTTTAAATTTAATTTTTACGCTAATATGAATTGAATTTTAATGAAATGTATTAAATACTTGGAATAAAAATAATTCATATTATATTATAACATTATTGTAATTTTTCCCAAATTAATAGTAAAAATAAGAGAAATTAATTATCATAGATAATGTTAAAAAGGTTTTTCCAATTGGTTAATGTAAAATGATATGGGATAAAATGACCTTGAAAATTTAAAAAAACCTATTTTATGGAAATATTAAGACCTTATAATCTATAATTCTTGATATTGACCGATGTTTTTTGATATTTCAATTGAAAAATGTGTGTACACATTATTTTGGAAAAACATTCTCTATGTTTCCTATCCCATCTTATAAAAGTGGGCCTCCTCCCCTCACCTCTAAAAACATCCAAAACACATGTTTTTCATCAAATACCTCAACTAATATCATTCTTAACTCAATGAAAAATTAATATAGTCCTTGTTTGTAACATTAATCCATCATATAATTGCTTTTTGTGTAAATATAAAAAGGAAGTCTAATGAAAGAGTAATATTATTAATTTTTTGTTTTTTGTTTTTTTTCTTCCCTCAAAAAATTATAATCATATTAAAATATGATAATATAATTAAATTAATATATAAACTATAATTACATGTTGTTATATGAATTTAATGACCTAAATATATATTCCCTTCCATCAACTGGGAAATGAAATTGTCGATCGTGTGTATCGTTTATTACCACCTCATGAATCGATGGTATACATTTTCGAACACCAACTGTCATAAATGGGAAAAATATGGATTTAATTCTTATATATTATATTTTTGATATTATTATTCTTATTTAATAAAAATATGAAATATTTTTTCTTACATTACATTCCTTGGAAATATGACAATGTAGATCATGTTTACGGTGGACTACCACCTCACGAAACAATGTGATTTTTTCTTCACTTACGTTTTACATGAAAGGTATTGAGGATATATTTATATAATATATGTAATATATATGAATTACTATGGAATATATAAATGTTATATATTAATTATCTTCCTTTTTATCCATAATTTTGGGAAATTAGAAACAACGTTCATTCAAACATACGACATGTTGTCTCCATGTAACAGTGTATTTCATTTTCTATCAATAACTTTTATGATTTTGTATAAATAAATATATAATGAATATATATTGTATATATATTCAATGGATGACATTCTGGATATGATGGAACCATTGTCAATTAAAAAGTATAGAAATTACCAGACAAAAAAATACATGAAAAACAAAGCTTATATTACTCAAAACAAGACTTCAACAAGGTATTGTTAATAAAAGGGTAATAAAATTATATTTGTAAATAATATATGATATGATACATATAATTATAGATTTTTAATAGATTTATAATGTACTTATATTTATTATACATTAGGTTCAAACATGTGAGATTTCATCTGATACTAATGGTATAGGATTTAGTCTCTATTTGTCATCTTTGGGACATATATTAAGTTATGCACCTATATTCTTTTATGAGCTACACATATAGAACATTTTATATTTAATATCATGAGTTTATCTATTCAAATGATATTATATGTCTTATTTAATGATATTATTCCATTGTGTTTTTGATTCAATGTTACCAAATTGGAAGGGGTTCTATGATACAATCACATCATTTATAGAGATTGTTTATGTTTAAACATCAAATTTAGAGATCATAAAAACTAACTCTTAAGGAAAACATTAATTTTATTATAATTTTATTATTTATTGAGATTAAATTTGTTCCCCAACATTTTTCTCTATTTATGTAGTTAATTTTCCAAAAATAATATTTTTAAAGAAAAATCACATTATTACATTATTTTGTAGAAAACCATTTTTCATCCATAACAATGTTTTATAAAAAAATTTCATGAATGATTTAATATTATACTATGAGTGTGTAAATTCTCGATTAACCTATATTAAATTTTTTAAAAATTTGTTTGAAATGAATCTTTCTTTTTATTATACATATATGTCTAATTTATATTTTACATTGAGTTTCAAAGGAATTTTTATTTTACCCCCTATGGAATGAATGATATTTCCCAAAACCATGTATGATCAATTTTTTAATGATTACTTAAATTTTTACAATGTTATTTAGAAAATTCATTCCCTTAAAATTTGGATTTTTCTAAATGTTAAAATAATTATTTCAAGGGAAAGGGTATTTTCCATAAGAAAATTTCCATGGGATATTTAAAAATAAGGATAGATGTAATATGGAATCATTTTATGTTACATAATCTTTATTGGGTATATAATACATTATACCATCCATATTCTTTCTCTAGATGTTATATGATTATGATAATATGTTTTTTATGAAATCCATTTCATTTCATGGATTATGATATAATAATAGTGTTTTGAAGACTATTTCTTTTTTTGGGTTCTAATATGATAAATATTTTATGAATATCATTTATATTCCGGGAATCCAAAATGATAAATGGTTTATGATATTTTGGAACACAATTGTATAGACTAGGTTATTGGTGGGACAAATATCTACCTCCAATTTATTTTGAAATGGTTAAGGTTATTTGAGCTCAATGGGAGAATGTGAGGTTAACACAATCCCAATAGAGGGTACGCTAGTGGTTATATAAACTCAAATAGTGGGTACACTGGAGGTTATCGAAATCCCAATGTTGGTAGATAGGTAATTATATATAGCCAAAAATGTTATGAATGTCATGAAGGTTAGCTGTGACATGATGTTTTCTATGGTTACATGTACCCCTCAACTCTATATATTGTTAAAATGTTAGGCTCTTGTGGAATATGTTGTTTTACTCTTTTATGAGTCATGTCTTATGAATTGAAATGATATATGAAATAACTCATTTTTTTTATCATTGATATGTATGTAATGGTTTTCAAATGTTAATATCATATTCTCATACACTTATTCTCACCTTATTCATATCGATCATTCCTATCACCCTTTTTACCCTTAATATTCATATAATATCACTCATCATTATGTTATCATCCCCTAGGTATGATGAAAGGTTTTATGTATTATATGTATAAGGAGGGTGATACATATGAATAAATTAGTGGGAGAATGTTCAATTCACCTATGAACCTAGTGTTTATGTCTCCAAATTTCCAAATTAACTATACCAAAATGAATTTTATATGTATCATTATGTGATATAATTTATATTTTTCTAAAAATATTTTTTAATTTTTATGATAATGTTTGGCCTTTAGAACTACATATTATTGTTTTACAACTAATTTTATTGCATCAAACCCACATAGAATTCACAACCTATGTTGACAATTTAGGAAACCTTCAAATATAAAGATGAGATTTTCATAATAGTGAATTCTAAAAAAATGGAGAATAAATTAAGAAGATTAATTATAGAAAATTCTAAAATATAATACATTATTATCACTCATAGATTATGATTTAAAAATATTTGAAGGAAGAGCTATCTAAGGGTTGAGATAATATTTTTGTGAAGATAATCTATGGCATGATGACACTTGTGGTGCAAGTAAAATAGGTTGGATATTCCCACCATACATTGGTGATAAGAATCATAAATGAGTTGAAACATATGAAAAAAGGATTGGATGAAATAATTCAGAGAGTAGATCATGGTAACTCACAAAACTGATGCTAGATGGGAATATAAAATAATGAGAACCAGATCATGGTGTATTATTTGTGGTTTTCTGGAGAACTCTTCAAATCATAAAAAATTAAGTAGGCGAAAAGATGTTGATTATATGACTATGAGAGAAAGGAATACTAAAATTTATTTTCTATCACCATAGTTTTTTAATGCAATTCAATGGTATTATTTAATCATATATTATTCTGCATGTCATATGAAATGGATAAGAGGATGAGCATATTATATAGAAGTTATACGATATTCTATGAATTTTCCTCATCAAAAATTTGATGAAATTTGATGGTTTTGATTTCATGAAGTGTAAAATGATAAAATAAGGAATGATCCATTTGAATCTTCAATAGTAAATATTTGATAATAAATTCTAGTGTTTTTTAATAAGTATATAAAATCAGAGATTTAGTAATCTATTATAAATTTCAGATCATTTATTTCCAAAGATTAAGAACATTAATTATTTAAAATAATAATGATACAATTCACACTATTACTATTTAAATATATAACTAATTCTATCAATGAATATTTTTTAGATGTATATTGAGGGGACCCTTACACACTATGTATAAAAATTTTGAGATCTTGATGCTTTCATGTATTAGATAGAGAATTTGAGTATGAAGTCGGGATATAATTTGGTGGGGAATAACACTAACTTCTTATATGTTCATAATGAAGTTAAAGAACCATACCATTCATGATATGGGGAGTTAGACTGGTAGTTCTGATAATAATTATTAGCTACTGACATTTTTAATGTTGTACATGAGGGGTAAATATCATATATTATCATAGATAAGGATCATATCATCTAGCGTAGAATCAACCAAGAGTTGTTCAAGGTAATTATAACTTTAGATTAAAATTGAATTTAATAATTGTGATTGGGTTGTATGAATAGTTACTTATTATTGGGTCATATAACTGATTATTATGGGAGGATTTTTAGTTTGGGAATATAACCAATCATGATAGTAGAGTTATTGACATGGTTGTATAACTAGAAATGATTTGTGGAATGAAAAATGGTGTCTATGAATAGTATCTACCCAATATTATTGATTGGGTAGTATAAAAAATATAAATATTCTATAACTAAGGATCCATTTTCATTGATAGCATGATTATAATAGAGAACCCATTGGTTGGGGTGTCTAACCAACTTAACTAAGAAGTATTATTTTATGTATAACCTTATATATATTTTTTGATGATATATATCTATATTTAATACAGACAATGTGAGGATATTATATAAATTTTGAGAGGATTTGGGATATAACCATATATATATGTTGATGTTAAGAAGGGAAAGGTTTAATAAAATGAAAAAGAGATCAGTTATTCATCCCCTCCTACTCTAAGTGATCTATTTGTAATAGGTATTTTCAATTTGAATCATTTACAAGGTACCCTATGAAGATATGGGTATTTTAATAGATATGGATAATTTTAACCAATTCAATATTAGGGGTGTTCCCATATTCTATGAGGTGAATTATCACAACAAAAATAATATGATTAAATTATACCTCTAATCAATCATCCTTTATGTGATAGATATAATGAAATCATGTTTCATCCCATTACTAATGGAGATTATATATGTCTTGATGATAACAGAAATATGGTGTTATATATATTGGGTCAAAATTTCATTTTTATGGAACTATCCTAAATGGTCAAAAAAAGTTCATGGTTCTACAAGCTATTAATGTGCTCTAGGAAAATTTGAGAAGTAGTTTTGAAGGACATATCAATTTGAAGGAACCCAATATATCAATTTTTAGTATCTAGTTAGAGGGAATCAATTTTATTGATAATATCTTTATTTAATCCTATTTTACATTATTGAATGATATTATTAGAAATATTTTTTATTTTGGTGATATTATTTATAATTCCGTCGTTACAAAAATTCCAATGAGGGAATTTTCCAAAATAATTTTATGTAATGGTTTCCAATTTATAAGATCAATAAGACCTTTAATTTCATGTAATTTACAATATAATCCTACCCTATGAGATTTTGAAATTTATATCTTTCCAAGAGAATGGAATATAAGTTGTGGCCAATTAAGTAATGAGAAAAATAAAATCCAATGATGATAAAGAATTAAAATCAAGTAATTATGATGAGGACAATGATAATGAATAATTATATATGATTATTGATCTTATTTTAACGATATTTAGTAATGTAAAGTGGAATTGAAAATAAAAATTTTCCAAATATATATAATATTTAAGGTATGGGGAACATTTCCTTTCACTACCCAAAGAACAAGCCCACTATTTCATTGCTAGAAGAGAAAAAAACAACTATAATAAAAAGGGAAAGAGAAAAAATAAGAGGACTAAAAATAGTAATAGGAACATATATTTAAATAAAATTCCTTTCTCATTTTGATAATATACTTGATTCACCAAGGAGTGATTGGAAATTATATTGAAAGTTATAAATTTTGTGGTAGCAAAAAAAGATTTCAATGTTTTTCTATAAATTGAAAACAAATCAAGGAGGAGAGGAAAAATCATTATAATGATAAAAAGAACATAAATAATTAAAATGAAGTGTATTTTAGAATGTAATTGATATAAATTCAGAAGATAAATGGAAAAAATTAATAAACACTGAGTAAAAGAATTTTGAAAATAATAATTATGGGAATCTTACATTGAAAAAGGATGACATATCTAACACACAAAAATATATATAGACGCACAGTATGAAAAAAATGATGATAAGGGAGGACCTCAGCAACGAAATTTATGTTAAAGGTGATTATTCTAAGTAAAAAGAGAATAATTACTCTAATTGATATGGTAAATATACTTTTGATTAATCTCATAATAAATATTCTAGTTTTATATGTCATGGTAACAAAAATCAACTAGGATCTATTTGTAAAATAGTACTGTCTAGGGGAAATATTCCACAAAATTATATTATTAAAATGTTCTATGAAAAAAATCCTCCTAGGAAAAATATGGATCAAAATTAAGAAGCATATCCCCACAAAAAAAAACATGACAAGTTTATCCTCAAAATTAATGATCATATTTCATATGCTTTTAATGGAGTTGTGGGTTTTGAAAAAGTAACAAACTATTATATTTTATTATTTATTTTATTTTAAAAAAGTTGATATAATTAAGGAGAGTTTTTAAATAAAATTAGGAAAATATTTAAATAAGATGAAATATAGTTTTAGGAATACATAAAATATTGTCACCTAAAATATTCTTCGGTTAATTGAAGAAGGATGTGAATGATGTTAGCTAGAAGGTCTAAAAGATGAGGAATGCATGACTATAATGCATATATATGTTTTCTATGATGTTAAATTGATATCATGTACATCTATGTCTATCAGGACACCATTTGATAAACCTAAAAAATATGAGTAGGTTAAGAGTGATTGTATAGAAATTTGGAAAGATCAATTGGATATGGAAATGGAAATGGAGAATGTAGTAATGGATTCTATATATAAAGGAAAATAATTCATGGAAAATAAAAAATTTAAGATTCAGGATAATATAAACATTGGTACATATTTTAATGTTCATGAAAAGTTTTTTAAATATACTGGTAATTGTGGGAATGACAGAAAAGGATTATGAAAATCGTACAATCCAAAAATCAATCACGAAAAGGAGTACTTAATGAAATGTAAATGATATTTTTTTTGACTTTGGTGGGGAAGAAAAATTCTTCCAATAAGGAAAAATTTCAAGAGATGAATACGAGTAATAAATCTATTCGAAATATTAGATGGAAAATAAGTGATGTGGTAGGAAGGGAATGATAGAAGGATTAAAAAACATAAATTGAAAGAACTTCGGAATTTTAGTGTGGGATTAAGACTTTGAAAAACACATTGACATAGATTTCATGTGTAATGTCCACCTAGTATATGAATTATGAATGGAACTAATATTGAGATATACTATATATTTATTATTTTGAGTTCATGTAAGACATATCCTTTATATATATTGTCTATGGAGTCAATGAAAATATTATACATTTTTTTGATTTTATATTCATTGAGGCAGTGTTCAAATATAGAATGTCTGAATATGACGTAGATTTTATCATAGAGTTAATCTATTGATGTAGGGTTTTTGGGTAAGAAAAATTTTAAATAAATGGTAATGAATTATTTTTATATGGAAAAAATATAATTTAAAAAACATTCGAGTACATATGATCGACGTTGAGTTTATAACACATGGCCGAAATTTTTAAACTATTCTTTTGAAAATATGAGATTTTATGAATCCTAAATTTTGCATTAATATAGTATAAATTCAAAATGTTATTTTAATAATGATGTCATGGATCAAATTGCATGATAAAACATGGATGTTTATTTTTATGGAGATAAATGGATTACTGGATAATGGAGGATATATAATTTTTTAGAAAAAATGACACACAACATTCAATTTTGAGGTTCATGTAAAATGGAAGAAAGTTGAGATAACATAATTGTGATGTGAATTTTATACGTTAAGAACACACATGAGAAATGATTAGGTGTATCATTTCATGGATGCTACCATGGTTTCTCATATGGGTGATGTTGGTCGGGAATCTAAATTAGAGAGGACCTTACTAGGGTTCATTCATGGTGGTTGTTTTGAGGTGTATATGGATCATAATAGTTTTATCATATAACCTGGTGTGGATAATTTTACTTTATGAAAAGAAAGGATTGTATAAATTTCAGATCATCATTTTTTTAATTTTTATAATATTTCATTAGTGTATGACTTTTGTAATTTCATATGAAATGGATTATTAACAGAGAACATTACTTAGAAGTAATATAGTCTCCATAGTATTTTCAGAATACAAAAATAAATAGAAATTAATGTTGTAGAATTTTTGGAGAACGAAATATTGAATCAAGACCAATCATTCAATATATTATAATAATTAATGGATATTAAATGAAGTTTTAATGTGGAACTACTATTAGAAAAAACTTAAATGATTCTAAATGAGTTGGTTTCCTTCATCCTAAGGTTAAGGAGTTTTAATATTTCAAATATTGAAGATAATATTCAAAATATAATTTTTTTGATATTATACTACATGTATCAATGAATTTTTTCTTCAATAATATAGATTGATCTCATGAATAGTGTTATAAAGAATGCAGAGAGCCTAAAATATTAAAAACATCTCGAGAGAAGAGGATATTAATTATTGGATATTTTTTCCAATGATAAACACATAATTACCAGTAATTTTAAAGGAATATTAATACTTATATCATTAAGGAAATTGATTTAGTTTCAAAACCCATATCACTTACCACCATTTCAATCTTTTAATGTCCCTAATGTTGTATATGGAAAATCAAATCCAATACAATCATTAATAAATATTATATCAATTGGTGTAGAAGAATGCCGATGATTTTGGAGATCATTCTACCTTTGTATCCACTATAAAATGATTATTAGTGACTGTGGAGTGTAACTAGTTACTGATAATTTGGGTGTATAATCGATTAAGGGTGATGATTCATGGTTGTGGTGTATATAAAATTTTGTAAGAAGAGTTTATGGATCTACTGTATAACATGACATGAGTGGAGGATGAACTATTGTGGCATGTAACAATTCACATCTATTTATTGGTTTTTGGGGAATATAACCAACCACTCACTTATCTAACTCTACAACCATTGGAGTTTAAAATGAATGTATATTAAATAGACTATAGGATGGGGGTCTGACCAACTATGACAATGAGTTTGATTTTTTTGAAAAACCATATAAGTCATTTTTTTTTGAATATGTCTTTATATTTACTAAAAATTATTTGAGGCCAACCTATTGTATTAAAAAAATTTATGATTTATTATACATATAGATTTATGTAAAAAATAGAAAATTTCATAAAAAAAATGATATTGCTAATTAAACCTATCCACCTCCCATTGATCCATCTTATACTAGAAAAATAAAACACCTCAAATTAATTTATTATATCAATGAATTATTTTTCACAAAAACATTCAACATTTATAGTAAAAATAATATCATCTGTATAATAAATTATAATCAAATATCTCATTTCATTTTTTTTGATGTAGATAGAGTTTTCCACTCTACCTTTATTGAATTTTAACATCTAGAAGATAGTACCGAACATAGAATTTGATTTTTAAGTACTTTTTATCCCACATATAGCCTTCTTTAACACACACACACACACACACACACACACAAATATATATATCCTTCATGTTCTCCGATAAAGAAAATTTTGGGTTTCTCAATGCACACATCCTTTTTAAACACACCAATGAGGAATAAAAATATAACTTCCATTTTTAAAATATATTATTTCCCAAGATCCAAAGTATAGAAAAATATCTTTATGGTCTCAATCCAAGATACAAATCTCATTTTCACATAAAAATAAATTAATTCACGATGTCGGTAACCAATTCACACTATATATTCCTTATTTATTACAACTTATCATATTTTATTCTTCTTTTTATGAATCACCAACTTTGTTTCAATAAAATTATTATTTACTATATTAGTTTCAAAATATATTGTTTCATTATTCTGTATATAATTTAATTTTAGGTTCATAGAATAAATTCCCTCTTGATTCTTCGAAGCCTATTTTAAATCTCTTGTTTAATCATAAGCAAAAAATGAGGTGTGTGTTATTGTAATCCTTGTATTTCTAGCACATGAGTCTCTGTCCCATTAGTGAGGACTCAACAAGTGCATCCAAGAGAATCGAAATTAAAACCATGCAGATGGATTTATTACTAAGAAATTGTAGTAGTTACTGTTGTAGTTACTATTTGATATTTTAGTAGTCAGAACTATTCACCTGTTTGGGCCTTCAGTCTACTAGTTTGGTCATTGGAACCATCAAGGCCTTCAGGCCACCTCACGGACTTCGGATGACATGATCAACGACGTTTCTCCAGACAAACTGTACATAAAAAGAGCATCAACCATGGAGGATTCAGAGCAGGAACACTCTCAATAGAAGAACCGATGGATTTAGAAGAATTAGAGTGTGTGGAAATGCCATTGGGTCAAGTCTATGATTTCATGGGAATCTTAGCAGGATGGCCTAGAGAAGGTGGAGAGATATCATCACGATGTAGATAATGGGAAGGATCAGTTCTTTGTTGTTATAGTCTAGATTAATTCTATGATACCTTCAGGTAATATAATGAATCATAAGACTATGGTCCATGTAATTTCTATGACTATAGGCCTTATGTGGGTTCCCCCTTATCCCTTTAAAGGAGAGTTATCAAAAATAAATATGTAAAATAAGAACTCCAGTCCATTCATGTTTGTATTTCTAGATTGAGCCTACATTCCATGTTATATATTGATATTTTAGAAGATCATATACACTGAAATAATTATTTGAGATATAAATAAAATCTATTAATGATTAGAAATTTCTAAATCAACTTAGTCATGTGGCACTTCTTTTGAATTCACAATATCGTCCGAAACAACACTTATTTTGTAATCCACGAAATCTTCATATTGAATTTCAGATCTTCCTTCAGGTTGAGTGATTTCATTCTAAAAATATTGGAAAACAATTAAATTACAATTATCTTCATTTATATATATATATATATATATTAAAAATGGTTCCCTCTTCCATTTGGTGGATTATCAATGAAGATACCATAAACTACCCTATTCTTAAACATGACATGATTTTCACCATTAAATTTTATAATACATTGGTTTCCAAGCACCCTTAAATATTTAAACATCTATGGATTATTATATTACATTTTTTATGCTTTAATATATATATTTGGATTATAATTACCATAGTTTTGAATATATATCACTAATAAATTTTGTTATCTAAAGAATTATTG
The DNA here is from genome assembly GCA_963277665.1 of Viscum album. Taxonomy (NCBI): domain Eukaryota; kingdom Viridiplantae; phylum Streptophyta; class Magnoliopsida; order Santalales; family Viscaceae; genus Viscum; species Viscum album. Next base: position 234,919,759 of record OY728141.1, read on the forward strand.
ATAATTACCATGCTAAATCAACATGGAATGTTCCGTCGCTGCAAAAATTATATTATTCCATTTAGTAACACAATATTTATTTGTTATTGGTGTGGTATGATCATGCATAATACAATTATCCACACTATCCAGATATTATTTGATAAGAAACGACACAAGCTTTCAATACATCTTCAAAAACTAATGAGAATTTTCAGAGACTGTGAAATATTATTTATGTACTATATGAATGTTATATGATAAAAATAATATATAAATTAATTAAAATATCAACAAAATATAAATATTTATTTCTAAAATTCCCAAAAATTTCTTAATTAATGAGCTCCATCAGATGAGATTTCAAAATGTTATTTTTTATGGGTGGATAATTTAAATATTTCCTCCACTAAAAAAAGAAAACGTCAAATTTCTCTCGCATTTAATTTTAGTACCATTGAGATCATCCTCTCCTAAGTTACGATTTCTCATATTATTTTGTCAAATATATAAAATCCTCAAATAATAAATTTTAAATTAATTATTTTAGGTTATATATGTTTAATTTTAGTCATAAAAACCCAAAATAATTTTCCCCCAATTCACTATCCTCTTATAATGACAAATATATGTTTCAACCTCTTCATTAAAAAATCATTTTTATAAAACAATTCTTCAGTACCATCATTAAAAATTTCAGATACACTTAATAAATTATCTTTTATACAATCAATCTATAAAGTGTTCTAAGACATCAACATATCCAATCCAATCACCAATAATCCAAATACTGTGATTTTATGTGACCCAATATTTCCAAATTTACTTATCAATACTTTCAATTAACAATATACATTTATAACTATAAAAATCCAATCATGTTCGATGAAAATTCACTATCCAAAATCCATGGACATTCCCATTTTAATAAATTTTTTTAAAATTCAATAAAAATCATATTCATTACTTATATCATTAGTGTTCTATGATTTTTTTTATTGTAATTTATAATCAATTAGGATGGTAAAAGGATTAGACTTTATTTGGAAAATTGACCTTGATGGTCACATATTCTACACACGTCTCTCAATGGCTTTAATTTATTTTAAACCATTAATTATGAATTTTAATGTTTTAGTAGAATTTTCCATCATTGACTGAGTGGAATTACCCTCAAACCTTGCCTAAAAAAACTTCTATGATAATAAAAATATTAGTACTTAATCCGAAAAATTATTCCCAGGTTTCCTAATCCTCTATAGTTCCATAAATATCCATAAAAAATTATTCCCCTTAAAAACTACTTTATATCTAGTTGTTGAGACATGTAATTCTTCATTCTTTAGATGATAAATTTTCGATCCATTTTTTAGACTAGGATTTTGGGAGACTCTCAAAAATGTTCTCCTCAATCAAAACATATTTCTAGCCTTTTGATAATCATTATTTATGAATCTTTTTATTTCAAGTACATCATCATAGAAATCTAGATTTCTAGGAATCAATTTCTTTGTATAGAAACATTACCGTGGTATGTTATATTCTATCGAATCATACTGGATCATAATAAATATTTTAATTTAATTATCTAAATTTAACAAAAATATCATTATTTTTTTATACTTTACCATTTCAGAAATATTATTCTGTGAGTTTTCTTTAACTTCTTAAATTGTATTTTAAAATAAAGTTGAATACTTATCCAATTCATTTTCAGCATTGATAAAATTTAGTTGTAAAGTATTTTAATATTTTCCATCACATTAACCCACTCATCCATTTCAAAAATTAATGTATTCTCATTAGAATATAACATATTTAAAAATCAATCACTTATATCAACCTTGACTCTTTATCAACATGAACAGAATCATTATACCGTGAAAATTTATTATATTTTCTTCAATTTTTTATAAAATTATTCAAATTCATGATTCTTTAATAATTTTATATAATTTCTTAATATATTAAAAACTACATTTCCATTTCTTCCTCACTTATAGCTCTACTAATTTTTTCACAATTTAATGATTCCTTATCGAATTTAGAAATAACCAGTTTTCTAGAAACTAAAATAGAATACTAAAATATCTCTTCATTATCAACGTGATACATATCCTTATTTTTTAATTAAAATTTTCTATTTTTTGGTTTAGAGATTTTTTTCCCTTTTCCTTTTGAATATAACATTGACTTATAATTTTTTTTCTTTCTTCTTTGAGAAACTCTTCATCCATTCATTTACATTTTCTTAACATATTTCAACATTAATATTAGAAAATTTCCATGAAAATATCCTATAGTTATACATGAGAAATATTTTAGTGGTATATTTTTTGTTAAATTAAAATTCAATAATCTTATAATTCTATAAATGATTAATTATAATTTTTCTAATATTTCTTTAACTACAAAAATATTCAATAGAATATTTTTATTCCATAATTTATTTCCTTTTTCTATTATCTAATTCTGTATACATATAAAAGAAAAGTTCATTTTAATCATTTATCATATTCTTTAATAAACATACCTTCTATTTCTCATACAGGATAATAAGACTATAAACATCAATTAATAGAAGTTTAATAGGATCAAGTCCTTTAGGTGCTAAGAATTTTTCATTAAACATATCTGGAAAAATGTATAGTATCTACATGAAAAATGTATTATTTGACAAATTTCTAGATAAAACTCTAATATTGATTTTAATATAATTAAATCATGTTAAAGATTCATTTAATATATCATATTCATAAACCCTGAGATCTTAATACCCCTATCTCAAAACCTCTAACTTAGCATGTTTTAATTTCATGTTGCATTAATAAATTTTTTATAACTTTTCACATTCATATATTTTTATATTTATTCATTTATATTTTAGATTATTTATATCTATATGTGATGAAAAAAAATTTAAAGTATGTACATCATTTTCCATGTTCATTTGGTAAACTTCTTCCACAACCACATCTCTATTATGTGGAGAAAACCAATTTATTAGAGCCTCTAAAATATCACGATTGACAAAAAAAGATTGGCAAAAGTATAATATTTAAATATATAACAGTTTTAATAAAAAATGGATATCGAGGTTTTTTTTACTGATTTAAAAGAATACATATTTACAGAAAACATTTCGGGATAAAATATTAGGGAATAGAAGAAATTAATAAAATCACTATTCAAAAAACATATCAACATCAAAGGTAACATGAATAATCTTATACAAATCAAAAGGACCCACAATATACGTTGTAATTCACTGAGGTAGGGGATCGATTTGTAAATTAAATTAGTTTTTATATTTATTTTAAAAATAACCTTTTTAACTACTGAAGTGAATACTTGTTCACTATTACACCCACCCATGAAAATAAATAACAGACACAACATATTTTAAAGTTTCTCTACTCAAAATGATAAGTTATTACTTGGAATTCTTGGATTAATACCAAAGATATAATTGACCCTCTAGTATCATAATTATGAATCAATAATGTGCAGGGTTTCTCTACTTAGTCTTATTAAACACAATGAATCATAACTATGTAATGTACACCCACACAAAATAAAACATATATAATCTAATTACATACAATGAAAGTGTCTTAAAATATATTATGATTACATAAAGACATCTTTTATATTCTTATTTACATATTTTCTTCCCATCCAAATTATATTCATCTTCTAAATTCATTAAAAAAAATTTTCTATATTTTCTTTACTGTACTTTATATTTAATATATAATTCTTTTTCCTATTTATAGAATAATAGAAAATATATTTCATTCCCAAAAGCATTCATGGCTATATTAGAATTTTATATTTGAAATCGAACATCCAACTTCTATCACATGATCTTATCTTCTTACTAATTACTCATACCTATCTCTTCATCATGGAAAATATTTCATGGTCATAATGATATGACTTCGGGTATCTCACAATGACTAAACAGATCCTCTAACTAATCATTCTTTTACTGCATGACAGTATTTCTTCACGTTTTGATCTCTTATTCCTTTCTACGATTGGTATTAATGTCATTAAATGGTACCATTAATCACAATGTGATACATTTAATGAAATCAAAACAACCTAGATAATAATATTAATTACTTTTCACCAGTAGAAAAAAATTTAAATCATAGACCACTGGATTTAATCAGTACATAAAAAACATCTTCATGGTGTGATCTTCATTCTCGATCTGTTTAAATCACAATTTACATTTGTGATATTAATCTGTATAAGCACTACATTAACATCAACTTAATAATTCTCCTAATGTTTATTTTACTTTGGGAATTTATTTTTATAAATTTTTTTGTAAGTTTATATAAATATCTATTATGTTATTGGGAACTCAGATATTTGCGTAGTCAAAAATATTTCACATTAAAAGAAATTACTTATGTTACATATATATAATCATATATAAAATGAAAAAAATTACATATCAAACTTATAAATTTTATATTAGAAAGAATAAATATTACATGTAAAAATAAACTCTTCATTTCACTAGTTTCTACTTACCCCTAAAAAAATATTCATTATATATCAATATATTAAATATTACCATTTTTATAAGAATTTTTCCATTTTTCCACTAATGGAGAAAAATATTACATAAAAAATTATATGTAACCATTTATATTAATATATTCTCTATATTTATAACTCTTATATATAAAAAACCATATATAACAAATTAGGTCCTCGAAATTGTTAGTTATTAGCTAACCAAAATAAATATTTACATATCATATTAAGAAAAACCTAATTCTTAAAAAAAACATAGCTTGGTTTTTTCTCTGTTTTTTTACATTTAATCTAACACAATAAATGAATTTTTAAATTTTATTATCTGGTCTAGAAATGACAAAAAAACTCTATATTGTTTTCCATAAAAATAAAAAACCGTTCAAAATACTTTTAAAATTACAAATTAGCATCACCTTAGAAACTAATAAAATTTAATTTGAGTTATAATATAATTTCTATATTGAAAAATAAGTCTATAAAATAATCTAACATTTAAACTATTTTCAATTATTATTCAATATAAATTTCACATGATAAAGGACACACCATCTACTAATGATCTCAATAAATAGTCTATGTAATTCAATCCTTCCCATAGTTAAATAAACATCAGATCAGAACTTCTTCTCGATTGGATTATTTCCCCCTATAAATACGCTTGGTCTCAAAAATATTTATGTGATACATGTTCTAAAGAATATATGAGACAAATTGATGTTTAATTTTCTAGTTATAATAAAAATTACTAAGGATTTATACAATAAATAATTTGACTTATTTTCAATTGGGGTAGATATGGAGTCCTACTATTAAAATAAACAGAACATAATTTCCATTGTATTCTATTTTATAATTAAAATAAGTTAAAATTATTTATCTCAATGTTTACAATGTGTCATGATTCCCTAGTGATATTATTTAACTATGAAAAGAATTATTCCATTAAAAATTTGATGTCAATAGAGACAAAATATTATGATTCTATTGATTTTATGTAATAAAAAGTACAATATTCTATATGTATAGTACTACTGATCTATGATAAAATATAATTATCAATGTATATTACATTATAAATTTGATTATTATTATACACTTTGATCCAAATTCTTTAAATAAATTACATAATTAAGTTATCAATAATCTTTTTCAATAGGATATGTATTTTGAATCAGGAATTTTTTATTATACTGAACATTTAAATAAACATTTAGTATAAAAAATATAATTTTTTATAGTGTATTAATGATTGATATATCTTTTTGAATACTCTAAAAAGAAACTAAAGGGATAAGTTAATAATGAACAATAATAAGAGACCTTTATTATTGGAAGGTGTATATCTAAATAGGTAGTTTTGTTATTTACAAAAAACATTTATCTAGTGGAATATGTAAGTCTCCCTAATTCTTCCAATGTGGGAATTTAAATGAGGTTGTAGGGATTTGTGGATTAAAACCTATGTCAATGCATCATGGTGAAATAATGAAAAATATTTATATATTTTTTTAAAAACAGAAGTGAGGTTCTATCATATATTACATAACATATTAATGAAATTAAATAATTTTATCTAAAAAAGTAAGATAAAGTGATGATCAATGAGTATAAAAACATTTTTTCATGAGTTTTAATATACTTTGAATAATGATAGATCTATATTAGAATTATTGAGATGCTGATATTGAAAATTATGAATAAATTTGAACACATGTTCCTAGTATGATATTAATATTTTTAGACATTATACTAAATTCAATGCTAACTGATGTATAGTTTAGAATATAAATGTAAGTATTTTCACTAAATATTTTTATGAGTCTAAAATTAAAAACCCAATTTTTTAAATCAACAATATATTTTTTATTGGTAGAAAAAATATGTTAAATTTATTACTAAAATTATCAATCAATTATTTTCAACTATAAGTGGGTTGATGGAAAAAATGGTGTAAAACATGTTTAATTAAGAACTAAAATTATATATTTTTGAAAATTAGGATTCTTAGATGATATTTTATTCACGAAAACACAAAAAAATAATGTTTTTTTATCGACAGAATAATCAATGGTATATCATTTGTCATTGATCATCCCATTTAATTAATGAAAATGTTGGGGGGAGATGAAATTTTAGTGAGATTCCTCTATTTCTAAGAGGGGTATTTTAGGATAATAATAACCATGACATAGACACAATTTAATTTTTATCAAATTATAAAAAATAAGGGATATAAGAGAACAATATTTTATAAATATATAAGTAGTTTAGTTATTTTATAACTACTCTATATTACTTTTCAAAATGTAAAATAATTGAAATATAAATTATTATTAATATTATTTGTTAAATTAACTATTTTAGAAAATTTATAAATTTGATTGTAAAATATTTTTAATTTGATTACTTTTATATATTAATTTTACTTCCATTTTGTAAAAAATTAAAATTAAATTTCATTAGAATTTGGGTTTTTTAATATTAATATATTATATAACAATTGTAATTTGATTACATATAATTATTACAAATAAAATTGTTTTCTATGATAACTCTTTTTCCACATATAATTAGATTTCAAATTTTTATTATATTAAGTATACTAAAATAATATTTAAATTCACATAATGTCATTTTATACTATTATTTAGTTAATTGATTAGTCGATGCATGTTTGATTAAAATTATAAGGCTACATATTCTTCTAGATAACATTGTGCAACATAATAGTATCCTTATTTTTCTTTAGGTAAGGATAAGGCATCCGAAGTTAGTAAAAACATACTAGTAGACATTTACCCAGATTATCACATATATATTAGAAATCAAAGGTAATAATTGTTGTTTATGATGATAATGTTGAAAAATAGGGTCCAAATAAAAAATATACAATGGTTTTTATGGATTTGTAAGACAAATTTATTATAGAATTCAGGAAAAAAATACATTACCATTTTTGGAAGACCATAATTGAAAAATAAATTATGAGTCACTTTTATTATTTTTCATGGTAACCATGGAATAATTTATATTACAAATAGTTTTCTATCTCACACACAAATAGATAACATTTGATATAAATGATAAAGAATATATTATGAAACAATTGATGTCTTTTTCTTAAAATAAAGGGAGATAATTAAAATATATATTATCATTATATTACATTATTTTAATAAATAATGATAATACATGAAATAAATATGGGTTTTAGTTTAGGATTCCTGAAATAATCTACCTTACAGGTGAAGATATGATATATTTTTGACATGTGTGATATTTTTAATGTATAATGAATTTTTTCATTATTAAAAAATAATATATTAATGGTTCTTTATTTAATTACTAATTTGAATAGAGGATATATTACTACATGATCCAACAATATAATGCATCCCTTCACCATTTATAATTGGGGGTATGTTTCACTACAACAGTAAATGATGGTTGAAAGTTAATATAGTTGATATTTAGGTCAAGTAGTTCATCAGAGTCTGCTGCAACCACATCTAAAAAATTTGAAAACAACAAGAACTTAGAAAAAAATTTCAAAAATATCATACTAATTAGTCTATGAAATATGATGATATAATTGAAATAAATTATTGAATTTTTTCTAGTATTTAAAAATATATTTCTAAGAAGACAAATTTCTGAAATTCATTAAGGGATTACCTTAATGTGATTAATACTTAAGTGTCCTTCATACATGTGGGTATAAAGGATAAAATAGAGAAATATTTTCAAAATGGATATGACCATATATTGTGAATGAGGTTACTTTGTGGGTTTACATATTAGGAATATGTTTCACAATCCAATTATTACATTTCTATAGGAAGGAAAAAGTTGTCAAATATAAATTTTAAAAATTCATATTCAGGATTTTGGGTAGTTAGTGATGAAGAATGTTTAATTAATGCATTAATTGATGTATTCCTACATGAAGAGATAATCTCATCTTGTCTATTGCACTAAAAAAACACATAAATAGTTGACTATTTAATGAAAATTATAAATTGAGGATTCTTGGTATCAGATTATAGTGTATGGGATAATAAAATATATTGTGTATACCATATAAGATATTGAATAGATTAAGATCAAATATGGGTGGTGGTACTTGAAATTATATACTCATCGATGAGATTATCATTATTTGGTGATAATGTTAATATAATTTTATATTGTGCAACAATTATTTAACTTTTACCATCTAGAATTTTATATAAGACGTAAATTGTGCTTTTCAATAAAAATATTTCTATTTTGGACTATTATTACTACTATTTTAATATATATGTATATATATTATACAAATATTTGTAATGTGAAGGGTCAATTAAATATAAACAATAAAATGATAATCCAATGTTATCAGATAGTATTTCTCATGATTACAAAAACCTATTAAAATTATTTATGTATAAAATTATGTTAGTGGATTTTTACACTACCAATAAGTTCCAATATTTCTAAATGAGATAATACACTAACTATATAGAATAAATATATCATAGAGATTTTTTTTAATAATATATATGGAATTGAATACTTAGAAATATTTTCCATGAAACAAAATTATTATATTTCTTTTCTTTGATTGTAATTGAAAATTGATAAAAATGAAGAAATTTAATTTCTTAAATATTAAAGTACATTGCATTCAAAACAATATACTAACCATGTATCTATATAAGACCGCACAATTCATTTCACCTGCATTATTATTTATGGGTCATGTAACAACAATAGAATATGTCTATGAATAAATTATGAATGATGAAATAAATTATTGTATTATTATATATCTTTTTGGGATTGAAAAAATACATAATATAACTTTTAAGGATTTTATCATGCATGCCGGACCTTTGTACTACAATTAAACTATATTTTTTTATGTTTTCTATCCCCAATGAAACACAAGTTATTGTTCATGATTCAAACAATGTTTTATCTATGACAAAAATTAATTATATATTTGAACATTAATTTTTTTTTATTTTTTTGACTTATAATTTATTCTATATTATTATTACTACTACTTTTTATTAGAAAATTAAAATAGTAAAGGATTATACTATCATAAATTGTAAAAAAAAGTGTGTAACCAAAAATGAAATTTATTAATACATATAAAAAACATATTTATAAATATGTTTCTTATTAATTGATTATATTTTTTCATAATTTTAGTGAAATTTTTAAAACTATTATTTCATCATCGATGCAGTGTTATCGAATTTTGACATTATGTTCCATGATTTTAGTAAAAAAAATGAGTTCACAATTTGATAATGTTTTTTTATTAGAAGTTTTTATTTGGAATACAATATCTTATTTTTGTTATTATTTATTTTTATATATATATTTTTATATAAAATATTATTTTACTAACAATCATAACTATCAATGAAGAATATAATAAAATTATTGTAAATATTTATATGAATTTTAGTTCTAATGTTTATATGTTTTTCATAGAACATGTATTGAAATATTGATATTGCATGTTATTTATATTAAACAATCTATTTAATATATCAAATTACATATATTAGAATGGTGAAAATAAAAATTAATTTTGTACTGTTATTATTATTGTCGAATAAAAAAATTATGTTTTAGTTTATTGAGAAAATAAAAAAACACAATTTTCATTTCATTTGTTATAATTAACATTGTGAAATTTTATATAATGTCACATTTCATATTAGTTACTTGAAAAATGAAATTTAAAATAATATTTCCTAATTTTTTCCAAATAACTACCATGAAATAAAATTTTTAACAATGAATATTGAATCATAATGATAAATATTATGAATTAATATTAAAAATGAATAAATGAAGTTTATTTTAATTAATACCTAACGCTGAATATAATATAAAATTATATTTTTATAAAATAATTGACATTTTATCAATATTACTCATGTATTAGGTTTCTGGAGATTATATTTCATATTAGTTTGAATAATAACGGATGTTGAATATTGTTTTCAACATTGGTTAAAAATGTGCAAAATGATTATATTATAAATAAATAATATCATTTTTATTTAATTATTGCTGAAAAATGACTAAAAATCACTGAAAATTAAAATAAAAAATATACTAGTGATCGTATTATAGGAGAACTCGTCAATTATAAAATCTTATATGATTATAGATACATATAGATGAATTCATGGCATATTATTCATCAATGTGGATGAGTGAACGATGTTTTACTTAACAAAGAATGGAAAAAAATTTCCTTATTCTAACTCAATCGAGGGATGATATATAGTTCCCATAAAATAATAGGAAATTATTTTATCTTTTTTAAACAAAACAATTTATAAGACTAGAAATATAACTAGCACACTCTAATTAACTCAATATTAATTATTATTTTCTAAAATATTTAAAGAATAATGGTTCATATTTGATAGAAATATAAACTAATGATAAACCAATAGTTTGTGTTGTGAAATTTTTTTTGTTCTATTGTAGTGTGAACCATGAAATATTGAGGGTTACTATATTACAATTTTGTTTCTAATAGTTCATGATATATTCAAGAACATTTTCTAGTTGTGGTTTGTCTTATTCTAATCTAACATGATAAGTTCTCCAACAATTGTAACGAATTTTAAGGAGTTGTAATGAATGAAAATGAATAATTTTAGAGTTTTTTGATTTATGGATTTTATCCAGATGATAAAACTAGTTTTTAATGTGTTTTACAGTTAATGAAATATTGAAAATTGGAATGTTGAAACAAATGAATATTGTAAATTTTTTTCCAAAATCATCCTCGATGATTCAATTAATGGTACATGTCCATGAAATGATAAAATATAATTATTTTTATAGAATATTCACAGATAAATATATATTTATATCATATTTTCACTAAATATTAATTAAATGCTTTTAGAGACGGTTCATTAAATAAATTATTCTCTAGTATTATGAGATTCATAGTGGCTATGTACAACTTATTTATTCAAATTTAATCTCATTGAACATTAATTTTTATTTCTTGGGGGTTGGAAGTGTTAGAGAAAGATTCAATGTGATTATAGAGGTAAATTTTTTTGGTATTCCCATGGTCAAAATGCCTTATTTTGAGGGGATCATGTAGTTTTTTCTACCATGGTATCATAGTGGGTTTTGTAGTTATAATTTTAATTTTTTTTAAATTAGTGATTGAAACACCATTTTGAGAAGTGTATATGTTGTGGTGGTGTTATTTACTATGTATTTTAATGTTCAATCATGTTTGGTCCCAACAAGTTCTTTTTAGAATCCCTATATTTAGTTAGGAAGGGAGAAATTTCTATATTTAATGGTGTGTGGGTGTTATTCTTTGATTGCAATATTTCATTTACATGTTAACTTAGAGAATATTATTTGAAATAGTGATAATATATCATTCAAGTAATTTTGGTTACTAATATTGAGAATAATTTTAGAAAACATAATCATTTTCAAGGTCACCATATCATGGTGGTAATCATATATGTTCTAAAATTGTTTAAATATTCACAAAAATCTTGGGAGATATGATATTTTTATACCATATAATTTTGATCTTGATTTTATTAATACCATTACACCATAAATTAACCTCTACTATGATATGGGGTGGTCACCTAGATTTCACACATAAATAGGCGTTATGCTCTTTCCTGTGTTTGAATTCCTCTCATTGGAACCATACGCACTTGTTTAGTATATTCTAGTCTTCTCTTTATAGATCTAAAAACCATTTTTATAGATGTAAATATTCTAATGATTTTAGCTGACCCTTTTTTATTTTATAATATTTTCAATATCTTTTAAATTAATTCATATTTATAGATAGTGTAATGAAATGGGTCTCACTAGCTTTGTTTATGTATGATCATGGTTTTAAGGAACATTTTATCTAGATAGGTCATATGATGGATATAACATCCCAGGTAAATAAAAAATGACATTTTCAGATTTTTAAATTTTTATAAATTAATTATTAATTTTAATTTAGTGGGGATTCTATGTTCGATGGCATAGTCGATACACAACAACGAGTTTCTACGAAATCTTACATTGCACACAACGTTGAGTTATACTAAAAAAATAATAATATAATATTATTTTTAATGGTAGTTATTGCCTAGTCGTTGTATTGGAATAAATGGCCAAAACTAACTAAAATATGAATATATATTTTTGTTAAATGTTTTTACATTTATACCATATATTTTAGAGTCTTAAAATAAGAAATAATCTGATTTTGAGCATAAATACACTAATATTCATTAAAAGGTCGATTTATCAGCTTTTAATGGTTTACCCTATTTAATTATAGTTTTGGTCACATTAATATGTTCTAATTGACAAAATAAAACTCTTCCTTGGAATCTTTTCATAAAATGTTAATTTGGGTAAATTTTTTTATTTTTCTGATAAAAATCATTTTTGAGGAATAGTTAAAAATACTGTATTTTAATTCAAAACTATATTTTAATCTAATTTACTTAAATGGGTAGATTATATTTTTAATTGGTTTTAATTCTTAATTAAATTATATTTTTACCATTTAATCCAATTTTGTTCATTGGAATTTATTTCAATTTGAAATTAGGCTTAAACAAGTGCCAATCTTTTGGTAGATATTGTTTCATAAAAAACACTATTTGTTTTGAAAACAAAAATTAATTTTAAATTAATTAATGCAACTTCTATGTTTTGAATTTTGTAAAATATACATCATTTTTGAATTTAGAATATCCAATATAGCATTGGTTGAATTTTTGGAATTTTTCTGAAAATCATCAATTTTTGATGATTAGTGAAACCACTAAGTTATAGTTAGAAAACATAAATTTTTATTTAAATGAAATTTTTTGGCTTCTGTTAATTGAATTTTGAAAATCATACATACATGGTTTTTATTATTATGTAAAATTTGTTCCAATAAGATAAAAATATTTTTTTATTGAATAGTAAATTTTGACTTATTTACCGCGGTTAATGGTAAATATGGTAACTCAAGGTAAAAAGAGTATTATAATAATACAAAATTTCCTTAACAATTGTACTAAACTTATTGGATGATTCATGTACAACCATAGGCATCCTTGGGTCGATTCTAGGACCACATGGAGCCACATAAGAGTGATAATGACAATTTATTTTAAATAACATAATGTAAAGGCAAAAATGACATAAATAAATATATTTTTGTAAATTAATTTTTACATGGGGTTATATAAATTATCATTTCGACTATAAATATTCATGGGAAATATAAAAAGATTTCCTAAATAATGGAACTTTTTTTATAATTTTTAAACATCAAATAAATAAAATTATTTATGCCACAAAAATGATGCAGGGTTTACCTCATTAATAAATCATTTAAATATATAGGATTATAAATATTAAAATAACACCCAAAACCTGTAAAATTATTACTGGATGAATTTATTTTGATCATGAGTCATCTTATCTTCGACCTTGATGAGTTTTTCACCGTTAGAAACTGTAATTAATTATATAATAAAATAATAGTTTCACACTTTCCTAAAGAACCCCTCCTCCCTCTTATAAAAAGCCCTCACAAATAACCCATTTTTCACACATATCAAGACCATTGTCTTGACCAACCCCTACCAAGATATTCTCTAAAGATACCTATCCTCCTCTTAGAAGCATTAACTTAGTAAGAAGGTACTTCAAGATGTCATTTTGGTTCAAACCAAAGGGAGTTACCCAAATTAAAGATAACAATTTCTCTTAACTTCTTTTATTTTATTTTACTTCTACAACTTTGAATATATTTTTGTTCCATTCATTTATAACAAAACTAGTATCCTAAATGTACTAGTATTTTGTTATGTTATTAATTCTAACTTCACCTACACACACCTCTATCTAATGGGTAAAGAACATACTATTTCTGTGGATGGAAAACTAACTCCTCACAAAATGATGATTGTTCAATTATCTCTTACTACCTCATATGGTGGACATTATGGTGACCCTGTATTTATATATTATATATATTATATTTATGTTTTCTTTATGGTTATGTATTTTAAATTTATATCATAACATTATTGTTTCCATTATGAGCAAACACGATAATTTCATTTGAGGAAGTGCGGACTACCACCCCCTCAAAGTGATATGCCTCGTTCATACAATACAACGGACATATAAAGGATGGATTTATTGAAATTATATATTATTTTATACTTTAATTATAATATAACTATTTATCATTATGTTTTCATTCAATTAAAATATGAAATAGAAAGGAAAGTAGCGTTCATGCATGCGTACGACTTACCGTCTCCATGAACGATGCATTTCATTTCATATCTCAAAATGTTATGTACTATTATAAATACATATATATACCAGATATATATTATATATATTATATCTAAATCATGAATATAATTCTGTAGATAATTTACTCTTGCCCACATGGACAACATGTAATTATAAGGTGTCCATTTTTTACTGAAGTACAAAATATCAACAAAACGACCATTATTAACATAAATGATTACATATTGTTCATAACATGGTAATAAGTGATATAAAAGGAATAATAAACTAGAAAAGGGTTTCTAATCATGTATAAATTAACTTAATTTTTTTATTCAGGATGAACAAGTAACAAACCAGTCAAGTCGGACACGAGGTAAGGGATTTCTTATCTCACTTTTAGTTCCCTGATATTTCCATTGTTTGCCACAAATTTATTGCATGCGGTGTATTTTTTACTGAAATTTGGTATATATCATCATTATTATCTTTATATTATTGTTTTTATTTGAATAATTTGGTGGTTAATAAATTTTTTTCCTAAGAAACGATTCATTACAACGTGGTAAGGGATTTTCATCTCACTTTTTCCTATGGGATTCAGGAAATATTTGCCACTATTTTCTTTTTTGTGGTGTATTTACTACCCATTAGAGTATATATTGCGTAATATACATAATTTTATGTGTATTTACATCTTCATTTTATGATCCTTATTTCTTGGGGTGAATGTTTCATATGTTACAAAATCGGTATGGGAACATTTCACCATATTCTTTTTAAAAGACTTCTTTTTTTATGTCTTTCAATTTACATTTTCTAATTCTGGGATAAGTTTTTCTACATCCTAAATGATGTAAATTTTATGTACATGTAATTAGATACCCTTTTATCTCTCATCAAATTATTTTTCTGAATTTTAAATTGACGTCTTTAAGCTGTCCAATTTTTGTAAGGGAACATGTTAACCCAATTTCAATTCTTTGGGTTAAACTTATACATCTGGATTATGTCGTGTTATAAATATTTATGAATGTCCTATGACTATTTCACACATAATATCCACTTATATTGAATGTATTATTATGTTTCACACATAATTTTGTAATTTATTTATCCTTAATCTAAGGATACTATTTTTATGAAGGATTTCGTCACAATTTACATTCCATAAAGACTTCATTGTTTTTATGTGCCAATTGAATTATATATGTTGTATATAATGAACTTTGAAATATTATATCATGAATTCTGTTATTATCATGATATTATATGTTCTGTTTTATTCTATTATTCAATAATGTTTAGTCATGTGTTTCTTAAGTGTTACGAGACTCTTTAACTAAAATAGTGTATTTAAAGCTTTAATGAACTATTCTTCTAAATATTTCTCATTAATGTCCATATTTTCAATATGGTTTTTAGTATTTATTTATATTGGCCATAATTTTTTAATATCTTAATTACATAAAAATATTCAAATTGGTATGGGACACTTTGATTCAAAAATCTCTTTATTAAATGTTTTAAAATGGTTTTGAAAATGATTTGTTAAAGGATTGTTTATATAAATTTCATGATTTGATATATTATGATTGGAATGTGGAAATTTTATCATTCCTTAATTCTTGTATTATGAGCTATTAATATGTTATGGTTATTGTGAATATTTTACGTATATGGGTGGTTTCGTGATTAACCTAAGGCGGGTAAGCCCGAGATAGCTCTCCAATGCATTGGGTAACGTGACAGAGGTAAACGTCAATGTTTCTGCAAAGAGATTTAGGGAATAAACTATGATGGCTATTATATATGTTAGTCCCTATTTACATGTGATAGCTACAATGTAAGTGTGATTTAAATTCTATAAGTTACCTTTATGATTTAGGATTTTTCTATGTTATTCATAAATCTTATGATTTCGTATTGTATGTTATGATTGAAAAGTATGGTTTCATTGATTTGTATTTAATGATAGTCTAATGTTTTCTTTCCTTATTCTATAACCCTTAGAGAGCTTTTTATGCTCATCGCATTATTTTGAAATGTTTTCAACATGGCTTAATGATGAATCGGGTGAAGGATGGGATCACGGAAAAGCCATGTTGTCTAAAACATGGCAGTAGAATTGTTTCTTTTTAAGAGTTTTTATTTTATGAAAAAATGGATCCTGAGTAGTAGTGTATACATGTAATTTTCATGTTGATATGTAATAGTTATATCCTAATTCTCTAAATTTCTGAACCTAAAAAGATCCTCAATGTGGATTCTTGACCTAATTCATGATTATGTAATGTTTAAGGTCAGGTGCTTATAGTTGGTATCAGAGGTCGGTTTAGATAACTATAGAGGTTAGGGTGTTATTTAATCATAAGTGAAATTACCATAATAGTTAGCATATTGGAATGAGTCATAGTTTTTTAGATAAATTTAATGAGTTTAATATTACATGAAAAAGTGTGTTTTAGTGTTTACCATACTCGTAAGATAATATATGAAGATTTTATTGATATACTCACACTAACATTTTTGGTTTTAATCAATGGCTCGATATAACATGCATCAAAGTAATAATGGATGTAAAGAAAACTGTGGTAGTTTTATGAAAGAGTAATAGAATGAAATGGGAGATACAATGAGAACTCTTATGGTTATTCTCAACCAACTATCAAAATTTGTGATTGACCACCTGAACCTTGTTGATTTTTATAAGTCATCGTATATGAGAGAAACAAATCCCCATTGATGTTCAGGTAATAATCATAAATTATTGTAAATTAAAAAACATATGTGTCATGAATGTTTAATGAAACATATATGAAAATGTTTTAAAGGGACAGGAAGATGCTAATGATGTGGTAGTGAAAGTCATAATGTAATAACCATCCATGAAAAACAGGAAGCATCTAGTTGACTATAGGAAAAGGAATGAAGTTCCTTCTAAGCGATCAATTGAATGTTTTAAACGTGGTCTGCATTTTCATTATACCAATAGATTCCCTATGAAGATGTTTCATAAATGGTATCACCAGGTTCATACACATATATGTTTTCCAATACCTAATGCCACTCTGATTGAGGATGAAGAAACTGACAATTACCAATGAAATGTATGGATTATTTCATAACATATGTTTTGATATTATTGAATCCTAGGATATGTTTCATAATTTTTTTTGTAGAAAATATGTATTTTAGAATAAGTTGGAAAGGAATGGTTAATGGATCAGAAAGAAAATTCAATGAGTATGAAGAAAACATAAAATGGATTCAGGAGTTAATGTTGATTTTGGGATGACAAAATGATTAAAAGCACTACCACTCTTTTGATGTTTGGATTACATAAGACTTCTTTTTTTAGAATGTATAACCCTGAATATTGATATATGAATATTTTATTCAAGGAATAATTAACTTTTCTTTTGTGTATATAGTTATAAAGAACCATTTGGGTTTATATGATCCTTGAATTTGATGCAATTACATGTTAATACATTTTGGGAAGCAAAATAAACGTGAATAGATAAAATCTGTGGTTAAAATATGGTATGGTTATTTTTGATGAATTTATCTCTTTTTGGGAAGGTTATAAAATTATATAGTTTTTGAAAAAGGACAACACGCAGACCGTGTGACAACCCGTATCTTCGGACAAGGCTATGGGAATCGAAACCACAACCAATGTGCGATTGGGATTTATCACCTACCACTGGACTATGTGAAGTCCCTAGTTAATATGACTAATTTTTTTAGTCATATAATTTTATGAATCAATATTATGTTTATTTTGTGTTATCTATGGAAATTGTTAACCTATCATGGGTAATCTATGATTCGGATAATTACTTTTCAATATGAGTCTTTAATAGTAACTGATGTTATTTATAGATAAATGTTAAGATTTATCTTGGAAGACTATGTGATTAAATCCATATGATATTTGGGTTTCAATCTTATTTTGGATTACTTAGATGAATTTTATAGACTGTTGTATACTGAATGGTCTTAGTGGGTACTTTTTTACAAATTTTGGAGATTAAGAATAGTTTTTCTCTTTGTATAAGATTATCCTTTTAAGATATTATCTGATCTTCTACTAAACAAATTTGGTTTTGTTTGATGTCTAAAAAGAGGGGAAATGTATAGTTCATCTTTTGTATATTTTTTGATACTCTAGAAGATGATTCTATCACTTTAGGTGTGACCAAGTTATCATGAATAATTACCGCTTTGGGAAAAGATGATTTTGTGGTAGAATTTATTAAAGGATGACACTTTACATGAAAAGTATGTATATTCCCTTACAATATTATTCTAATTATTAATAAAATTCATTAACTCTATGAAAAGAATATGTATGAAAAAAAATTATAATCACTATATTATCATCAGTCTTTTACCCAACCACAAATTTTTTGTATAGTGGTGGTTAACATTCTGTGATCATGTTCTCTATCCCTATCCATTAATCTATGAGAGTTAGTTTCTCTTCCGTATCCATGTTTTCATTGAATCCTAATATCTATTTTATCGGCTGATCTTTTTATATAACTTAATTTATTTTAATGTGATATTTTTATTCACACTTTTTCTGATGTGGGACTTTCAATGAAGTTTCCAAGCCCAATTTTAAAATTGTGATGGCGCAATTCTCAAAAGGGGGGAAGGATTTAAATCCCAGGTAAATAAAGAATATGACATTTTCATATTTTTTAATATTTGTAAATTAATTATTAATTTTACATTAAAGGGGATTCTATGTTTGATAGAATACCTGATACATAACAATGGGTTTCTTTGAAATCTTACGTTGCGCAGAACGTTGAGTTATACTGAAAAATAATAATATAATATTATTTTAAATGGTAGTTTATGCCTAGCCATTGTATTGGAAGGAATGGAAAAAACTAACTAGAATATAAATATACATGTTAGTTAATTTTTTTACATTTATCCCATAAATTATATAGGCTTAAAATTAGAACGAATCTGATTTTAATCTTAAATACTATAATATTCATTAAATGGCCGACTTACCGCATTTTGATGGAGAAACCATTTTAAATATAGTTTTCTTCACTTTTATATGATATATTTTAAAATTTAAAATTTTTCATTAGAATCAGGACATCATAATTTACTAAGGGTAAATTTTTTGGATTTTTTATGAAAAAATTCCTTTTTTGATGAATAGTGAGGAATACTGTATTTAAATTCAAAACTGTCTCTTAATGTAATTTATTAATATGGTTATATTAGATTTTTAACTGCTTTTAAAGAGTTATTAGACTTTATTTTTACCATTTAATCCAATTTTTGTCATTGGAATTAATATCAATTTGAAATTGGGCCTAAACAAGTGTCAATCTTGTGGTAGATATTGTTTCTCAAAAATATACTATTTGTTTTGACAGTGGAAATTAAATTTAAATTAATTAATGTAACATCTACGTATTTAATTTTTTAACATAGACATCATTTTTGAATTTAGAATATAAAATATATCTTTGGCTGAGTTTTTGGTATTTTTCTGAAAAACATCATTTTTTGATGAATAGTGAAACCACTAAGTAGTAGTTATAAAATCGAATTTTTCATTTAAATGAAATTTTCCCACTTCTCTAAATAGAATTTTGAAAATCCAACACATATCGTTTTTATTAGTAAGAAAAATTTGGTTCAATAAGATGAAAATAATTTCTGGTGTATAGTATCTTTTGACTTTTATTTACCGTAGTTAAAGGTAAATAAGGTAATTCAAGGTAAAAAGATTATTATAATAATACAAATTTACCTTAACACATGTCTCAAACTTATTGGATGAGTAATGGCCAACCATAAGTCTCATTGGGTAGATTTTTGGACCCCATGGAGCTTCATGGGGGTGATAATGACACTTTATTTTAATTAACATAAAGTAAATGAAAAATGTCATACAAAAATACATTTTAGTAAATTAATTTATAATGGGGTTATATAAGTTATCATTTAGACTATAAATATTCATTGCAATGGTAAAAAATTTCCTACAACATTGTAAATTTTTTATAATTTTTTTATATCAACTAAATAAAATTATTAATGACACAAAAATGATGCAGTGTTTACCCAATTAATAAATAATTTAAATAAATAAGATTATAATATTAAAATAACATCCAAAACCTGTCCAATTATTATTTGATTAATTTATTTCGATCATGAGTCATCTTATATTCAACCTTAATGTGTTTTTGTCCCTTAGAAACCGAAAATAGTTTATTAATAAAATAATATTTTCAAACATTCCTAAGTGACCCCTCATTCCGCTTATAAAAGGACCTCACCTATAAACCATTCCTCACTCCTCTCGAGTTCCTTGGATTGTCCAACCCCTACCCAAATAATCTCTCAAAATCCCTATCCTTATCTTAGAAGCCTTATATTAGGCAGAAGGGACGTCAAGAAGTCCTTTTGATTCAATCCAAAGGGAGTTACCCAAATTTGAGGTAACGATTACTCCTAACTTATTTTCTTTTATTTTACTTTTACAACCCATAAAATATTTTTATTCATTTCTTTCATAACAAGGCCAGTATCTTAAATATACTAGGCTGTTTTTATAACAAGTATTAGAACTACACATACACACACCTCAATCTAATTGATAAAAACATACTTTTTCTGTGGATGGAAAACTAACGTCTCACGAAATGATGATTGTTCAATTATCTCCTACAACCTCATATGGTGGACATTATGATGACACTATATTTATATATGATATAAATTATTTTTCTTTTTTCTTTAGTCTTCTTTATTTTTAATTTATACCATACCTTTATTGTTTCCATTAGGATTAACCACGATAATTTCATTCGAGGAAGTGCGGACTTCCGCCCCCTCGAAGTGATATGACTCATTCATACAATACGGGGGACATATAAAGGATGTATTTATTGAAATTATATATGATATTATACTGGAATTACAATATAACTATGTATCATTAAGTATTAATTCAATTAAAATATGTAATATAAATGAAAGTAGCGTTAATTCGTACGTACGACTTACCGTTTTCATTAGCGATGCATTTCATTTCTTATCTCCAAATGTTATGTACTATTATAAATAAAAATATGTTATAGATATATATGATATATATTATATCTAAATCAATAATATCATTCTGGAGATAATGGGATCTTGACCACATGGACAACTTGTAATTATAACGTGTTCATTTTTTAATCATGTACCAAATATGGACAAAACAACCATTATAAACTTAAATGACTAAATACTGTTAATAACATGTTAATTAGTGATATTAAATGAATAATAAGTATTAAAAATTGTTATTTATCAAGTATAAATTAACATATGTTTATTATTCAGGAAGAAAAAGGAACAAACAAGTCAAGTGAGACACAATGTAAGGGGTTTCTAATCTCACTTTTAATTCCCTATGTTATCCATTGTTCGCCAAAAATTTATTTCATGTGGTGTATTGTGTACTTTCATATTGTATATATTATTATGATTCTATTTATATTAATGTTACTATGTGAAAATTTGGTTGTTATTAACTTTTGGTCATACGACACGATTGATTACAACATGGTAAGGGATTTTCATCAAACTTTTTATTCTTGTGGGATTCATGCTGTACTTTCCACTATTTCTTTTTGTGTAGTGTATTTAATTACCATGAGTGTAGTCATTGTGTAATATAATTATTTTTATTATTATTTACATCTTAATTCTACGATCCCTCTTTCATGTGTTGTATGTTTCATATGTTACCAAATTAGTAAGGGAACCTTTCAACCTTTTCTTTTTGAAAGACTTCTTTTGGTTATGAATTTTAATTTAAATCTTCTAATGTTTGGATATGTTATTATATATCATTCAGGATGTAAATTGTTTTTATAAGTGATGAAATTCCATTTTCTCTCTCATAAATTTATTTTTATTCATTTTAAAGTGACACGGTTAGGTTTTCAAATTTCTGTAAGGGAACTTCTTAACCCAATTTCAAATCTTTGGTTTAAACATATACTTCATTATTATGTCGTGTTATAAATATGTGTGAATGACCTATGATTATTTCACACTTAATATCCACTTATATTTAGTGTATTCTTATTTGTCACACATAATTTTGTAATTGATTTATCCTTAATCTAAGGATACCATCTTTATAAGGGATTTAGTCTCAATTTACATTCCCTAGAGACTTCATTGTTGTTATTCACCAATTCACTTTTATATGGTGTATATAATTCCCTTTGGAATATTATATCATGAAATAACTTATTCTCATGATTTTATATGTTTTTTTATTATATTATTCTATTATTATTACTCATGTGTTTCTCAAGTGTTACAAGACCCTTTAACTAAAACATCATTTTAAAAGTTTTAAAGAATTATTCATCTAAATATTTCTCATTAATGTCCATGTTTTCAGTATGGTTTTTAGTATTTATTTATAGTGACATTAATGTTTTAAAACTATAATTAATTTAAAAGATTAAATTTGTTATGTTAAACTTTGATTCAAAAATCACTTTATTAAATATATTAAAATGGTTTTGAAAATTATTTGATAAAGCAATGTTTATATCAATATAATGATTTGATATATTATGATTGGAATGTGGAAATGTTATATTTCCTTAATGCTTGTGTTATGTGATAGGAATATGTTATGGTTATTGGGAATTGTTTACTTATGTGGGTTTTCCCATGATAAACCAAGGGCGATTGAGCCCGAGATAGCTCTCCAATACATTGGGAAACGTGACAGAGGTAACGGGTAAAGTTTCTACTATGATATTTCTGAACAATATACTATGATGGGTATTCCAAATGTGACTCCCTATATAGACATGATAGCTACAATGTAAGTATGTTATTAATGCCATAATTTACCTTTATGATTTATGATTTGTATGTGTTATTCATAAATATTATGATATTATAAGGTATGTTATGTTTGAAAAGTAGGGCTATAGAGATTTGTATTTAATTATGTGCTAATGTTTTTATTCCTTATTCTATAACTCTTACTGATCTTTTTATGCTCATCCCATGTTTTTGAAATGTTTTCCACAGGGTTGAAAGATGAATACGTTCAAGGATTGGACCAAGAAAAGTCATGTTCCCTAAAACCTGGAGCTAGAGATGTTTCTTTTTAAGAGTTTTTATTTAATGAAAAAATTGATACAGAGTAGTAGTGTGTACATGTGATTTTCATGTTCATATGAAGTAGATATGGCTTAATTATATAAAACTCTAAACCTGAAAAGATCTTCAATGTGAATTCTTGACAAAATTCCATATTATGTAATGTTTACGGTCGGGTCCTTATATTGGATTACATTGTGATTGGTGGTGTTCAATCATAAGTCCTTTTTTAAACACCCAAGTTACATAAATTAGTGTTCTATGATATTTCAGGGTTATAAATATGGTATCCATGGCCACTATGAATCTCCATATAGTAGAGAATAACTTATTTACACTACGGTCTCCTATATCCATTAAGTAATTTTTTTTTGAAAATATGAGATAAATATATATCCATTCTTTAATATTCTATAAATATAATTATTTTTTTCATAACATGGCCATGGACCATTCATAGAATCCTCAAGGATAATTTTGTAAAAAAATTCATAAACATTCATTTGTTTCACTATTCCAATTTTCAATAATTTTTTATCTCCAAAAACTTTAAAAAACACTTTTTATCATCACAGTAAATTCCATAAAACATAAAACTCTAAAATTATTCATTTATATTCATTAAAAATCCTTTAAATATTATACCATGGATGTATAACTAATCACATTATCTTAGAATAAGAGAAACCACAATTAAAAAATGTTACTGACTAAATCGTGAACAATTAGGAACTAAATTTTAATATTGTAACCCTCAATATTTCATGGTTTAAATTATAATAGAAAATAAATTTTGCTTAAAACACTAATTTTCGGTGCAATGTGGTTATCTTGTGTTTTGTTAAGTAGTGGTAGTGGTTTTTTGTTTTTTATAGTTATGTAACGAACCTGCCAAGGTAAACTGGAAAATCACGCTTACCACATATTTATATGTCATGAATCATGTTCCAAATCCCCAATGGTTGAAAAGCAGTTTTGGGGAATAAAACTATAAATGGTGGGAATTTTTTCACAATAAAATAATAAAAAATATTATGTAATAAGTAATGAAGAATCTATCATGGTGAATCTATATTTTAGACTTTAATTCATATAATACCTTGGGTAATAAATAAGACACGCAAAATAATGAAATAACATAGTAAATATCCCAATAATTCATAATGAATGGGATATATAGAACTTATGTCATATTAATACATAAAATCTAGAATAAATACATAATATTGTACAATATATATATGAAAATAAAAATATACACAACTAGATAGATAAATTAGATAATAAAACAACATCTAGAAAATAACCAGATCCACTTATCAAGACTATCTATGTGTCCCATGGTCACTCAACATATCAAACACATCTATTCATATACCATAAAAATATACAATCTTCGATCACAACCTATGAAC
The DNA here is from genome assembly GCA_963277665.1 of Viscum album. NCBI lineage: Eukaryota > Viridiplantae > Streptophyta > Magnoliopsida > Santalales > Viscaceae > Viscum > Viscum album. The sequence goes on from OY728141.1 coordinate 234,945,198, forward strand.
CTATATTAAAACATATGTTTTATATTAAAACATATCAATGTCTGTGTAGTTTGTAAGCTAAACCCACCTATTAAGATTTCCCATTAGAAATCTATGAAATTCCTTTTTATTATATATTTCATAAATTAATATTTCTAACAACACGTTGAAAATTATGGTTTTCTAAATAATATATTATATGAAAAAATAGTATCATACATATATTCTTTTTCCAACAACTATTGTAAAACAATTTAAAAAACAATTTGCAAATATATTAATGATATCATTTCATATTCTATGTAATCAAATTAAACCATCCACTAATTTTATCATTAAAAATAACTTCTATATTTTCCATCGGAAGAATCCACCATTTTAAAATGAAAATACATTAAATCATTTAATAAGGTAGACATAAATGTTTATAAAAAAAGAATCTCATGCACTTCTTTCAAAACAAATAAAAAACAACATTTTATAAAACTCTGATAGGAAAATTACAAAAAACAAGAGAAGTTATGTTAAAAAATGACAACATCATAGAGAACAATCATTATAAGTGTGAATACAAAAAAAATATTCCAATAAAACCCAAAGAAGCACAAGGTGATAAAAAAATCTTATGAATTGTGACTCCCCTAAAATACTAAATCATGGAACAAGAATCATCAGATAAACTTAATGTCCTATAATATTTTGATCATTGACCACACTTGGGAACAACTATGATATAACCAATCTATGGCGAGCGTACTAATAATTTCTATCCTTACATACCCTCATGGTCTCATAAAAATATTAACCCTAATGAAATGAAATAATTCATAGAAAACTAGCTATAAAACCCTTTACAATAGAAGATAACTCATCTAGACCCATTAAAAATGTTAACTAAAATTTATTATATTTCAATCAACAAAGGTGATAAATCAAGTGAATAATGTAAGTAATACATTTTTCAATAATATAACTTACCACATAAATATCATATCACATTTGGAAACCAATCATGAAACTAACCCATTTCAAAATCATCCAATATAAAATAATAACAATAAAATTCATCACATATAGGAAAATATTCAATACAAGATACAAAAAAACAAAATATGCTACATAATTGAGGTAATCATAATCATTATGGAAACATATTTTTTATAAACTAAAAAATGGGCCTTTCATTCCATCCTGGAATGCTATGTCATTATACCATAATTTTAAAACTCAACTATGAAAACAATAGTTGGTAGTCATTTTTATAAACAAAACATTTCTTTTCCAAAAAAATCAATAAAATATTTTAAAATTAAGATGTAATTTTTTAAATTTCAATTTAAAAAGAAACACCCTTTTAGTTAAAATAACTCCGAGAAATTATAATTTTCCTCATTGAAAAAATGATAAGAAACTACCCTTTTATTTGAAAACATGTCCAAAAAATAGGGGGATCATTCTTTTGTAAAAATATGGTCACGAAATTAATTAATATCATTTTATTAAAAAAATCATTCATGGATATTTTCACGAACACATAGTAAATAAAAAATTAATTTTAAAATTAATTACAATAAAAATATTTAAAATAATATATTTTAATAAAAACCCAAAAAATCATTATATAAATCCCCCAAGGTTCTTATACCTATTTATAACATCAAAATAAATAAATTTATAAATCAATAATTTCATGAAATTTCCAAACAACGTAATTTTACAAAAACACCTACATCTTATAAGGGGAAACCACTTTCCTTTGATGGATAGAGAACAATCTTTCCATGATATGACCTATACTAACCAAAAAAACAAAATCACAATTATATAACTGATTTTAAAACATAAAATCGAACCGCACAACCACTGGGTTTTAATATTGAATGTTTTGTTTAGGAGAAAAGGACGAAGATTTAAGAGAACAAGAAGAAAGAATAAAAAAATATGGGTTTACATTTAAATTCTTCTTGTAATCCCTGAATAATGTGTTTAGAACCATAGAAAAAAGAATATAAAAAGATATCTTCAGCTCCCTTTTGGAAGATCACACATCAAAACAAGTTGGGAGTTCTAGAACCCATCACATTAAAGGTATAATAAGTTTAATTTTACATTTTATTGAATCTATGAAATTCAATTGGTTTAACTACATGGTTTACAAAACCATCCCATAACATTGATACTCTGTTGGAAAAAAGTTTCACTCCATCACATGGTATGATCTTAAGGTTTACTAAACCAACCCCCAACTATGTAGGGTAAACCAATATATAATATATTTCTAGAAACATCTCACAAAGATTTATGAAAACTGAGATATATTATATGTATTGTATTTTACACAATTTCTGGTAAATCAAAATTCCCTTTCACATGTTTTGGTAAAATATAAAATTATCTACATGGTTTCCCATAACTTTATAGTAACTGCACAATAGAGTAAAACACATAAATATCTATATTTAGAAGAAATTACTCATAAAAAATTATTAAATCCCATTATTATATAATATTTTATACAAAAGTTACATGGGGGTGTCACAAGTTAAGATAAGGTGACTATTGTAGGTCGCAGTAATAAGTTATATGCATCTGGGAGTCAAAAATTATCTTGGTCTTTATTTGGTTGATTCTATATCCTTATTATTTTTATGTTATTACCTACACACCACCACCCATGTTGGTAATACATACCAACTATAGTTTGATGTGATGATTTTTTGGTGTTTTCATTAGGATCTGGGTAGGTGTTGACGTGGATGAATAACAATTTTTGCATCCCTAGTCTCTATCCTAATATATATATATACAGTTTATGAAAAAATGATGTTATGATATTTTTCTTCATGGTTTGAGGTTCTTTTGTGTGGTAGTGGTTAATATGTGGACAAATAGTATTTGTGTACATTCAAGGATGAGGAGACAAGGGTAATATTTTTCCTGATTATGTACCTTAACATAACGAGGCTGTGTTTTGAAGTTTTGTTTTGGATATGTGGTAGATGAGAATATTTCTTGTAGGATGTGGTTTTGTTATGATGTATAGATTATATGGATTTAATTTCATATGTGGTATGTAGTTATGTAGATATAGATGGGATATAAGCACCCTAAATTAATATTTTTGTGTGTGAGGGTGCCTAATTTAGTGGGGAAGTGGTTATAGGGTACATTCATGATATAATCATTAAATATATAATTACATTATTTTATATGATATTTCATGACTAGGAAGTGGTGAGGATGTGTGAGGTTTAACTATTATAGGAAAAAAGTTTGTTACATTCTTTTTCCCTACGATATTAGAATTCTTCATCCATATTTTCTTGATAGGGTTATTCAAGGACCATACCTTGTATATTTATTTTCTCAATACATTATATATATATATATATCATGTTTTATAGTTTTTTAGTTTAGAATTTGGGATTAAGCTAGAACATTATAGCTCATTGTGATAATTAGAGTTCGTGGAGTCACTTACAATGGAGTTTTATTTTTGGTATATTACATTATATACATTTATTATTGTATGAAATGTTCTGGAATTATAGAAATATAGTTTATTTTATATTAATTCGATAGTTTTTATTTGAGTTTTTTTATCATATGTTATTATGATTTATGGTGGTAAATACTCTGATACATGTGTTTTCTTACCCTTAACGCTCATCCTAAACATGTATTCTATTAGAGGATGGATTCATTGGTCACTCTCATCATCAAAACTAGCGTAGGAAGGGTTTTAGTGGATGTTCATAATGAAGTGGTATAACAACTACGTTGAGAGTTAAAATGATGTTTGGAGTAAAGAACTATTTAAGATTTTAGTGGTTTTTATTGAATTACATTATTCAATAATTGTTGTGACCTTGACGAGGGTAAACTATTAGAGTTGATTAATGTGAACAAAATTATATTTATCTTTGAATAACTACTATATTAAACAACATTTTATCATATAAATATTATTAATCTATGCTAAATTAAGGTGATAATTTCCATAATTAATTTTTTCACATCTAAATATGATTGATTTTTCAAAATATAATGAGAAAATAGAGATGATATGACAATATTAATAAATATATGTCTTGGGTTCTAGATGCATCCATCTAGCAAGACGTGAATAACGTTTTAATATTAAGTATTGGAGTCATATAAGACATTGATACTTTGTCTCTTGTTGTTCAGACATGGTGATCACTAAGAATAGGGGTAATGAATTTAGACCCACCAATATGAATTCAACATTTTCTATGTTTCATTAACCATTAATATTTTAGAATATGTGTTTTGGTCTATTGAAAAAATAGAATTATTAATGAATTTATTAAATCATGTTCCTTGATGAATGGATGAAGACTATGTCGAATAATTATCATGGTATTTTAGAAAATGTTTTGTGAATTATAAGTGATATAAAATTAATTAAATACGTCAATAAATTATTTTACCTTCCATATTATAATAAATAATAACTATAGTAATTTTATAAAAATAGAGAAATATTGTTAAATTAATAGATATTGTATGATATAGGGGTGTTCATTTCAATATTTTAAATAAATATAAATTTAACACATATTATGATGAAATATTTATGAATCCTACGTGATGAGATATTGGAAGATAAAGAGGACACATTAGTAGTGTTTTTATGAAGGCTTTTGTTGTTTAAATGTAAAATTATTTTTCTAGGGGTGTCGTGAAGTGTTACTCAACACATATCTTGGAATTAAGGTACATCCTCCTAATTCCACTTGAGAAAGAGGCTTATATTTATAGAAACAATGTTCATCATGAAACTCGTTAATTTTTGTTGGATTTAATTTTAATACTAAATATTATTTCCTTCATTGAAAATAGTAGTTATTAAATTAAAATAGATAAAATTAATTCAATCCTATGATATTAAAGATTATGAGTAATATGTCAAATTTTACCACTTATTTAAAATATTCACATGGTAAGAATTATTTTTTATTTTTTTTGTTATCTAGTAATGTTAATAGATTAATGTAAATATATAAACTAGTAAATGTTTATTAAAACAAATATTTATTTATGAGTTTGAACAAAATAATATCAAATTATTTTTTGGGTGAGTAGTATTTAATCAAATAACTAACATATTATAAATGGTTTAAAAAATTACTTGTTTGGATTATTGGTTGAATTAATGGTTCAATGTAAAGGATATTTTTTATTTAATATCATTTAAATTGAGATTAATTAACTTATTTAATAAATTATATTTAAATAAATAAAGGACATGGACACAATAATAATAATAATAATAATAATAATATTAAATATGTGGATTCTTTGGAATATATATTTATATAGAGGTGTGTTGTGAAATTATTATTTTTTTACACTACTTATAAATTCCATGTTAAGTTATTTTAGATAATTTGTTACTTTTTGTACACAAAAAATTCTATCTTGAAGTCTATGAATCCCTGGATATATTTTCACACCCTCCTCCCTCCCATGAATTCAAATAGAACAAGGGAACTCATTGTTTTCATCAATTGATAAGGATGTGAAAAACTAGGTTTCTATATTCCATTACTAAAAATACTAATAAGCCTTCTCAGAGACACATAGATCTTTTGTGGATAATCTTAGAAGAATAATTTCTTTGATTCGATATTGAAATAAAAAAACTTTAGAAATCAAAATTAAATAAATTATATTATAATGCTTCAGGTAAATCTTATTTTAAAATAATTATAAATTGAATATCAAAGATCCTCTATATATGATTTTGGGTTTTTTTTGAAATTTTATACTGATTTATACATTGAAAATATAGAAAACCCAAAGTTGGTCACTTGACCAACAATTCTTCCACAACCCAGAACCATCAAGTGATATCATAACAGTGACATTATAATTTATATTTATTTATTATCTATATTCTATATTTAAATAATTGGTTTTTTAGTTTTCATATTTTTATTTTCATTAATATTCCATCGTTTTAGATAACAAGTTTATTTTCATTATTTTGACCATGAACAAAAAAAGAAATGATGAATACATGAATATCTTATATGGTGGTGTTTTATTCAACTAATTCATGACATATATACATGGTGCGTGACTATAAATTACATGTTGAGTATACATTTGAAACTCATACAATGAGTGATCTGGAAAAATAATGTATCAATATGTGACTCAACACATGTCGTCCTTTCACATTGGGTATTTACCACATGATTGGAACATAGTTTGACCTAGAAAATATGACAAGATGGTAGTGTAAAATCTATGTAACCTCACATGATTAAATATTTAATGTAATTCATGATGATTCATGTGTTCAGTACAAGACATCATTAAATACCTTTTATATACTGAAAACTGAGTAATATGGTGTGATATGGACTATATAGTACGTAACTCGAATGTACATGTCAATCAATACATTTCATCCCATGACAGATAAATGGAAATTATTTTTCAACAAGTAATGTTAACACATGAAGTATTTAATGTGAGGAAAAAAATAAAAAACATGTACCTGAATATTCACAAAATTTTCCAACTATAATTCCATAGTAAGTATGCATTGAGTATTATCAGCATGTCATGTGGGTATGCATGTTTAATATATAATCATGTAAATTTGTGAGTACACATTGTCTAATAATCATCATACATTTCATATAAATTACACACATTTCTTATAGTATACACCTCGTTTAAAATTTCATATCACATGGTCATACTCATCTTGGAGGCTATATGGTTTTGACCTCAAGAGAACCGACTATGAATATCAGGACGTTGTATGTGGGATTAACGGCTATGTAAGTACACATTATATGATAAGGACTATACACCATGATATTAACCTAACATTTCAGGTTATAGTGCATGTTATTTAAGTATGATAATCAACCAATACAGTTAATATGATATAGAAGATACTTGTTATGTGTCCTTATATATACACGCCATGTACTTCTTTTTTTAATAAAAAAATGACATTTATTAAATTAATATAATCTAATATTGGATGTCATTATTATTATATATCAATGAATGTTTAAAATTAATATTATGATAAATTATTAATTAATTAATTGAATAATTATTTTCTAATTCATGTAAAATTATATTTATTAGATAAAATAGAAAATGGATATTAGTAATTCTAAATGAATAGTCATGGAATATTATTATTTATTAACAGTTTTGATGGATATGTTTTTGTGTGGGACTTAATTATGTAATATAATTATTTATTTTAAATATTTTTCTAATACCTATTAATAAATTTAATTTTATGTTTTAATAATCATCTATCAATCCTTTATTTTATATGGTCCTAAAAATACATGGTTTATTTCATATATCCCCTAATCCCTATTTCACCTTACATGAATGAGAGTTAATATTTTTAATGGATGGAGCTCCGAGCTACATGAGGTTGTTGAAGAGCTGTGTCAAGAATAATCCAACCAATGTGATAGATATATGTAAATAATAATGTTGTAACTCAGGATGAGTGTAGTTTCAAGAATTTTTACCCTATAGATAAATTTTCGTTATAATAACTCAATAAAAAACCAATAGATAAAATCACAATTCCTTTCACATAATTATTTAAATTTTTTAGTGAATTGTTATTTATTTATTTACTTGAAGAATGGTTTTTTATTAGCTCAATTAAAACTGATCAGAAAAAATACAATCTCTATGAATTTATTATTTACTGACACATGTTTAATTAATTGTATAAAATCAACATAATATTAACCATAATATCAGTAATAAAATATATAATATTAATTCATATGTCAATATAAAATCTTGAAGAATATATTAAGTTAAAACACCTTTTATTTTCTATGTTAAGATGTAAAAATGGTTACTATTTTAGTCTACCCGTATTCAGAGTAAAATTCAAATTTTTCTGGTCTTGGAAAAAGATAACGGGTTAACTTTACCTAATTTGAATTAAGGGTAATGACTATAGTCTAATAAAAAACATATAGAGGCATGTGATGATGAAATCAATGTACATAATTTTAGGATTGTGGAGACCACTCAATTGATCATTGAACTGTCAGTTAATGTATTTGAAAATCAATGCCTACCTAAATTCCTCCATGTCAATTTCATCAACATTCTATATGTCATGATAAAAGATATATGGAACATTTCCACCTGAATATTAGATTAAATATGTTTTATGAATCCAATGCTAATAATATGTAGTCTTTGATAATATGATGGGAGATGAATTAGGTCATTAAATCTTTCCTAACATATAATAAAGATAAAATGATAAATGTATTATTTTTTATGAAAAAATGGAAATATATTTGACCATATCACTATATATGTGATCCATATCCATGAAATTGAATCTATTTTATAAATAAGACTTCCAATAATGGTACATGATGTTATAAATTATACTACACCAAAAGATGATGTATTTTTTCATTAAAATCCCTTGTTTATGTCGAGCTCTCGGAGGAGGAAATTGTGGAGAAAAAATATATCCAAGAAACACATTTTTCATGAATCATATATCCAATTCCTTATGTTATCATTCAAGACTAGTGATTTATATATTATTCATGATGACATATATGCTTACAAAATATTACATCATCAACCTGATATCTTTCTTTTTAAATCAAAATTAGAGATATATGAAAATATAAAATGAAATATTTATGAGACATATAGTATGAGGATTTATAGTTTGACATAATATTGTCAAGATGATTGGATATAATAAGAATTTGAATGATTTATGATTTTTGATACACAAGGAATTGTTTTTAGAAGTTATTATCAATCAACTGCACGTGAAATTATCATATTTTATTGTGAAATTCAACATGTATAACATAGATAATATACATCTAAATATCATTAATTAGATTCTCCAAGTTGAGAAAGGAATTAATCATGAGAAACATCTTATCCTTCAGACTAAAAATAGTATACAAATAGAGAATGGTGAAGGGAAAAAATTGTATGCCTCAGGGACATCCAATTTAAACCTTATGTTGTTAAAGGGTTTTAGAAACATCTAAGAATTAACTATGATTAATCCTTTCCAAATGAAAATATTATATGATCTATTAGAATTCAAAATTCCACTATCGCATTTCATAACTGTGCAACATAAAAATCCCATATTGAGAATAGTTTCTTGGATAAAGATAATTTGAAATATGTCTATATTGCACAACATAAGGCATTGGGAAAAAAATTATTCCAAAAAGTAATGACGGTTTTAAATATATAATTATTTGTTAAAAAATATAAAAATCAAGGAATCCATTAGATAATTTGATTTTATAAATAATTAATGTGAGCCCCATGACAAAAAGTGATTTAATAGGGGTGGGGTGTAACTATTTTCATTGTAGTATATATTGATTATATATTACATGTGAAAAATGTCATTTCAGTATTACGGTATATTAATAAGTTTTTACCTCAATGCTTCTCAATGAAATTTTTACTTGAAATAGTATATATTCTAGTGATGAAGAACCATGAACCTTAATACAGGAATATTCATGGACTAAGTAGAGGTATATAAATTTTAATGGTATTGAAGAGATTAGATATAGAATAATACAATAACTGATTGCTACCTATACAACATGGTATACATATATCAATGAAAATATGTATTTAGGATCATGAATAGAGAGAAAAATGAGTAGTGTCCCATACCAATGAGATATTTAATCTATGATATATTCCAGGTTATTTACCAGTCTTGAGGTTAACTATGAATTTATCATGATAGGAATATATAAATATTACCTAGAAGAGATGCATTAGTGTGTTCTTAATACTATCCTTAAGTAAATTAGGCAGTAAAAAACATGTTCCTTGATTATTGAATTTATGAAAAACTATTTGTGAGGAGATACACATACATGATACTCCATATATATTAGAAGTATTTTTAATATTTTTCATTATATATGATTTTACAAATGAAGTATTTTTGATCTTGTAGTGTTTTATGCATCAAGTATTCATCGATTATACAATAGAATCTATGTATATTGTGACTTATGACATATGTAATGAATTTATATCTATACACACAATATTTCATGAGATAGGAGTTATACCTAGTTGAAATGTTCCAATAACTCTATATTATGATAATACTATATAAGTGGATATAAAAATGGAACACTTGTCACGTCCTTAAACAATGTATATACATTAAAATTATAACCCTTGGAGGTATTTTTATCAGAGGGGATGTCATGGTATGAAGAGAAGACCGAAATCTTTATTTTTTAGACCCATTGACCAAAGAAACATCTCTTTAGAAGAATGCATACCATTACATGCATAAAATATTAATTTGTTATAGTAGTTAGATCCAGTGAAAGTGTGATTATTTTAGAGTAAGTTCCATAAAACCAAATAGCATTGTATCTTAAATTACTACTATATTTATAAACACCATATCACATAATGATTATTGTTCTATGTAATGTTAATGCAATAATTTCCTACAAATATATCTCATATCGATATGTTATAGTACATTACCACTATAATGAACATCAATAGATTATATGTTAATATACTTATACATATATACTACCTATTATATACACATATATTATGGGAGATAGTTGATGATTTATTTTTTGGTGTTGGAGGTTCATAAATCATTCAAATATGTTTTCATAAAGTTCAAACATAGTTATCTCCATGAAGATGACCTATATGGAAAAACATGCCAATAGTAATTTAACATGGTCTAAGTGTAATTTGTTATTCCTTACTATGAATGTATTTATTAATCTTTTTAACTTATATTATTATTAAAATGTATCGTGAATAATATACATTGATGTATGGATGAATGTAGTTATCATTTAAGCTCATAGAGAGGTAGAAAATATTAGTAATGTTATAAGTGATATGGAATTAATAGATTATGTCAAGAAAGGATTAGCCCTATCTGAGTTAATGGAAGAAGATATCTCATTCCCTTAAATGGAAATGGAATTATCATCTAAGATATGTGGTAAAAGTAGTTTATATATGAGTTCTTTTATATGTTCATAGAAAGCTAAACCGAGCATATATAGTGATGAAAATATTTTACATCTTGATTTGTGGGATATTAGTGGATGGAAATATTATATTACACTATATCATTCATAAGAATGTAGTTTTTGTTGTGACGTTTACATATTTCTCTAAGGATTCATTATTGAGTTCGTAAATGGTGATAATAGACATTATGTAATATCTTATAATTTGACAATGAAACCGGTATAAAAGGTCACACACTATGTGTATCCAAAATCATTAAACAATTCTATTATATTTAATATTTATCATAAATATAATTTTAGGTTTTATAATATTTAATGATTAATGTAAAATTGATATTACTAATTTAATCATAATATTTTTATTTTTAGAATATGAATGTTTAATTTTTCTTCTTATTTAAAATAATAACTACGAATAAATTATATTAAACTATTTTTTGGCAGTTTAATGAATATATTAATTAAAATATTTATTCTGTTTTTTGTATATTATCATGAATATTTATTCACTATATTTGAGAATATAATATTTATTTGATTGTTGAAGTTATGAAATATTTTAAAATAAATATTTTTTCTGTAAAGGGTAAATATATTACATGAAGGGTTTATGGGTTGAGATAATGGAACCATAAAAATTAAGTACGTTATTTAATATCAAATTAAAAAATATATTTTATATATTTAATAAATTATAATTAAATAAATAATTGTCACAAAAAATATTTTTTTTATTTTTATTTGACATGAGGATTTATTAGAACAAATATATTAAAAATATTTTTTTGTTCAATTGTAATTTTTTTGATCAGTATATAAAAATTCCATGTTATACCATTTTAGGGAATGTGATACATGTTTTGAACAAGAAAAGAGTTTCTACTATTTATTAAAACTCAAGAAGTATTCTTCCTCCACCCTCCATCTCATGAAATAAGTGAGAACCAAAAAATTCCTTATTGATATCAATTGTGATCAATATGAATCACACTGTTACCCTATGATAAAAATCCATATATAAAAAACACATAGAGATTCCTAGAGCACATTTGGATGCATCTAAAGGAATCCTCGCTTGGATTTCCCACTGTAATGATAAATCAACAAGAGTGAAAATGACGATTTTATCAATATTATTATCTCAATTTAGGTAATTATTATGTTAAATTATTTATAAATATTTTTTATAAGAGCCCCTATAAATTGTTTTCTGGTTTAATTCGTCATGTACATGATATTTATCCCTTGAATCTGATGAAAAAATTATATCAGTTACCCATCAAACTCACTCACTAAACATCAGAACCATCAAGACCATCTATTATAGTACAATTTATGTCCCTCAAATGATGAAATGTATGGAACATAATATTACTAAACATTATATGTGATATTATTATCTTTATAATGTAGAGATATGACACACATGTTTGGGGGAATCATTATTTTTTGTCATTGAATATGTTATTGGTTATTGATATGATTCCATAATGCTTCCATTTTTAATATTTATAAATAGTTGAATAATTATTTTCCCAAATGTGATTTGACAACACCTTGTTATCTAGAATTAGGATTTTACCACACAGACTTTTTTTCATGTGAATTTGAGTAGTATATAGATTTTTAGAGACACATTAATAGAATTCATTGTCTATACATGATTATGGAATATAAGGAATGCTTGGGAATCAAATAAGAAAAAATTGTATGGTCGTTTCATGACCTTGAGGGGATCGTAAATTACATTAATTTATATAGGATTAAATCATGTGATTTTGTCATTTAATAACAAATTGACATCATATTATCCCCCTTAAAGATTCTAATTCAACTTTGGATGACTATAGGGATCCTTGGTGGATATTTTTAAGATTCATAACCTTTTTAAAATGTACACAATATAATGATTAGTTATAATAAAACCAGATATGAGGTTTCATCTCATTTATTCTTTTTTTCATTGATCTCTCTCTTTTCAATTTTTTTATTTATCATCTCTCAATTTAATCTATCCTTTTTTTTATATCACAAGTTTGTGATTTTTTTATAGATCAATATTAAATAAATAATCATTTAATTATTTTTTTATTAATTTTTGAAGGATAAAATTATGATCTTTATTATCAATCCTTGGGTTTTTTGAATTTTCACATGGTAATTATATATGTTACGTGGATATTATTCATTCCTTATGGAAATTTTATTCATTATTAATAATTTAATTTCATTTTATGTAATTTGACTTGTTTTTATATTTTTAAATAATTCTGTTAATTGATATTATATATTGGGGTCATTTTTTGATTTCTAATGATTTTGAAATTTGGAGAGTCTCAAATTACCTTGGTTGATTGAATTTGGGTTTAAAACATGTGAAAATTATTTTTGGGTAAAATCATAGGATGCTATTGGATTGATTATTTATAATTTGAATTCATTTTCTTAGAATAATATTAAATTTTATATGTTTTTATATTGTTTTTAATAGATATATTTTACCATGTTGAATTTATTGAATTTAAGTCTTGGATAAGGGGATGACTTGTTTAGATATTTTCAAGAAGTAGAAATATATAAATTAATTAATTTTTTGGGTATGAGAAATGGAAAATAATTCATGAATTCCAATAGTAGTGTTGGGGACATGTGATGAACTGGATGTTCTATCACATGTGTTATATGGACTGGCCGGTATCTGATTTTTAAGAAACACTCATATGGGTGAAAAACTACATCGGGTGTATTCAATGAATATTGGTAGGAATTATTATTGATTACATCTTGACTTATCATGTCTTCATAGGATTATAATGGTTATATATTAAATGTATAATGGGGTGTAATCAAGATGTGGTGCCAATTTTTTTAAAATAATGGACTATATTATTTGAATTTATAGAAATGAATTTATTTTTGTCCTGTGACTATATTTTATTTTAAAATAGAATACCTTTTTATAAATGTAATTTTTTACATTGTTAAGAAGAGAGCATAAATGAAATTTATGAGTGTTATTTGGGGAAATTATACTTGGCTTTGGTACTCGCCCATACCTATAAACCTCATTGTTTATGTAGACATACTTTTTAATGATACATGTATGGAAAATGATATAATGTTCCAACGATATAGTTTTTGAGAAATTAGATCATATGTGATGTTGTAGTGTTCAGACAGAAAAACGATTTATTGGGTTGTTATCATTGGAATATTATCTTCAGATAGTCTTTGTTTTGTATATATGCTTAAAACATGAGTTTGTTTTACTTTCCATTATACTATATTTCATGGTTTTCATTTAATATGTATTTTAATGTTGAATTTGGATCTTTAAATTACAATCATTCATTATCATTCATATATACTTTGGTTTATTTGGAGGTAAATTCCTTAAGTAGTGTTTATTTTAAACCCTAAACACATGTTTCAAGCCTCTGATGATCATGGATCAATGTCTAGACCTTACGGTGGATTCGTCCCAACCTTTTCATTTTTGGATCCTTGGTTGAGGATATTATGAAACAATATTAGAGAATAGTTTTATAATATTTTTATATGATTTATGAAAGGCATTTATTATAGGATGGTAAAAGCTATAGAGGATCCCATAAAAGGGAATAATTAACATATTTATAGTGAAACATGAGTTATTTTCATGTTTGGGTTGGAATTTTTTTATTGAATATCCCTTAAAAGATATTGAAAAATATTCCCTATATATGTCCACAACACTACCAGACTGAGATGGAAAATTATTTTGTTCATCACAATAGTAATTTTTATGCTAAAATACCTGTGTATTGGATTTCCAAAATAGTTCTCTTATATAAGACGTTATTAAAAAAAATTGAACTTGTTTTGGTAATTAATAAATTTTTCAAAAATTTATTGTTAATTATGTAGGAATGCTTATAAAATAATGATTCAAAATAAGATAGATAAAACCACAAATATATATAATAACTGGTTTGATATTTGGAATTATTTTTTAATGTTTTGGGAAATCAGATGAATTTATTTTTGGATTTCCTTTTAGTGTTATAGAGATATATCTATATTGTGTGATATATTGAGAGGAAGGAGGTATGAATATGAGGTGTGAAAAAATGCATGTGAAAGGAGGTAATAAAATGGATTGGAATACTAAATTATTAAATATTACTGTTCACATTATATCTGTTATAAAAAAGGCTTCACATTAGGAATGATCGAAGGAAGAATATCATGCCTTAGTGTTTTAAAAGATAAACCCTCTAATATTTTGTGGTGATGGTGGAGTGATATAAGAAGGGTATTTTATAGAGATTTTCAATTGATACATCTCGTTCCCCTACAACCAAAAGATGTAGATTTTTGGTTTTTCTACTTAAATTTTCAAGGAATAATATTCAAGTGGTGGGAGATGACAGTTATGCAAAATTTGGATTAGAATATAACATGGGATGGATTTAAGATGATGTTTGGGAAAAAAATTATTTACATGCATATTATATATATAAATTATAAATTGATGTTGTATTGTTGTGATCAACGATGTTGAATTTTTTAGGGCTATTATTGTTCAAGAGATGAGCATATTTAATTTAATCATTTGGATGTATTTGATAGTGATTTTCCTGTCCCAAGTAGACTATTATAATTAAAAGGACTATTTTACTTAACTGAATAGAACTATTCAATATTTTAAATTGGAGTGGTATATTCATTCCAAATAGATATGAGTTATTATTAAATACATCTTAGAGTTGAAATTTATGTTTTCTAGGTTGGTTCTTAAAAAATTTTAATTCAAGGGTTCTTGTTGATTGTTGGAGATGGTAAAAGATTTCATGGATGTGTTCTTAGAGAAATTCTCTATACTTTCATCTGAGTGAATAATGGTGTTCACTATCAAACTATTTTATGTAATGAGTTTGATCTCACTAATTTCATATTGTATGAATCATGAATTATATGAGTGTTTCAATACCAATTGGTATATTTATAGCGATATGGGTTTATTTATAAAGGTTCATTGTAGGGGTTCATTATTTATATTCACTAAGAAGGGTGATAGTTTTGTAAGAATCATCATTACCTACTATAAATTGAATACGGTAATAGTGAAAAATAAAAACCATCTACCATAAATTAAATATTGATTTTATATAAATAAATATTTAAGAGATTTTTATGATTTATTATTTATCAAAATATATATATTATGGGGTAAGAAGATAGATGTTATAAATTTAGAATTGAGGATAATGTTCTTGCATTATTTGTTTTTATTGATGTTGTTTTAGGATACCAATTCTCATGGTGTTTTAATTTCCACTATAAATCATCCCTTCCATAAATAAATTGATTCATTTATTATGATGTTTTTGTGTGATACACTAATTTATTCAATGCCAAAGGAGGATCACATTAGGCATGTGAGGATTTTACTCTAGATTATTTAAGATAACATGTTATACGATATGTTATCCAAGAGTAATTTTTGGATGTGGTATGTGATTTTCATATTGATTATGGTTGTTTAAATACTGTGTCAATGTTATAAAATAATGTGTATTTAGTTATATAATTTTATTCTCCCAAAATATCCTTATGATTCAAATTTATTCCTGAAGTTAGTTGGATACTAATGATAATGCATCAAATACTTATTAATGTTAGTGTCCCTGGTGATGTATTTGATTTTGAAATGTGTGAATTTTTAATTGCATAATATGTGACAAGGTTTTTATGACATTAATATGAAAAGGATGACATCAAAACTAGTTCTTATATTTTCAGAGTTTGGTGATGGTTTAATTTTGTTCTTTAATTTGTAACATTATTGAAAATTGTTCAAAATGATTGCAAACAGAGGAAGATTATTTTCACATTCATTGTATGATGTTGGAACTGGTTGTACATTCCATGTATATTATGCTTCTTTACCTATCCAATGAAAGGTTAACAGTGTATTTTAATCTCAGCAGTCTGAGTAATATAATCCATCATCATTATTTTAACCTGAGACTGTGGTCTTCGGTGGAGTAACTTCAATATTTTGATTTTGAGTTATACTATACATTAGTGAACATTAATTTTTGGGATGATTCCTTGAGTCATAAATATATTTTTGTGGATGAATCAGATGAAAAATAGATGTTAATGGGTTTCACGGGGAGTTGTTTTTTGAATCCTATGATGTTGCATCAGATTTATGTATATTATAATGTTATGGAAAAAATTTATGAATTAGTAAATACTAATTTTAATCGATAGAATATTATCACCACATTTTATCATATGATGACTATGAGAGGGTTGTAATTAGTGGGAGATTAAATAGTCTGCTATTAGGATATTTTAGTGGTTTCATAGAGTTTTAATAAGAACATTATGTGTCTGTTATATATCTCTAACTGGGAATTTCATCCTGTGATAGAAGTCATGCATCATGAAATCAAGTAGATGATACAATGGTTAAGGATGAAGTGAGTTGTGGTTGATTATGTCCACTAATGCTTGAATTTACAGTTGGAACAGATGGTGCGTGTGAGGCTAATTAGAATTTTTCAAAAAAATTCAAGATAAATTTGGAAATGAGAACAAATCATGATGGACTTCATGGCTTGTTACCATGGTCACCATAGATGTCTAATTTGATATCATTAATTATGGATAAATTAATTAATCCATATCATATAATATATATTCGATAGATTTTAATTGTTGACGATTTCAGTATTCTATTTGTAGATTTAGTGGTGATGATTCATGAATTTCCTTTATCTAACTTGTTAGTTAGAGATTATGGATTTAGTAGGATTTGGTGTGGTTTTCATAGGAAAATGGGTACTCAATTAATGAAAATTATATAATACATCCATAAAATGGACATGAAGAGTGGACTATTAAAATGTCCAAGGAAAACATTTTGGATTATGTTCGATAATTATTAAAATATTGAGAAGGTACTGTGGATTTGATTGATTTCACTGATAATAATATCTATTGAGTATCAATTCTGATGGACACGTTCAAATTGTTGTGTGAATTCATTTATTGATCATCAATGTGGTGTGAGGGATAAAGATTGAGATCTATTATGAGTCCAAGCATAGTGAAAGAGAAAAAATATAGAGTTTATATAATCTGGATGTTATTACTGATAGCTGAATCATAGTAGATGTCTTATGAAGACCATCATTTTTTGCCACTAATGTTTCATGTTTGTGATCAATTATTAAAATAAAATTCGATTGTTGGATTATAGATGACTTAGGAATCAAAGTATGTAGATACCATTGTTAAGGTGTATACATATAATAGTTTATCTAGTTTTATATGTGGATTGTCATATGTAATTTACGTGGATATATACTATAATGCCTGATATTACCAATGTTCATCTGCCAGAAAATTATCAACTAGTCCCATAACAAAATATTTCCTAAGCTATGTTGGATTTAGAACAATATATGTATTTTATTGAAATTTTAGTGCGGATTTATTATATGGATGAGATGATATTCGTAGGTGAGTGTATTTTACATATTAGATTGTCAGGGTAAAAAGGTTAGATTGAATAGGATATTTGAGAATGAGAGGATTGGCTACAGTTTTTGTACCCATATTTATTCCAGGGTAATGGATCTTAGTGAATTTTTAAAGATGCAGTGAAACCACCAAATATTTTTGAATAAATTTATTATTTATATAAATTTAAATTAGTAAACATATTTCTTTATATTCAGAATTGACCTTGAAAAATGCAATAAAATGTTGATATATAATTATCAAATTTGATTTTTATCACTTAGTTATTTTTTTTGGAGTGCATAAATAAGAACGAATTAATTATAAAAAAACCATATAAAATATTTACATACATAATTAAATAATTAAAAGAAAACAGGTACTCAATTTTAAATTTTTATGAAGAAATCATTTTATTTTATAATATCACTTTTTATATGTATATTATTTTTCAACATATTATATGACATAGACTCTAAATAGAAATGTGTCTATAAGAAATTTAGTGGTATTAAATGTTATAATATTAATCATTATTTATTAATTTATAATTATTTGATTAGATATGAGGATAAAATCATTTTAAGGTATAAAAAAGTGTTTTCAAAAACATTTTTTACGTGCACAAAGTATTTTTATATTATCAAATAAAATTAATCAATATTGAGGAAAAAATTAATCTAACTTTCAATCATGAATCTAAAAAAATATATTAACCTTCACTTAATGGTTGTTACTAGGAAAGGTATATGAATATAATTCTTTTTCATCCTAAAAATACTCTCTAAAAATTGGTTTTATGCATTTTAGGCACAAACATTATAATTAATTTCAACCACTAATATGAATTAATTCATATATACTAGATTCCATATTTATATTTATAATATATAAAATTACTTGATACCTTTAACGTAATTATAATCCATAATAAATAATTAAAATGGTACAAATATTGTTACCACGTTATGAATAAAACGGGTCAATAGAGGGATTTACCGAAGAGATATGGTTTGAAATAAAAAATTCATTCTTTAATTTTATTTGTTTATTGATAGTATACCAAAAATTCTATTTATTTATTGTTCTATCCATTTTGAGCTTTATCACTTGAGTAGAACAGATATTATATATAAAATATTCTACTATTTATACCCACGTCACTTATAAAAGGTAACCTCTTCTTCTCACTTAACAAGACCACATGAGAACTTAAATTCATTGACAACAAACATAATACTATTTCACAAACCATATCCCATACCTTTGGGTTTTTTAATTCCAAAAATACCATCCCATAATCGTTAAGGTAATTTTCAAAGAATGGTACCTGCTGAAAATATATATATTATTACCAACCATTTCCTTATTTATTTCTCCATTAACGTCAAAAAAATATTTTATAACCAAATTAACATGATTAAATCAGTATATTTAATATGATTAAATGTTTTTATGTTTATGGAATTTATATTTTATATATCCCTTAAATCATATATTATATAAAAACTTCGCTCTTACATACATATATACTACCATCCCTATAAAGAGATGTATTTTAATTTTCATCATCATCATTAAAGGATGGTTATAAATATAATTTTAATTAATATATATGATATTTATTATATAATTTTTATTCTAGAATGGTTTATAATTTCTTATGTTTCTTTAATTTGGTCCCTTGAAAAGTGGAAATATCGCTAGTTTGTATGTAAGGACTAACCTATTTAGGAAGTGATTTAATTCATTTTTCATTAACACCACATATAGATAGTTATAAAAGAATATATAATTAAAAAATATGATATTTAGAAAATTATTGTGATTTTTGAGATAATTAATACATGATCAATGTGTGAGGACCAGAATCATCAAATTGAAACATTGATGGAAAAGACACTAGTATTCACCTAAAATATTTATTTTAATAAATAATGATAAGAATAGTGTAACAAAAAAATAAAAAGCAATAATATATATAGTTATTTTTAATAATTTTTGAATTCATTTGATTTAAAACAATACTATAGGTAATGTTTTTGCATCACAATATTGATTCATTTAGACATGTTTCATGTTATGTGCCTATTTGTTTTTATATTGTGCATATACTATCCTTTTGATATTTTATATCAGGAAAATATTCATATTCATGGTATTTTTTTTATTTAATATAATAAAATGGGTTACTATTCAAAAGATACTAAATTAGTATGGTTTTATTTTACAATCTCATTTTTTAGAGTAATCACTGATAAATTTCCGCTGAGGAAAATTATATAATCCTTATGTTTTGATCCCAAAATATTTTCTACTTTAATTTTTATTTATGTGGTCTTATCTAATTGTTTTTATTATTATTTTTTATTTGGAACTCAAAATGATGAATAATATTTTTCTAAAATTTTACCATATTTCTTATTTTTGTGATGGAATATTTTTCCGCTAGCTCTATGTTCTTCAAAAAAGTAATGAATTTATTTTAACAAAAAAATTATAAATATATTTTATTTTTCAATTTAGTATTAAAAAATTAATAAATGGATTATTTTTAAGGGGTTTTCATATGAAACACTTTTTAATTTTTATATTAGTGTGAGAAATGATTCTTTTTTAATTCATATGACATGAAAATAAATTCACACTATTCTGACTATCCTTCGTTATGAATATTATATTACATGTTTTAAAGGATTCAAGATGAAAACCCAATTAATATTAATTTGGAAATTTTACTTTCATATTTTAAAATTTTAAATTGTGTACATCTCTTAACATTCAATTAATATTTTATTCCATTAATAAATGATATTTTTTACCCATTATATCAAAATATATTCATTTTTATGATTCATTAGAGACATGTTAATTTGATATCATCTAGTTTCTTTCCATGTAATGCCTATTGTGATGGTTTTTTAAGGATGATTTCAAGAAACCCATTTCATTCCCTTGGTTTAATAAACAAATGATTAAATAATGAATATTTTTATGATACCATATGGTTTATATATCTATATTTTCTTGATTATGTGATGATGAAATATTTAAGAAACACATTTTCAGGGATGAGTTATTCTATAGTGAAATGATGAATGTTTATATGATCTTGTGGGAGATGAACAAATGATTTTTAATATATGATTGGTGGGTCCTGAATTATATAGACCTTACATGCATTGGGTGAATATTAACATATCACTAGATAATTTGAACTTGAATCATGAGTGACACCAGTTCAATAAGGGACTTTTTCCACCACTATATTCATGTTAGTGAGTCTTGACTTATTAAATGATGGAATAAGAAGTGAATCAAATACACTATAAGTATTTTCAACTATAATAGTATTGATATTTATCACATAATAAAGAAATGGTTTTTTTATTCCTATGGTTAAACTAGGAGCTTATGTGGTATCTTATAATATATTCTCCTGGATCATGATGGATTATTGAATATTATTCACTCTTCTGACTTATGGCTTTATTATAAAAACTCTTATTAAATAACTCAAGATTTGTTACCATTATTTGATTAGTCGTGTGTTTTTTAAGTTATTATCATGTAATAATTCGATAATGATCATGTTATGCTCACTTATTCTCACTGATTGATATTTACTATGTTCGCAATTGATAAGCAACTATGCTCACCCTTCATTATATTTCTATTTTTCCAGGTTATGGAGAATTATTTTAAATATTTTATTTCTATTAAGGCTTCAATGAAATAAGAAAATGGATAGAAATATTTTAAATATTTCATGAAATATGTAAATTATATATATACTCAACAAAGATAGAAAAATAGTACAATTCAAGGGTGTGTATTATGAGATGTGTTGAATTATCATATAAAATGAGGTATTATTAATATATTTAAAAATTAGGGTTCATAATTATATATAAAATCATGGTTTATTATTTTTTAGAGATTTGGATTTGTAAAAAATGGTGAAAACATTTAGGATAACTCTATGTATATGATAACATCAGAATGTTTTGGTATGATATATATTGTGTGGTTTTTTAACAATGACATCCCAATCTTGATAAAAATGTGGATGTGGGATATGTAAAAGATAAACCTAGAGGTAATAACCCGTAAAAAGTATTATTGTAGATGGACTTGATATTCACACATTTCATGATAAAAACCCTAACTGCACACTTAGTTAGAAACACTTGGGAAATATTCATTGTTTAGTTCAAATTTTCATAATAAACCATTATGAGGAATGAGAGGATGCGATCAATGAAAACTTATGATAAGTTAAATGGTATATATGATGTATATAATGGGTCATAGGTTGATAAAAAGGTGTCATAATTTATGAAACAATAAATATTTTTTTTTTATAATCATATGATTTCTTAATTTGGTTATTTATGTTTGATACTCAGACTATGAATTTGGATTTATGTCATTTGTTGGAATTAAGATCAATCATGTGAAAAATGAATGTGATGGTCAATAAAATGACTATCTAATAGAATAACCAAACGAATCATGACCTAAAATTAGAAACAATATTATTATTCATAATCATATATCTTGAATTTTTATTTACAACCTAAACGTAGGTTATTTTACTAACATAGTAAAAACAAGAAATTTGACTTATAATTAAAGTAAAGGTGATATAGAACATTAATGGAAGAATATTTAACTTCCTGTATTTTAATAATAAGTTAATAGATACCTTGGAAAATGTCTATGAGGAAAGATAATATGATTTATTTTTATAAAATAATGTTATAGATAAACTAATTATTCTAGAAAGATGATTATTTTGATATAGATAAATACAATATATCCAATGGTAGTATAATATTTCAATTTATTAAATGTGGGGAACATATGTGTTATTAAATTAATGTTTCTATTTCAATATAAAAATCTTATACCAATGTAAGAAAGAACTGCATATTTTTTCAATTGATGAAGTATATCATGATAATTTTGTAATACATATCTTCTGATCAATATATTGTGGAAAATATTGTTATGTTTTTTCGAATATAATCCACAAATAAATAGTTGTTTTTCTTTTAGATTAATTTTATGTGATATTAGGCATTTATTATCTCTCTATATATACATCCCATATGAATATATTGAATTTGAATGTCAAATTTTATATCCTAAATTTTTTTTGATCATCTATCTATAAGAATATGAATATGATATTACAATTGAAATTTAAATCAATGGTTGACATAATTTTCCAACTAATGTGGTAACCAATGAGAGTAAACCTAATGTTGACAAAAAAATTTAGTGAAATATGGTTCATGAATAACTCTCCTATATGATTTATTTGAAAAAAGGGATAATTGTTTTGAGAGTGAAAATTTATTAAAATTCAATAATAAATTATTGTAAATCATTAAACCCATCTGATAAAAATAATAGATGTATATCCAATATAATTAGCATCCACATAATAAAACATGACATTGATATTAATTAAAAGTATATAAATCTTAATTAGGAAACAAAATACACTATCATAGAAACATAATATTAGTTCTTAAAATAACATTATTCAAAAAAAATTATTCCATATAAGTTATATAATGAATATATTTAACATTTAAATCATGATTTTTATATCACTCATAAAAATAATTCTCTTTGTCATTTAATGGTAATTATTTAGAAGATAAATGGATGAAATAACATTATACATTTATAATTCTCTCAATATGAAAAGGTATATTTATGAATTGGAGTATAAAATATTTCATTAAGGATTTATCTAGAAAAAAACAATTAATAAATAATTGTCATGATGTTTTTGAAATTTTTATTCAAGGAGTCTGATTAGATGTTATCTTATATACTCAATATTTTAGGGATAAATTAGTATAATATTGGTTTTATAGGATCTACTAATATTTTAACATTACAAAAGGGTAAATTCTTAATGTATAAAAATAATATTTAGAGATAAAATTACTAGCCTTTGTCATTAAAACAAAAGAGAGAAATTTGGTTTTAGGGTTAGTGTCTTCATTATGGTGAACCTAGTAACTGGAAAAAGAAATAAAAAAATTATTAAATGGTATGAATAACTATATTGAGTGTCCATATTAGGAATTAATTTAATATAAATAAATACATTGATTTTTAAATTCATATGAAACAAAATAAATATTCTAAATTTTTTATTAACATAAATGAGTTCATAATTGAATAATAATTTATGTATATATATTGAATTATGTATTCATGTGATTAATAAAGGGTTTGTTTCATCAAGGATGTGGATGTAGTGATTTAATTTAATCTTAGTTGAATTTCATATAATGGAAATATTTTAATGTTATTCTGTATAATATTTTAAGAAAA
The DNA here is from genome assembly GCA_963277665.1 of Viscum album. Classification (NCBI taxonomy): domain Eukaryota; kingdom Viridiplantae; phylum Streptophyta; class Magnoliopsida; order Santalales; family Viscaceae; genus Viscum; species Viscum album. The sequence goes on from OY728141.1 coordinate 234,970,136, forward strand.
TATTTAAAAAAATTGTATATAATCAATAGGATATGATGACTCTGATACACAATATTTATGATTCATACTGATCTATAAACCGAATGAATATAAGTTTTTGATAAAAAAATATTTTTCCACGTAAAATTATTTTTTAATGATATTTTTAAAACATGATGGAAATAGCTATCACTTCTAAACAAATAGAGATTTTAAAAAATTAAAATTTATTTCCTTAACATATTTCTATAAATATATATGAGGTTTTTTTTCATATGAAAAAAATTCTCCGAAGGCTTTTTTTATTTTTATTAAAAATAAAATAGATACATTAAAATATTTTAGTTAATCACCTCAATGAATATTTTTATATAAATTTTCCAATTATGATGATGATAAACATAAAAAGTGTTATTTATAATCTTTTATAAGTGTGGGGGGATTTCCAAAGTTATATAATCAGTTTAAAATGAAAAAATAAGGAAAAACCAAAAGACATTTCCAGGGATCAATCAAATGGGCCACGATTAGACCAAGAGATATGTATGGTTTTGTTAGTAATATTAAAAGAAATTATGAATATATAAAATGAATCATTCTATATAAAATTAAGTCTGATAATTATAATTATTTCAAAATTGTGTCATATATTGTGTAATTTGAAAAGATAATTAAAAAATTAATGTATAGGTTTGATTTCTATATAATTGATTGTCAACATGGTCTATTATAGGTCATGAGGACAAGGAAAGATTAGTGGGGGTAAATGTTTTCATTAAAATATTAAATTTCATCACAAGGCCCAAAAAGTGTTTTATTTTTTCGATTATCCACTACATATACAACATGGATTTCCATGCACATTTTCTTCTGTATACCAGGGGTGGATGTTTCTTATTGAATCCCCATTACCTAAGGGTAATAAGATAGAAAGTATGGGAACTATTATACATTGATAACATTATTATAAAAACCTTGAGGATAGGAAAATTAGGTTTGGTTGGGTATGCTATTGATCATGTTTATTTTTGGGGTTTAACCAAGATGATATTTTCTATCTCATATAAAATGTATGACATATGAGCACACAATTAATATAAAATTGGGAAATATAGGAAAATAACTATATAATTGGGATTTTATATGCATATATATTTGGGTTAGGGGCATGTTATGTGGTCATTTTTATAGGTGAATGACATCTCATGTGTTCATCTATCAGGTAAAGATATTCAGATAGATTAAAATAATATGATCAGGCTAAATAATATTGACATGATAAATTCTTTATGTTCACTGGATGTCCTAAATAAAGTGATTATATTTTTTTATACCTATATATGATACTTTTTGTGGAAATATATGTGGATACACATGTATTTTATTTAGATCAAACAAAATCCCTTTATATCTTGAGTAGCATAGATACATTAATAGAGGCTACTCAATGATTATATTTTTTGATCAAGAAATTTTAAACTATAATAAATGATATAGTGGTCCATGAAGTCACAAATTATTCTTCTGTTAGTAAGGATAATTTTTTGTTAAAAATCATTCATATAAAATGTCGGTGGTTTCCCAAAACAGGTTTTAATGAATATATGAAATATTTTTTTTTCTCGATTTTCACCAGTTGTTACAAAATATGTAACAAGTGATCCAAATAGGTGATATGTTTTTCAAAATATAAAATCATTTTTGGATATAATTTTATACGTTATTATATATTATGTGACATATGGTTGAAATAAAAAAACATATAAGTATTTTGTTAAAGTTCATGATTGATATGAGTATCCATTGATGACAAATGAACACGTGGTGACATAAAGAATATAATTGTATTTTCTAGTGTATTCCAAGATATAGTCAGACTCCCTACACCAAGGTTTAGTTCATGGGAGTGAATGAGTTATTTAGTTTCTTATTTTTTTTATTTTTAGAATACAAATACATTAGGACTAATTATTATATCAATGTATAATAATTTGAAGTGTTTGATAAACAGAATATGAAATATTTAGAGATATAAATGTTTTAATTATGTTTATTTAATGTTATAAATGGATTTTAAGGGGGTTTATGGTTCAATTTTATTTTATATTTTGAGTAATGAATCAAATAAATGTTAATAAAATGAATAATTTTTTACGAGTGTCCTAGAAACCTATATTAGGAGGTCAAGAACATAATCTTTTATAGAATCAATCATGTCATTTAATTTCTATGTATAACGAAATATTTATTTTATGTTTTTATTTAAGTGTATACATAATGGTTCATGAAACATATGCACTGAATAGTTTTCATTATAATCATTGGTAGAATCATGAAATCATGGATACTGAGGGGTACAGAATTTTTTAGGAACTACTCCCTTATATGTATCATGATATTTTGGAAAAAACGTGTCTGAATTAGATTATTAGAGAAAAATTCATGTGATCCATTAATTTTATATAATCTATATTTAAATGTTCAATATTCAGGTTTTTCTTGACTGTTTTCTCATTATTTTAGAATGGATTATCCAATCCTAAACCCTTCAATTTGTATGGTACTTTTTATCATTATAATATTGGAATTACTATATATCTCACACCCTTAAATAAAAATAACACATATGTATGATATTCTGTTTAGTATATTTCATGTGGATCAATATTAAATATAATTAAAATATTTGACTCATGACTTATGTTTTATCTCGTTTTGATCCCCTATATAAAATTTTGATAACATGTCATCATAATAAATCACATTTGACATGAATCAAACCCAAATGAACGAAAATTGGATTAATTATATGGATAATTGTATTACCATAGGGTTACATTAATAATAAATATGTCTTTAAATTAGTATGGGATTGAATATATGAGAGAATAAGATTATTTTTTCTTCTAAAAATATCACCTAAAATCGCCAAATTAATCAACATATGAAATTACATAAATAAATTTTAATACATGGACATATGGTGTCACAACAACCATTAATATGATATAATATATGTATCATGCTAATCTAAAATAATTATCAAATATTAAAAACACAATACCTTTAAATAAATGATAGACTATCCTTTATAAGGTATGAATATAATAAAAATTACTCTCCAATACTGACACACTTCACCACGACCACCAATTGGTATCTATAAGGTAAATTTCTAAAATAAAACTCCACAAATTCCACAAACTCCAATAAAAACCATATATATATATACAATTAATTAGAAATATAATCTATATAACCATGAGTACATCTCTTTATTAGTGTTCATGGATGGATATGTATAACCGTAAAATTGTCATTTTTATTATTTTAAGAACATAGGTACACGGACGTAATACAAGAATGAAAGAACCCAAGATATAAGGATGTATAAAGTAAGGATAGATAAGAGTATCACCTCATATAAAATTTTCCAATTAGTTTTGAAGAAAGAAATGTATGAAAGGAATGTGACATTGAAGGACTGATCCACTGGAGAGGCAAGATGATCCTCTAATTTGTTCCCATCTCCCCAGGTGTGTGTGAGGTTTTTTTAGCTACTAATGAGAATTATACATTCTCTTATGATGTAGGATATTTACAGTGGATTGGACCCATTACCATGAAAGGTGTCATTGATGATCATAGAATCGGTTTCCACCTTGTAGAGGTGGATGATCCCTTGGATGCACGAACATATCCCATTGCGGACTGCATTGGCCAATGCCTGTAAGGAATTACCACTACCATAATGCACCACGAGGGCCACCATAACGCTACCCCTACAGTCCCACATGACCCCTCCCCCTCACATGTCACCCAGATGCATGAACCATACATATTGTGTTTAAGGCATTTCAGTGGATGGAACCACCACACACATTGTCATTGTGTCCTTTCCATTGAGGGTTTTTTCATAGATTATGTAATGTGCAATGACCAAAGAGTATAGGGAATATCCCCAGTTTCTAGTGGAGGTCACCATGTCGACCTGATGGCTTCATTATCTAGAAATGAGAGATATCTATGTTGATGTAATACCCTCATATCTCACCTAGATTTTATCTTCCCATAAGCACCAACACCCTACCTTTAGAATAGTGTATCTCGATGCACTTTCCAGACCCACATCATATGTCCCCTTAAAACAGAACTCCAGGAATAGTTCCTCACATAGTTCACTAGATTTGTATGAAATAAACCTGCCAAACAAACTCCTCAACTTATTTTCCTAGTAGCTTTCCAAGAATATGTGATACATGTTTTCCTCCTACATATTCCTAAAACTAGTAATATAGGAAGCAAGGATGTTTCCCACCTTTTTTATACTAGAATCTGAAGGTATTTCATAAATCATGATCCTGTAGATAAATATAATACCACTCATTTAGAAAATTTATGTTGTTAACAAAATATAGTATTATTACCATAAATTAATTAAGATAAATTTGTGAAATTATAATGTATATTAATGGCCTCAATACTAAGAACCCATCACTAGTGATATCATAACCCAATCAAATTCTAAGAATATCATCCACCCTTAAATTTTACGACTTATACCTCACCAAAAACAAAAATTACTATATAATAAGAGTACGAAAATATATAATTAAATAATAAAAACATCATAAAATTAAAAAAATTAATTAAACCCATTATATAATTAGTAGCTTTTTACAGATAAAAATAATCACTCCATTATGAAAACCCAACTATAATGATCGCCATTTAAGGATCTCATATTGAAAGACAAAAATCTATTGATAAGTTATCATTCGATAAAAATATCTATAAACGATGTGACAATAATTATTCACTTAAAATTAGTTATTATAAAATATCACAAGAATACCATAGGCCTGTTGGTCTATCCATCAATCATATATAGTGAACAATCACATAACAACCATAGCATGTAATGTCACATCATCAACCTCCAAGTGTTGAAAATTTATGTCATTCTCATCAATGTATCCATACTATTGCAATTATTTTTTAAATGGAGATACCACCAATAATCAAATGAGAAAACTTATTAATATTTTCAATAATGATGGAAATTATTCATGATGAAATAAACTATAACCAATGATAATATACCTTCATATCTTTCAAATAAATGTCTCACATATTGATAAATGATTTTACTGAGACCTCATTATCAAAATAAACTAACAATAATACCATCACCTTTATTTATTCAACCTATAAACTAGAAAAATAAATTTTTTAGAGATAATTTTATATTAACAAATATATTAGAAGTATTAAAGTATTATCTTATTAAAAAATAGGTTAATGAAATGACATCACATAAAGTATCTTTCCTTGAAAAAATTAACTATCACAAACAACATATTCATCAGATATTTAATCCTTAATAATGCATAAACCCTTAATCTCTATCATACTAGAAATATATTAAATTAAATAATGATAATAAGATATGTATATGGATCACACTATAATTTAAAATCAATTAGAAATCTATGAGTATTCTCAATCTCTATTTAATATCATTAAGAAATATTTATATATCTTGGGATATTTAAACCTATTAAACTATCATTTTTACTCATCACCTCAAATAATATTACCATACATTGATATCATGATTAAATAGTAATTCAAATGGGTTTTAAAAATCATAAAATCTTAATTGGTTCAATCACACACTCTCTATGTTATAAAACATTGTAATTATTTTTATGTCATAAATGCATATATGCCCATCCAAAGTCATCTAATAGATAAGAAAACCACCTTAAGACCACTGAATAATCTATACAAATGTTCTATTATATTCTACTGGTGAAAAATATCATAATAATACTATAATATTAAAGTTACACAATAGTTTAAATATCAGTTTCTAAATATTTAAATAAAAAACATACCTTAAATGATCCGAAATTGAATTAAAAATATCACCATAATATTAAATAAGTAGTCTATTAAACATTATCAAAATTTTAATGGATAAGGATTTTGAATTTTAAAAAATTTTAGGACATAAAATTTCTATATTGGATGCCTCTGACTACCTTGTGGCCCACATGTTATGCCAGTTTCTATTCCTTAATTGATTTAAAAATGAAACTAATTGGTTATTAGTTTTTTGTTTTTTATCCATTCATATTACTATGATTAATATTTCACAATATATTTTGTTTCCTAAAATAAATAATCTCATCATAATTCTTCTTGTAAATTCCATTTTGTTCTTACATAGCATGAAATTTTGAATTTTAATATTATATAGTATTTGATTATTTCATACACTATTTTTTTACGAGTTTTAGTTATTCTTACATTTCTTGATCCATTAATACTTTTTCCTTTTTCAATTAATGGTGATATTTGAATATCTACGACTAACGATTGATATGGGTGGTTCAGGTCATGATTTTTATGATTATCAACATTTTCTCAACTATTATATCACCACCTGATTCGCTATAGAGATATTTTTACCACGTGGTTACAATAATTTTTAAGATTACAAGTCAATTTCATTCCATCCATTATTATTCTCATAGTAAATTGGGAAAGAGAGAGAGTGTGTGTAACACCAATAGATTTTTGTATATATATTTTTTCTGTTAAAAAAATATTAATTTGAAAGGATTTTATCATACACAACACAAAACTAAAATAAACCATGATATATTTTATAGTGAAATATGATGATTAATACACCATGATAATAAAATATAATAATCATTTATGAAAAGTAAAATAAGAGTAAAAACTCAATTAAATAAAAATATATTTATAATAAATAAATAAATTAATTTTTATTTATTCTATTAAATAGTAATTTAATGTGTGAAAAACGAATTTAGTGAAGAAGTTTATTCAGTATTGAAAAATTAATCAATAGATGAGATTTAAATCATTTATTGTTATAATCCCTATTTTCATATAATTTTATCATTCCCTATATTCGATATTTGAATATTAATAAATTAAATTGGATATTTTTAATCAATTATTTTAGAAAACATGTGTCAATGTAAAAAATATATTAAGACTCGATTATTTAGATAATATTATGAAATTAGATTAAGAACACTTATTGTTTAAAAAAATTCTTTTTGAAACAATTTGACAACAAATTTTATGTTTTTATTGGAAATTTAAATTCCCAAATTTTATTATTGGAATTTCAAAAAATGAATTTCATTTTTGGATTTAGAATGTAAAAAAATGGAATTGTGTATTTTTTTGAGACTTTTCTAAAAGTAATTTTTTCTTATATGTAAAATATATATTTTTAGAAATACCATAACGTTTATGACAAATAGTGATATAATCAGGACCTAAAAATTTATGAACCATTTTTCTCAACCAATAGTAAAACACCATTAAATTTTTTAATATTCGTCTCCTTAATAAATATATTAGTTTGCTAAATTATGAAGAAAATAACCATGATATTATTTAAATAATAATTAAAACTTATAAAATCATGCCCATTTTATGGTATATATTTTTTGAAAATAATTTTACATTTATTTAGGAAATACATTTGATACTAAAGAAAAGATTTGTTGTATTTTGATTATGTGAATTAATTTTTTCATTTATGTTATTTAAAAAATATTTTTTTGTATTAAAATTATGAAAAATTATAATTTTCCCAAAATTAATGTTAATTGATTTGTTATAAACTTTTTTAAAATGAACATAAAAATTTAATGTTAAAAATAAATGTATGTATACAAAGATTTTTTAGAGCATAGAATGTGTTTTTATATTAATAAATAAAATTAATAAATATTATTTATTGTATTAATAAACTTTGTAGATATAATGTTATATAGTTTATCTTGTAATTTTATTGTTATTACTAGCCTTGGAAATGGATTAAATTTAATTGTATGCTTAAAATGCAATTTTTTTATAAATGGATTTAATTTTACTTTTTGCACATGTGTTAAAATTAGTTTTTAAAATTTAAAAAAATGAATTAGATCAAATGGGATCAATATTTGAGGAATAAATTTTCAAATTTCTTAATGATGAAAATATTAATTTTTGTTATTTTGAATAATAACTATGGAAAAAAACAACCACCAAAGTTAATGTTGAAAAGCATTTATGAGTGGTTAAAACATTAAGATAATGTTTAAAATATCACTTATTTTTTTAAATTTAACTACATTATGATATTTTGACTTCACATAATATTATATTTGAATCATTGGAAACATTCTCCCCTATCAGTTGAATATGACATTATATTATTTTAATGTTCCCAATATCTATATATTTACCACACCACGCTTTTATAAAAGGAATCCTCCTCCCCTCACTTATTCACACATATTTATACATCTATATAATATAGTACCTGACCAAATATCGTCGTGGATTCATTCCCTACATTTTATATCATTTAGTATTCCCAAAATACCATCATTAGTTGGCATAATCTGTAATTCAAATGAGGTTTTCCAAATAATATGTAATTTTATTTACTGATTTATATTGAATTTATTTTATCCTTAAAATAATCTAAATATTATAAAGAATAAATAATAAGTATATGTCACTTTCATTAATACTCTATAATGTTTTTATTTTAATGGTAAAATTATTTTCTACATATTTTCCATCATTTTAGAAAAGTTTACATCGTTCGTGGATACGTGCTCACTACCATCTCTATGAAGAGACATGCTTTTTTCATATCTTCAATAAATATATCGTCATATAGATGGATTTAATGATTATATATGATATTTATGTCATAAATTTTTTTATTTAATGGTTAATATTATTTACCTTTTTTCCTTCAGTCCATTGCAAATTGAAAACATCAATTGTGTATATATACAAACTATAATTTTCATAAGGTGAAGTAATTCATTTTTCATCGCCACCTTATATTAATTATAATAATTGTTTATATATTGATGATATGTTATAAATATATTTATATTAATATTATATATATTATGAATCCTTTACCAAGGTCTATGGATTGGAACCTTCGAACTGAACCATGCAAGGAAAGCAGACTAATTTTCTACTAAATGTAGATTTTAATGAAGAATTGCTAATAAATGGTTACATAGAAATAACAATGGAATATTATAACGTATAAAATTTATTAAAAAGTTAATAGTATATAGGAATAATAAATATTAATTTTTTATACATGCATATATCATTGTTTAAAAATAAATTATGGATTGCAGGTAAAATTTAATGTTTCATCTCATTTATTTTTTTAATGGTTATGTTAAATTTTAATTGAAAGAAAATATATGGTACATGTACTTTAAACACTATATATATTATTTCATTATATTTATTCATGGAATCTACAAGTAATACTCCAATTTTATTTTCTATTGCTCTAAGAAGAATCAATAAAAGTTTTTTTTATAAAAATCCATCCTTGTTTCATCTTTGGTAAAATGACTTATTCTTACACGTCCAAATTCTAAGAAAAGTTTATTGTGATATTTATATATGTACAAAAATTATTAAGCAATTTATTTCTTAAACCTTTCAATTTCATTACAAATGAAAAAAATAGTTTTAAAATGTTTTATGTATGACTCACATTTATATTTCATTAGTTCCTTGAAAATATTGTTCTCTTATCACTTATATGATATGAAAATATTTTCAAAATTTCATAATTGTTAACATAAATTATTCTTAATTTATATTATTCTATGGTTAATTTTTTTTAAAATAATTTATTTAAAAACTCTAATAATTTTATTTTTAAATGATACTAAAATATAATGTTATTTTCCACATTTTCATAATAATTTTAAATTTTTTTAATATATTTTTCTTCCTTGTCAACATCCATTGAGGATTTTTATTCTTTAATGGGGATATGATCTTATGATATTATCTCCAACAAGAAATTTTATGTAATTAATAAATAAGTTATAATTTGAATAAATAATCTTATGAAATTTTTTTATAAAACTATGTGATTTAATTTTATCAAAATGAAATTTTCTCACATATATTTATATTATTTTTCAAAATATTATTTTTTAACATATAATGAAATATTAGAATAGTATAAAAAATTAAACTATTATGAGAATATTATTTTAATAAAATATATTTTTGTAAAATATTATTTTGATAAAAAAAAATAATTAATGGTAATATTAAAATAAAATATTATTATGAAATCAATTTTACAATGTTTCGATTTAAATTAATATTAGGATGTTTTTTTATTAAGGATTAAAATAATAATAATAGTGATAATAATAGTGATAGTTAGGTATAAAAAATATGTTTTAAAAAAATTAATTATTTTAATCTTTATATAAAGTTATAAATGATTTTTCTGGAATATATAAATATATATATATGTGTTAAAAAATTAACCACATTATATAAATATATATAATGAGACATGGAAAAAATTGAGAAAACCTATATAATAAAAAGGTAGGAATCATTTTGGGGGGGTGCATTTTAGGTCTGTGGGGGGTTGGGTGATGCCTGAGAAAGGGGATATGGGGAGTGTGTGATCATGATGAATCTAGGAAGAGAAAAGGAGATGATGTCGTCGTGCTGAGCTAGGAGAGGAGCTACGAGCAGTGTTAGTAATGGGTGAGGTGGAGTCCAGTGATGTCAGATAATAGCATCGTCGATGGAGAACCACAATTAGAGTTGGACCCATGTTAAGTAATAATTTGAATAATTTTAGATCTTATAGTCACTTTCTTCCACATGATATTATATCATCAGATCTATATGTAGGTGACTGGAACATTTTATAGGGGTTAATTTTGGTTTTCCTTCACTGGTTCATTTTCTTTTTATTTTTCATATCCATTCTTTGTCAGTATACTATTTTCAATTACTTGTTTATGTTTTGATATCTCTGGTCCACTTTTTTAATTTGAAAAATGGTTTAATGATATATATATGTCTATTTCATATAGAATTTTAAACTTTTTCATTCAATTTTATACACTAGTTCTGTGTTGTTTTTCATTTATTTACATCTGTGTATTTTATGCACTGGTCGTGATTAGTTTTTCCTTATGATCATTGATTTATCCATTTGAATATATATTATTTTCCTTGCATAGTGATGATTGTGGATAAAAAATACATAGAAAATGTATACTACAAAACCATTTTCAGTCGGTGTGAAAATGTATACAAAATTTCTTTAGCATAAAAAGGTCTCCAATTATTCTTTCAAGTAAGGGTTTTCTTTGTAAAAAACCATTAAAAATTTTGAATTTTTTTTATGTTCAAACTCGTATTAAAATGGTGAAACTAATTTGAGAATTATGTTTTTCTTATTGATACAGATTATTAAATTTTTTAATGGGTGAGTTGGTCTAATTATTTATATTTATTAACTTATATAATTTTATCTTATGATGTGATAATCAAGCTATACACATAAGATGAATAAATTTATCAAACTATTCTAAAATATATTTTTTCAAATCCCATCTCCATGTCCTAATTCTAGTGTATTATTTCTGTATATATGTGACTAATGAGTTTCTTCTTAACAAATATATATGTATTATTTTCATACCTAGAATTATATTATTTTAAAGCCATGTAATATTTATTTTCATGTCGTTAATGTATTTAATGTACCAACATATATATACATGTATTGAATGAATATATATATACATATGTATGAATTATTGAATAGTCATGATCACTTGACAATGAATTTCAAGATTTCAATTATGTATATTTTTTTATATGTATATATATATACACACAAAAAACTATATTAAGTATATATTTTTGGTATACATGCAATGTTTTATTAATTTTTTTATTATAATGTTTTATGAAAATTATTCTAAAACATATAATCTTATCTACACTTCACAATATATTTTTACGTCTCTAAAAGGTTTAATATATATACATATATATATAAATATTTTTTTTGTAACATTCTATAATTTATGTTCTTTGGAAAATGTATATAAAAGCCATATTTTAACTCTTGTTAAATACACATGTTTTTATTTATCAATGTTTTCATTAAAATTGATGTTATTACATGAATAAGAATACTAAAATTACATTTCTTGTATAAATCTATATATAAGGATGAAATATTTATTATCTAATAATTGTGTTTAATGTTTATAATATTTATCACGATTCAAAAAAATATGCATAGCCTGTCATCAAGTTATATTGAAATTAAGGTTATCTCATTTTCATGTTGTGTTTACGATTCAAAAATTTATAACAAAATAAAATTATCATATTTTTTTAAGGGTTTGATTTTAATTTCAATTAATCGACCTATGTTCAATTTATAAATTAATAAATAAATATATATATATATCTGTGTGTGTGTGTGTGTGTGTGTATTTATTGATTTATTTCGCTGTATAATTTCATTTGTTTTAATTACATAAAAAAATTCATAAACCTATAATTTTATGTAGTAGGAATGTTTATTTTCATTTATCAAAGGGGTTTTTTAATTTTTTTCAATCATTACATTCATGTATAATTTATGAAGATATACATATATATATATATCAGGATATTTATATATGAATGTTTGTGTATAAGTCCTTATTTTTAATATCGATATACATTCATGTGAGTATGCAACCATATTTTATTTAAATATCAATATATATCAATATATGAATATTTTCTAAAAAGCTATTATATACATTTATACAGGTATTATTTCATGTGAAACTATTATTGACCTAACACGTGTATAATAAAATAATTTCTATTATGAAATGTTCTGTCACGACCCATCCTCAGGGCACGAGCCGTGACTACCCCAAGCCTTCCTTCCATAGGCCAGGGACTGGTGACTAGCAGCAAAGGCGTAAATCCTGATAAAATGGGAAGGAATTGCCATTATAAAAGTAAATCAACACAACAGGGTACTCAAATGAAGTGAGCACTATGTATAACTGAGTACAAAAGTAAGTGCTGGAAATAAATGGGTCAGTATTCAAACCGAAATGAAAGTATAGTACAACTGAGAATGAAAGTACAATAGCTGTAAAGTAAAGCAGCAACCATCGAGTCATCTTCCGGGAATCCAACCTAAAGGGTGGGTACAGATAGTCTCGTCAGTACCTTGGGTTCGTCCGTCTTCTCCGTGTACATCCCACTAGGTGGTCCACCTCCAGATATTGTCCAGCTCTACAAGCCTCAACCACGATCAGTGCTGTCCGTCGTCTGCAACCAACACAATGTAGTGCGGGCATTGCCCATACAGGGGTGAGTATAGCGATACTCAGTAGGGACCCCGAGACCCCCAAAGGTCTCCACGAATACACAAAAGAAAACCCATAAAGGAAAGATAAAAACATGAGGTATCAACCGACTCTACTTAGGTATATTCCCATACATATTCCTAAGTCACCAATCTGAGTTCGGCTCCAACTTCTGAGCCCAAGCACTATCCTGCCCACACAAAAAAGAAGTCAATCACAATAATGATAATGATTCGAAAGACAATACTCATATCACCCGGGTATACTACTCATGAGGAGGGTGGATATGATTTGATTTAGCCTCTGAATCATCTCTTCTGCCGAACCCACGTAGGATCCAAGAACAGAAGTCATCGCTGTCAAACCCCCGTAGGGTCCGAGTACAGTAACCATCATTGTCGAACCCACGTCGGATCCAAGTACAGTCGTCATCGCTACCAAACCCACGGAGGATACAAGTACAGTCATCCTCGCTGCCGAACCCACAGAGGATCCAAGTATAGTCGTCATCGTCATTGATCCCACGGAGGATCCCAACACGATAGTCGTTGTAGTGGCAGCCAGCTCTAGGGTTGCAGCACTCTGCACGCTCGATTCAGGGAGGGTCCGCTCCTCGAGTAAAAGGGCTTCAGTAAATAAACTATCAAAATTTCCAGAGATGATGTATCTTGTAGTTCCGTCTCGTCAAAAGGATCTCAATGCGACATATGGCACGTCAACCTGACGCCTGGTCTGAGAGATATTGGCTTTTTTCGTTCTACGGACCCGGTTGAAAATATGCTTGATCCAGACCCATATGTTTACCAAAGTTTTCTAAAACTCACTTAGGGTATCGCAAAAGGACCTCCTAGTCGATAGGGTCCCAGTGTCGGAGATGGTGCGTCGATCAGACACACACTCTTTATGTTATTAACGTTTAAGTGAATAATGGGCCCGACCCAGTAAGCATAGTGGGCTGGTGGGTCAGGTCACCTTGTTTTGGTGGGTCCGACCCGGTAAGGGTGTCGGACCGGCCCGAATATTTGCGCGGCCCGACCTGAGGGTCACGACCCAGACCAAAGAGGGTGCGGCCCATACCGAAGTGTCCCAGCCCGGACGGGCAGGGGGCGGCCCGGCCTGGCCCGTCGCCGCTCGTCTAGGCACGACCCGACATGGCACAACCCTACTGGCTCGGCCAGCTAGCGGAGCTGACCGAGCGGCGCCGCCCTCCCAAACCGGCCAGCTAGGCGGGCCGGACTTCTAGAGCAAGCGGCCCGCTCAGACGGTCCACTGGTTCTCCACTGCGGAACCCTCCTGGCGTCGCAGTTCTACTCCGCCCGACCGTCCGATGGGCCGGTCGGTTCTCTAGCGTGGCGCCCTCGGGCCCCATGGCCCGCTCGGGCGGGCTACTGTCTTCCACAGTGCGGCGTCGTGGGGAGCCACTGTTTCACCTTTCGGCCCGACCGACTATGGATGGTATGTTATTCCTTGGTCGAGCGGCTTAATGTTGCGGGCTGTGGTTCCCCCACATGTCGTCGACACGCGGCCACCGCCTATGATCGTCTACGCATCCATATTCCAAACATGACATGGAATGACAGAGGGTCTTCAAGCCATGTCTGTTTGGCCTACGCCCTCCACATTATGTGGTAACAATTGGCCAAATATGGGCACTTGAATACAACAATAATAGAGGAGTAATTTATTTAAAATAATTTAAGAAAACCCTTACCTCGAATAAGGTTCGCGGTTGACAAGTGTCATGGATGATGGTGTCGTTTTCGTCATCGTCGGAGTGCACCTGAAGGAGAATTCGTGTCTCCTCTCTTGTCATGGAGATGAGAAAAGAAGGTGTTTCTTTGTTCGTTGGAGGATTGGTGTTCTTCTACAAAGGAGAAACTCTCCTCTACTTTCGAAAGAGCTATCTCTCAAATATTTCCTCCAAAACAACAAGTGACAACCAAATTAAAATACAGCTTCCCCTTATTTTAATTTAACTTTTGAAGAATTAAAAATTCAAAAAACAAAACAATTAATTAATAAATTGAAGGATTCAATTTATTAATTAAGGCATTGGCATTAATTAATGGGATAGTTGTCAACATTAAACAAGGGAGTTTAATGGGGGTTTATGAGAGTTATGGGAAGTTCAAGGGTTTGGGTCATGTGTGGGCTCCACCCCACAAATATCCTCTCATGTGAGGTTATGTGGGTGTGGTCTCCACCTCTAACTCAATTTGGGAATACATAACCACCATCATTAAAAATAAAATTGTGCTACACCAATTTTATTTATTTAAATCTAATTCCCAAATATTAATTCTCAACCCACTTAAAAAACAATTGCGATAAAGGTCCACATAAAAAATTACCATCGTTACGAGCTCATTGGTGCCCCCGGATTTCAATTTCGAGCACCGGTTCAAATGATAGAAAAACATGCTCATTCGTTTACTGAACATATTCGAGCTAAACATCAGAAATTGATTCTGGGCACACCAGACCTTGGAATCAAGTGTCGTAAGAATCCACAAACTCGTAAAATTACAAAGTATTTAAGAAAAAAATTTCCTTGAAATTTTCGGCTCATTACAATACTACCACCTAAGGGATTTACGTCTCCATAAAGCTACAACATAAACTAGGGAAACAAATGAAGTTACTTAGAATGCATCTGAGCCTCCCACTCCCATGTGATATCCTAGAGGTTTTCATGCAGCCAAGGAATGCACAACAGAGGAATCGACCATCCACATAGGACCCTCTCTTATCAATACTCGATCTCCACTGGGACCTCTATGAATGTAGCCCCTTAATCGATGTCCAACTCCCCATGATCAATGATATTGGTCTGGTCGTGCACGTATCTCCTCAGCTGCAATATGTGGAAGACGTCATGCACCCGGTGCAACTAAGGTGGAAGGGCCAGGCGGTAATCCACCTCACCTACTCTGCTGGGGACCTGGAAAGTCCAGATGAAGCACAAAGATAACTTTCCACCCCGGACAAATCACTCTAATCAACGTCGAGGTGAGATTCATATGAAAACATGGTCGCCATCATTGAACTCCAGTGGTCTCTGTTTCCTATTATCATAGGACTTATGTCATCTCTACGCAGTCCTCATCCACTCCCGGATGATATTCACCTTCTTCTTCATAGCCTAAACCATCTCTGGTCCTACAAGTGCTGACTCGCCTAGGTCAGTCCAACACAGAGGCTATCTACAAGGTTGGTCGAACAGTGCCTCGTATGGTGCCAACCCGATGCTGGAGTGGTAGCTATTGTTGTAAACAAACTCAACCAAATGTGTGTGATCCTCCCAGATGCGACCAAAGTCAAGCACACGTTCACGAAGCATGTTTTTGATAGTTTGAATGGTCCTCTCCGTCTGGCCATCTCTCTGAGGATGAAAGGCGGTGCTCAGGTGTTGCTGTGTCCCAAATGCCTCATGAAACCCCTTCCAATGCCGGGAAGTAAAGAGACCATCTCAATCAGAGACAATAGACGATGGAACACCATTAAGCCGTAAGATATCCTGAATGTAGAGGTGTCCCATGCTCTCTATTGAGCCCTGCTCTCTGATCGGAAGGAAGTGGGTTGACTAGGTGAGTCAGTATACGATCACCTAGATTGAGTCATGTCCTCTGAAGTACATGGAAGCCCCGTCATGAAATACATGGATATCTCATCCCACATCCACTCCAGAACCTCACATCTCATAGTCAATGTCCCCACGCTATGCCTCTATGACCAACTGATGTAGTCGAGGAGTAACTGTGAAGGACTGTAGAAAAAATTCCACATCTCTATCCATGAAGGATCTCTGCAAAGAAGCTAACTGCTCTGTCGCCTCTCCAAGTAGCTGAATGCCTGATCTCTTGCTTATAGAATCAGCTACTAAGTTCCCCTTCGCTGGAGTATAGACTATCTCAAAGTCATAATCCTGGAAGAACTCAAGCCATCACCGCTGTCTCAGGTTCAGGTCCTTCTGCGAGAAGTTGTACCTATGACTATAGTGGTCAGAGTGGACTATAAAGCGCTCACCCATTAGATAGTACCACCACATATTCAAGGTGAAGACCACTGTTGCTAAATCCAGGTCATGGGTAGCGTAGTTCTGCTTGTTTTTCTTGAAATTCCGTGAACCATAGGCGATCACTACCCACTCCTGCATCAAGACGCACCCAGGTCCGGTCACGGATGCGTTACAGTAGACTATATATTGTACGCCCTCCTCTGTTAGCCTCAAGATGGGCACACTGGTCAATCTCTATCTCAGCTCCTAGATGCTCTGTTGGAATCTAATTGACCACACAAAGGGTTTCCCCTTCTTTGTCAATGCAGAAAGTGATGCTGCAACTCTGGAGAAGTTTGGCACAAATCTCTGATAGTACCCAGGCAGTCTCAGAAAACTCTGCACCCCTTTCACGCTCCTGGGTGGCTCCCAAGAAAGTACTGCCTCGGTCTACGCAGGATCCACCACAACCCCGGCCTCTGAGATCACATGCCAAAAGAAGTGAACCTCCTGAATCCGGAACTGGCATTTTGAGAGAATAACATAAATCTGGTGCTCTCGATGTGTGTCCAGTACAACCCGCAAGTGGTAGGAATGCTCTTCCTCAGTAGTCGATTAAATTAGTATGTCACCGATGAAGACTATGACAAAAAGACTGAGGTAGGGCTAGAAGATCATGTTCATGAGACTCATGAACACTGATGGTGCGTTGGTTACGCCAAAGGGAATAACCAAGAACTCATAGTGGCCACACTGACACCAGAAGGCCATCTTCTACACATCATCATCTCGAACATTGAGCTGATGATAGCGTGAACTGAGGTTTATTTTCAAGAACCATCGTGCTCCTTTGAGCTGGTCAAAGTGGTCGTCAATCCTCGTGAGTGGATACTAGTTCTTCACGATCACCTGATTCAGGTGACGGTAGTCGACACACAGTAGTAAGCTCTCATCTGCCTTCTTGGCGAATAAAATAGGAGAAGACCAGGGTGAATCATAAGGTCGGAGGAATCCCTTTCCCTACAAGTCCTCCAGCTATACCTACATCTCACGAAGCTCAGTAGGTGCCATCCGATATGCTGGAGTAGATATCAGTGTTGTCCCGGGGTACATGTCAATGTCAAAATCTACATATCTATGAGTAGGTAGTCCTAGAATGTCATCTGGAAAAACATCTGCATACTAATCCACCACAATAAGAATAATCTCACTCCGTGCATCAACCACTCATAGGACGAGACTAGACAAATAATGTGTGATTGACTGCCCTCCCCATTGCTTATGTACATCTTGCACTACAAAGGCTTACTTCTTGCTCGTGAAGGTGAACCTGATCTGATCTATGTGGACACACCGCACTTTGCGCCTAATACAGTCGATTTGGGCATGGTCTGTAGATAAAGAATCCATACCCTAGATGATGTCATAAGTCCTCATCGCTACTACAAGAGGATCCTAGAAAAATCTCTCGCCTCCTACGGTAAGCTCACATTACCGGCACCGGTGCATAATCATCGAGTCTGCTCCTATAAGAGTCTCTAGCTGTAAGGATCGAGCCAACGGCTCTATCGGAATCTCCGAGCTCCGAATAAGGGAAGCCGCAATAAAAGAATAACTACCTCATGTGTCTATACTAACTGATGAAAGGGTGGATTAGACAGAGATAGTCCCTCGAATCATCTCTGGTGCACCGTGGTTGTAGGCCTCAACTTCCTAGAGCTGGGCCGGCCCCTGTCTGCCAGCTCCCTGTGGTTGGGGTGGTCCTCCTGGTGGTGGTGATGGTAGAGCATTGAAGGGTCATCCATCACCCACTACTTGGCCAGCTCCTCTTCCTCATCCACCATCTCTCTGCGGACCGCCACTGTCAAACCTCTACCTCTGCCTAGGAGGTCCCTATACTGTCTTCTGCTCGTTTTCATGGTGGGTCAGCTAGTCATGAGCCATGTGGCCCAACCCGCCGCATGCATAGCATGGCCTAACCCACATATGGATGTCTCTGCTTCATGTTCCGCACACCTCCGAACCAATATCATGAGGTCGACCACCTGATGGCCTGGTCCTCTTGACCACTACGACATCTGTCTTCTGCCAGCTGCAGAAGACTCTGCTATGTGTCACCTTACAGTGGGTCTCGTTGCTGGCGTCCGCTCAGCAAGAAAGCGCTCTACAAGAAGGGCTCTCTCCAATACTCGTTCCTGCGTTGGAATGCTAAGGGAGACCATCAAAGCCCTCATATCATGCCTCAGACCCTGATCAATGGTTCGGGCCCAGAATAATGGGTCCTAAACCATGTTCATGGAGAAGCACGAGAGGTCGGTAAATCTCGTCGAGTACTGGGATACTATCATCATGCCCTGCCGCTGATGTAGTAACTCCTAGATACGAACCACACTAAGGGTGGATGGAACAAACTCTGAGCAGAATAGGCTCTCAAAGACTGTCCAATGTAGTGATGCCTTATTGTGCACCTAGAGCATTAGGCTCCACCATCTACCTGTTTTTGTGTCCAGGAGACACGTGGAAAGGATCAACATTAGGTCTACTGGTGTCCCTACCAATCTTAAGACTTTGACGATATCCTCTATCCATTCCTCGATTTCTTGAGGGACCATCACTCTGTGGAACCTGGGCGGCCTTTGTCACTGAAACTCATGCAACAGACTCATGCGGTGTGCGCTCTCTGCTGATGGGGCTGGTAGTATCGGTGGCTCGACGAGTAGTGGTACCGCTGGTGCCTCTGATGTAATGGGGCCCTACATTGAGGCCTCATAGCTCAGTGGGCTACCATCTCACACGTAGCTCGGAACCCTAGCTAGCTTCCATCATGGGGACACCAGAAAAGAAACAGGTGCGGCATAGTTAAACAGTATACATGGTGATCTAACACAAAGTAACCCCAAATAAAACATTAGAAACACACATGGAATCAGTGTTTTCAAGCACTGAGTCGAAAATCAAAAGTCAGGGTCCTAGTGTATGGATACACCGGCCTCCGTACTAACACTGGACTCCTTGGACTGAAAACCACACTCAATACTCTTAACACTATTTCTTCACATATGAGAATTTATAAGATTCCTCAGCTCTACTGTAGAACGTCCCTCTGATACAAATTTGGCATGAACCATCCTCGGGGGCCGTGCCGTGACTACCCCAATCACGCCTTCCATAGGCCAGGGGCTGGCGACTAGCACCAAAGATGTAAATCCCGGTGAAAAGGGAAGGTGTTGCCATTATAAAAGTAAAAAAATACAACAGAGTACGAATGTGAGGTAAGAACTAAGTAAAACTGAGTACAAAAGTAAGTGCTGGAAAGTAAATGGGCCAGTATACAAACCCAACTGAAAGTACATTACAACTGAGAAAGAAAGTGCAATATCTGTAAAGTGAAGCAACAACAATCGATTCGTCCTCTGGGAATCCCACCTGAATTGTGGGTTCCGATAGTCTTGTCAGTACCTCGGGTCCGTTTGTCCGCTCTGTGTACGTCCCGCCAGGTGGACTACCGCCGGATACTGTCCAGCTCCACAAGCCTCAACCACGATCAGTGCTCTCCATCGTCTGCAACCAACACAATGTAGTGTGGGAATTTCCCATGAAGAGGTGAGTAAAATGATATTCAGTAGGCACCCAAAGACCCCCAAAGTTATCTCAGAATCCACGAAGGATAAACCACAATGGAAAGATACAGACATGAAGTATCAACCCACTATACTTATGTATGTTCCCATACATATACCTAAGTCATGAATCTCAGTCCGACTCCAACTTCCAAGCTGGAGCACTATCCGGTCCACACAAGAAAAAAGTCAATCACATCAATGATAATGATTTGAAAGACAAGACTCAGCTCCCACAGGTATAATACTCAAGAAGAGGGGTAGATATGATTAGATATAGCCTCTGAACCATATCCTCTTCTGACCCCACTTAGGATCCAAGTACAGAAGTCGTCACTGCTGAACCCACGTAGGATCCAAGTATAATAACCATCGCTACCGAACCCACATAGGATCCATGTCTAGTCGTCATCATTACTGGTCCCACGAAGGATCCAAGTATAGTCATCCTCACTGCTGATCCCACGGAGGATACAAGTACATTCATCATCATCATCGAACCCACAGAGGAACCCAACACGGTAGTCGTTGCAGTCGAAGCCAGCTCTAGGGTTCCCGCACTTACCACGCTCGATTCTAGGAGGGTCCGCTCCTCACGTAAAAGGTGTTAGATACATAAACATTCACAAAGTCCAGATTTTATGTATCTTGATGTTCTGTCTCATCCAAAGAAACTCAACATGACAGACGGTGCGTCAATCAGACACCTGGTCTAAGAGATATTTGTTTTTTTCTAGGGGACTGGTTGGAAATATGCTCATTCCAAACACGACCATTTAACAATGTTTACTAAAACTCACTTAGAGTATCTAAAAAGGACCTCCTCGTCTATATGGTCCTAGTGTTGTAGAGGGTACGTCGATCGAACGTGTAGTCTTTAAGTTATTCACGTTTAAGTGAATAACGGGCCCGACCCGTTAAGCCCAGTGGGCTGGCAGGTTGGGTCACCTAGTTTTGGAGGGTCCGACCCAGTAGGTGTGTCGGACCGGCCCGAAGATTACCTTGGCCTATCCTGAGAGGTTCTGCCCAGCTCGAAGAGGGCGCGACCCATCCCGAAGTTGCGCGGCCCAGCCCAGCAGGGCGCGGCCTCACCCGGCCTGGCTGGGTGCGCCCGGTGGGGCGCGACCCGGCTGGCCTGGAAGGCTGGCTGAGTGGCTCGGCCTGAAGGCCGAGCTGTCTGAGGGGGGGCCCGACAGCCCAAACCAGCGGCGCCAAGCAGTGCCGCCCTCCCAAACCGGCCAACTAGGCCAGCCGGCCTTCTAGCGATAGTGGCCCACTCGGGCGGGCCGCGGCTTCTCCAGCGCAGCACCCTCCTGGTGTCGTCGTTCTGCTTCACCCGGTCGGTCGATGGGCTGACCGGTTCTCCAGTTCGGTGCCCTCCTGGCGACGTGGCTCCCCTCCGCCTGGCTGGCCGATGGGCGGGACGGTTATTCCACAAAAGCGGCCCGCCTAGGCGGGCCGCGGTCTTAATCAATGCGGCACATCAGTTTCTCTCTTCAACCGGGCTGGCTAGGGCTAGCCGGTTCTTTTTCGGTCGATCGGCCCGTGGTTGTAGGCCGATGTTCCTCCACATGCACCCGGCGCCCGACCGCCGCCTTCGATCATCACCACTTCCCAATTCTAAACAAGACATGGAATGAAAGAGGGTCGTCAGGCGGTTTCTGTTAAGCCCACACCCTTTGCGTTAGGCGGTAACAATCGGCCAAAGATATTTACTTGAATACAACAAGAATGGAGGAGTAATTTATTTAAAATAAATTAATCAAACCCCCTACCTCAAATAAGGTTCGCAGTTGACAAGCGTTGTGGATGACGGTGTCGTTTCCGTCATCATCGCAGTGCACCCGAAGAAGAATTGGTTTCTCCTCTCTTGTCATGGAGAAGAGAAAAGAAGGTGTGTCGATCTTCGTCGGATGATTGGTGTTCTTTAAACAAGGATAAACTCTCCTCTTCCTTCACAAGAGCTATCTCTAAATTATTTTCACCAACACAACAAGTGCCAACCAATTTAAAATAAGGCTTCCCCTTATTTTAATTAAACTTTCCAAGCATTCAGGATTCAAAAAATCAAACCACATAATTAATTAATTAGAGGATTCAATTTATTAATTAAGGTGTTGGCATGAATTAATTGGAGAGTTGTCAACAATAAACAAGGGAGCTTAATGGGGGTTTTTGAGAGTTATGGTAAGTCGAGTGTTTAGGTCATGTGCGGGCCCCACCCCACAAATATCCTTTCATGGGAGGTTATGTGGGTGTGGGCCCCACCTCTAACTCCCTTTGGGAGGATATAACCACCATCCTTAAAAATAATATTTTTCTACACCAATTTTATTTAATTTAATCTAATTCCCACATATTATTTCTCATCCCGCTTAAAACAAAACTGCGGTAAAGGACCCCTTGACCAATTTCCAGTGCTGTGAGATCGTCGGTGCCCTCATATTTCAATTCCGAGCACTGATTCAAGAGATATAAAAACACACTCGTTCGTTTACTGAACGTACCTGAGATGAACTTCGTAAATTAATTCTAGGCACTCCGGGGCTCGGAATCAAGTGTTGTCAGAAGCCACATACTCATAAAATTCCAAAGTAATTAAGAAAAAAAAATTGCCTTGAAATTTCTAGGTCTTTACATGTACATAGAATCAAAAAAAAATTAAATAAGCTTCATTGTCCTTATCATAAAAAAATTCTAGTTATAATGTTTTTAATCCCAAATAATCACACCTGGATTTTATAAAGGCATGGTTGGAGGAGTAAACCCAAAACCATTTTTGGACATCTATCTAATTACTATGGGTCCACCCTGATAGTTCCCCAATGCATTGGTTATTGTGTTAATCTCATGAGATGTTATGTATGGTGCACAAGAGGTCTATCCTAAGCACATTACCATATTATGGAGTAATGCTAATCTAGTATGGGACTATGTCCACTATGTCTCGGGAGTGAGCTAAGAATTTATGCACTGATCCATGGTGCCATTGAGAATTAAATTGTGAGATGCTTAAACAATTTCAAGTGAATTTCCTACATATTTATGTGTGAATGAGGTTGACTATCAAAAAATATATTAATATATATATAAATCCATTTGATTAAATGATAGTTTTGAAATGAAATTGTGGTTTCATATGCCTAAATTTTCTAACATCATGACTTGATCGACAATTTATTTTGAATTTAAAATGATATTTGGTTTTATTTTATTTTAAAAAACCCTTAATCATCTTTTTTCTCTCATCCAATGTTTTAAAATTATTTTTAGAAGTCACCTAGAAGATCTATTTTGAGCAGATCTGATAAAGTGTTAGAGCACAAATATATTATTTAATTTTATATATTTTTGTTAAGTAATATTTCATGGGATCATGGTGATATAGTTGGTAAATATAAATGGTTTAGATAAATTTTGAAATTATATGTTCTCTACTATATACATTTAGTGATCCTTATGTTTCTAAATGTTGATGATAGAAATTCAAAAAAAAATTATTCTACTGAAATGAATTCTAAGGACCCTATTATTTGGAGTGGGGAATATATAATAGACTAGAAATTTTAACTATTAATAAATAATTTATAATGTTAATAAATAATCTTATGAGTGTTTTTTATAAAACTATGTCATTTCAATTAATCAAATTGGAATCTTTTTACATTGATTTGGGTTATTTTTCAAAAGTATATTTTATTTCTAAAAAAGGATGAAATATTAAAATAATATAAAGTTGTCACGACCCACCTTCACCATGATGGGGGAAGGGAAAACAGAATACTGGACCCTTCCTTCCTCAAGTATAAAGAGATATTAGGACCCCTGAAACCTGCCATCAATTGGTTCCAGAGTGGCTACTAGCACCATCAGTATAGAATCAAACACAAAAATGGAAGGCATTACCCTTTTATATACTATGATCGGGAGATAACATAGTAAATCTAAAACAACAACAAAACTGGGGGTAAAGGTAAATCCAAAAGATACCATTCCCATATTCATGTTCTAAAAGTAACTACTACAAAAGTACAAGAAAACTCCAAAGGAAAGTACCATAGAAAAGAAAAAAAACAAAAACTTCCCCAATGTTCGAACTAGTAGGGTCTGACACTTTATTCTATGTCCACCTAGAAACCTGAATGTAGTATTATATATGTAGGGTGGGTATACAGGTATAATCAGTATGGAAAACCAAATTTGTCATGTGAATGTGTGGAGGCATACAAATTCACCGTGAATAAGTTGATATTAAAGCACCTAGTAAAGAAAATATCCACACAAACCTCACTAAGGCACAGTCCCCAAATAACACAAGTTAAGTAGTTTAATATTAAAACACATCGATGATTGGGTACCCCACACCACTCCCATTATGGTTATTAAAGACATCCTACGTGTCAGACCTCCCCTTCCATTCTCACCACTGTCCCACTTCTATAACCCACCCGCACACCCATGGGCGAGCACAACCACACATCCCACCCACAAACACTTGGTCCACAATAACCAAACCTAACCATGCCTGAAGACACCTGTGCCTTATCTTGAAGATTCTTTGGAGACGACATACTCACACATACCTACTCGGCTCTAAGATTCTTGGTCAATATTGGACCTCAGGCCATCACAGCCTGCCCGAAGAGTCTTGGGCTACTCATGAAAGTTTGCAGATTAGGAGCTAATAACTAGCCACTCAAAAGTGTGTTGGAAAAAATAACATCCCCTATGAAATGTGTGTGTTCGATGTGATGTGATCAACTTGGGTGGGGTGCGAATAAAAAACATAAAAACCATATTATACATATAGGTAAGAAAAACTCATCCCATCCTAGGGGTTCCAAAACCATCCCTTATGAAAACTCCCTCGTTACTATTCATTCATAGGAATCACCATAACTACAACAATGTCACAGCTCATTCGTGGAAAATAATTCCCCATTGAGCACATTCTTTTTTCATCTACAAGTGATTCTATTTAAATAATTCTTCCCAACCGGGCAACTAGCTGGCATAGCCACAAGCCAAGGATTGAAAAACAACAAAGTAGTAATGTAAGCATTCACACTCTATTCTCTTGTATGGTCACAACCAAAAAAGGGATATGTGAGATACCTCAATGTACTGGAACCAAACCCAGCCCCAACAGAAGGCCCGACATGGCCTTAGGTCCAAAAAACCATTAATTCACAATAATAGATCCCATCCCTACCCACATCACCTCACTGGCATCAAACATAAACATCACTAGAACATAGCAAGGGAGTTTCTAAATTAAAATATTCCATTCATTTAGTTATGTCTTTATGTTTGGTTAATCGATGTGTCCACACCAGTTTTATTATTAATTAGGAATCAATTTAATCAACCGAGTTTATGTGATTTTATAGTTTCTATGTTACTTCCATTAAATCACATAACTATCTAAAAAATAGAGGATCTTTAGTTTAAAATAAGGGACAACCGACGACCATGATTTTTAGTGGAAATAATCCCATAAAATTCAAAACATATATCTAAAGTTAAAGGAGTACCACATCATCATCAAACATAACCATTCATTCCTTAAAACCATTTATTATCTTAGAAACGGTTTGGTTTCATCTATCCACAAAGGAACATTATCATACCCACCCTGCATTATGCATAGTAAAGAGAGATGATTGAAAAACCCTACCTTGATGATCAATGATCAAAATTTATCTCCGAGTACCAACAACATGGGATGCATGCCATGTAGGGGAGGAACTCGGAGGAATCCAATAATTATTAAGAAAGGCTCTGGAAAAGGCACACCACTAGGTTTAAGAAAGGGCACACTAAACGCCCTAAGTAAAAAAGGAAACTAGCCAAGAAGAAGATGGAATGAATATTAGTGCGATAAAAATGGGAGATCTCAGAGTAATGACATATGAAAAAAAAATCTTGAGCGACATTAAAGGCATATCATGGTTTTTCTATGAGGTTGGGCAGTTAAATACGATGGGATTAATTGATATTTAATAATTCACATCGGAGGGGTGGTCATAATAGTTGTGCCCTGAAGGATACCATTTAAAGAGAGGAAAACAAGTTTGTTGGGGGTATCCCCACTCTTAGAGGATTTAAAACATTGTTTATGGTGCTAAAATGGATTCAAACCACTTTAATAAAGATAAAAGACTTAAAAGTGGTGTTACAAGAATAAATGTAGAAGGAATCCCTAACACCCCTCTAGGGTCGATTGGTGATTCTGATAGGTGAAACCGATCGGTGGAGCTGATTGGGTGATGCTCATCCTGTGAAGCTCATCACGTGAAGCTGATCCCATGAAGCTACCCAGTGAACATGAGAGGGTGAAGCTGATCTTATGAAGAAGATCATATGAAGATGATGTCGGTAAGCAGATCCCATGATGTTGATCCTGTGAACCTTATCGGTGGAACCGATGGGGTGATACCGATATGTGAAACTGATTGGGTGAAGCCCATATGTGAAACCGATGGGGTGAACCTAATATGTGAAACTGATTGGGTGAAATCGATCTGTGAAACTGATTGGGTGAAACCAATCTGTGAAATCGATGGGGTGAAGATGATATGTGAAACTGATCGGGTTAAACCAATCTATGAAACCGATTGGGTGAAACTGATATGTAAAACTGATTGGGTGAAACCGATCAGTGAAAACAATTGGGTGAAACCGATCTCTGAAATTGATTGGGTGAAATCGATTAGTGAAACCTATTGGGTCAAACTAATTCGGTGAGACCGATCTACGAAAATGATTGGGTTAAACTGATCACCGAAACCGATTTGGTGAAACTAATTGGGTGAAACCGGTTGGGTGATACTGATCTATGAAGATGATATGTGAATCTAATATGTGAAGCTCATCAGTGAATCTAATATGTGAAGCAGATCCGTGAAGATGATCAGTGAATATGTTCTAGGACACCGACCAGTGGAGCTGATCTGTGAAGCTGATTAGAGAGGCTGATCTCTGAAGCTGATCAGTGAAGCTGATTAGTGAACCTGATTTGTGAAGCTGATCAATGAAGCTATTCTCTAAAGCTGATCAGTGAAGCTGATCTCTGAGATAGATGGGTGGAACTAATCGGTGAGTCCATCTCCCCCAACACATTGAATTTTGTGATGTAATGGACCTGGAGGGTCGGGGCCATTACATCAGATACCTCTCTAAAATTATTCCCGCCCTCGACAATACAAGAGTAACTCAAACAAAAACTCCATAAGATACCTATTGAGAACAAACCACCCCAAACATCAATAAGAAACAGAAGGATTAAATTTTCCCGACACAAGGATTAGGGAGATCCTTCCACCATGTCAATATACTATCTACAATGGATGGTACTAACTAACCTGCACGGGTTTAATCACATCTGCGCGGATGCATCTTGATTAGGAATCATGTTCTACCATCCCCAAATATCCGGGCATTTCATAAAAATTTACAAGGTATGTAAAAATCAACTCAAAAACTAACACAGATATCATTATATCAGAACTGGTAAAAAAAGAACAACAATGAAGGCTCTGAATAGCAACTCAAAACAACATTGTGTAGTGGGAGCGAATTTGAGCTTCTTGCTCCCATGTACTCTCCACAGTGTCACCATGCCTCCACAACGCACGAACCCATGGGATGGTTCATCCACGAAGAACTCTCTCCTTTTGATCTTTGATCCTCATTGGTCGCTCCATGAATGTAGAATAGCCCCCCTATATCCAACTCTCCCCATTCAATGACATGGGAATCATCATGTAGATATCGATGAAGTTGGGATATGGGGAAAATGTCATGGATCCTTTCCTACTGAGGTTGAAACACAAGCTGATATTCCACCTCACTGACTCTCCCCAAAACATCTAAAGGGCCGATGAACCAAGGAGAGAGCTTTTTCCCATTGTTGATCCTTGTCTTCCCACATCGAGGGGAATCCTACAAGAACACAATGTCTCTAACCTCAAACTCCAAGGGCCTCCTGATGCGATCGAAATATGACTTCTACCGGTCTTGGGATGCATTCAGCCTCTCATGAACAAGATAAATCTTCTTCAATGTGCTCTGCACTAACTCTGTGCCACGAAAACCTACCACCTCAACCATGGCCCGACACATGAGTGAACGACGCGGCCTCCCATACAATGATTCAAATGGTACCAGGACAATATTAGTGTTATAGCTAGAACAGTAGGAAAACACTACTGAGGGAAAATTTTATTCCCCTGATCCCCTAATGTCCAAAACACATGCTGGTAGCATATTCTCCAATGTCTGGATGGTTCTCTTTGTCTTTCCATTTGTATAGGGGTGAAAAGTGTGATAAGATATAACCTGGTGCCAAAAGCATGCTGAAATCCCCTCCAGACTCATGAGGTAAACTGTGTATCACTATCCGAGACTATGGACCTCGGAACTCTATGTAACTGCACCACCTCATCCACGTATCTCTGTGAAAATACATCCACAACACATCACTCCTTGATTGCTTGGAAGTGAGAATATTTCGTCAGCCAGTCTACCACTACCCAGATAGCATCACACCCTCTTTTAACCCTATATTGTCTAATGATTAAATCTATGAAGATTTCATCCCACTCCTACTCGAGGACATCTAGAGGTTGCCACAAATCTCCTGGAACGCGATGTTCAGGCTTCACCTCCTGACACACCATGCACCACGCCACGAACTATGCCACTACTTGTTTCACATCGGCCCACCAAAATTGTTCCCTCGGACCTTGGTACATCTTTTAGACTCTAGGGTTTACCATTACATGTGTGTTATGGAATGCACAAAAAACTAACTTGCGCATCACCACTGAAACAAAAAACTTATCTCGGAAAGGAATCTAATTCTAACCATCCTACGACCAACCTTCTAGAGAATGTCTCGGTTAGCCCGATCGTGCATCACTTCACTCTTTATGTATCCCCATTAAGACTCCCCCACCTGTCTCAACAGAGAGGACTATACTGTCATATGAAATAGAAATCCTCTACCACCATCCACTCTTGCATCTAGGTGTAGTGCAGCCAACTCCTCTATTTCCTTTTATGCATCCCCAGATTTATAAAGAGATTCCCTCCGTCACTTCCTACTCAAGGAATCAGCCACAACATTCCCCTTACCTTCAGTGTAAGAGGTCACAATGTTTTAGACCTATATAAACGTCACCCACCATTATTGTCACATGTTCAGGCCCCACTTGGTAAGGATGAGCCTCAAAATCTTATGATCTATGAATTCCACAACGTGCTCCTCGATGAGGTAATGCTACCAAAATATCAATGTGAACACTACTGTTGTGCGATATAGGTCATGGGAGGCATAGTTACACTCAAGAGGACGTAACTACCTATACCCATAAGATATCAATCCCTGCGGTAGCATCAACACGCACCCCAGGCCATGTCCAGAATCATCCCAAAATACCTCATACAAGACCCCGTCCTTTGGAAACCTGAGCACTGAAGCACTGACTGTCCTTTCCTTTAGATAGCTGAATGCTTGCTGTGAATACTCCCTCTATATGAAGGTCTTGTGCTTTCTAGTTAAATATGTCAAATGAGTTCCATTTTGAGATATGTCATGTACGAACCACCTATAATTGCCTACTAGACCCAAAAAACTACAAAACTCGGTCAGATTCTTGGGTGCATCCCATGAAACAACTAATTCAACATTGGATGGATCAACTACTACCACTTGCTGAGACACAACGTGTCCATGAAAATGCACTTCTCATGTCCAGAGCTTGCACATAGACAATTTCACATAGAGCACGTGATGGCGAAGGATCTCGAGGACCATCTTAAGTTGATTAGTATGTTCCTCCTCTGATCTTGAGTAGATCAAAATGTAATCGATGAACAAAATGATGAACGAGTCCAGAAACTCACAGAATACAATGTTTATGATCACCATATACAAAAATGGTGTGTTCATAACACCGAATGACAGGACTACGAAATCAAAGTGCACATACATGCACCTAAAAGTAGTCTTCGGGATATCACTATCCATAACCCTTATCTTGTGATACCTAGACCACAGATCGGTCATAGAGAACAATCATGCTCCCCTCAGCTGGTCAAAAATATTTTATAACATCGAGAGAGGGTAACAGTTCATGATTGTTACCTGATTCTGTCTCTGGTTGTCTATGAATAGCCTAAGACCACAATCTCCATTCTTTGTGAACAAGACCAGAGCACCCCATGGCGACACGCTGGGTCAAACAAAGCCCTTTTTTACCATCTCCTCAATCTAAATCTATAACTCCTGCAACTCAGAAGGCTCCATTCGATAATGAGCCATAGAAATTATAAGGGCACCGGGATGTAAGTCTATCCAAAACTCAACGCCAGGACGAGGGGGTAGAGTCACAACCTCCTCTAGAAAAATGTCCAAGAACTCTCTAACAACTGCAGAAACATCCATCCTCTACACATTTGCTGATTCTACTAAAAGCTCGACTAACATAGAATAAATAGGCTCCACAATCCATCTCCCCGCCTGAAAAATATGTTCGCCAACAGAAGCCATATGTTGGCCATCCTCGTCGGAGAACAAGACTCTTCTTCAGTAGTAGATGACAACATCATGCACAAAAAAGAGCCATTTGATTCCTAGGATGACATCGTATGGATGCATCTATAGTAGAAAGAGATCCCCACTAGACTAACGTGTCCCTAACATCAGTGTGCATCATCGACAAAAATCAAACTGCCTAACATGACCCCCAAATGGAGTACTCATTATCAGAGGCATGGATGGTCTCTCTATGTCTAGTCTCATGGAATGGGATAGAATGAGTGTATCAATGGAGTTCTAAGCTCTTAAATCAAACAAGGTACAGGGAAGAGAGCTAAAAAATATGATCATACCCCAAACGACATCCGTCCATGCTAGAGTAGTTGCCTCTATAGCATGCAACTGCCAACACTCATCTCCTCAACCACTCAACTATTATCTGAATCCTTGACCAAGCCCTGGTATAGGTCTTTGAGGAGAACCTTGGGGTCTTCCTCCTCTTGCAACATCTACTCTTAGATAAGTTGGAGCTTGTTGTCCTTGATGCTCTGGCTAAAAGGTCCTGGCCGGAAACTGCTACTTCTGAGTTGGACATTGAACCTGCCCACCCCAACTATATTAAACTCAGTCTGGGAATTGATTTTGAATGTTCCCTAAACTTCCACAAATTATGAAGCATGGTTCTAGTCACACATGGAAAGGGAAGGTACCATGAGATCGAAACATGAACTGCAAGGGCTTACTTCCCAATGGCCGAAACCTAGAAGGCCCTGATGCTGGAGGTCTACTGCTGATGGCCATCCCCATTGAAGAACCTAGCTGGATCCCCTATCACAGTAAACCTCAAAATATGAGAATACTCTCCACCACATGAGCCTTCTTTTTGACATCCATGTATGTTAGTAGGTTGAAGGGAGTAACAATGTATTAAAGAGAAGGACAGATTACAACCTATGAACATATCGCCCGGGACTCCTCATCTGGAAAAAGGTCTAGAGAAAATCAAAGGAGATCCTTGAAATTGATTCCTAGTTACCTCACTGAAATTATCCCCTACTAAAGGGAGAGTAGTTCCATCATCTTCTCCCCCTTCATCGTGGAAGAGAGGAATTCCCCTCGGAATTCCCTTCTCGAAGCCAGTCCAAGAAACGTAATCCTCCCTCTTCTCCCCATGATAGAGCGTCCACCACTGACGCACCACTCCCCACATCTGGCTTACAACAAGAAGAAACCAATACTCTGTCAGAGCCCATATCAATCTAAAAGTTATCAGCATCATCTCAAACGAGCTCTCGGTCCTTATGTCTGAGATGTTTCCCTCGTACTTCTTGAGGATCTACCGCTGAAAGGTGCGAAGTGTTCTCTGCCACTGGTCATCCTCCTCCCCTCGATCATCTCTTGGATGATCCCCCAAAACATCCTCCTAGGTCTCAAGTTCCCCCACTACATTTGGCCATCATCTGGGTTCCATAGATACAATGTAAACTATAAATTTATAAGCCTGAGTAGTGTAGAAAATTTCATTTTAAATATTCATAGACTTTTTTATTATAATTATTTTTTTGAAATCCAAAAACACGTAGAACACACAAGAAAACATTTCATAATGATTCATATACCATTCCTAGGGCCTCTACCCTATAATTAGTGTAGGCTCACTTGGTCGTTCTGTAGGACCCGAGTCCTTACATCAGATCACGGGGGCCCTAAAATCCCATGTCCTAACCAGTCATCCCTGGCCTATTTCATGCTCCAAGATTTCTTAACACTATTTCCCTACTATCCCATTAAATACTCATTATTCCAAACCCCATGATCCATCATATATCTCAATCACACCCCTGATACCATTCATTCATGACCCACCATCACCAAGACGTGGGAAGGGACAATAGATTGTTGGACCCTTCCTTCCTCATGTTGATGGATAGATAATAATCCCCAAAACCCGCCTTCAATAGGTTCCAGAGTGGTGACCAGCACCAAGGGTATAGAATCAAATGCAAAAATGGAAGTTATTGCTCTTTTTATTTTTTATGATCTGGAGATAATATAGTAGGTTTCAAAAAACACCAAATCTGGCGGTAGAGGTAAAGCCCGAACAAACCATTGCCATATGCATGTTTCAAAATTAAGTGCTACCAATGTACAAGAAAACACCAAACAAAATTACTAAAGAAATGAAAAACAACAACATCAACTACCCCCAAGTCTAAACTAGTATGTTCTGATACAGTACTCAATGTCCAACTAGAAACCTGAATGCATTTTTATTAAAGATGGTTGACAATACAAGTATACTCGGTCGGGAAAACCAAAAGATCTTGTGCACAAGTAGGGAGCCATACAAATGCCCTGTGAAAAAGGAGATATCAAAAAACCTATTAAGGAAACTAATCACCAAAACCTTACCAAGCCAAACTCTCCAAG
Source organism: Viscum album (assembly GCA_963277665.1). Taxonomy (NCBI): domain Eukaryota; kingdom Viridiplantae; phylum Streptophyta; class Magnoliopsida; order Santalales; family Viscaceae; genus Viscum; species Viscum album. The sequence goes on from OY728141.1 coordinate 235,003,946, forward strand.
TAACGCAAGTAAAGTAAAGTAATAGTAAAACACATCGATGTTTGGGTACCACGCGCCACATTCCCTATGGTTATTAAAGACGTCATATGTGTCAGACCTCCCCCGCCATTCTCACCATATTCTCACTGCCATTCATCACCCTCACACACATGGGATACAAAAAACACACATCCTGCCCATAGACACCTAGGACACAACAACCAAATGCTTCCACACTCATAGTCACCTGGGCCTCATCCCGATGACGCTTGGGAAACAACCAACCCGCACACACCTGGGCCAACCACCGCAACTTCCTGGACCGAAGAATCATGGGATATAATGGGCCTCAGGCTGTCTCATCTTTCCCAAAGAGTCTTGGGATACTCAGGAAAAGGAGCAGAAAAATAACTAAGAACCATCCACTCATAGGAGTGTTGGAAAAACACCCTCCCATAAGAAATGTGGGTGTTTGGCATGAAGTGATCAACATGGGTGGGGAGTGAATAAAAAAAATAAATTATAAATTATAAAAATAATTAACAAGCCCTAATCCCATCCTAGGTGTTCTAAAACTGACCCATATACAAACACCCTCATTATTATTCAATCATAAGAAGCACCACAACCACAACCATGTCACAACTCATTACCGAAAAACAATTCCACATTGAAACCATCCTTGTTTTCATCACGAAGTTATTCTATTTAAATAAGTATTCACTACTAAGTAATTAACAAGCATATCTAGAAGACAAGGAATGAAAAACAGCCAAGCAGTATTGCAAGCATTCACACCTAGTTCTCTGGTAATGTCACCACAACCAAAGAGATCTATGAGATCCCTTAAATTACTAGAACCAAACCATGCCCTATAATATGGCCCTACATGAACTTAGATCCCCAAAACCATTAATGCACAATAGGGGATCCCATCCCCACCCACATCACCTCCCAAGCATCAACCGTAAACGTCACCATAACAAAGCAAGGGAGTTTTTGAATTTAAATATGCAATTCAATTAGTTCTGTCTTTTCATTTTGTTAATCGGGGTGACCACATAAGGGTTTTTATTCCTTGGGCATCCATTTAATAAACCATGTTTATGTGATTTACCGGCTTCCATGTTACATCCATTCAATCACATAAATATCTAAAAAATAGAGGATTATTAGAGTGCCTGAAGGGAAAACCAAGAACCCTAATTTTCATTGGACATAATCCCATACAATTCACAACATATATGTAAAGGTAAATGAGTACCACAACATCTTCAAACACACCCCTTAATTCCCTAAAACCATTTATTATCTTCATTATGGTTTGGTTTCATCAATCCATGTAAGAATATTATCATTCCCACCTTACATGATGCACCGTAAAGAGAGAAGAAGGAAAAACCTACTTGGATGATCACCGATCATATTTTTTTTCATGCCGCTAACAACTAGGGATGCATGACTTTCTGGGGAGGAACTCAGAGGACTCCAAGAATGATCAAAAAAGGCTCTGGTATAGGCACACCACTAGCCATGGGAAAGGGGACACCAAATGCAACATGGAATGAAGGAAGGAAACCAAGAAGAAGAAATAAAGAATTCAAGTGTGATAAAAAGAAGAGATCCAATAGTTACAACATATGAAAAAAAGCAGTAGTGGCATTATAGGCAGATCATGGTTTCATCATGAGATTGGTCAGTTACACATGATGAGACTAATAATTATTTAATAATTCACATCAGAAGGGTGTCCCTAATAGCTGTGCGGTAATGGATTTCATTTAAAGAGAAGAAAACAGACCTATTGAGGGTCTCCCAACTCCTAGATGATTTAAAATGTTTGTTTATGGTGGTAAAACAACATTCAACCACATTAAATTGGGTAAAAGACTTAAAAGTGGATTTATGCGGAAAAATGGGGAATGAAACCCCGACACCCCTCTGTGGCCGATTAGTGAGACTAATATGTGAAACTGATTAGTGGAGATGATCTGGTGAAGCTGATCTAGTGATGTTGATCCCCTGATGTTGATCCCTATAAGCTAATTAGTGAACCTGATACAGTAAAGATGATCTTGTGAAGATGATCCCCTGAAGCTGATCTCGTGAAGTTGATCCAATGAAACTGATTGGTGTAACCTGTGGGTTGAAACCAATATGTGAAACTGATTGGGTGAAACCAATCTATTAAACCGATTGGGTGAAACCAATCTTTGAAACCGATCAGGTTAAAACGATATGTGAAATTGAAAGGGTGAAACTGATTGGGTGAAACTGATCTATGAAATTGATTTGGTAAAACTGATCTATGAAACTGATTGGATGAAACCGATATGTGAATCCGATTGGGTGAAAGAGATATGTGAAACCAATTGTGTGAAACGGATCTATGAATCTGATCGTGTGAAACCGATCTATGAAACCGATTGGGTGAAACTGATTGGGTGAAACCGATTTGTGCATCCGATTGGGCGAAGCCGATTAGGTGAAACAGATTTGTGAAATAGATTGGGTGAAACTGATCTGTAAAACCGAATGGGTGAAACTGAATGTGTGAAACCGATCTGTGAATCTGATCTGTGAAGATGATATGTGAAGCTTATCAGTGAAGCTGATCTGTTAAGATGATCTGTGAAGCTGATCAGTGAAGCTGATTAGTGAACCTGATCAGAGAAGTTGATTTGTGAGATAGATGGGTGGACCTAATTGGTGAGTCCACGACACCCCAACCCTTTGAATTTGGCTAATTAATGGACTAGGAGAGTTTGAGCCATTAAATAAATATTATTATGAATATATAGTTTTACTGAAATTATATATTCAAATATATTATTTTAATAAATAATTGTATTTGTTGGGAATATCTATTTAATATATTATTATAAATTAATTTTTAATATTTTTTGATCTTAATTAATATGGAGATATATTTTTTAATTACAAATTAAAATATTAATATTAATAATATTAATGGTAGTAATTAAGCATAAAACATTTTTAAGAAAATGAAATTATTGTTATCTATATATAAGATAATAAATGATTTTTCATGAATATATATATAATTTAATTAAATAAACCAATATATATATATATATATAATAAAACAATGTAAAATAAGAGAAAACCGATATAATTAAAGATTGAGAATCATGTTTTTAGGTGGAGACATTGTAGGGATGCAGCGGTTATGTCACTCCTATGAAAGGGGGTATGGAGATATTGTGAACCAGACCAATCTAGGAGGATCAATTTTCAGTCTTAGTCATGGTGAGCTAAAAAGAGGTGCTCTGAGCAGCATTGACTGTGGACGAGTTGGAGTCCGATGAAGTCGAATCCTAGCACCGTCAATGGAGAAACGAAGTTAGAATTCATCCTAGGTTAAGATATAGTCTAATTATTTGGAGATCCTATACTCATTATCTTCCACATGTTCTCATATCTATAGATCTATAGGTGGGTGGATGAATCATTTTTTTGTGGTCAATTTCCGGTTCCCTTTAGATGTTCATTGACTTATCATTTTTGTTATCATTTCATTATCAGTATACTATTATCAATTACAATATTATGTTTCAATTTTTCTAATTTTGAAATTTTAATAGATGTTTTATGGTTCATAGATGTCCATTTCATATGTCTTTTAAAACTTTTTTTTTCAATTTTATGCAGTGGTTATTTTTCATTGTTCATCTGTTTACATCTTCATTGTTTATGTACTGGCTGTGTATCATTTTTCCTCTAGTTCAATGATTCATCCATTTGAATATATTTAATTATCATTGAATAGTGATGAATATGGATATTAAATCCATAGAAAATTTAAACCTCAAAACCATTGTTAGTTAGTGTGAGAATGTAAGAAATGTTTTTTAGCACAATATGATCACCAATTTCTGTTTCAAGTAAGGGTTCTCTTTATCATAAACCTTTGAAAATAATGATTTTTTTTATGTTCCAAATTGTTTTGTGAGGATGAAATTAATTTGAGTATTACTTATTGGTTTTTGATAATTTTCATTAAATTATGTAATTGAGGTGTTTTTCTAATTATTTATATTTATTAAGGTATATAATTTTATCTTCTTCTTTGATGATCAATAAATACTCGTTGGAATAATTCATTTATGAAACTATTATTTGAAATTATATTCCAATCCCATCTCCATTTCCAGGTTCCAATTTATGATTTATGAATATAAGTAATTGTTATGTTTATTCTCAATATATATATATATATATGTATTATTTGTATTACACCAACTTCTTTTATTTTAAAGCGTTGCAAGAATTATTTTTATGGGTATAATATATATAATGTACCATCATATATATACATTTATTGAATGTATTTGTATATATATATATGAATTATTATATTTTCAAGATCACATAACACCGAATTTAAAGTTTATGATTTTGAATATTTGGTTATCTATATACCAAAACTATATTATGTAATCTTTTTTATACATGAAACATTTTATTAATTTGGTATTTTAAAGTTTGATGAAAATTATGATTCAACAAACTATCTTATCTACACTTCACTATATATTTCTAAGTCTTTAACGGTGTAGTATATATATATACTTATTTTGTAACATGCAGTCATTTATGTGCTTGTGAAAATGTAATTCAAAACCATGTAATAAGTATTGGAAAATAAGGATGTTTTTGTTTATCAAATTCTTCATTAATAATTATGTTATTTGTCAATTAATAATGTTAAAAATTCCATGTCATGACTATTTATATAAGGATGAAATAATTATTATCTTATAATTTTGTTCTAATTTTCACAATTTGTATCTTGCATCATAAAAATGTGCATAACATTGAATCAAGTTACATTGACATTATGGGAATTTCATTTGCATATAGTTTTTACCATTTTGAAATTTATAAAAAAGGGAATTATCATTTAACATTTAGGTTTTTATTTTAATTTTAATTTATCTAACTATGTTCATATTATAAATATGTATATATATATATATATATATATTCATATATGTATATATTTATCTACCTATTTTAATATGTTTTAAGGATTTAAAAGTCATTTCTAAATGTATCATTTTATTTTATAGGCTTGTTTATCTCCATTTTTCCAAGGGGTTTGAATTTTTTTTCAATCCTTCCATTTATGTATTATTTATAATGAAATATATATATATATATATATATATATCAAAATATTTACATATATATGTAAATGTATAACAAATTATTTTTAAAATAGATATACAAGTTGTTGAGTATAAAGCCATACTTTATTTAAATATAAATATTTATATATAATTAAATATATTTTGTAAAACTGTCATATACATTTGTACATGTATGATTTCTTAAGAAACTATTTTTTTCATGCCACATGTATAGTCAAATAATTTCGTTTTTGAAATGTACATCGAAGCTAAAAATATTAAAGAATCTTCTCATCCCATTTGTTGAAAAATGAAAGTTATATTGTTTTTAATTCCAAATCATCACACTTGTATTTTATGAAGGCTGTATATGGGAAGTAAACCGAAACCACTTATGGGAATTTTGTCTAATTTTGATTGGTTCACCAAAATTTCTCCCCAATTAATTGGATAATGTGTTAATCTCGTGATATGTTGTTTGTGGTGGGTGGGTGGTTTATCCAAATCACATTACAGGACCAGGGAGTGATCCTAATCTAATATGAGACTATGTTTACTATGTCTTAGGAGTGAACTGAGAATTTATTCTATAATATATGGTTCTTTTTATAATTAAATTGTTATATTCTTATAACGTTTAAATTAAAATTTCTATATATTTATGTTTTAAGGATTTTCAATTCCAAATGATATATTTATATATATTGAAATCCTTCTCATAAATTGGTAATTTTGTAAAGTACTCCTGGATTTATAATCCTTCATTTTTGGACTTCATCACGTGTTACACTTTTTATTTTGAATTTCAAACGATATTTGGTTTATTTTTAGATTAAAAACCGCATACTAAAGTTTTTTTTCAAAACACATTTTTTGAAATTATTTTTATTGGTCACCTAGAAGTTTTATGTCCAGTGATTCCAATATAGATTTAGTGCATTAAGCCTTTTATTTAATTTTTTATAGTTTTGTTATTTCATAACTATTGTATCTAATTATCCATAAACTAGACATGTAAATGTTCCTAATATGTTTTAAATATATTTTATTATTTAATTATATTTTAAAAAATAAACAATATATATTAGGATTGGGTCTGGAATCTCATGCTTGGGGAATTATAGATTCCTTACTTTTTTATTTATTATGAATGATCAATAATATAATTCCTTAAGTATAATTATATAAAATAATGTTTCATTCTTATAGGTTATATAATTTATGATAAATTATTTTTAAAAACTTTTTCTTTCCCATGGGTTGTTATACAATTAAATTATTATATTTTAATGAAACTTTTTTCATTACCATTAAATATTATATCAATAAATGGTGAAAATTTCTATTATCTTTTGGAACATATATGTATAGATTTTATTATGGGATGTGCGGTACCATAATTATATAACTCCTTATTTCATTGTGTGATGATTTATATCTCATGAAATAATATATGCTAATATTGGGAGTGAACCAGGTTCACTACGAAATATTGTCCATTATAATAGTCATGTGAGTGATCCTGGACAAAGAAAATAATGGAATAGGGAGTGAAACTAATCAACTATTATAGTCTTAGCAGTGATCCTTGTATATGGATATTATTTTATATTCTAAAGTGTGTTCCACAAACCCATTGTATATTTTTATTATATTTTCGTCGGGATCAGGATTTTTTATTGATGATTCTATCTCCTTATTACATATGTATTTTTTTATGAAAAATCCTTTTGAGATAATCCATTGTAATTGATATTTAGATAGTTTGGTATGAAAATAATATTTTAAGGTCTTATTATCATAAGTTAATAAATATATTTTTTCACTTATGATCACTGATTGATTTATGTTATGTTTATCATAACTTTTCATATGAGATAACCCATTCCTATGTTTCATTTTCCTAGGGTAAAAAAGGTTCTATATACGGAATGTCGAGAAATTTATTGCATTTCAGAAGACCTTTATGGGTGATCACAAATACCACTCATAAAACAATAATATTATGTTTTTATTATCCAAATAAATTAATTCATTATGGTCATAGCGTGTGTATTGTTAGGTAATTTATTTCTTATTTATTAAAAATTGTATAATATTTATGTATGGGATTATTGGTTCACTCTTGTTGGTATCTAAGATGATAGTACTTATTTTTATAAAATTAAATTACATAAATATTGAGTAAATATTATATATATATATCAATTTATTTGATAACATCTTGAATTATTTGTACTTTTGATATTGTCATGCCTCTATGAAATGAAATCACAATCTAGATACTGGAAAGTTGATGTGTATATGGAATATATTAACCTACGGGTAAACAACCTAAAAATTATATTATATTATCAAACCAATCATTACATAGTGAATAATTAATTGGAAAAATACTACACTCCATGATAGATTATCTAAGGATATTTTCTTTGAGTAATTAACTTTTTCATTATGAATCATTATACCGAATTAGAGTATTGAATGTATGAAAACATTTAATTATCCATAATGATGTGAGATGAAAATAATGTTTATGGGTTGAACGAATTTTTCATAATGTATAACATAATGATATTTATATTTTATAATCTTACTATTACATTCAATAATTGTAAAAGTTTAATAATCACACTATGATTTTTTATTTTAATCAATAGGTGGACCCAAGAAGAATAATGTGCATAATGAATGAAATGACCAAAGTAATGGAAATCCTAATGAATGACAAGATGAAATGGGATATGGGACTAGAACTTTTTGTGTTATTGTTACACTAATCTCTCAAGATATTAATTAAAACATGAATTATTTTTTAATACAAAAATGGGTTAAGAAGGGAACAACTCACTATTGTATTTTTATGTAGGAAGGTTCACCATCTATTAGTGGTTCGCATTATCAAAATATTTCGAAAAAAATGTTTCAATTATATAGAAATGACATTCATTGTTATCCATTGGTTAGACAACCAAAAAGACACATTGGTTTTGTATGTTTTGGAATGTGAATTTGATCAATGATTAAATATTATCATGAATATTAGGCTAGAGGATGTAGTTGACGATAAAATATAGGAATATATTAAGGAGAATTTTTTAATATTAATTTTCTTTCGAGAACGTCACAAAAAATGAATATGGAATTTCAAAAAAAAATTAATTAAGTTTTATGATACATACAACCAATTCGTAAGTGAATATTATCCCAAATGGTTTGGGAGAAACTCATCATTGATGATTTTCCTATTATTTTGGGATATACAAATGTATTTTTTGAATACGTGCATAGTCCTTTCATTGATAATTATGTTGGGTTTTAAATTGATCTCATACCTCATGCTACACCTATTTTGTGAATTCCATATTGAATGGTCTTGACTGGGTTATAGTAATTGAAAATAAACTCATAGATAATCTAGAAAACAGATACATATTACTGAGTTCATCATCATTGTCTATACCTGTTCTTTTTGATAAGATAAATGATTGTTAAATACAACTTGGAATTGATTAAATAGATCATTAAGAGAAATACATTAAGAAAACAATCATTCTATCACATTTTCATTACTTGTTTGATAAACTATATAGATATCAATACATTACTAAGATTGACCATTGCTCTATATGTCGTTAATTGGGGGAAATTATAATTATATTCCTAATAAAATCTTCTAAATGAGTTACTGTAATTTTAATTTTTTATTGACTACATTATGACTTAGAAATTCTATTTCTATCTCCATATATTTAATTAGTAGTCTATAGATATTACCTCAATCAATTTTTGGTACACTTTATAGATGATATTTTTATATATGTTTTGAGAAAGTAATATAATTAAAATCATTTGAGGATTGTATTTTTCAAATCATTGAAGGATAAGTTGTGTATGAAATTTATATCGTGTGAATACCAGATATATAAAGTTCATTCTTGGAGAATGTAATATCATTGTAGGGTATTTACATAGATCCTTATGAGATAGATGTTATTGAGTAATGTCCTAGAACAAAAATGGTGACTTTGATCCATAGTTTTCTTGGTTTTATTGAATAATATAAGCTCTTTTTGCGATATTCCTCAAGAATATATAGTATAATAACCAATATGGCATAGAAGGTATACATGTTCCATTGGATGTATGAATGTGAGTAACTGTTCATGGAACTAAAAGTATGGTTGGTCAGGGAACCTATACTCACACAACCCAGAGATAGAGAATTTTCTTATTGATAATGTTTCATTAAAAATGGATTTGAATTTGGTCTATACGAAAATTAAATGTTGGTATCTTATTCATAATAATAATTGAAATTTCCAAAGAAAAACTACTTCACTCATGATTTGGGGTGTTTTGAGGTATATTTTTCATTAAAAATCAAGGAATTATCATTATAGTGGATGATGTGATATATGTAATGATCATATAATATTTGGGTATATATTCACATAGAATGAGTATAATATAATACCAAGGAAGTAGTTGAGTTAATTAATGATTTTTATTTCACAATTAATTATCACCCCAAAACACACAAATGTTATAATATAAATTAATATTCAAATAAAAAATTTGATGGCTTGTGATGCCCATAATACTGTGTCTAAATGAACTATAATATAGTATAAAATTATGAAAAAATGTATCAATAAAATAAATTTAGTTATTATCAAGTGATTAGAAATTAGTATAAAAATCAATACAACGTTAAAGAGAATGTTATCTATAAAAATATTTTGATTAGCCCAACATGTTTTTATCTTAATAAATTACATTAAATAGTGTTGGTGAATTATATATTGAAATTGTTAAGAAATTTTATTAATTAATTTCTTAATATTCATCTAATGTATTTTTTGAGCCTGATATATTAAAATTTTATTTTTCTACTTAAATACTGTGTTTTTTCTTATTGTGGTTTTCATTGGGTTTTAAATATATATTTTAAAATAAATTTAACCAAAATAAAATGTTGTATTTGAAATAATATATTAAATAATTTGAATTACGGTGTTTAAAATTTTTATGTAGGTATCTTTTATTTATATTCATTACTAATATTAACCATAGTAAAATTTATCAAATCAATAAACAGTAAATATATTTATTCATTAAAATTTGGGTTCCATTTATATGATTTCTACAAAAAAAATTCTTGGGGACTCAACCCCATCATCAGTGCCTCACACACAATCCCCCTACCACCCCAACTGCTTGTGGGCGGGCATGAATAAGGTTATTCACTGTTAACACTAACTGTCATGACATCCATTTTTAATCAAAATTCCAATTGGATGATGCTAATTAGACCCAAATAACCTTAGGAACGAGATATTATTTTTACGGGATAATTTTACTTGAATAATGACTGATATAACATTTCAATAAAATAAAAATACAAGATTTCACACTCTTAATTTTAAATTTATCATATATTTTTATTGAAGGACAAAATCAAGTGGTGGATGAATATAGATTATTATTTTTAGAATAATATAATTATTTTCATTATGTTAATTTATTTATAATTATTATATATTATATAATTACCATAACATCAAGTGTATGGTGACAATATGATTATTTGATTAACTGAAAAAATAAATTAAATTATCTAAAAATTTTAAAATGTAATAAAATTTTGGTAATTTATTGTCATCTAATAATTTTGTTCATAAATCGAAAATTTTAGATATATATTAATGTTTTATATATTAATTAAAACATGTTATTTTTGTATTAAATGTCAAATTAAAGGAATACTGTCAAAAATGACAATGTTGATATTTTAGGAATGTAATATTTCAATAAATTATTGAAAAACCTTAAAATATTTTAAATTTAAAATGGGATAAGATATTGTTAATAATTTCATCCATTTGACCATCTAGGATCCAATTTCTACCATTTTAGTAAAATTAAAACATCTTAATAGTGAATAAGGTGTTACCGTGGTCATGGTTAAATTATTTTAACAAATTGGTTAAACCAAAAAACAGCTATAAAATACCACCAAAACAAATCCAACTTTTATTTTTTGATGATACTTAAACCATATACAAAAATATCATATAATATATTTCCATTTTAAAGAATTTTTATTGATAATGGATATGTTTTATTTTATTTATTATAATAATTCTACATGAGTTTTTATCATGCTTTATTAAATCACATCTATTTCTTCAATTCATAACACCACATTGAATATATATTAAAAAATCCTTAAACATTTATCTTCGAATAATCCTTAGAAATATTCACTATGTACTAGTCTCCAAAAAATAAAAACCATGTTTTCCATAATAAATGATCTAAATGAGGTATCCTAAAGTAAAGGTAATAATCTTTCTCGACCTCTTTCAATTTATTCGTCATATTTCCTCTTCTAAATATCTGGTTTCAGCGATACAATTAATTTTTCATAACCATATTCTATGGATGGGTATTATGATGGTTATAATGTTTATATATGATATTTATGACATATATTATGATCTTAATATTATAATATCGTATCTATATTCTTACCTTCTAGTTTTTTGGAAAATGATTACATTGCTCGTGTGTTTGTTTGGCCTACATCCTCCACAGAGTTTTGTGACATGTTTTCCATTTTTAATTTATATATATGGTCATAAACATATATTTAATGAATATATATGATATATATGTTATAATAATAATTTATTCAAGGATAATTTATATATAAATTCCTTTTTTTATCCTTCAATAGGTGAAAACATAATTCACGTGTAAGTAAGTCCAACCATCTCCCTGAATTGTTTAATTCATTTCTATGTCTCTATATTTTATATATTACTATAAATATATATATTTATAATTAATATTTATGATAATTAAATTATTTTTAATATTCTATATATGATATATCCCTGATACAAGTAAAATGACAGAAACAATACAACCTAAATATAGATTAAAATTGATGTACTTGTTACATAGAATTGTTATTTTAATGAAGAATTATTAACAAATAGGTGATGAACTATTATAATTAATTCATATGTGGTATAATATATATAATTTTGGTTATATAAAATTTTCATAATAAATATATATTTATTATATAATAGTTTCAAACACATATGTAGGATGTTAATCCTGAGATAAGGGTCTATTTCACTTTCTCATCATTATTTGGTATTGTTTATTGTTATGAATTGGATTGGGTCAGAATTAAATAATTCTTTCTTAATCCCAATATATTCATTTATACACTTTTTTTATACATTAAAATTTTTTCTTTAGTTTTCCTCCCATCAATTACTCAAGATATTTAATTAATGTTTTTAAGGAACACTGACCATGTGTTTCTACTTAGTTAGGAATCTGTTTCTTACATGTCCACAATTTATTATAAAATTAAAAAAAAATCAAATATTATAAAAATATTTATTAATTTCATTCTAACCCATGTTTTACTTTCTACAAAATGGTTTCATATAAATATTCTTGGATTTTTTCAAATGATTTACATTTTTTCTTTTTATTAAACTGTGAAGAGAATGTTTTTTAGAATATATTACATGAAGATAATTTACAACAATAATGGCTGGTCAATTCATTGGGGATTCCATTTCATTATTTCATGGTTATATTTGAATAAAATTTTTTCCGCAATGTTTTTAAACCATTTCAATAAGTAATTTCAAATTGAAAATGGTATTTTCCTTATGAAATTTTCTAGTGATATTTTTATGGAATATAATCCATGTAAACCTCAATTGTAAAATAATATGATTTAATAAGGATATAATCTAATGATACAATCAACCATACTTCATTAGGTGATTTATGAGAAGTTTTAATGTGGAAATTATTGACATTTCAAATTCTAGTTCTTTGTAAATGGACAATGGCTGATTTTTAAGGCTTGTCGATTAAGATGTATTACTTATTCATACGATTAATTAATTAGAATTATTAAGTGAGTGTGAGATTTTTTGTCACCTAAACCATCAATTCATCAATTTGTATCGTGATACAACATATGATTTGTATTTAGCTTAGGAAATCTCCATTTATGTAAATTTCATTACATGAGACATTTGTTATTATTTCTAGATGTCTTGGGACAAGGCCTCAATGGTATGTAAAGATGTCAAACATTGTTCATTCCCTAATTATAAAATCATATATTAATTTCCATTAATCTATTTTAATTGATTTTTCACCCAGGGATATGTTTCAAAGTCATGTGATTATTTACATTTCATTATTTTATCTTAATTTATATCTTCCATTTAATATTTTCTTTTTTAGGTTCTATTGTATACAATAGCCTTCTTAGAATTTGATTTCTTCCCTTTTCTTATAGTTCATTTCCCTAGTATGTGAGGAAATGTTTCTTAATTAATATATAAAGATATTATTGGTTGAATGGAGATAATATGAAAAAAATTCTATGTTTTATTTTTTGTTTTCAAATATAATGAATAATTCTAGTGTTTATCTAGTTTACCACGAATAAAAAACTATGCAGTCCTATGAGATGTGACTTATTGTAGTTAGAACCAATTTTAGAAAGTTACCACAGAATTTGAGATACCTCGGTCTATTTCATTATAGTTGGTATTTGAGAATGTTTAGTGGAAACCTTGAGATCTAAATATTATATGATATATCTAGGATAATAACCCTATGATGGACCTTGAGAATAATTTCGAAGAATTGAATATTGTTATTTAAGGATTTTTTAAACATAAATTTTGAATTTATTTTATTTTAATTAATAGTTTCTAAATTATGAATTAGGAATCATAATGAAATGATCTAATCTAGTCTGTTCCATTTTCTATAAATTGAAAATAATGGAAGGAAATATAACAATATCAATAAAAATAATCAATTTAGATATTCCCCTTCTATGAAACATAATTATTATTGAGATGGATAAGTAGTAGATGATAAAACAACTATAACAATATTTGGGAAATTTGATTGGTTTATGACCATCAACCATGATCATATTGATTATTGTAAATATAAAAAACATGGTGTAATAATGTTATAATTCTTCAAACATAAACAAACACTATGATTACATAAATTTACAATGTTATAAATTTAAATATTTGGGGTACTACTCTAACAAATACATAAAAGTTCAATGGAAATTACCACAAAAGGAGCCAATGTGAGAAGTTTTAGATGATTTAATTATTATAGTCGGTGTGGAAGTTCTTTTAAATTTATTTAAATGTACTCTTATTATATAATCCTAAATTAAAAATGTATTATTTGATTATGGTTCCACACGCTTTTTAATATCAGAATAATTTTGCAAGGGTATCATATCACATCCTCAATGATTAGATATTGAGATGGCAGTGAGAACTCTTAATGGTAAGATGACCACTTCTCATGTTTATAACTCTTATCCGATAAAAAGTTATGGGATGGATCTTCTAATAAATCTTTTTATTCTTCCTCTAGTTGATTATGATTTAATTTTGAGTATATATTGACTTTCCTAGTACTGTTCCTAGATTAATTATCAATTAAGGAAAGTAAAATTTTCTATTCTAGATAACTCTTTAATAATCTATCAGTGCTCGGATAAACATTAACAAAAATAATTACTACAACCATTGGGGTTTTCTACCTATTAATGAGGGATATTTATCTCAAATGGTTGGGTTGAATCTCAACATTGAATATTTAACATTATTTAGGAAATTATTGATATCTTTCATGATGAAAAACATAGTCTTCCCACAAATAGTGATGTTGAGTCTTTAATATAACTATTACTTGGTGATACATCTATTTAAAATAATCTATATATAATTTCCATGATGTTGTTATTGTAATTAATAAAATTCCCTTTAATTGATTATATATAAGTTCTTCATTTATCCAAGTGATTTTTCATTTGTTGCACCTATTATTTTTGTTTGAGAAGAAGTATGGGTCAATGCATATTTTAAGTGATTTCTAGAATCATAAGAAAATTAATATTAAGAAAAAGAATCATATACCCCTTATTGATGATCTTCTGGATAAATGACATGGATCTCGTTATCTTTCCATGATTCATCTTAGATTAGGATATCATCAATTGAGGGTTAATAAAGAGGATATACCCAATAAGTCTTTCTATAAAAGGTATGATAATAATGAATTCATAGTATTTCAATTTTTCCTTACCAGTTATTCTATTATCTTCATGTATTTTATTAATAGAGTATTAATAGATTACCTTAATAATTGTTTTCTAGTCATTATGGACAATATATTTATATATTCAATGATAAAAGAAGAGCATGAATAATATTTTAGATTTTTCCATAGGGAATTGAGGATGAAAAAGTTTTATTGTAAATTTATAAATTTTTTATTTTCATAAAAAACATTCACTATTAAGATATATAATCTAAAGTGAGGGTATATCAATGGATCCTTTAATGAAAATGTTTATTGAGTAATGACCTATAAAAAAGATACCAACTAAAATCCATAATTTTCATAATATTTGTAGGATAATAGTAGTTCTTTATGATCTATTTCTCATTATTTTCTAATCTACACACAATGTTTACACAGAAGGGGTTGTTTTTTTATAATTGAGTATGAAGACAGTTTCAAATAACTGAATAAAAGGATGGTCAGTGCTTCAATGTTGAAATTACTTAGCTGTAGGGAAGGGTTTTTGGGCTATAATAGTGCATCAATGAATGGATTAGTATTTTTTCTCATACCTAATGATATAGAGATTTCATATTCCTAAAACCAACTGAATGTTCATGACATAAAAATCTCGGTACCTGAATTAGAGTTCGTAGTGGATTTTTTTTAAATGAAAAAAATGAAGGCATTATATATATAGTGAATCGTGAGATATATAAGTATATATAAATCGTAATACCATGATGGATATATTTATATAAAAATAGATGAATACACACTGAAGAATATTGTTTTAGTTAATCAAATATTCTAATTGTTAATCCCATTACTACACTATAAAGGTTAATAAGGTGGGTAATACTCTAATTCGAAAAGACCATACACGATTATCCAAGATTTGAACTGAAAGAGATATAATATTAATGTATTTTTTAAATATGTATCTTCAAATAATGATGAATGTGGAATGATCTTAACTTAATTACAGAAATTCTCAATCATAAGTCCAATTGAGTTTTATGAAGGACTAGAATGATGATGTATAATTATAGAAGAAGGTGGGGAATGATCTTGAGTCCAAACATGACCATGCAGGATTGAAAATAGTAACGAATCAAGTATTTGTTCTCTAATTACTGTAATAAATAAGGATCTATTTAATTTGTCACGTAGTTCATCAATATCTATTTTTCCGGGATGTATAAAGATGTGTTGAGATCTAAAAGAGTATTATTGGTTGGAAATCATTAAGATATATAGTGCAATGTATACATATTAGTTCATAGAATCTCAACATGTTAAGGGTGATAGACTGAAATATAAGATAATGTTATAATAATTACCCATGTTGGATAGTAAATAGGTAAAATTCACCAAATTTGTTTAGAGGAATCCATAAAATATCAAAATGTATAAAGAGATTTTTTTTATATATTTGATCACTTTACACATTCAAAACTAATTATTTACTTTAAATAATATTTCAATCTTGATAAAATTTCTATGATAATCATTACAAAGAAGGTATGGATTCATGGAGTACCATTGTCTAGTGTGTCTAATCACAATCAATGATTTACTATGATGTTCAAGAAAACACCTCTATGAAATCTTGATAAAGAATTGTGTTTTAGTATTGCACATCATTCTCAGATAGATAGGTAGTCCAAAATGGACATTCACACCCTAGACATCATTTTGAGAGATTTTTTATGGATTTCAATGGTATTTAGAAAAAACATTACCCTAGTCATGTTTTATTACAATAGTTAATTTCACTTGAGTATTCATATGGATCTTTATGAATATATATATGTAAATAAATGTATTACTTAAAATTATTGTGTTTATGTAGGATAAATAAATCAATTGGGTGACGATATACATGAGTAAGTGTTATGTAATGTTATATATATTCAAAATCATATCAAGTAAAATATAACATGGTATAAATGTTTTGCAGAAAACTGTCGGCATAATCTGGAAATTAATGTTGGTGGAAAATATTTATATGAATTACTCTATAGAAAAAGGTTATGAAATTTTTATAGAAAGGAATGTAAAACCCTATCTATATTTTCCATTTCAATATTCTAGATCTTGTAGGTAAATATCTTATCTCTTGCCACTTCCCCAAAACCCCTCTCAAGTTCACAACATTTACCATGTATCTCCTCAAAGGACATAAATTCCTCCTACTTCACATGTAAAAATTTTAGAGGATACACAAATATAGAATGATATTTACATCGATGAAAAGTTGTTATAAATATCATAACATATAGATAATGTACAATGAGACATGTTGACTCTACGAGTTAAAGATCTCTAGAGGAATCATAAATTCAAAGAATATACATTTGAACTAGAGGATGTAATGAAATGGAGATATCCTGATTTTATTACATCAGAGTGATGGAATTTTAAGGGTGATATTATTTTTATTTGGTTCTCAATGTTACACTATTGACTTTAATATATATTTCTTTTGAAATAAAAAAAATTTTGATATCTTAAAATACATGATACCCCTAGCAAAAATGAATTGTAATATAGTGTACAATTTTATATAGCAATTAAATTATTGTGTATGAATATAACAATCTAAATTATAAAAAATTATAATTATAAAATATATTAATTTATTAACAATTGATTATAAATGAATGTAAAATTCATTTTATAGTGAAAGGTTGATTTTTATAAAAAAATTATATTTATTCAATAAATGTGTTTTTATCTTAATAAATTAAACCAATAACTATTGGGAAAAAATTTTAATTAAATATATATTTTATATATACAGTAAATTATTATAATATTCATATAATATTTTCTTAGGAATGACATATGAATACATCCATTTTATGCCTAAAAACTATATAATTAAAAAAGGTTCTTCATCATGTTTTTCACTCATATATTAAAATAACTGTCTACCACATATAAGTATTGGAGTGGATAAAATAAATTACATATTATTAATTTTTAGGTTTAAAATTTTTAAAATCGGTCCATTTAATTTTTAGAAATTATATATAGTATTCATAATAAAACGTTTCACTTTTATAAAGGGTAAATCATGTTTTTCTAGGTTTTATATAAGTTTAATGGTCACCATTTTTCATCGAAATTTCTATTGTTATAATGGAAATAAACCCTTATCACCTAAGGCTAAAAATATAATTATTTAAGGGAAAATGTCTCTTGAAAATGACTTATATAAAATTTAATGAAATGAAAAATAAAAAATGTCACTCTCTTATATCTAAATATCATTTATATGTTCAAATAAGGGAAAAAGAAAGTGTGAAGGAATATATATTTTTATATTGATAATAATAAAATTATATTCATGAAGTTAATTTATTTATATTTTTTACGTATTCTATAGTTTCCCTAAATGATTATGCAACCATGACTCAATATTTTTTCAATTAATGTGAATAAAAAATAAATTATATTAAAAATACTAGATGTAATATAATTAGGATTATTAATTTTTATGAATGATTTTTCTGATATATTTCACATAATAGAGATATTTTAATGTCTTATATTTTAATTAAACCATTTTCTTTAGGTATTTGAAGTCAAATTAAATCAATAGTTTGAAAATTTTAATAACAATTTTTTATAAAAACAAAACTCTACTAAAATAATTTAAAATCATTGAAATAATGAAATAGGATAAGGGGTATATTATATGGTATAAAATTTCATCCCTTTCTAGTTTATGAGACAATTTTCACCATATAAGTAAAATTAATCCCTTGAGAGTGAAAACGATGTTACCATTCTTATGGTTAAAATAGATAAACTAAGGGGTTATACCAAATGAAATGGTCTAAAATAAAACATAAACATGTCAAAATTTTATTTTATGATGAAATTTATACCATATACTTCCCAATATTCTGATATATTTTCATTTTAATCATTTCTCAAGATAAGAAATTACTAATATTTTAATATTATTTATAATTTTATGTCTCTCTATGCCCACACAAATAAAAGGAAACCCATTACATCACTAATAGAAACTACCTCGATAAGAATTTCTCGAGCATTATATAATTGTTCATCTTAAAAAATAATTTTTAATGTTTTATATGTTTTATCCCCTCAAAATATTAATCCAAGTTTCAATAATAAAGGATCTAATGTAAATATTCTGTAGAATAGTTAATCGTCTATCCCATCAACTTTCAATTTATTTTTTTACAGCTTATAAAAATATGGTATTTATCAAAAAATAATTACATAAATGTCCAAAATATAAAATAAATATTATTATTATGTGTCCAAAATTATCCACCTTGTTTTTTCATAAAATGGAAAGTGAAAGTATCACTCGTACATATATATGTATTATAATCTCCATGTAGTGATAAAATTTAATTTTAATCACCATCTTTTATACATGGGTATTATTAAGTGTTTTATGTTTTTATGATATTTTTGACATAATTATTATATTTTAATTATAATATTATATATACCCTCTTACCTTTCAATCATTTGGAAAATTATAACGTCACTCTTAAGAACATGTGGACTACCACATCCACGAAGCGATTTGATCCCTTTTTTTATATTGATAGTAATAATGATATATTTAAATAATACATATGACGTATATATCATAATAATTATTCGGTAAATTTGAATTATTGTTTAAATTTATTTCATTTAATCAATCAAAATGAGAAGACAACGATCAAGCATACATATGGCCTACAGTCTCCATAAATAGTGTAATTCATGATTTATCGAAATTTTATGGATAAATATAAATACATATATAATGAATATAAATGATATTTATATCATGTTTAAAATTATATAAATTATCTCACCATGATAAAAAGTAAAATGATCGAATCTACAAAAAAACATATATAAAAACAGATGAATTTATTACAACGAACAATGATTTTTACAAAGAATTGTTAATAAATTCAAGATAAAATATTACAATTAATTCATATATGGAATGATATATAAGATTATAGATGTTTAATATGTGTATAATTAATATACTTTTTTATAATTGTGGATCAAGAACATAATAAAGATACTAAACTTGAGGTAAGAATTGATTTCACAATTTCATCATTTTTCAAAATTTGTTACGTTAAGTCTCTGTTGGGAGAATTATTTGATATTTCAATCTGAAAGAAATTTTTTTCCTTATCCTATGGTTAATTTTATAAATTAACTAGGTTAATTTATATTTCATTTCATTAAAAACTGAACACAAAAAGTAATGTTTTTAATGAAAATTGACCTTCTTTCTCTACTCAGTCTGTAGTCTTTATTTTCCATGACAATGTTTTGCAAAATAATTCTAAAATAGTTTTTTTAATATTATCTTATGATTTATTATATTATTTTCTACACATATATAACTATTTAAAATTTTCTTTAAACAAATATTTTTATTATTTTCTAAATGAGGAACTTTGGGACTTTTTACAAATGTTTGAAAGGACGGTAATTTTATCATATATTAAATAATAAAATTCCCATTATCATGACCGGTCAGTAAATTGAATTTTTCATTACATGTTTGCAATGTTAAATTAAAAAAAATATATATAATATTTGATAATGTTTTGGATAAGTGATTTCAAAGTGAAAAGTGTATTTTCTATTTGTAAATTTCTAGTGTCCATTTTTTTGTTTATAATATATGTAAAAATACTTTTTTGGATATTATTAATTAAAGAGTATATTGTTTAATAATAGCATCCAAAATATTTTTTAGAAGGATTGTGAAAATTTTTAATCGGGAATGTTATGAAATTCTGTATTCTAGACCACTTAATATACATTATAGTTGATTTTTGTTCTATGTTGATTAATTTGTATAGTTTATTCATATGATGAATTCAATGGACTTTATATGTGATGGGTGGGCCCAAAATTACATATCCTTTATATTCATCATTACAACATATAATAAAAAATTGATTTGGACTTTAGCTATGGTCTTACCCTTTTATATAGAACTATTCATTCATGGCCTTGATTGTATTTTATGATGTATTGACGTAAGGCATAAACGGTATGTTTAAATGTACAAAATTATAAAATCATTCTTTATGAAATTAGTAATTGTGAATAAAAGTTTATTTGAATAATTTTACATCCATGGATAGGATTAAAATACCATAAATTATTTATATGTAATTATTTGAACATCATTTATTCCTTCTATATTATTCACGTAATATTTTTCTTATGTAGTATGTATTCTCTTCCTGAGGATCTGAGATCCACACTCTAGTGTTATTCCATTCCATAGAATTATAGAATTGTATTTATCACTAATATAAATTGATATTCTAAAGGGAATAAAAATAATCCCAAGAAAAAATAATATGTTGTATTTTATGTTTCCAAATGTTTTGTGTGATTCAAGTATGTATCTAGTTTACCA
The DNA here is from genome assembly GCA_963277665.1 of Viscum album. Taxonomy (NCBI): domain Eukaryota; kingdom Viridiplantae; phylum Streptophyta; class Magnoliopsida; order Santalales; family Viscaceae; genus Viscum; species Viscum album. Next base: position 235,025,681 of record OY728141.1, read on the forward strand.
AGTCTACTGAACTATTTGAACCCTTGGACTGTAGTTTCATACATTTTTTTACCAATTTCAAATTTTAACCACATGCTCTGAGATACCTGGGTTTGGGTCTTTACACATCACAGGAACGTGAACAAGGTTGTTTATTCTATATGTGGGATGGTCCATGTTTTCATATCTTTTATATGTATTATAAGATATTTAATACTTTAGTATTTAAACAACACTGACAATGATATCTCAAGGAAAGGAAAATGTTATTTTCTATATTAGATGGATGTTTGACCATCTATTATTATAATGATTAATTAAGAATTTAAGGAAGATTTGTATTTTTAAAAGAATTAAATGGTTATTCTAATGATAAATATTGACAATTATAGAATGATCAGGGTTGGGTACTTTGTATATGTCCAACCAATATCATAACTGATGAAGGTATTGTTAAACAATGCTCATAGTTCATTATTATCTATTAAACCTAGAAGTATGATGATTTCTATAGATATTGTAGTTAACTTATGTTGAGATAATAATAAGATAGATATTTCAGTGTACATATCTTAGTTCTTGGTGTGTCAAGAAATTAGGTCTAAGAGAAAAATTCTTATAGGGGTGTTATAGACATTACCCATGACTGGGTCTAAATGGGAACAAATACAAATGGACCTTGTTATGGGACTCCTTTGAACCACTATAGGGAATAATTTTATTTAGTATTTTGTTGTTCAACTAAATAAATAGTTACATTTCATTTCTATTAGAGATTATTTATCACTTTATCAGCTAAATATGTTATATTTTAAAATTTTGGTATGGTTTTATGCATTAAAATATTCAATTTAATCTAAGAGAGAACATAGGTTTACCAATTGTTTTAGAGATGTATTCTACAATATTTGAATGTGGGTTAGAGCGCTAGCACTATATATCATCCAAATAACAATGATTACTATGAAACTAAAATTAAAACCCTAGAATATATGATGATTGATTTATCTATAAATTTCAATGGTGTTTTAAATGAACACCTTTCTCATGTATAATATTATTAAAATAAATATTTCACTAAATTATTCATATTTATAATTAAGAATCCCTATATAAGAAGAATTACATTACTACAATGTGTCGGGATGAACCTTGATAATAAATGTTAATGTGACCAACTATAAGTGATGAAATGGTAGATAAAGATAAATAAATTCCATAAAAAATTAGGGTAACTGAAATTAAATATAAAATTAATGACAAAAATCATCCATAAGATATATTTTTTTATGTGAGTGGAGAATTATTAATAAAAATATCACCTTGGAATAAGGTTAAGAGTTTAAAAAATAATGACATATTTGGCCATAAATATACCAGTCTCTATAAAATTCTAGATCATATATATATTGTTTATTATAACTTGGTGACTTCACAAAATCTCTCTTAAGATCACAATTTTTTACATGTACCTATACTAAGGAAATACATACCTAGTTCTTAATATGTACATAACTTTGATGTTATTTAACAAGAGAATGATCTATCTTAGGAGGAACAATTATTTGATGTTTTGAGTCGAAGAAAAAAAGTGTGTCAAAACAATATTAATAACGATGAAATATTTTTTAGTGAATTCATAAATTTGAGGAAGGAATAAGGGATTTTAGGGATTTGATTATCTATAGGTATCATCAATTTTCTATTTTACAGTGAAATTTTCTTTAAGTGTGAAATTCATATAAACTGGATAGAATCTTGGACATTGAGATATTCGAATGTATTTATTATTTACAAAGAAATAATTATTATATATTGGGAATTAAACAACCAAAAAATATTTGAATAACTATTAAAAAATTTAAAAATAATCAATTTAGATTATATTTTATCTTAGAAAATAATTTCAAATTCACATAGGAAAAAAATTGATCCTAAATATTTATTTTAAAGTAATTAATTTACGAAAATTTTATTTTTTATTATAACTGATTTATAAATAGTTATTACTATAAAAAAATGGAAAATTATTGATTACACATTAAAGAAATTAATTCATTCTACATAAATTTGTTTTAAATTAAAATAAAAAATTTTACGGTAAAAGAGATATTATTCATAAAAATACCTTTTATGTGTACAATATTTTTTTCATAATAAATTCAATTAATCACAAATTTTGAACGATTATAATGAAATTTGTTGTTAATATATTCAATAAATTTTGTTCCTTTATTATATCTCTTTTAATATGTAATTAATTTGATCAAATAATGTTTTATTCTTAAAATTTCATTCTACAAAAACATTTTTTGTTTCATATTATATCCTTATTAAATAAATATTTATACCATATTAAAAAAATGAATTTTACTTTTTTATTTATGAAATCATTAATTAAAAAATATTTCAAAGATTTCACTTTCATTTTTTCATAATGAATAATAATTTTTGTAATAATTTCTCGCAATCTGTTATATTTAAAAATGGTTATTGAAGGGGTTGAACTAAAATATAGTGTTTAAAATATCCATTACACTTATGTAAATTTAATTTGATGTAGTTATGTTGATCTCAAATTGACTTATATATGTTCCTTTTTAAACTTGGTTCCAATTTCACTTTAATATGACTTAATTTTAATTTTAAAGATCTGAATATGTACACATTTTTCCATCCACCTTGCTTAAAAAAAGAGAACTTTCTATTTTCCCATATTCTTAATCATTGAGAAATATAGATTTCTCAATAAATACCCCAATATATTCCTAAATTCCTTTACAGTGTCATAAGGATTCGTATATATGCAAAATACCAATATTTTTGGTACAAAGTTGTAAGCTAAATGAGGCCTCCCAATGAAGTAGAAATTTTTTTACTAAACTATTTTGAGATTCTTATTCATTAACCTCCACAGAATGTTCTATAAACATAATAATGTAATTAAATATTAAATAATAATGAATTTAAATTTTATTATGTTATAGTTACATCCATTTTATATCTTCTTTACATCATATGAGAATTAGTAACAACATTCATGTGTAAATATAAACTACCCCATCCAGAAAGTGATGTAATGTATTAATGTCCAAAAGAAATGGTTGGTCATATGTATAGAGTATAAAATATATATGAAATTATATAAATATATATATATATATTATTATTTTAATATAGTTTTTTATTTAACTTTATTTCATTCTATCGGTTCAAAAGTGAAATCATCACATGTGCATACATATGGACCATCATGTCCATAGTGTGATGTAATTAATTTTCCATCATCACCATATATGAATGGTTATGAAGGATTATATAATTAATAATTATGACAAATAAAATAGGATTATTATTTTATACATGATAAATCCATGACCAAGGATCAAGGAGTAGGATCATTGAACAGAAACAGGATGGAAAATATAACATGATTTCACCCAAATGATCATTTTAATAAAGAATTTATAATAAATGGGTAATTGTAAATTTTAAGGGACTATTATAATTCATTATTACTATTAATCTTTATCTAGTATATATTTATAATAAATATAAATATAATATAAATTATCATAATAGTTCATATAAAAAAATTTATACTTGAGGTAATAGTTTATAAACGAATATCATGTTGTTTTAGGATTATCCATGATAAATATACATTGAGAGAAATTATATAGTAATACCCATTAAACCAAAAAATGTCTGTATAATCTAGTTATTATTTTTATTCTCACATAATAGTACCATTTTCATCTCATTGGAACATTTGATATCAGGATATTGTTTTTATGAAAAAATGAGCTTATTTTTTCTTTGGTTGACCAAATATTTCTTCAATTTCCATGTTTAATAAAGGTTTATATATTTTTTTATCTATATATAAAGGAATTAGAAAGATTTTTTTATACCATTGTACATACTTTAAATGTTTTTTAATTAATTTTTTGAAGCGATTAACATATCTCTCACTTTGGAATTTTTTACAAATAATTCAAAAGAATTTTATATTTTGACATATACTATATGAAACTATTTTATAACCAACATAAAAGTTACTTAAATTTAATATTAAATTATAATATCTAATGGTTAATTTCAAAAATATATATTTATTATTACTTAAATAATGTTTTAATTTAAAAGGTACTAAAATTAATTGATATTTCATATGTTTTCAAGGAAATGATTAACTGTTATTATAGAAGTATTCATCATCTATGCTGACATACATTACGGATTTTTATGATTAATTTAGGATGTGATCTTATGTTACCATCCTATTTATTTCATGGGATATATTGTATTGATGGTGATTTAATGATTATTCTATGAAACCCATTTCATTATCACTGTTTAATTATGTGATGTTGAAATCCTGATGAAACCTAATTCATCTCCACTGTTTATTCAATGAAGAAATGATGAAATATTTATAAAACAAGTTTTTATTCCATTGGTTATTCATTAATGGAATGATTATTTTTAATGATATTGTGGAACACGTTTGTATGGATTTCATTATGTGATGGGTGGGTAGTAAATTTTATATACCTCTATTGAATTGGTCGAAGATTGATATCTAATTTAATAATTTTGAAAATATTGGGGACTAAACCCATTTTAAAAATTAAATCAACACATTATGATAGTATTGGGAGTTAACCATGACTATGTAAATTATGTAATGGGGGTTTATCCCAATATATTATAATATTCATGATAGTTAACCTTGTCAATTGTAATGATTTTATATTATTGTGGGTATACCATTGACCCGTGTATTATGATTATGATATGTTTTCATTTGTAATTTTTTCTTATTGGTGATTCCATACTCATATGTCTTATGAAATTTGTTTTGAAAATTCCTTATTCCATGATTCATGGGAAAGTATCCTTTAATGTTTTGGAATGAATTTCATAAGTTTTGATCGTAATATTATACCATTATGTTAGTATTAATCTCACATATGATCATTGATTTATATCTGATATCATTACACAAACTAATGATCTAAGATTTTCTTTTTCTATTATTAATAATCATTCATAAAAGAAATAGATAATATATGTTTTGGATGAATATGAAACTTATATCATCAATATATATTCCCACAAATTGTAAAGTTTTATAAAACATCCACAATAATTATATAACCTTTTATTTTATGTATAATTTTCGATATCTCAAAAATATTTTTCCATATATTGTACACATTATGAAAAATCATACGTATTAACCATCATCATAGTCTAGGTAAAATGTAAAACATAAGGAGGGGAGATATCAGATGCTCAAAAAGGATAATAATGGGAGATATAAATTACTAATCATATATAATGATTACATGTGAATACGGTTATTTGAACATGATCTTATCAATAAAAAATAATAGTAAATAATACCAAAAACATTAACTTGATTCATGGATTAAAAAATTATTATATCACAATATTAGGGAATCATAAAAAATATAATCATGAGTATTGAGTTAATATCATAATCATTTCATCATTTCATTAGAGTGAGACACATTCATAGAAATAGAAAATATAGCATATATCATGTTTAAATACTGAGACTACCCTTTTATATATGAAATTTAATCACCACATCATTCTTATATGATAGTGTATCAGGAATCCCTACCTATTTCTTATAAAGGATCGATCAGAACAAATCATTTCCTATAATTATATTTAGAAATATAAGTATTTACCCAAACATTAGAGGGTTATCCAATTATAACCCCACAAGTCACATAATAAAAATGATCATATATCTTCCACAAGATCAAAACATAGTCCTCCAATAATCATATAATAACCAACATAAATGAAATGAGTTTTATAAAAAATTTAACATTTCATAATAGAGTATCCTATAGGAAATAAATAATTTTAATAAAGGATTCTATATAACTTAATTAACCCACATTAAAAAAATGATTCATAGAATCATCATTAATTCATCATCAATATAAGTTTTAACAAACCCCAATCTATTAATCTAGAGATGTTTTCTAATTTATTACGTTATCATATATTACAAGGGACCTCATCTTGAATGATGAAATAGTTTTGTGGTCTTTACAACTATATTTAAACATTAATCCCAATTTAAATTGTAAATAAAATAATACACATAATGAAAAAAATATTCTGAATCATTGAATTAATTAAAATATACCATCTTCATAAAACATGGAAAGGAAAAAAAGGTTGAGATAAAAATATTATTAAGGTTTAAGTACAAGAGAATATATCATGATTAAATAAGGCATAAAAATTATGGTGAGGTAAAAACAAAAAATAGATTCAATTTAATCAATATCTTTATAGTGAAATGCATCCATGAATAATAATAATGTAGTGGTCTCATAGATAATAATATCTAAATTCTCAATGAAGGGGTTACATAATGTTGGATATCATGATTTTAGATATCACAACATCTTAATTTCATAGACATTATCCAAGATACATTAATTGATGTTCATGTATACAAACAATCACATTTAATAATTATGGATAACATTTTTCTCTCTCAAGATATGTCATTGTAGTGAGGGGATACAAAAAACATTTCCCCACCGATCACAACATGTCCAATGAGTGTTATATATATTGAAATATAAACTTAATTAATAACCAATATTCGTTATTAAAAAATATATATATTGAGTTAATAATATATAATATTATGAATCTCTCAGACAATCAAATAAAATTAATAGTAACAAAATATATAGGAATGGTATAAGATTTAAGAAATAATGTTTCTAATGAAATAAGGAATATTTATTTTGAAGAGAAGTTTTTTTGCAATGAAAATTTATCAAAATAAATTGTAGGATTCATTTGAATTTTAATGAGGGAAAATATATCAAGAGATTAAATATATCTATCAATCATCATAAAAGTATATTTTAAAACAAAATCATATAATTTTTATAATGAAATAAAATTTAATTGAAAAATTTAAAAATGATTTCATTAAAGTGGTTTCTTTGTAAAACAATTAAAAACGTGTATAAGAATAAATTTTTTTAAAAAAAGTTATTTCGATGGAAAATATACTAATGTCAACTAAGTTAAACTGAAACATTCATTTTGAATTACGTGAATGAAATTTGAAGACTTTTATTTGGAGAAAAAATAGATATATTTCATTAAATGATTTAAAAAAACAAGAATATTATAAAATATAATTAATAAAACATTCAATTTAATAAATAGGAATTTTGTTAAAAAATCAAAATATGCTCTTAGAGGGAAAAAATATCTGATCCAATGTGATATAAGATCATCTATTATTTTAAACATTTCAGTTATTGATTCATATTCATAAGAGAGGAACAATTTTAATAACAAAGGAAACACGTTAAATATGTAGAAAATAATAAAATAGATGGTTTTTATAATTGATATATTTTTTTTACTTGAATTAAAAATATAGCAATGAAAAAAATTGAGATTGTAAAATAACTTTATATATATTTGTTTCCTTATTGAATTATACACCTTTAAATGTGAAGAAATGAATCGAAACACTAATCATAAATAATAAATATATATTATTTTCAAATTGATTAGCAGGTCATTATTTACACTGCATAAAATTGAATATGTACATAATATAAAACATGTCTTATTTGAGTGGAAATTGAGACAAAATATCGTACCTAAAGGTTGAATTAATTAGTAAGAATTCTAACAATCTATATAATAAATTAAAACTTATTATAATTATACACTTGAAATGTATACATAGATATAATATCATGTATTATATACTTATTGTAACATGCTAGACCTAGTTCACTCATATGTATCTGAACTCGGTCAGTCAAATGGCCTCAAGTGTGCCTCCCCATACACCAGAGGCTGCTGATTAATAGAGAATGTCCAAGGTGGTACCGTGGGGAGACTATAAAAAAAGAATTAAAGTAACACAATGGTGTAATACAAAGATAAATGTAAGAATCATACTATCAATATATAGTTGAAAGTAAATCATCAAAATAAAATAAAAACTCATTAATAAAAATATCCAATTCCACTTTAAAAATTGATAAAATGTATTCTATCAAAAAAATTTAAACACGAAAACACGACAGTAGTCACACACACCCATATATATATATATATATCAATAGAACCAAAAATAAAAAAAAATGATATCTCCATATAGTATGTTGATCAATATAACAGTTCAATTCTCCCCCACTCTAAAGCTAGAATCAATCGTCCATCGATTATAGGGTGCTTGTGTTTTTTCCTACTTGCATCCATGATGTCTATCTGGGTTCCAATAAGCATCTCAAATAGGGTGGGATATATAGTCATTATGACGCCACCAATATTGTCTACAAAAATCAAATATGTGACTATAAATATAATATTGTACATGTATAATAATAATCAAAGATATAAAACATTTTATGTGAAAAATGTGTTAGAACATTCAACTCATTGTATGCCAGGAGGACCATAAAACCTTCTGACTAAGATCAGAATATCATTGTACCCCACAACCACGAATATATAATGATATATAATGAAATAATATTTTGATATATTCAAGCTCTAGCGTAGACATGTGACCTAGTTCATATGATTCTTCATAAATTATCAATATTACAGGTGACATAGATCTCTAAACGAATAATTATAATAAAGAATGTGTAAAAAAGGATATAAGGTGAGACTATTCCATCCATGGCCATATGGTTCAAGCAAACTCATAGTAATAACTCGTGTACTCTGTCTATAAGGTTTGGTGTTTAATCGAAGGTGTAACCCCAAGGAATTATACTTTAATAGATTATAATCAAGACTGTAGAACATGTGAATAGTAAGTCATGGTCAAAGGTTGACAGAGATCAATGGGTTGAATAAATGGAACTATGTGTTAATAATCCTCAAGATAAAACCATCGTGTGAATCCAAGGAATTCTATTATACATAAACTGTTCACGTGAATGGTTGTTATAATGTTGAGGTAATCATGTAATAAGAAAAGGAATGAATTCCTTGGTGGGTATCTCCCACAACAATTGACTAAATTAATCATGATGGAATCATATGAGTGCTCAAGGAATAACTATGGAAATATAAGTAAATATCATTTACGGACACTACTATAAAAGGAAAAAGGCCAATAAAAAATCCAACAAGCATATGAATATGAACTATAAAATTATACATGTAATAATCATGCAAATTTACTACATTCATTTATTTTATGTGATTTACATTGATTTATTTATGAAATGTTTTGAGAGTGGAATGGATGAATTTTCCATGTGTAATTCAGAACAATTCACTTAGTCTATTCATAAATTTACTTATTTATTCAAAACACTAAGTATGTATTTCATCCATGATACACCACTATAATTAATACATTTTGATAATTAATTTTCTAGTTAAACGTATATCCAAACACACCAGTGGTGTTTTGGATACAAATTTATAAACTGTATAAAGGAATATTTTTACCACCACCAAAGGGGTGGAAAAATATGAGGCTGATGGGTTCAAACATTATTAATGGTCTAAAGAGTCTTTAGTTTCCATAATATGGCAAAAAATTCGCAGTATGTTAATTTAATGGGAAACACTCTATGAAACTTGCATGTGACAAAAATCTAAATATGTACATTCCAATACAATAAGGGAAAATTAGAAGACCTCCTACGTTATTTTTTAAAGAAGAACTTATCCAGTAGCGTCCTTTGGATTGATCCAGATAATGCGAAAATATAAAAGTTGAAAATGGCCTGGAAAATAAGTTATATAATCTAACACAAAGATAACTTCATCTAGTTGAAGATAAATGATGAATGTTTCTAAAAGAATATAGAGATTACCAGTGGGTATCCATCATGATATAAAACAATCTAATCAGATTCCATGCATTGATGTTGCCTCAAATCCAAGAATGGGCTTGAGATGAGCTTCAATGGAGAATAAGGGCCCGGTGTGCATTGAAGGACAAAAAAAATGGAGGGTTCATAAAAACATGGATGGGTAAAAGCATAATTTAACCCACTTTTTAAGATGTTTACCATTTGGCCACATGATTTTACAAACATTGAAAAAACCATTCTAATGGAATTATCCAAGGAAAAACCCTCACATTGTTCATGTGCCAGGTTATTCAAACTATAAGTTTCCCATACACTAGGAACTCTCTGAGTTACAGCCCCTCCCATGGGATAGTTATTATGTTATAAAAATATTGTGCATCCTGTGTATACCTTAGGATTCTATCTTTAGTGCAGCACACATCTTTTCTAAACTATGCAGCCTCGGGTGCAATGTTAAGGAAAACAGGTTCTTGGTCTATTTCCTCCAAAACAATGTGTTCTAGAGTCTACATAAGCACTGACTCTCCCAATTCAATCCTTAAAACATATTTTAATTTACAAAGGCAAAAATAAATTTAAACCAACAATTAAATGTTTTGAACAATATATGATGAAAGGGATTGTTATAGACTCTACCACTTTGGATAACTCGTCCTTGGGTTTTAATGCCTCTTATAAAATATCTTTTGGCAACTAATCATTTAAATCGAAAACCCTATCCCATTTATCCTCCAAAAGTCACTAATTCATCCAAATAAATGAGACGAAATACTCCCTAGGTTTCTAAACAATCGATTTCCCAGTCTAGTTGATACAAACAAGAAAACCACATCTATTACCATGAGAATTGGAGGTCATCAAAATCAATTAGCATATGACATCGTCCTATATTGGGTTGTATCCATACACATCCTCACAAATTGAACCAACCCTTATGTCTCTTGATTGAGATAAGGTCCAAGTAGTATTACCTCCCCTTCCTCTAACAAGAAAATATTTGATCAGAATTACTATCAATATAAGTCCTCATTAATATCCATCTGAATTGTATCTTGAAACCTATTCCCATATGAAAATTATGAGTGTTTTAGGTGTTTATCCACATATATTAATAAACAGTGGATTCATTCTCTAAGAATGCCCTTTGACACAAGTATCATCTACACAGAATTCCCATTGATCTATTCGTGACATATATCATGGTACATCATGTCAATATCCGGATATACATCCCATATAGAGAAATAAGAGCATCACATCCACTACTCGAGGATATATCTAAGATCCAAGATGCTTCCATGGATGTCTAGGTCCTCATACTCATCATTGATCCATCTTTGAAATGGGTCCTCTAAGGAAATAATCTCTTATATTACTAAGCCATCGGGAAGTGATTATTTCAACATCATCACTCTCTCTAGGAGTGAAAGTGTAAAGACCAGTAAATGTCAAAGAATTTTTTTTCTTAAATTCTTTGGAATTTTATGAGTCCGCAGTTTCTGACGGCACCGGATTTTGAGGCCCTGTGTGCCCGGAATAATTTTCCAAATTTTTTTTATGGTTAAATTAACGAGAGTAAGAAGTTTTACAGAAAAAGTGGAATAACACTTAAATTGTTATTCAAATCAGAAATCTTAGGACACCTTTGCGCTCAGGATGGTGGGTATACCCTAGGTGCGACATAAGTTTAGTCGGCACGGGCCTCCTATGAGAAATTCAAAAAATGACATAACCGTAAATAAAATAATTAAATAAATAATTTTATTTTTAAAATGGTTATAACTAAAAAATGGTAGTTCAGATTAAAAATATGAGACCACCACTAAACTCGTGAGGGCATGCTTTATTTAATAAGATACTAACTTCATCCGGCTTGAGCCACCAGAAAAAGTTAGTTTTTGGACGCAAATAAAATAATTATGTGACAATTATTTTATTGTAAAATTCATAAATTCTAAATGGTAAAATGGATTGAAAATATGAGAGTATAAATGGCTTCATTGGGGCATGTTTTCCTTTGGCAGAGCCTAACCTCGACCGACGCGGGTCGAGGGTGGCTGATAATAATTTATCAAAGTTTATATCGGGTACATTCAGTGAACGAATGAGCGGGTTATTCTATCGTTTGAAACAGTATTCAGAATTGAAATCTGAGGGCACTGATGGAACCACAGCACCGGTAATTGCTTAGGAGGACCTTTCCTGAAGGTGCGTTTGCTCGGGAGGAGTTTTTTAAAAATAGGGGATTAAATAAAAAGTGAATAAAATTTGTGATACAAATTTATTTCATAACATAGGATGGTTATATCATACATTGGGTAGTTAGGGTGGGACCCAAAATACCCTAACTACACATTTTAGGATATTCGTGAGGTGGGGCCCACACGGGATCCACCCCATCAAATTACCCATAACCACTTAAACTACACATTAAACCTCCCTTGTAATTAAGTGGGTGACATATCCTCTCCCCACTTCCCCTCATTAAATCATGCCAACACTTATTCAATTAATTGAATTAAGTATTTGAATTTTGTAATTTGAACCCATGGATTGTTATAATTAAATAAGAGGAGCTTATTTTAATTTTGGGGTTAGTTTGGTTGTGTTGAGAAAAGGGAGAAGAGAGATCTAGCTTTGGGAGAACTTCGTCCTTCCGCGAAGAACGACACCATTCGACAAAGAACGTCGTCACCACTTGGAGAGATGACATGCCATTTCTTCTTCTCTAGAGCTAGTGTGAGGTGCCGTCCCCTCCTTGGATGCACGCCAATGCTATCTTCGAAACCTCACCCCGCGACGCCATCTTCCGCTTCGACGGCATACATCATCGTTTATTGAGGTAGGGGTTACTTCTTCGTTCAAGTTTAAATTAACTTTATTCGTCGATTATTTTGGCCGATTTATATCGTCGTAATGGGAGGTGATCGGATCACACAAACACGTCCAATCCTCCTCCCCTTTTTGTTGATTGTCGTTGATATTTGTGATGAAGGCGGTGCAGTGTCATTGAACCGTGCGGGAACGAAGAGGACAGTGGCCGGAGTGGGCCATGGTGGTGGAGCGCGTCACCGTTGTGCCACACCGGTGAGGCCGAAGGAGGCCGCAGCCAAGAGGGGGGCACGGTGGAGGGACGCGGTGCTGTCACGCCGCGCTGGTCGCATAGGAGCCACGACCTACGGTCGTGGCTGTCTTCAAAACGGGCGGTCGGCCGGCCGACGGTGCCACCTAAAGGCCGGACCCGCGGGGGTCCTGTGGTCTAAAACAAGGCCAGCCATTATGTCAAGCTATTTCGGAAAACAAGGGGGCGACGCCCCCTTCATACCATCCTCAGCCGCGAGCCGAGCCGCGGCCGGCTTCTCAGCCGAGTCGCAGGCCATGCGGGCCGGGCCGGGCCACGGCAGCCGGGCCGGGCTGCACCCATCTGGGTCGGGCTGTGCTAGCCAGTTTGGGCCATGCCCAAATGGGCCTGACCCAGACCCAGGTCAGGTCGACCAGGTTCGGGCCGACCTAGGGGGTATCGGGCCGGGTCAGATTGGGCCCGAACCCCCTATTCTCAGATAGATTCGTTCAAACACCCATATCATGGGCTACAGACCTCTGATCGATGCACCGTCAGTTGTTCAGGGATCCTTGGATCGAGACGGTCGTTTCAGTATATTACACTCATGTTTTCGGTAGTGATTAGGTATGGCAGGGTTGGTTTGAACCTAAAACTAACTGAGCCCTTGGAGCGGGATAACTTATAACTTAACGACCGGACGTCCGAACGACGTGCCGTCAATTACGTTGAATTCCACTTAGTGAGATAGATCTTTTGGTATACTTCACCTGATTTTTGGATGCATTTGGAGTATGGATGGGTTGGATTTTACCCGAAATCCAACCAGGCCCCTGGAACAGAATAGCTGATTACATTCAGTCCGCACTTCCGTTTGGCGAACCGTCAGCGGCATTGGTAATCATGTTGAGAAAAGGTCCCTATGAGTATACCATATGAGAGTTAGGGGTACAGTTGAGTTACAGTCGGGTTGGTTCATACACGAATCCAACCGGGCCCCTGGGAAAAAAGGCTAATAACTCACAGACCGGGCGTCCGATCGACGCGCCGTCTGTTGTGTTGTGACCCCTATGACGAGGCGGTCCCTTGTGATACTTCCTTATGGGACTTTGTGATACTTGGAGTATCGACCAGTAGCTCATGGATTGGATCCTCCGGAAGACGAGCATGTGGAGTGCGGAGACCTAGTAGCTATGGACTGGATGACTGCTTGACTGATTCGACTAGGAGTGAGTCAACTTGCCCAGTGGATAGAGCGCCCTGTATTTGGTGGAAGACCCTTGGCAGACGGAGCGCCTGGTAGTTGGCAGCAGACCCACAGTACTTGGTAGGAGGAGTACCTTTGTAGGCTATTAGGGGAACCACTACTGTGTTTGGGCGGCAGACCCCTAACAGGGAGCACTACTGTGTTTGGGTGCGAACTTGCGGTACACGACATGGAAAGTACCTCAGCAGTCTAAGGATAGTGAGTAGCGCCTCAGAGTCGTGACAGTGCTATTGTACTCGACAGAGGAAGAGTTCTCCTACAATTTTGGCTTCAGTATCTTTAATGAAAATCCTGGTTTGAGCTGAGTGAATTCCCTTTGTGATTACCTCTGGATTGAGATGGGTTACATGATAACTTAGGTATATGTATGGGCGTATACCTAAGTAAGGGTAATCTATTGAGATCCTTATTTATGGTTATCCTTGTTGTATTTAGTGAGACCATGAGGGTTTCGGGGTCCCTACTAAGTATCGTTATACTCACCCCTGCACGGGATATGCACACACCTCGTTGTGTTGGATGTAGATAACGGACACCGCTTACAGAGATCAAGTGTACAAGGACTGCACGGTACCTGGAGGTGGACCTCACGACGAGTCTATACCCAGAGGTGGACCTCACGACGAGTCAGTACCTGGAGGTGGACCTCACGACGAGTCATTACCCAGAGGTGGACATCACGATGAGATGCTACTTGGAGGAGGTTGGTGGGAGAGAGCGTTGAGGAGGCTATTTGTACCTACCCTTCAGGTAGGATCCGAGGTGAATGACCCAGGAGATGCTTCTATCTTCCAGCTATTTGTCTTTCTTGTTGTACATTTGTTCCATTGTAGCTATACTTTTCAGTTGGGTTTGTATTCTGACCCATTAACTTTTCAACACATTCTTTTGTACTTAGTGTATTACATCCGCTTGTACTCTGGTTTGATGTGTTTATGTTTTATAAAAGAAATTCCTTCACAGTTATCGGGATTTATGCATTTTGTGCTAGTCGCCAACCCCTGGCCTATGGAAGGTGGGCTCGGGGTAGTCACGGCATGGGCCCTAAGGATGGGACGTGACAGAAAGGGTCACTACTTAAGATATAAGTATAGGCTACCATTGATTCTCCAATATATCTATGTCCAAATCATATAACATAAGCCATAACTCCCACTCATCATTGGTCTATCATACTGTCTTTGTTTAGAGTTCTCCCACTCCGATTATCTACTATAAGATTTTCCTTCTCGGGTGTATGCAAAAGCAAAAAATTGAAGGATTTTAGGTATTCAACCAACTAACAATATATGAGATTTATGTTTTAGTATATTAAAATATACATAAGGATTTTTTTATCTGTAAACACCATTTCAAAATAATATGTCGGTCAATTCCTCCCATGCTATCTTAATTTTATAGAATTACATCCCACGACTTCATCTTCCTACATTAGAACTACTCATAGAACGATTTCTAATGAATCATAATATCTTTTTTTCATATGGACAAATCTGAATTAGTCTAAATCAACACTAAATTAATTCTCCCTTGCTTCTCTTAAATGGTTATCTTTCATGATTTTGACCATATGAACATCAAAACTATCTTACTCAAGACTATATGTGTTGATTATATGTGTGGAATGTTCTTGAATAAAGAACAAGTAATAATGATCAATCCCCAATAAATTCTATATGTCATAGAAATTCATGGGTTTTTATGAAGTTGTGGCATCAAACTTCTAAATTTCTATATACTCTACTGCATTTGAAATAATATGACCCAATATGTGAATTTTTTCAATCCAAAAGTGGTATTTTGTGAGTTTTGAATAAATATGGTTATCTCTTAGTGTATTAAATTATATCCCAAAATTTTTGACATGGTTGTTTTGAATATAAATATACACTAAGATATCTTCCTTGAATACTAGAAAAAATGAATACAAATGTTGGTGGAAAAACTGATCCACCGGTTCCATAAAACCGTTGGCATTTTTGTTACCTTAAACAAAATGAAAAAAATTCTTTTAAAAGACATATCTACTATAGAATGATATAAATGGTATACCTGATAGACTAATAAGAACCTGATGAAGTCCTGACCTCAAAAAATCATGGATAAAACTCTCTCTCATCAGATCTAATCATATAGTTTATATGTACAAGGTTGTGTATAGAAATTCTTATACATAATCTGGTTCAATTGATGGTAATCCACGCGAATCCTAAGTATAACATCCACCTTCTTGGTAAAAAGGATAGGTGAACCCCAAGGAGAAATATTGGGATGTATATATCCCTTAGCTTTGAGGTCATGTAGCCACATATTGAGCTCTAGTAACTCATTAGTATCCATTTTGTAATGATGATTGGATAAATTTTATTCTCCTAAAACTAGCAATATCACGAACTCCACCTCTATCTTTGGCAGTAAACCATAAAATTCATTGGGGAACCCAACCCTGATATTATCAAATACATGAGGAAAATAAACTTTTAGTATTCCCCAATCCTCTATCTAATGTTTAGTAATCTTTGTTGTCACTCCTCTCATCCCACGTGGCTCTGGTCCAGCTCTACTAGGCTAGACATCCCATTCACCATTTTAAAGATAACTATCACCCTATGGTTATGTAAAATGTACCCTATAATGATATAAATCCACAAAATTGATTTAGGTAACCAAAAATTCAATCTTTGATAATGGAATCTATTCCCTTGTACATTATAAAGAAGAGGTCACATAATAAATGATAATTTTCTAACTCGAGGGTGTTTTCCATTAACTGGAACACCCTCTCCGGTCAACTTCCCAATGAAGAATCTAGGGAAATGACACCACAAAAAAAGGAATATCAATCCCTAGTATCTCTAAAATAGTCATAGATATAAAATAATTAAAATACCCCATATATAAAATTGTAGATACTAGAGTATAGGCTACCAATATTTTACTTATTACTCTAGAGAGTCTCAAACCCTTCTCTATAGGGACAAACTACACTTAAGAAATATGGCCTCATCCATGACCCCATACTGCATCATGAATAACCAAAGTATGTCTATTGTGATTATTTTTGTATCATAATTATAGCCTCCTCAACTACATCTTACTCCTTAGCATATATAGCATATGGTAGTCTCAATTTCAGAAAAATGTGAATCTACAGATCCTACCCTAGAAGGTGGAGCTAATGTGGATCATATCCAACTAGTAACTGATGGGTATGATAAGAAGAATATTGGAAGATGAACCATTACTATATGGGCATAGAACATGAAATGGTCTCAAACACACTGAGGTTTTACTTGACTATTCCTAACATATTGATGACAAATAAATGAGGTACCTAAACCGATACTCTACCTACAACTACTCTTTCAAGAATCCACTAGATGACATTTCTTGTGACTGGTAGAACTGGGACCCTATATCCTCACTTAACCAACATATCATTCCATTTCATGTTCCCTTAAATTATCCTAAAAATAATGGCTTTTTTTATTATTCTATATACAAAAGTCAAACGGAAAACATTTACCCGATACTGGATGGCATACCTCAGCCTATCCATGAAAACTCTAAATCTAGAAAAACTCATCAACAGTGAAGGATGATGAAAAGATTAATATCAGTAATGTGAGATAAATAACCTATAAATATTATGGGTCCTTTATCTAGATGTGACAATAACATTGATATTTTATCTCTTGGTGTCTTTAGAATTAAACATTCACATAAGGACACATGAATGTCTCTTCAAACCATTCTTGTATGGTGGAATTCATGATAAATAACACCACAACAATACATGGAAGAACCATAGATCCAATATGTGGTGAAATTGACCATCCTCTCTAGATAAATATCAAGGTTCTCAAACATAAATTTTTTGTACTCTATCCATGTCTCAACAACGTATGGACAACCATCCCCCCAAAAATGTAGGAGTACACTGATACTGAAACACTCACATATTATCTACCCTAGTAGGGGAATCCCTACAACTCCCTAAATATTTTTTTATAATAAAAATGATACCATCGCAAAATTGGGAATCAACAACCATGTGTGGTATAATTTTAGGATCCACTTGAAGCACCAATGGAGATAAATCATGGGGCTTTAGGGCCACGACTTCAAGTGAATAGTCTTCACCACCGTCTGGGTGAATGAATGAAGGATTCATCAGTGGAATTCCTCTAAAAATTCGAAGATCATGGATCAGATATGATTTAATAATGATTAATTCATAGATAAAATAATAGGATAGTTACAAGACATTCAATATTAGAGTCACATTCCCATGTTTTCTCATAAATATATTTTTGTGCGTTATATAAGACAATGATAATAAAGCTACATATAATACCTACATCCCAATGATAATGTGGGGTTTAGTTCATGTTCTATATTTTATAATAGGGATATGGTATACAATTTATGGATTATATGTAAATAAAACTAGAATTTTAGGATGGTACAATTATAGGCATTACCACTCCTAATTTTTAATGCATGAACAGTCATTAAATTAAAATTTTCATACCTAAAATTTTAACTAACTGACAATTCATCTTCTGTAACTAATGGTTCATGACCCTAACACAATATAACTATCTAATTACGGTATCATAATTTCCCTATAAGGGAAGACACAATTTTGGTTGATGCATAATATTTAATTATAAAAAGTATTTATTTCTACATGTAATGCTGGAAAAAATTTATATACAACTATCATGTGAAAGGGAAAATGGAACAATAATTAAAGAAGTAAGTAATCACGAAATAGAATAATTAATGACATATAAATCCACATGTATCTATAATGGTTCATGATAATCTATCAGATTTATGTTATATCCCATGGGTAGAAATTTATTCCATTATAATACTGAAATACTAAATCCATGTGTGTCACCCAATGGAAAAATATGCTCAAATGTAATAGGAATAATCCAGAACCACATATACCATCTAAGGAAAAATGTATTTTATAACATTTTTGGGTTATTTACACCTAGGAAATTGTTCATAAAAAATAAAAATACATTCTAGTCTCCTATTTAATAACACAGACTATAATAAAGAAGGAAAATAACGATCTGATACAAATTTACAATTTCTTAATCCCTATTCCATCTTAAGTAACTGAGCCCAGTTGGTCCCATGGTATCATGTGTTCATCCCCGTATACCATACACTACATACTAATAGTGGGGGTCTATGGTGGTATAGTGGAGAGACAATAACCTCATGATCAGAGTTTCACAATAGATTAATAAGTGGATTTTTGGAGGAAGCATTATAAAAACTGATTGTATTGTAAATCATAGGGAAAAATAATTATTCATCAATACCAATATCATTTAGTCTATAAAAAATGATAAAATTTCATGTATCTAACAAATGAAAATAGAAAAACATAGATGTATAAAGACATAAAAAATGCATATTAAATAAAGACCAAACAACTAACTCCAGATAGAATCACCAGCCACAAAACGGTCTTCTTATCCCCCATCCAATTCTATAATAAATAAATTATCTATTTTTGAGAGCATGAAACTATCCCTATCCGCATCCATTATGTTTGTTTGTTACCAATCAGTGGCCCGAACAAGGTGTGAGAAATACTCAACATGCCACAACCAATAATGTCTACATAAATCTAGACTATGAATATAAATGTAACCATGTCCGGTTATAATTATCATAATTAAAGTATCATACATAAATTAAAAGACTTATCTGACAAATCTCCTTTTGGGAAGTCAAGCCAGATGTACCTACATTATACTAATGTTAACGTTTATATTTATTCCACCATCATGTATATAAAATCATAAATTATACATTCATATGAATAGATATACATACCAAAGATTGAACTCTAGTATTAGTGCCCAGGATTCCACATTGTGTATAAATATTTCATGTGTATCAGAGCTCTAAATCAAAAACCAAAATAATAAAATCATAATAAAATGATCTAAGGTGAGGCCAGTGCTTACATTAAATCATGGTTTGTGGTAACCCATAATAATAACTCATATATTCTAGTTATCTGGGTATGAGTTATACCTAATGGGTAAACCCAATTAATTCCACTATAAAATAGTCTAACTAATCACATTGACAGAATTATTAACAAAAATTAGGTTATCCATGACTAGGACTAGCGGATTAAAGACATGGATTAACATTTACTTTGAAGTGAATCCAAATATAAAGAGTGTATTCATTGAATTATAAAATATGGAAAAGGATAATGTGAATCATCATTATAATTTCTTGGCATTCACGTAAAAATATAAGGAATAGATTTTTTGGTGGCATTCTTCCACGAAAATCAGCACAATGAATCCGGGTGGTTTCCCTTGAGTGTTCAATAAATTCAATACAGAATACATACTGTTCACTAGTTTAACCACACCTATAATAGATAAAAGTTTTATAATAAAGGAATAATGTTTATAAACATTAAGGGTATCATTTTCTGTGTAATAATAACTCTAATTTATTTCACCCAATTAATATGTGTAACTACAATTCATTTTTCGATTATAATGTTTAATGAATGAAGCGTAACAATGTAAATGTTAATTTCATTCAAATTTACTGAGTCTATTCATTAAATTTATTTTTAATTAAAATATTCAGCTATGTTTGACTTATTTTCTACACTAATATAATGAATTCAATCCCATTAGTAATTTCCAATTTAAAAGAATATCAAAACACAAAAAAATAATTTGGAATAATAATACATTAATGGTATAAATTAATGTTGTGAGAACACCAAAATGGGTTTAAGAAGTTTTGGTCGATGAAATCAAACATTATTAATGGTCCAAAGTGTAATTACATTTCCTAATTAGGAAACTGGTTTATAGAAGCTTAATTTTATGAGAAACACATTGTGAAATCAGTGAGTGGAAAAAATAAAACAAATATAAACACCAATAATTTGAGGGAAAATTCATAAACCACATAAATTATTCCTGAAGGGGAAAACTCATCCAATATCATTATTTTGTTAAGTCCATGTCAGATAATAACAAAAACAAATATCTGAACACCTTGAAAATAGGGTATATGAGTTCATAAAAAAATAACATAGTTGAATGTTAAATGAACGATGAAAGAGGATAATGGAATAGAGACAATATATGTTGCTATAAAATTTGATATATGGAAATTGAATTGGAGATCATATTGGGATTTTACTTCAACATATATATTAGGCTAGAGAAGAGATTCAACAATGGAGAGTGGTTATCATTATGTTAGAGGAAAAATAAATGAGAGGTTGGTTCTTGAAAAGGAGGGTTAAAATATAATTTGACACCCTTTTTAAAGGTTAATGGTTTATCCGCATATTATTCCAAACCATGTTCTAACCGTGCATCTTTTACTCTCCATGTAAAACCCCTCACACAATTCATTAGCATTGTTTTTCTAATTTTTCCCACCCTGTATGTTATGCACTTCCCATGTGAAAACCACATTCATGGTCTAGGAATATAGTTAAAAAATTATTCACATAAATTGAACATCCCTTCTAATGATATATAACACACCATGTGGTTTATCCAAAAAATGCATCTTCAGGTGCATAGTTAATCCAAATTGTATGTCATGTCTGTTTCCTCTGAAACACTGAGTTTCAGGCTCCAAACATGCACGAGACACTATAGATTCTATATTAAGACCATTAGAATCATTTATAAAGTTAAAATAATGTATTTAAACTAATAATTAAATGTTTCATACCTCATATGAAAACAAGGTCATTTCAATTATAACATTTCATCATAGATTTTTTAATAATTATTTAATAAAATCATTGTTTCTTAGTGTTAATTATATTGTTTTTATTCAATATTTCGGTTTTTAAGTTTCAAATTTTTTAAATTGATCTTTTTTCTATCATATCTTGAATTTAATTTAGGATATAAATAAAATATATTTTCATTATATAAATATATCATCTCACATTTTTATTATATAACTTTTCCTTACAATTTGAAACACACAATCATTAAGGTTTAGTGTCTTGGAAAAAATATACAACATGAAAACATATAACATTATTATAATCCAAATGATAGGATTATTAATTTATTCGTACTATTTAAAATAAGTACAACTCATAACCCGGGGAAACACATCAAAGGAATGGGTGAGCCGAAGTCACAGTAAGGAAAACAGGTGAAACTATTTACATGTGAACTTGAGAGATATCAATAAAAAGATAAGGATTATTGTAAAGGCATTATAAAGTGGAATATAAAAACAATTACAAAATGAGTCAAAATGATAAAAATTTTCTACAAAATTGTATTTATATATTCAATAAATACCACCAAGGTCCATCCCCAATGTTTCATAAAATTACAAGGTTATTCACCAAGGTATCATAAAACCTATAATCTCTTGAGATTAATTTCCATACCCAAGGCATTGGAGTGATACTAGGTTTAACCCTAAATATGTATTTATTTTTAAGTGATCCTCATAGATCATAAAAAAATTTCATAAATAATCCAAATATAATAATATAAATGTGTTTCACATAAAATTTGTATCTTTTGAAAAAGTGCTTAAAAACAAGATCATTATATCATTTATATCCCATGGAAAAGTAATGAGGTTTTTATGTATTTAAATTCAAGAATAATATATATATTATTTCTGTATTTATGAAAAACCTAGGAAATGAAATATGATTGGGTTTTCACAATAATAAAATAAAAATTTCCTTCAGAAAAAAGTGAGAGATTTTGTGATTAAAATTCAAAAGTAAATGTTTATGAAACATGATTTTAGAAAACATTAAAAATATAGTTAAAATGGGTTAGTAATTCATTGATAAATTCATAATATAGTATTGGGACTGAATAAAATTGAAATAAGAACATTGTATGTAAACATAAAATACTTACCACTTAAAAGAGAACTTGAATGGAAAAGAAAAGTTGAAAATTCCCTTACCTTGAAGAGTAAATTCCAAAACACTATGATCGGGACTTTTAGGGAATGAGGAAACCTTGAGAGGACTCCTTGGGAGGTATAACTAGCATATATTATTTGTGGATGTATTTTTAATGACGACAAATGAATGAATTGGTGGGTATTTATAGTAAAAGATATGGGGTTCTTTGTTTATTTCAATAGACACCTCATTAGTGGTATTTGAAAGACTGTGTGATTTCCCATGGTAATTTACACATATAACGTCTCATATAATATTTTATTCCCCAATAGTTGACCAAAATTGTTACATTATTAATATGTCACTAATGATTCCATTAAACCGATGGAAAACCCAAAATTGTATTATTACTATTCACCAAAAAATAATTTATTTTATAAAAATATAATAAATTCACTATACATTAATAGCTACATTCTGAATTCAAAAATGAACTCCATTTTATGTAAATACTTTTATAAATATGTGGAATTTAATTTTTAATTGAAATCACAATTTACTCGAAAAAATAATAATAATTAACTAGTATTTTATAAAACAGTAATTTCTTTATAATATTACATCACATTATCATTCAAAATGTCAAAATTACATTAATGTTTATTTAAGTGATGTTAATATTCCATTTTTCAGGTTACTATTAATAATGTAGTATTACTATTCATAAGTTACTATTGTCCCTAAATTCTGTTGATCTTATTACACTAAAAATTTCTTACTCATCACAACCATATATGTCCATTTTTTGAAATTCATTTCACATTATCAATTATTTAATGTATAACCAGATTTTAAAAAACTCATTTTTTTTAAAAAAAATTCATTGTTAATATGTAACTTTTGAGTGAAAAAAATTATAAGTCAACCAAGATTAATTTTATCATTTGAAATTCAAAAATTATAATAATTTTACCATAATAATAAATAAAATTTTTATTTACCAAAATGGATTAATATAAGTAACTAAAGACTCATTACATCACCGATTATAACTCGTTTATAGGACCTAAGAGTAATCTGTGAAACGATGATAGAATCTTAGGGTGGATCGGACAATATTTCTATAGCAGTGATTTCTATCAGTTTCAACTTCTCCAATAGGAAATTTAATTCAAGATTAACATGTTGAAGCTCATCTTGGGATTGGTCCCAGGAAAATCCAAGTGATTCTACCTCCATCCCATGCTCTAAAAAATGGCCTTCATATTGACTGAATCTACTGGATGAGGCCATGAACTCTTCTCTCTGCATGAATTATCCATTATTATTTCTATTTATAATAAATAATTATAATAGTAAATAGTATTATTTTTTCAATTGGTCATATTAACCAATGGTCATATAATGGTCAAAAAATAATTGATACATTGATATTATACTTATATAGTTTTATTTCGTATGACACAATAAAGAAAAAATTTTATTAAACAAAATATTATTCAAAATTTTGGGTCGTTAAATTCTTTCCCACATAAATTTTGTTTCTCCAAATATTCAATGCATAACCTTAGAAGGGAAAGTGTGTGAGTACTTCTAACTCATATTCTACTGTGCATTCTACTTGTATTCTTCATATTTGTGGTTTCTCTAAAACACCATAATAATTTGGGTTGTCTTTTTGCATAGAACCATGTCCATCTGATTCAAGATCTCTAACGACTGCTCTTCATAAGAGAGGTTATGTTCCAGGTGTACCACCTCTGGATTTAGTAATTGTGAAAGGTCATGTATGTATTTACTCAAGAGGTATACACAGAATACATCATGAACTAATGATATATTTGGAGTAAGTACAAGCAGATTGGCCACTACTCCTATACGATCAATGATTTTATAGGGGCCAATGTAGCTAGGTCTGAGCATCCATTTTTTCCCCAGCATAATGACCCTCTTCCTGGGTGAAATTCAAAGAACTAATTTTTCAGCAACATCAAATTCCAAGTCCCTTCGGTGGTTATCAACATAGAACTTTTTCCGAATCTGAGCAGCCTTAATGTGTTGATGGATGATATATAACTTTTATATCATCTCTTGAATAAGATCTTTCCCAATGATATTTCTCTCACCACCATCGTCCAAATAAGTAGGATTTATACACTTCTTCATATATATATCTTCATAGGGTACCATTTGAATGCTCATGTGGAATCTGTTTTGGTATGAGGACTGTACTAATGGGATATTTTGACCCCATCTACATTTGAATTATATTGAGAACATTCTCGACAGGTCTTCAAGTGTTTGTATTGTCCTTTCATATTGCCAATCAGTTTTAAGATGACACGCCGTACTTAAATTCAATTCATTATTTAAATCATGTTGTAGACTTCTACAGAATAATTATGTGAACCTTATATCATGATTGGAAATAAAAGAATGTGGTACCCCAAGCATCATTACCACTTATTTCACGTAAATCCTAGAAATTTGATGAAGAGGGAAATATTCCCAAATAGAGACAACATTGTCAGTCTTGGTGAGATGATCCCCTATAACCCATATAATATTTTTTTTCCTTTGGATGTTCACAAGAGACTTGTCATAATTTCCATACTGATATTGTCCTGCATCCATGCAGGTATGGGTAGTGGTTGTAATAACCCTTTAGGATGTTTTTTACTTTACCATAACTAGCTCACACACCATGAACCTTATAGTGTTGTTGGAAATTTCCCTTTTCTTTTTATCCCCCAAATAACGATCACGACGGTATTTAATCACTTTTATGCTTCCAGGGTGTATAGTAAAATTAAATCTAAGAGAATAATCCATCAGCTCCCTTATTTAAGGAATAGACAGAACATGTAACCTTCTAAGAAATTTCATTAGACCTTCTTGATCAATATAGAACTGTGAAAACTTCCCATCATTCACAACCTTAATCTTATTTTGTATCAAAAGATATTTTTTCATTGATTTTTGGATATTATCTAGTAATGATTATTAAAAACATATTTGGGACATGGTTGATGATTTACCTTCACATACAATTCCAATGTCTAGTTTCAAATGTTTAATGGTCAAGGGATCAATTTTAATCTTCACCATGGTCATAACCACACAGTCTCTCCTACTTAATTAATTAGTGACTATTTTTCTATTTTGATATGATAAGGAATTGAACATTCGTGGTATTAATGAAGTTCCAACGACCCCAATTGTCTCATGTTCAATTCCTTTTCCGTGAAAATATACTTCACACATTGATGGACTATGTATATATCAGACTTATCCAACCAAAATAATGCCTCTATATCATCAAAGAAGAATCAACTGCAACCTGCTCCAGAAAATGTTTTTGACAGTTCTGATCATGATTCTTCAACATTCGTGATGAAAAAATCCATAACATTTTCATTTTTTAGGATGACCCACCCAAGAACATTTATAGATTCATCAATAAAATTAAAAAAAATACTTCTATGCTTGAGGGAAGAGTTAACATGAGTATTGTAACCGATCTGTTCTTCAAATCTTTGAAACTATCCTCACACTCCTTTTTCTTGATGAACTTTACCACATTTCTAGTAAACCTATTTAGTGTATTATACTTTTATGAAATTTTTTAGTAACATTTAATAATTGCTCGATAATCCACAGAAACTATAAATCTGAGTTTTATTTTTGTATGGTACACTATGATTCCTTTATTGGTTTCAATGTTCCCCATGGAAAAAAATATATAATTACCAAAAGTAAAATGTAATGAACATTCCAAAAATCTTATCCTTCTATATAGAATTCCAAATAACCCTTAGATGATCCTCATGTTCACCTTGAATTTTTGAATATATCATAATATCCTCAATAAAAACTACCACAATATTATCATGGTAGTACTTAAAAACTTTATTCGTCAAATCCATAAAAATATCTTAAAAATTAGTCAAGGAAAAGTGAATAACAACAATCTCATGATGCCCAAATCTTTATTAAAAGGCTTTTTTTGGAATATCGTCTTTTTTAACCATCAATTGACAATATCTAGATCAAAGATAAATCTAGGGGAAGAATTTAACCCCATGATGTTAGTAAAATATGACATCTATTCATGGAAGATTGTATTTTTTCTTTAATGTGATCTAATTCACTTCTCTATAATCAATACATAACTGCATTAACCCATCCATCTTCTTCACAAAGAAAACGGGTTCTCCCCATGGAGACACACTCGGTCTGATCGACCCCATTTCCAATAGATCTTGGAGTTGTTTATTTAATTATTACAGCTCCACTTTTTCCATCCGATATGGGTTTTTTGATATCGGAGGAGATCCTAGTATGATTTCAATGTAGAAATCTACCTCACATTCTATTGGAGGTCCAAGTAACTCCTCATGAATTAGGTTAATGTATTACTTAACGATGGTGACATCCAATATCTTTACACTATCATTTCATACATTATCCTCACTAATGAAATACCGAAACAAATTTATGTGATTATTCTAGAAAAATATTTGGTCTATAGAACTCTCCTTAGAACATAACTATAGGTTTCCCATTTAAGGGTTTTTATATTTCCATTCTTTTTAATTTTATATTAGCATTATATGTTGAGGGTCAGTCCATCCCAAGTACAATGTAGAATTCTTACAAGGGAATGACTACTAGATAATTCATAAGATTTTTCTCACTAATGTAGATACTAGAGTTTCTACGCACTGATGATTCATGGATAATCCCACAAATAGTATTAACTGATTACTATACTTTTAGAAATTTAGTGCTTGTTTTTTAATTATTTGCAGACATGGAAGAAATAATGGAACACGTAGAACCATAATCAATGTATGTGATTTCTTGATTTTAGAGACAAACTAAATTACCTTCCACCACATCATTTTGAGCTTCAACATAAGATGTCCTGATAGAAAAAGAATGACCATGATCACTTGGCATTTGCTGAGGCTGATGGTGATTCCCCTTCACATCCCTCTAATTTGGTTTGTGATTAGAAAAGTGTCCAAGCATTTCACACTCGAAGCATTAGAATTTAAGATGTCCCTTTAGCATCTTTCCTTTATTTTTGGTGATTATAAGTTGAGTTTTCTCCTCACAATGACAATTCCAAATGATATGGCCATCTCTTCATCACTTGTACCAGATCCCACTCCCGAGAAGGTAGTTCCATGAATTATTATTCTAACATCTACTATATGTGGGAAGTTGAATTTTCATTCATACTCTTCCCTGATCAAATATCCTCCCCAATAGTGGCTCTATTTATCTCCTATTTTCATTGGATTTATGATACCTCTATATCTCACCAAACTCTAGTTTGACCTTCACAGCACTCGATAATATTTTCTCATAGCTATCATAATATATGTTGGATATATTATTTCATAGATGGAATTTTAGTCCACCAATGAATATAAAATCCATCCCATTAGAATCCAATAAAATGATATAGGCGTAACATTAAAGCATTACGAAGTTAATATTTTAGCTTTGAATAGATCCATTCTCCTTCTTCTTTTGCTCGAGAAATTCTGTCCCCATTTTCTTTCTCATCAAACAAGGGAAATATGTATTGAAAGAAGATTCCACTAATCCTTTAAAAATCCAAATATTATGTCTCCCCTCTTGGCCTCATGTTATAATGAAGTACCCACCACTTATTAGATTCTCCCTCTAAACAGTAAACAACAAGGATGACTTTTTCTTTTTCTAAATAGTACAGTATAGAAAAGATCATTTTGATAGAGCCGATATATAGTTCAAAAATCAATGGTTCAGTACATCCATTGAATGTTGGTGGTCATTGACACAAAACATCTTCAATATAAAGTTTCTCCTTTTAACATAAAATTGTTCTCTGAGCTTGATTCAATTTATTTCCCATAACCCAAGTTTGTTGTTTCATCATTATTATGAATGTTTCCTTTCTGAATTCCATTAAAGGTGTATCTATGAATGGTCCATTGCGGTCACCATTTTTACGGATCCTCCAATTACCCTTCATTTTATAAAAGAATAATACCATAGTTAGAAACTTATTGAATTTATGAATCTTTTAACTCTAATTAATTTTTATGATCTAAAACATCATTCAAAAACAACAATTACATTTCTCTACAAATCTGTCACAATGATTCGTAAATATATTGTGAATAACCACACATATCCACCAGGAGAGTCAAACTAATAGTGCAGAACAACCTATTGTCATGAACTAGTTTTCATTTGAGTATATGTCAAAGAATTGTTTTCAGTTTTTATCCCTAAATACATCTCTTCCAGAGCCACATCCATTTGTTCATATCAATATGGGTAAATATTTTTTCCGAAACCACTTAGTAAATATTTCCCAAAAAAATACTAGGATATTTTCTTATATTTAATATTTTACATAAGATTATTCCTAAACATTTCAATTCAAAATTTACAAAAAATAACCAAACTATATTTTGATGACAACTATAGCATCCCTTTTTTATTATATAACTTTTAATTACATTTAAAAAATAGAGGATCCTTAAATTTTATTGTCTTGGGTAGAAGGTACAAAATACCTAAAAACATATAACATTATTATAATACACTTGAAAGGATTATTAATTTTTAAATCCATAGTATAATTACTCCAAATCCTAACATGGGGACATACATCAAAGGAAACGGTGAGCAGAATTCCTAGTGTATAAAACATGTGAAACAATTTACATGTAAACTTGAGAGATAACCTTAAGATCATATGGAATATTGTAAATGAATCATAAAGAGGAATATCATAATAATAATAACATGATTCATAAATTTAAAATATGGATACAATATTTAAATTATAAATTCATAAACTTATCACCAAGTTCCATCCCCATGTTGTCATAAAAATGACCAAGGTTATTCGCCAAGGTATCATAAAACATTTCATCACTAGAGATTAATTTATTTACCCAACCCATTGGATTTATATAAGGGCATACCCTTAATATGGTATTATTTTTTTGGAGCCACATATATCATAATCAAAAATTTCATAAATAACCCAATGATAATTAAAGAAATGGGGTTCATATCAAAATCATGACGTTTTAAAAACTACTTAAAAACATTATCATTATGTCATTAATAACCCAGGGAAACGGAATGGGGGGTAATGTATATAAAATCCATAGTCAAATATATCAACTTATTATATTTGTGAATATCCCTATTAATGAAATAGTTTTTGGTTTTCACATAAATAAAATAATGTAATTTATTTAGAAAAAGAAAGAGATTTTGTGACAAAAAATCCACAGCATAACGACTATGCAACATTGTTATCGAAAAAATTAAAAAATGGGGTAAATGGATAACCTATTAATAAAACAAACATTATTTTGTATATAGATATAATAAAATGGAAAAAAGAACATGTTATGGAATCTTGAAAGACATACCATAAAAATAGAACATTAATGGAAAAATGAAGTTGATAATTACATTACATTGAAGAGTAACTATTAATACTTTATGATCAGGACATTGTGGGATTGAAGAAACACTGGGAGGACTCCATTGAAGGTATAAATTGATTAAATTAGTGGATAATGTATTTGGAATGAATAGAAATGAATGAATTTGGGGGTATTTACTGTAAAAAAATATGGAGTTTTCTATTCATTTCATAGGACCCCACAGTAGTGGTATTTGCAAAATCATGGGATTGCCCATGGTATTTTCCAATAGTATTGACTTATTGGGACACATCATAAAATATGTTAATCCTAAAGAGTCCACCATATTTATTACAACCTTAATAGATCACTAATTATGCTATTAAATATACTGAAAACTCAAAACTGTATTTTTAATATTCACCAAATATAGACTTTATCAATTCAAAAATTAACTCTATTTTATGAAAATAATATTCAAAGTATGAAATTATTAATTTTTAAGTAAAAACAATATTTACAAGGTAAAATAATAATAATTCACTATTAATTTCTAAAATTGAGATTTACATTTACTATTACATCACATTACCATTAAATATTCCAAAATTTCAATTATAAATCCTTAGTTTATTTTAAAATTCCATTGGAAATATTATTTTTCATATTGGTAATATTACTATTCATGAGATAATATTCACCAATAATTATATTGATCATATTAGACTCTAAATTTCTTACTGATCAAAACATTATATGCCAATTTTTCAAAATTCATTTCATATAATCCATTATTTAAACTATAAAAATATTACTAATTACTATTTTTTCAGTATTCATCAATAATATGAATCTTATAAGAAAAAAAAACTAAAAATCAAACTTAGATTAATTTTGATATTTGAAATTAAAAAAATGATGGATATTTTACCATAATAATAAATAACAATTTTATTTACACAAATATATTTCAAAAAGTAATTAAGGCCTTGTTACATAACCTCTTATAACAACTACAAAAGGCCTGAGAGTAAGGTGTGCAATGGTGATATAGTCTTTGGGTGGCTCGGAAAATATTTCTCAAGTGGTGATTTCTATCGGCTTGATCTTCTCCCATAAGTTATTTCATTCAATCTTAACATGTTTTAATGGGGATTTGTCTTGGTTTAGTGAAAAGCCTGGTGACACTACATCCTTCCCAATCTCCAAAAAAATTTCTTCGTATGGCCCGATTCTACTATATGAAATCATTGAATATTCTTTCTTCATTAATTATCCATTATATTCCTTAAATATAAACAATAATTATAAAATTACAAATTATTATTATTTCAAATGTCCATAATAACAAACGGTTATATAATGGTAAAAACTCAATGAATACATTTCAAATATATATATATATATATATTTACATTTATTATGAATGATTAAAGCATAAATTTTATGAAAAAAAATTATTCCAACATTTGGGTCATTATAATAATATATAGAATCATCTATAAAAGGAAGAGATTGGAAAATGATGTACACCTATCATAGATATGATATTTCACAGGAACATAAGAATTCTTCTTTTCATTTAATTATGATTAGAAGGAATGAAATAAAAACATTTTGGAACCATTTGATAAACATAATAATCTGATAATTAATTTAATTATATATTCTATTGATCATTTTTACCATCTATGTAAAATATAATATAAAAACAAAACATAGTGCTTCATATCGGTGGTAATCCACATGTAAACATGAGAATTATTACTATCATCAAATATATGAGACTGTAATAAGGTTGATATGATATTATAATTGTAAAAAAATATTTATTTCCTAAATATAATATATAATATTTATTCCAGTCATTATAATAGTCCCTGAGTTATGGTGATGTAAAATGAATTGTATTTCAATGTGGAGGAAGTAGTCCACACTTTCACATGAGAGATATATTCAAATAACATTTTATAGAAAAGAGGTAGAATAATTCTTGTTAAGAAACCAAAAAAAATTTATTATATATATTCTATTTAAGATCAAATATTATGATTAAAACCACATATGTGTAAGAGTTGTAAGAATAAATAATTTTAATGTGGTCGAGTCAGATGAGAACATGTTCTTCCGTTGGCCTCCTTTAGATTGATTCTTATAGACTGTTAGAATAGTAATTTAAGAATAAAAAACTCAAATTTAGGGATTGGTACGTTTCTAGGAAAATTAAGAAGCAATTTATCCATATTTATACCTCAAATTTTTGTTTATATAATAAAAGAGGGGTTTTCTTCTACAAGTGTGGTAGAGGACACACATTGAATTAATTATATGATTAAAATACCATAATGACTTAAGGAAAATGCTTCTGAATAGATATTGATTTTATGGAGCTGTTGCAAAAGGTCAAAATATCGATATAAAATATTATTTATGAATTTTAAATTTCAAATATCACCTTTATCTCCTAATTTAATGACTAGTTAACCAATTTTTTCCTTTTCCATTATTGCATATTTTTACTATTTTTACATTAATTATTACCAAAAATAAAGTTAAATTAAATTATAATTCTAATAATTCTAATTATAATTATTTAATATATTTTAACAAATTCAATTCATATTTTTGGAATTATTTTATTAAAATTGAAACCACGCCATGTGATGAAAACCATTTTACCAAATAAAATGCTTTATTAAGTATTCAAATGTTTCATATCAAAATCCTACATAAAATTAAATTTAAGGACCATAATTAAATTATTAATAATATAAAGGAACTAATTTTAATTATAATCTCATTTAAGAAAATTACATTATATATACTTGAAATGATAAATATATTTTTTCAATAGAAATCACTATTTTCCACTATTTAGTGAAAAACCAATGTTTTAAACAAAATTCAAAAAATCACTCTAAAAAAAGATTCACATGCGGATTTAAAAATTGATTTTTTTTCAAAAATATTCTTTCTAAAATTTTAGGATACTTATTATAATATTATGTCATAAAAATTAAAAACATATTTAGAAGTAAATTTCTTTTTGAAGTGTATAACGACTTTACTAAAATTAGTGTACTTATATATCGAAATATTTTATTTATCTAAAATCATTAGATATATATTTATAATGTGGTTATTACTATTCACTATTGTAATTTTGCAGCTTGGTTATAAGGATATAATATATTAGGGTTCATTTAGATTTGAAGTTTCATGTATTGCAAGAAATAAACGAAACTAAATTTATTTTAAGAGAAATATATAATAAAATCTCATGGTGTTACTTTCTAAAACCCTTAAAATAATTTCTCAACAAAATTATATCACTTTTTCAAAAAAAAGAGGATACATATTCCCCGTAACATCGTCATGTTCCCATAAATCATCCTCCAATTTATGGTTTCACCAAAAATCATTGTCCATATAAGTGGTATTGTTTTACTGCACATTTTCTATATGATACAGAATCACTATTGATTATTCCTCATATAATGGATATGTATGTATTGGTACAAACTCTATTTTAAGGACATGATAAGGATCAGGTATGTACATCCTTATGATATATATATGAAACATATCATAATCTTACGAGAGAATTGGTGGATGCTACAACAGATAAGATACTTTTATGATACAATTGGGAATTTTTTGAAGGGACAAATAAATAAAAGTCTCATCTTTCATTTCATTCCAAATATAAAAACCTTTTTCCATGGTGATTTTATTTGGAAAACATTATCACTTACAATAAACACTTGATCACACTAATGATATCTATTATAACTTTTTTTGTCAACATTAAAATGAAATTATATGGTATTGAATGGATATAAAATTCTCATCCTTTTCCTCAAAATGATCAGGTCCAAGTAGATTTCATTCTCCAACTACATCCCAACACGATAGAGTTCTAAACTTCCTTCCACATATAATTTCATACAGACCCATATGAATTTTCATGTGAAAGATATTATGAAAAGAAAATTTAACCAAAAGAAATTTTTTGTCCCTAAATATTTTGAAAACCATAGTGAAATTTTTCAACATGTCATATAGAGTTTTAATGGTCCCCATTGAATGAAAAATTATCCTTGTATAGTATGTTGTGATAAAATGAAACACTCTATCGAAATCTTGTTGAAGGCTTCCCAAGAACATATATGAAAACCATAGATCCTAATCAGATAATGTTGAGTATAGTACTCCAGGGAATACCAAATAAAAGATTATGTTTATGAATATATAAATATACACTAATAGAGGGAGAATACACTTACTTAATAAATTTAGTCATTACAGACCAAATAGCAATGTTCTTGTTAGTTATTTTGGGTAGTCCAATGATGAAATACATTATTAATTTTCCTATTTCTATTCTTGAATGAGTTATTCCTATAATATCCCCTTAGATTACATATCTCAACATTAATGTTAAAACACTCCATTCTTTGAGACACGTAGTCTGTAATATCTCTTTTCATGTTATCCAACCTAAAATACACTTTTTGTTCTCTATAAATATTCATACATCTAATATAAATAGTTAATTATGAATCACTAGCATCATCCAACAACTACTTATTAAATAATGGTATTTAATGAAGTCATACTTTTCTTATAAACCTTGTAATTCAATAATTATGATGGTTAACCCTAGGAACATTCCCTACATTCTTCAAAAATTCTATATCATTATTCTACTCTTTCTTAATCCTATCATGCTTAGTTGTTTGAAAAATTATCTAAGAATTGTGGTGATTTACATTTAATCAATATTATAATATCCAACATTTTTAAAATCTAAAAATATTTTATATCATTCAATCATTATGATGGGAAAATGACAATGACTTTTTGAATCTGTGCATCAGCAACATTGTTTTCCTTCAAATAGTAGTAATATATTGAGCTTTTATAATACTCAATCAAATCCAGACATATTCTATAGATAATATTAATATCCATCTATATAAGAATTTACTAAAAAATTATAATCTATATAAATATCAAATATTTTTTCATTAAAAAATTCTTTATTCTTCAATGAAATAAATTAATTTTTCCATCCCCATATAATGATTTTGGTTAATTTTCTCATTGTTTTTCTATTAGTAAGAGGTTTAAGATATCCCAATAAACAACTTTTTGAGAAATCATCATAGATTATTATATTAAAGAACTCAATATATCACAAACCCATATCCTTAATAAGGTACTATAATCATAGGGGATCTGAACAAACATCTATTATGTTCCTTGAAATTCACCTCATATTCATCGATCCATAATAACATAGATCACTTCTGGGCCAACTTGGTGAGTGTATTTTATAGATATTAAATACATATTACAGGTAATTAGTAGTATCCATAAATTATAATAAAACTAATAATCATAGTTTCCATGTATTGTCTTTCTAATTGGCCTTTACTTTTTTTTCAATCAACCAATATACTAGAAATTTAGATTATACGAACCAAAATTAAAACATTATGTTTCAAATATCGATACATGGAAAATGTTTCATACCAATTGAAAATTAATAAGGTATTGAATAAAATCATCAGGTGTTATTTATGAACACAATTTATTTTTGAAAATATACTAATATCGCCTATAAATTATACCACCAACTGAACAACGTAATAACTGATGACTTTATTCATTAAGGAAATTAATATAGCATTAATATTGGACAGTAAAAATGGATATAATATAAATTCATGGTGGAAAAACCTTGTATTTAAGATTATCATGGATATATACTATTTCATTAACATCAAATTATTATATATATTACATTGTTAAGTCTTAAACAAATTTTATCTCCTCATATTTCATCAAACAATTAATTAGTATGAGTAAAATAATATTTATTCCAGATCGAAATATAGTTACGTTGTAGATATTAATTATATGGTCACATTGATCCATATATCTTCCTCAATAAACAAGAGGTTCACACCATGGATGCACACATGGTCAAATTATCCCTTATCAAGATTTTGTGAGAGCTTATTATTCAAATCATACAATTCAATCAATGAAATTCTGTTTTGAGTTTGGGAAATAGGTATAGGGTTGGGTATGAGTTCTATTGAAAACTCAACTTCAATAGTTAGGGGGAAATACAAAAACATATGGAATGACATAAAATAACATATAATACAAGAATATCCCCAATTTTTAGTTTCACCACAACCATATAAGAGAAATATCACTCATGAATAGGTTGTAAACCCATATTATGGATGTAATTTTTATTTTTAGTTTAGGTTCATCCTCTCATTTGTATACTATAATAGGTTGATTTAGAATGTCAAATGTAACTATCCTTCATAAACAAATAATATTTTATCTTCACTAGTATAGCGAATAAATAACCAAAATTACATAAAATTACACTATATAGTGAATAAAATTAATTAATATAAGAAAATTTTAAAAAAAAGTTTTTTCAGACATGAGATATAGACATGAGGTATGATCATCAATCAATTATGATCTTTTATTCCCAACTAAACATCCAATAATTTTCTATATGAATGAATATACCTAAATATGTTTCATGAAATAATGGAATATCTATGACTATTTTCAATATAGTTTTATAATTGATCATGCCTATGCCACATCACCTTCAATGTTCTAGCTGTATTCCCTTAAAAAATAAAAATGGTTAGCATTATCATCAAAATTCATAGTGATAAATTATATAATAAATAAAATAATTTATAGTATGTCTCAATCATGAAAACTTCATTTGAATATATAAAACCATAGGTTTAACATATGTAATTCATTTTCATCATCTATTTAAATTCATTATAACGGTTTGCATATAAAATGTCAGTAAACCCAAGTTTAACCCTCTGGAGTTTGAAAACATATGAGCAGTAAGGGAATATTCACCATGCATAACAATGATTCTTAAGAAAAAGACAACCTACACCTTTCAGTGTTATTATAGCATAATTCAACTATGAAAAAGACACATCCATTTTATTAACTATATAAATAAGTATTTTGAATAAATCTATATACTATATAATGTAATTGAAAATTATGATGTTATATAATACATATACAAATCCTTAGTGTCATTCACATGGTTATGTTCCATAATATATGTTTTTATAAATATGGTTATCAATAATTCTTCAAAATATCCTTAGATTCCAAATGTAACAACCCAAACTATAGTAACCCAGAGTTGATGTCTACTTTATTATATTTGAATATAATGAATGGGATCTAATCCCAAAGTACTGATATGTTAATTTTTCATGAACAACCTGATAAAAAAATGCTTCCAATTTTATATTTTTAATAAAATAAAAATCATAGTGAGAGTAAATATTATACATAATTGAAGTATTACAAATTTTACTTCCTCATATTTGGCAGAAAGATAAAAAATTTTTCATTCATATTTCCTATAAGGTTTACATATTGAATATATCATTAAAAAATAATACATAATCAATAGGTCAAGGTAAATAAATAAAAAAACATAAGACATTTAACCTATAACTTGATTACAAAATACATCTGTGGATAATATCAATGATTTAGTTACGTGGAAAATAATAAGTGTATTATTAATGAAGTAAATTCAAAATATTGGATTTCATTATTTCATATATTATGATATCTTACCGGCAAGAACTTATACCAATATATATTAATTGATGCATAGGTATACCCCAAAAAACAATTTTACAATTTTATTGCAAATGGATAGTATAATTAGACTAATCGATGAATCCAATGGCTATGTAATTTTAGAACCCGCCTATCATTACACATACAATGAAATCCTCATATATTGAATCATGAATTTAATTCAATAAAAGTATTCCTTATAATTAAAAATATTTATTTATTATAGAATATCGAATACTATAATTTCCATATTCAAAAATATATGTTTCATAGTTAAACAACATATATGGAAAGTGTATAGGGTTTAAGAAATCATTATATCCATTATACAAATAAAATGAATATTTAAGTGAAATGTAATGTCCAATTAAAAATGATCAAAACAAAGTTAATGTATCTATATAAAGTTAATGAACAAAAAATTAATTATGATATGATAGATACCCCCAATTCATTAGAAAAGTTGATTTTATAGTAAAATAATGTGCTTCAAATTATAGAATGTAAAAAGTAAAATAATATTTCCTTAAAGAGTTTTTCTTTTAAAAACATTGAAACATTGTATAAGAATCTATAAGAAAAAATATTAGGTCATAGAAAAATATGTTACCACCATATATTTCAAATAGAATCATTAATGTTTTCATTTTGTAATGAAATTATAATGTGAAACATTCAGATAAAATTTATAAAAGACCCTTAAAAAATATTTCCAATTTTATTTATAACAAAAATTATATTTAATAAATTTTTTGGAAATAATAAAAAGTTTTTTAAAAAAATTATTCTTTTAAAAAAATGGACAAGCATTAAATATATAACAAATAAAAAGTGAAATAAGATCTTATTTTCCATTAAACGTTTTATTTATTGATTCATGTTAAAATTTGAGGATGTGTTATAATAAAACTTTGAAACTCTTGGAATATCAAGATAATTACAAAATAGTTCTGGTTTCAAAAATATATATTATAACACTCCTTGAATGAAATTAAGAGTAACACAAATAATGAGATTGTAAAATAAATTCTTACTTCTTTGGTCGATTCTAAATTGTAGTAAATATAATGTGTAAACAAGAATGGAAAAAATAATAATCATTAATAAATTTATAGTCATGTATAATACATCAAATATGATGTATATAAAACATAATAAATTAAATATATACATAATACCAAATATGTCTTAATAGAGTATGAATTGAGATGAAATCCCTTACCACAAGTTCAAATTGACGCTAATGTGATATAAAATCGAATATAATAAATTATATTTTATTATAATTTTATAATATATTCAACTATATATTTATAATATTATATCTAACCCACTTATAAAATTTCAAGACCAATTTATTAAAAATACCATATTAAAATCATTATTTCCAAGAGTTAAATGTATCATTTTTCATGGATTTTTTGTTTCTAATGTTCCTATCATTGTACATTTATTATGGTTGATTCATCTACAAAATGTTATTTAAGATATACATATAGTATCGATTCAATATTTTCATATTTATAATCACCCATAAAAGGTAAACATAAAAATCATATTTACATTGTTCATGTGTGTAACAACCCTGAGTTTATACCTGATATTTGTCTCTTGAAATAAATATGAGTTTTAATATACTATATAATATTATACACATAAAAATAGAAATAAAATGATTTAATTAAGAAATAACATTACATTAGCCAGTTATTAAATAAATTAACGAAGTAATCATTACTACTGGATAAAAAATATAATCATTTAATGCTAAAATAGAAAAATATGGATAATCCTAATCTTCTATAATCATCACCCCCACTTTCTACACTATTGAAAACAAATCATATTAAAATAATCAACATTATATTCAATGGGAATATATAACATTGAGATAAATTGATTTGAGTATTAAATTAAATAATTGAGTGGTATATATAAGAGGTAATGGGATAGATGGAATAGTAATGCGACAATTGGTATAGTAACATTACCATTAGGAATATTAATCTGACTATTGGGAATAATAGCTTGACTATTGGAATAGTAATTTTTTCCAAAAAATATAAATTTTGATATAAATTATATTTATCATGACTAATTTATGTAAATATAAAATTTAAAATTCCAAAAAATATATTTCATTAATAAACAACTAAAAAACAATTATAATAATAGTTTTTAAAAAATTAATTTTAAAGTATTTTATTAGTATAATTATTTTTATATTAAAAGTTAAAATTATTAATTTATTAAATTTTTTTGATAATATTAATATCATTTTTGAAATCATCATGTCAAAAAAAATCAAGGGAATTATTTTTTGCAATTTTCTAAAGTACGTCAATTTTCCAGATAATTTTAAAAATAAGGTTTTTTTACATAGTACATGTATCTTAAATTACACAATTCATTATTTAATCATCAAATAATCAATTATATAACCTTTAGTGTGTCTATGATAAATTTTATTTCATAAAGGAATCATTAAAATATGATAAACATAATTCCCAAACATAAAGAGTTCTTTCCAAATCCAAAAAAAATATAATGTATTACATTAAATTATTATTTTCACATTTTTTCACCTTTCATATTGAACAAACAAATTAATTATAATTATAAAATGGTTTTTAGTTACTTAAACAGGTTATATTTTATTTATTTATGATTTATAATGTCAAACATTCACTACTACGTGTTTTACATTTGATATAATATTTTATTTTAAAAATGACTCTCTCCTCATGTTTGAAAAATTACTTTCCCATAACATGGAAAACCATTAATCCTACCAATTAAAATCCAAAAATATATACCTAAATAATCTCCCTCAAGCCCATTATAATATTCTGGGATATTCTGGAGAAATCTATATAGTCCCATGTATTTTGGACCCCAAGCAATTCCAAGGGAATATGAAATACGGCATTTACAGGATTGGTAGTTTTGTAAAACAAGCTAAAATGAAAAACTCAGAAAGATGGAACACTTAAATGTGTTATTTATTGACTTTTTAAAGTAATTATAGGACCCTTTAAGGTATCTTTGAGTTTTCGGAGTAGCATGTCTCAGGAAACCGTAGTTTGGACAGTCACCACTGGGAGAATAGTTTGTTTGAAACCATGCATCACCTGATGAAAGCCATGTGACATTGAAGAGGGGAGTATATGTGCCCCAAAATATATACTCATGAATTTTACAAACTATGTGCCTATCTCACACGGTACGTTCTCCTTAGGTAGTACTCATTTACTATTCATCTAATGGTTTCAACACGGTTATGCTAACCGTACAGGACAATCCAAGTGAGGTGGGTTTTTAAAGAATGGGT
This sequence comes from Viscum album, assembly GCA_963277665.1. NCBI lineage: Eukaryota > Viridiplantae > Streptophyta > Magnoliopsida > Santalales > Viscaceae > Viscum > Viscum album. Next base: position 235,067,248 of record OY728141.1, read on the forward strand.
GGAACATGGTTTGAAAACGGTTTGGCTAGACCATGTTGCCAAAATGTGCAACCTATTTTTTAAATCTAATATTACCAAAATTTCTTTAATTATTTGTTTAACCTCATTTTTTTCTTTTTCTTTATCCTCCGTCAGTCATGTGAGGCTCCTCTCCATGTGCATTGGGTTTCTCCTCAAACCATACTTTGGAATCAATGTATCGTTTCCGTCCATATTCAAATTCATGTGTTTTCAATATTTATTGATTCAAATCATTTTGATCTATATTCATTTTCTTATGTTCTTTTTTTAGTTTTCTATTGGCTTTTCTATTTAGGAGAAAGCACATTTTCCCTATTTTCTAGGTCATTTTACATTCATTGATTTTCTCTTAATTTTGGTCAAATCAGAAGAGGATAAATGAATATATATCTCCCACAGACCCATGGTCTGTGGTCTATAGATTTTTATATAATGTTGAGTTTTTTATATCTATTTCATTATGCCACATTTTCAATTCCCAGGGAATGCCTTAAATTTGATTATGATCATTGAATTAAATTGTTTACTATTGACTATGTAATTGAGGAGGCCATAAATGATTGTTTATAGGTTATAAACCATTATTTAGAACTTCCCTATTAGTGAGTTAATTTGGAGTTGAACCACCATGGGTAGATTTTGGAATTGGATGCATTATGGTGTTCCCTTTACCCCATTCTGGGTATCTCAAATGTGAATTAAAATTCAATATAAGATAAATTGTAATTGACTGAATTAATAGGAAGAGATGAATGATTATTCCCTTAGCATGGTCTATGTATTATATTATTATAGGCCGCATTACTTTATTAATGTTAATTTCCTAGGTGATACAATTAAGGGCGATGACTTATAATATTAGATATGCATTTTGGCAATTTTTGAGTTGAGTTCCATATTGATATGATAATGGTTTTGACAATTGAGTAACTAAATTTGGATCAATTATTATTACCATGTGAGTATAATTATAGGATAACGCTTTTAAGAAATTTTGACCATTATCCACCTTTTTATGTGAGTTGTAATTAGGTTGTTTTCCACTTGACCTTGATATGTTAAATAATCCCAATTAAATGACATTGAACCATCGAAATGGTTTAAATGCTTAAGCTTGAGATGGTTAATTAATGAGATTCCCAGATGAGTTAAATTAAAGGAAATACTTCTTAGTTGGAAAATGCCTTTGGTTACATTTTAAAGTGAGTTTAAAATGAGATTTCCTTGGTTATTACCTTGGAATGATAAATGAATTTAATTATATTATAACAATATATATTGAAATCCTCTATGACTTTGGTGACACATGGATTCATTGAAAAATTCCATGGACAATTTCCATTGGATTATTCCTTACTTATGCATATATTGGACTCCTCTTACTGACTACCATGTGTGGATTCAAAGGTGGATGACTGTTATACACCCGAGTGATACACCAACTACCAAGGATAGACTAATAGGGGATTACTATCAAATTATGAGTGATACATGTATTCATATGAGAATATTATGGACAAACCCAAAAATTAAATTTATCATATTTCCATGGGTGATACTTGGGCTCCCATAGTGGACTTCCATGGATATAATTGATTGGTGGGGATGTCATAACACACCTATACCAATACCTGGGTTCTTAACGATTTCCATAGATGGGGTTGTATGGTGGTGGTTTATATTATACCTTTATCAATACCCAGATTCCAACAAAATAATGCCTTGGATGGGCTCAGATTAATGATTGATTAATCGATGAAATATATTAAATTATGTGTATACCAAGACAAAGAAAAATCTCATATTTCAATTTTTTTATTTATTGAGTGCCTATTTAGGCATCCTTAGTTTACCTATCCGAATAGGGGGAATTCGGGCTATGCATTAAGTCTTAGCAATATCAAATAAATGAGATAAATGGACATACATGATCTTGTTTAGAGATGATGGAGGCTTGAAAGTTATTTCAAGGGCTTATTGATTAAATGAAATTGATGAAAAGAATTGGCTATAAAATGAGAACCTATACTTATGGTATTTTTACTTTTGAGAACATTATTTATTTATTATATATATTCCTCTAAAATATTTTTATATGTATTCACTAACTGGATGGACAATACAAAGGGTGATTGCCTACTGGGAATATGTATAACACCTTTTTAGGGACTCCTTGGGTTCCCAAACAGATTATATGATTCCATGTATGTGTAATGGAATTCACTATGATACGGGTTCTTGATTTCAACATTGTATTAGGGGAGCATGGAACCAAGTTGAGGCTCTCAATGCTCGTCAAGATAATTTTGGATACTTTGTAATTTTGTTATATTTATTGTATGTATTCCTTATGAACATGATTCGGTAGCATTATTACAGACATATGAAATGTCCATCATCCAATTTATGAGATGAAATCTAGTATTTTTTAATGATCATTCATCCATTATTGACTTCTTGTCTGGTAATTATACTACTAGAACTAAATTTAGGTTTTTTATATTCCACTATATTGAACTCTTGTGATGAGGGAATAGTCTCCCCGAAGACACCCCAATGACGACAATATTTTTCAAGAGACTTTGGCATTTTTGTATATCCTCTTGAGGCCACGTTACCAACTAGGATATGGGAACAATTCAGTGGTATCTAGGTCAGGGATGTTATAATGTGTTATTATATTTTTCGTTTCATCTCTCTAATATTTTTTTATAGTATACCGGATACTACGATTGTTTCAATTCTTGGTAACTAGATTGTTTAGGACTAATCACCCCACCCGCAACGAAGTGGTGAAGTGTCCTAGGATGGGTTAATTGTTCATGTTGTTTTTGAATATTACAATTGATATTATTTCATTTATATTTATTAGATTAGTTTCCTTTTCTAAATAGTTTATGATGTTTGGGTATTTTTTCTCTTGGTCTGGTAAAGAAATTATCAATCATTACAAGCCTAAATATATTCACAATGAAATTCACATTCCCTGATTATGACACATGATGTAGTTACATTAGTGTGTTTCTTGATGATATTTTTTGTGTGCCTTGAGTAATATTACATGAATTTATTTCCTTTTCATGACTTTTTTATATCATGATTAGAAAATATTATTCCATGATGTCTTTTTTGTAAATATTTCTCGCATATGTGTCATTCATCCATGTAATTTATGATGTTTCTATATATTTATACATATAATAGTATTCTATTTTATGTACTTGATATATGTAAATGGTTTCATGGGAAAAACCTATGGGTTGTGATTATATGGGATCCATTGTTCGGTTGTAAGGTGTATGGGTTAAATATAATTGCAAAAAATAAAACCCTCATATTTTAACTCTATCTTGAAATTTATACATGTTCAGATACTGTTGTTAAATTTTAATGTCTTATGGTGTTCAAATGTTAAAGTGATTTTTTTTTAATTAAATGAGACCAAAATGACAACCTGTAAGTGTATGGGCACTTTATAGATTATAAGATAGACACCCACTTGACTAAGCCTTTATATATGACAATTGAATATTTTTTAAATGGATAAAATTTTGAGGTTATTTTAGATTTGGTTTTGAAATAAATGTTTGACATTATAACAACTTATGATTATCTACCTAAATGCACAAGCTAACCCACTTATATTAGTTGTTGTGTCTTTATTATGTGATAATCCACTTCGAGTGTTTTTCAATTTCAATGATTAAACATCTGTTTTTGGGTTTATTCTCAAAGAACCCAGGTTTGATTAAATGGGACCATTTTAGGTTGCCTTATCTCTTATAAAGAAATTTTATGTGAAATTTCTAAATTATAATAGTATTTTAACAAAAGTTAAATGTTTAAATAATGATGTTTTATAAGACATTTATGTTTCTGTTTAACTACTTGTTTAATCATATTCCAAGTGAGTATTTTTATAATTGGTACTTATTAATTTATTTTAATCCATTAATTATTTAAAGATTCAATGTGATTTCATGTAGTAAATTTAAATTTTATCCTAAGGTGGTGTTCATAGATCTAACCCATGTGCAAGGGTAGTTGAAATTTCCTTTGAGTTCCATGGAATAGAGACATGAGTGTTTTCTCTAGGACTTTTTCTCTTTTTGGAAATGTATTAAATGATAGGATATTGATCCTGTTCACTTCTTGTTCAGTATGAACTAGTGATGGGGTCAAATATTTTTTTTAAATGGTCTCACCTGTGGTATATAGCACCTTCAGTTATTAAATTCCATACTAATACTGTTCGATTTATGATGTTTGGTGTTGTTTGGGTTCCTTTTCACCTTGTTGGTCTTTAAAATTATAAATAACACCATCATTTGGAGAGATGGCCATTGTATCTTGACCTCTCTTATGATAATTACCATCAAGGAATGCTTTGTTCAGTAGGATAGACAATCCTCGGTCAAGTCCAGCTGCTTAGTAGCTCATGTGAACCCCTATTTCTTAAACTGATAGACAACTTAGGACATGGTCATTATAGTTAATATTTTTATGAGATATGTGACAGTATGTTAAAAATTTTGCATGGAATAGTCGATAATTGAGTGGATAAGTCAAAAACCCTATGGTTAGATATGAGGATTTGTTAGTTGCTCATGTAATCTCATGGTGGTGTGCGTCGATATATGTGGTACTTATTGAGTTTCTAAATGATGAAATAAACCAATTGAGTTTCAGGAAAATGGTGACCCTTGTACTGATATGTATGTTCATGAGTCATCTACATAGTAGAGTGTCCTCTATATTAAGTAAATCATGTTTTTATCAATGATAGGGTAGAATTTCTAGAGACATGGGTGTTTTGACTAGCCGGTTGATTTGGTTTTGTCATTTTATGTGTGTATTAACAAGTGTGATTATGGCTTAGACAAGTGACAGACATACTTTTATTGTGGTTTATTCCTTGCAGTATTGTGAGAGGCTAGTTTGTGTCTCCTATTTTGATTACATGGACACTCTTAAGGTGTGGAGATTCATTTTGGTTCTGTTAAATGTTTCCTTCCAGGAAGATGGATCACAACTTAAGAGAACCATTAAGAAATAGAAATTTTGGGATTGAATGCCTTTTATGATTTCATGTTATAAAATGTGTTGGTGATTTCGTGGAAGCATGGTGGTTTTTAATTAGTTTTTTATGAAACCTCTAGAAAAAAATATTAGTTTTCAATGTACTACAGTAGTTGAGACTATGTGACCTTGAAATGCCTCAGATAGTGAAGTAATCATCATCTATTTAATATTTGTGTGTTGGTAGGTTAATCTGGTATTAATTTAACATGTCAACTAGTAGTTATTTGACTATTAATCATTTGGTTTTATTATTTTAATATACGTTAATTCTTTTGAAGGAGATGATAATGTCCCCTATCATTACTTTTTCCATGATCCACTGATAGAGCATCATTTATAATCCATTAAATTGTTTACATTTCATTGGTCTAGTTTTGATCTCTAAAAGAATTGAGCACTGAATGCATGTTTTATTCAGTCTTGGTTAGTCTTGAGGGATTCATGGGTTCTTGTGTTGGAATGTCTTGGATGGGATCTTCGACATAGGTCATTTACCTTAATGTGATAATTATGTTGATGCCACTCTGGGCTCAGTCAATAATTTGATGTGGATGTCTTAGTGTTGGATCAATTTATCACTTCTAAATATATGGTTTTGACTACATTGGGTTAGATCCGTAAACTCTGGTTTAAAGAATCTGAGGCTATACCAAACATATTGTTTGGAACATATGTAATGTTCAAAAAGGGGTGATGATTCCAATGGGTTGGATATAGGTTACACCATTGTTCATGACATGACATGATTATTTAAATGGTTAGGTGATGGATTGAGCAAGTAACATCATTAGATGTCAAGTATGGGCTTTGGTGAATGTGTTTGTGGTATATAACAGATGCCTTAAAGGAAGATATACATATTACTTTTTTATGTGTCAGCCAACTAAGTCAGGAATATTCAATAATGGTATACTATGGTGGTTTGACATTTTATCCTTCTAATTTAGTGTATATTGTAGGTGAAATACTATTTTTGGTAACATCGTTAGGTGGGGGAAAGTGTCTTTTGTGTATGTCAAGTATTTTCATGGGACGTTATCGCAACAAGGCCATTAGATAGATGCTGAATCGGTATTTTATCAATTTTAAAATCAAGCATGGAGCATCACTAGAATTAATAGAGTCTTGCATGTAGGAAAATTCCTACAGTGGGATGTGTTGTCGTTTTGTATTGTTCATTTAGTTTTAAAAAAATTTATGTGAAGCACTGTTGGAAAAAATCATAAAGATATGATGACATTGTCATGTATATAAATAAATTTTAATGGGTAATCTATGTTTTGAGGTTTCTTTTGAAATTGATCTTTGGCTTGGTTCTTAATGGCTTAGGATTCGTTTGCTCTATAAATGATTTGAGTAACATTTGGCATTTAAAAATTAAACATGATCTTTTGTTTGAGACTTCAAATCATTTTTAGGTTGGGTGATGTTTTTATTGTTTCCCCAATGCTTCTTAGGGATGATATATTCTATGGGGAGGAGTTTATAGAGTAACAAGTTTTTATACCGGATAGAATTCAAAGGGAATTTGAATTTTTTTTAATTTACATGATGGGCCATTTTCTAAAACAAGATTTAAAATGTAATTATAAAAATTATTCCACTTAAATCATTTGTTACTTGACATGTGTAAAATCATGAGAGGCATATTATAGGTGTTGTTGATTTTTGGGGGCACCAGTGCCCATAAACCCTTAGTTTTCATGGTCTATAAAGGGAACACCATTTTCTTAAAATAGTGTGTCCCTAAAAAAAGGGTGTGGCCTTGATTTGAGGAGCAGTTGTTCACCAAATTAGTTGTTCCCAGTTTTTTAAAACAGTGTGGCTAGCCTGCATGGTTTATTCCACATAGGTCACAACCTCACCCTATTCATCAGGTGGTTTATGCACAGTTAGGATAACTATACATGATAAAATGTGTGAGGTTATTTCTGAAGGAATTTTTGGTGTAAAGTTGGGGGATGGGTTTTTCAAATCATGAGGTCAAACTGTATAACCCATTTTTAAGGGTAGAATTACATAAATTCCATTAATGATGTTTTTAATTTCATTTTTTTCCTTTTCCTTCTCCTCCATCAGTTGTGTGAGCTATCACTCCCTACATAGTAGGTTCCTCCTCAAGTCAAACACAGGATTCAATGTATCTCCTATATCATAATCATATTTGAGAACTTTTGGTCTCCATTGATCTGCATTTATATGCCTTGTATTCCTTTTTTACACTATATTGTTTATTTTTGTATCAGATGCGCTATTTATGTGAATGACCTCTTTCCTTATTTTCTGGGTCTTCAACAATTATTTAATTAACTCTTGATATGGATCTAAAAATGTGCTGATAATCGACTATTTATCCACTACATACATATGGTTGGTGGTCTCATGATTTTTATTTAAAGTCGATTGATTGATAAATACGTCATTGTGTCATGTACCAAATTCTCAAGAGATGCATAAAAATGGATTTTGATCCTTGAATTAGATTTTTCGGTATGGAAGATTTATTTTAAGTGTTCATCAATTAATATTTATATGTTATTCACGGGGATTTAGAACAACCCCTTAGGTGAGTTGATTTTGTGTTGAAAAACCATGTGTGGATTTTGGAATTGGATTCCTTAGGGTGTTCCATTTACCACTTGCTTGGGATTTGAATTGTGAATTGAATTTTTACATGAGATAAATGGTAATTGAATGAATAATTAATGATTAATTAATGACCATTCCCTTGGAATGGGATATAAAATAACTAGTTGAAGCTCGAATTGGCTTCATAATGTAAATTAACCATGTGAGATAATTAAAAGAACATCATTATAATCATAGAAATTATTTTAATGACATTTTTAAGGATGAATATATTTATTTGATTGTGGTTTTTAACTCTATATAATTAAATATAAATTAATTCTTGTGACCATTTAATGATAATTAGAGTATAATCCTTCTATGATAGCCCTTCTGTTTGACACCTTTTTAGGTGAGGTGTAAATAAATTTTTATTAGTGTTGACCTTAGAAAATTAATTCATCCTGATTAAATGATTTTAAACCAATGTATTTTTTGAATGTTGATGCTTGATATTCTAGTTTAATGAAATTCACACAATAGATAAATTGTATGTTTTCCTTCTAATATTTACAATTTTTTAGGTAACCTTTTGAGGTGAGATGAAAATTAGATTTCAATGGTTTTTCCTTTGAATGTTAAATTAATTTAAATAAAAAAAATAATGACTTATATTGAATGCCTATATGAATTGTGTGACAAATGGATCAATGAAGGCTTCCATGGAAGGACTCAATCATCTTGTGACATTCTTTTTCCTTGGTGACACTTGGACTCCACATATCCAATTCCAATAATGGAATCATATATGGATGAAAATTATAAACCTATGTTTTACATGGATAGCCAAGGAAGGGCACATAAGGGATGACTATAATATTTTGAATGATACAAGGATTAATATGATATTACCTTAGAAAGACTGAAAAATGTCATTGATCATATTTCCATTGGTGATATTATTGTTACCTTTGAGGAACACCAATGATAGACTATATTGGAATGGATTTTATACCACACGTAGAATGATACATAGGTTCTTTAGGACTTCCATGGATGGGATAGAGGATGTTGGTTTATATTACATCTGAATGAATGCATAAATTCCAACTTAGTAATTCATTTGATGGGCTCAGGTTCCAGATTGAATAATGGAGTAAATTAATTATTTAATTTGTCATCCAAGTCAATGAAAACACTTGAATTTCTGTTTGTTTGTTTATTTGATGGATTTTTAGGTATCATTTGTCTTGCTATCCATATGGGGGACATCAAGCTATACATCAGGTCTCTTGATTTATATATTAAATGAGATGAATAGATTTACATGAACATGTTTTCAAATGATACTGGATTAATTATTAATTTTATGACATATTGACTAAATGAAATTGATAAAAATAACTAGTTATGAAATGAGAACCAGGACTTATAGGATGTATATTTTTATGTACTTCCTTCACTAGTTATATTTCAACATACACAGTGTTGTTATGTTTATTCATTAATTGGATGGAACATACCGTTGGAGGTTTCATACAGATATTATGTTTCGCACCTATTCAGGATGTCGTAGTTACCTGAATAGTTTTTATGATTTTAGGTACTGGTATGAGAAATAACCCTACTATAGGTTATTGGTTGCTTCTCAGGATTAGGGGAGGATGCGACCGAGTTGAGTCTTCTGATGCTTGCTGGGATAATTTAGGCCTCTTTATACCCTTTTATATATATTTTATATCTTCCATGTGAAAATGTTTAGGATTATTTATTATAGATATATGGAATGATTATCATCAAATATATGAGATGACTTATGCTATAGTTTACTTTTTAGTCTTACAGTGTTTACTTCTTGTCTGGTGATTATACTGCTTCTACTACTTGTATGTTATTGATATTCCAATGGACTACACTCTAGTGATGAGGTAATAGTATCCCCATAGACACACATAAAAAATTCTTGGTAGATGGTAGCCAATTGAATTTTGGGATATGTGTTTGAGGCCATGTGACCAATGGGGATCAGGGGACTGTTGAGGGGAATTCAGGTACGAGGCATTATAAAGTGGTATCAAATGATTCTATTACTTTTTATTACTATTTTTGGAAGGTACTTAAGAGAATAGAAATGTCTCATTACTTTGTAACTAGTCGGGACTGGGATTTATCACCCCAATCACATGGAAATGACCATGTGGCCCGACAAGGGATATTTGTACATGTTGTTTTCTGTAATTACAATTTATATTATTTCACAGGGAATGAATGGAGTATGTATTCCCTGAAAACTGGTTTATGAGGATCTATTATTTTTCTCATTGGCCTAGTAAGTCAAGGATTAATCATTACATACATCATTATAGGCACAATGAAGTGCATAGGGCTGGCATATGCCATTCCATTTATTTTTATTAGTAGGTTTCTTGCTGATTTTAAGTGATATCCTTTAATAATATACCATCTTTTCATTTTCGTTAGCATGTTTATTTTTAAAACATGACTATCCAATAATATGTCAAAATGACTATTTATTTAGTTTTTTTATGTTTCAATTTTATATGTTATCTAGACTGATTAACTATAATATTATTTATGATATCATTCCATCTTATGAACATGATATATTTAAATGGTTACATGGGATACAAATATGGGTTGTCATTGTATGGGAAGTAGATTTTAATTGTAGGGTGTTTGTGTTGTTTAGAATTTGTAAAAGGTAACTGAACTATTAGAGCCATCTCATGATCCTTAGACATATTTATATATTGTTGTTAAAATGAAAAGGATTCTAGATTTCAATGGTTAAAGTGAAATGGTATTAATAAAATTAGAGCCAAATTCCAACCTATAAATTATATGGGTGCTTTATGGATTGGTAGATGGTCACCCACATGAGTGATCAATTATATATAACCATGGTAAATTTTAGAAATTTTTATTATGTAATTGGTGTGTTAGTTTTGGTTCCCAAATAAATGGTATCATTTATAACAACTTATGATTATTAACCTAAATGCACACTTGGCACCATGTAGCTTAGTTGGAGCTTGTTTTATTTTAGATAATCCTCTTTAAGTGTTTCTCAATTTTAATGACTAAACAATTGTTATAGGGTTACTTCTAAAAGAACATAGGAAGGTTTAAATGGGACCCCCTGTAGGTTTTCTTTTCTATTAAAAGGGATTTTATATGATAAATTTTCTAATGTTTATGGGTATTAAATAAATGAAAAATCTTTAAAGAATGTTTTTATAAGACTTCCATGTTTTCCTTTGAACTCATTGTTAAATAATGTGCCATGTTACTTTTTTTATAATTGGTACATTATTCATTATTTATATATTTTAAATATTTAAAGATTGAATGTGATTAAATTTAATGACTTTAAAGTAGATAATAATTTGGTGTACATAGCTCCAAAACTTCTATAAGGGTGATTGAACTTTCCATTATGTGCATTAGAATAGATACATAAGCATTTTTTATAGCCATTTCTTCTTTTTAGAAATTTTTAATTGATTGGCTCTTAATCCAGGTTTATTTTTGTTTAGAATGACCTAGTGATGGGGTTGAATCTTATTGTTTTTTGAAGGGGATACTTCATAGTAGGTAGCACACTTATAGATTGAATTCCTTGTTAATTCTATGATCATTCTAATGTTTGGTGTCATTTGGGTTACATTGTACCTTGAAGGACATTAATCATCTAAATGAAACCCTTTTTTGTAGGGATGTTTATTGTATCATGATCATTTTTATGATATAAAGCATTGAAGAATGTTCGGTTCATCAGGTTAGACATGCCTCTGGAATTTTCAACCTCTTATTTGGTCATGTGATACCCAGTTTTTTTCGATAGTGAACGATGACTCAAGAAGACATCATCCGAGTTAATGTTTGTTTGGGAAATGTGATTCTGAGTTAAATATTTTTAAAAAATTACCTGATACTTGAATGTATAGGGAATAAACTCTATGGATAGTGTCAAGTATGGTTTGGTTGATCTTGTAATCTCAATGTATTTTATGTTGATATAAACGATACCTGTCGAGTTTGTAAATGGTGTAACGTACTAGTGAGTTAGGTGAAACTGTTGAGCCTTATGATGATAAGTGAATTATTGGTTAATATATATAGTAAAGTGTAATGGTTTTTAAGGAAATAATTTATTTCTCAATTTTAGGGAGCAATATCAAGAGACTCACGTGTTTTGAAATTCTGGTCAGTTAGTTTTCTGATTTCTTCGTACACATTGACATGTCTTATCATGACATAGATTAGTGACACTCATACATTTGTTTTCATTCTTGTCTATAGTGATTGCGAGTGGCTAGTATTATTCTATTGTTTCGATGACTTAGACATTCCTAAGGTGGGGAGTATCATATCAGTTCTAGTAAATGTGTCATACCAGTTAGATAGTGATAAACCTATGAGGTCTCTTGGGAATCATTATTTTGGGATCGAATGGCTTCTAGGCATTCAAGATTTGAATTGTGTCAGTTATAGATTGGTATCATGATGTTGATATGTTTATTTGTGTATGCAACCTTGGGAAATAACTTTTCTATTTATTTGAATTCAGTTGTTATTCATGAGATATAATTTAATGTCGGTGGTATTGAATGCATCATAGTTCATTAAACGTTTGTGCATCAATAGGTGAAGTCGAGATTCTTTCAATATGTTGACTTGTAGTGCATCCACTATTCTTCTTTTGGTTTTATTGGTTTCCTCCTATTGTATTCTTTTAAAGGATATATTTGGTCCACTATTTATTCATCATCATTGCTAAAATATGAGAGCGGTTGTTATATACTACACAAAATTTTAAAAGTCATTGGGAGGGTTTGTGATCTCTTAAAGAATATGGCACATGATCCATGGTTTTATAGGATTAATTAGTCCTGAGTGATACTTGGGTTATCAAATATGAATTTCTTGGAAGGAACCTTTGATACTGGTTGTTACCTTTGATGTGACCTCTAAAAAAATTCCACATTTGGGTTTAGTTAATGACCTGATGTTGACATCTTGGAATTGTACCAATATCTCACATGTAAATATGGGGTTTGGACTACCCTGGGTTAGTTCCTTGGAGTACTGTTTGATGAATTTAAGGCTATTCAATACTCGTATTTGGGATTGGATGTAATGATAAATAGGGGTGATGATTCCATTGGATTTGACTTTGGTTACACCGTTGTTCGTGCTGATGCATGAAAAATTTATAGTACAGTTGATGGTATGACTGAGGAACATCACCACAAGTCAAGTATCATATTTAATGAATGTGTTTTTGTTAAACACAAGATTCCTTTGAAGAATAATTTTCTATTCATTTTGTGACGTGTGAGCCATAAAAGATGGGAATCTTTGAGAATGGTCATATGGAGGCAGTTTACCATTTTATCCTTATTGTTTCATGTAAATGGTAGGTGAAAAACAATTTTGGGGAACTTAATTAAGCAAAGGCAAGTGTACTTTGTGTTATCTAGGTCTTTTCATGGAAATGTGTCCGAAATAGGCCTTATGTTCCAATGAGAATCAATCATTTAACTATTTTAGAATAAATCCTAGATCATCACTAGAACATTTAGAGGCATTCTTTTAAAGAAATTATGACAACGAGGTGTAATGTGGTTTGGTATTGTCTACTAAATGTTAAAAAATATGATGGGAAACACCATCAAACATCTGAATGAAGAGTTAAAGACGTTATCTTATATATAGTTAAATAGGCCTAGGTAATATCATTTTTGGGTTTTTGTTGGAAATCGAGCTTTGGATTGGGTTATGATAACTTATGTCAAATACACCCGAGAAATGATTAGAGGTTATTTTGGTATTTGTAAATGCAACAAGACCATTGGAATGTGACCTCATAGTTATTGTAGGTCGGGTGATGTTTTCATTGTTTCCCTAATGCTTATCACGGATGAGCATTTCTATGGATAAGATTTTGTAGAGTCCCTTGTATTGGACATGGGGAAATTTTGAGAAAATATGAATTTTGGTGATTACTATATAGGATTTTTGGTACACCATGATGTTGAATGTAATTATGAAAGCTGGAACACTTCAATGCAGTGTTTTTTGACTTATCTAAAGGACCGAGAGGTCCCTTAGAGGCCTCATAGAGTTTTGGGAGAACTTGGGCCTGGAAACCCCTAGTTTGGAGGGTAATCATAATAATATGGATTTTCTAAAATCTTATGGTACTAGAATAAAACCATTTGGACTTGATTAGGTGAGTATTTGTTCACCACATATAATGCACACTAGTTTTCCAAACCGTGCATCTCGCAAGCAAGGTTAGTGCTACATAGGCAGTACCCTATCACTATTCATCGCATGGTTTGTTTATAGTAAGGATAGCATTGTGGGAAAACCCATGTGTGGTAGTTTTATAACAAATGTCATTGATATATTTGGAACATGGTTTGGAAATATCATAAAAATAAACCGTGCAACATTGTTTTTTATAGTAATATCACCAAAATTCAATAAATGTGGTTTTAAATATAATTTTTTTTCTTTTCGTTCGCCTCACTTAGCATTGTTATCCTCCTCTCTCTGCAATGTGTGTTCCTACTCAATCATAACCTTGGCTTAAATTTATTTACTCCATATATAATTATATTCAAACATCGTTGATCTCCATGGTTATACATCGGTTTTCTATACCATTATTTTGTGTCATTGCTTATTTATTTCAGTATTAGTTTTTCTGTTTAGGTGCATGATCCGTTTACCTATCTTTAGGGACTTCATATTATCTTCAATTTTCTCTTAATCTGGGTCAAATTGGGAATTTATACTGGAAAATCTATCCACTAAGAACCAACAGTAAGAGGTTCACAACACTATGATTCACTATTTCATTTTCACCCATACACCACTGGGTAAAGTAGTTTTGTAGTGAAAATTAAAAAATAATAAAAAATTTATTTTCATTATTGATTCAATTATATTCTATTTATTATAATGAAAAGGTATATGATACTTGTTTTGATAATTTAATTGAAGTAGGATGTGATTTGGAGTCCCCAAAGATGATCTTGATGAAAAATTAGCCAAAAGTACATGGGTTCCATAAACACCTATCCACTATTGTGCAGACAATGAAAACTAAATACATCCAAATGGGAAGATATTTTGTACCATAGTCCAAAATGAATATTTTTACATCTCTTATAAAGACACACAAGCTTCATTCGGACATTAAGGGACCCAAACTATGTGATCTGTCCAAGCCATCGAATTTTCACGGATTCAATGTTGTGTGTTGTGTGATGTGCATTTCTCAAGGTGTCAAAATAAAGATATAAATTCGGTTGAGATATCCAAGATGCGGGGAATCAACATTCTAGTTTTTTCAAAAGATATTGAAGACTGTATGAAGGCCGAAAACAGTGGGACAATTGGTTTTACACAATCAGTGTTCCCAAATCCAATTCCCAATTTTTCAATAAAAGTGAACCATGGGTACCTCATTTTGAAGTTCAACCAGGGGGAAATGTTCGGGTACACAGAAGACCCAATGAAGTACATCAATCACTTAATATGTTATGTAATCCCATATCCTCGTAGGGGGATCAAGGATGATGGTGATGTACCACCAGAGCCTTCTCCTCCTCTCGATGGCGAGCTAAACAGTGGACAATCATATTGAGGGAGAAACACATAACTTGGACGGTGTTCTATAACATAATAATTTAATGGTTTTGTGTAATTTTTGTGTGTATTATTACACTTATGATTTATGTAAATATGTTTCTCCCCTAAATTCACTTATAGGGTTTAATTAAGTGAACCAAATTTCCTTTCAACGCCAATTGGGTTGAAATTTCATGTGAGATACTTGGGTTTTCCGACAAGGAAAAACAAGGTTCATCTCTCTCACAGACATACAATAGATATTAGTATGATTTGGTAGCCATTAATTAGTTATTTAAATCAAAACCTTGACAACATGATTGTTGTGTAAAGGGTTGGTACTTTGTGAAACTTTTTAAGAGGATAGAGGGAAATCATGATCTTAACAACCCTCACCCAAATAATTAAACAAAACCAAGTGAAATTTTTAGAACAATGAACTATCCAGTATGTGTAGTGAACATGAAGTGATCTCCTTATCTCTTAAATATTAAATCACTACCTTATTCTATCAACTATTAACCTCTTTATGTTAAGTAACTTTCTTAAAACTATTTTCAAAATCACCCCCATCTTTTAGTAAACATTATTAAAAATACACACTATATGCTTCAAATTATCCTTGAGAGATGACCTATAGTCTTCCCTAGACTAAAAAATCTACTTTAAATAACAATCAATTTAAGGTTTCATGAAAAAAACAGTCTATTATTGGAGCCGTTTCCAGGTAGCGCTTTGGTTTTTAGTGAATTTTTTTATAAGATATTTAAAAACATTGTGATTAGTTATTTGTTTTATCTACTATCATTTCAACACTTTTATTCTTTGATTTATTTATGGTGTAGGTTTGTGCATGAAAAATTCTATTCCAAGATATTTACTATCTTTCGAACCTGATTTGTAGAGGATCCTACATCAATGACACCGAGACACACAGGAAAAAACATTGAAGGAGGACACATCTCACATTGAACCTCTTCTTTTTCATTCTTTTTATTTTGTAACCAACATTAAAACTGAAATACACATGTATAACATTGCAAAAATTAGTAGACTACTATAAGAATTAACCACACCAGATGTTGACATCCACCCCACATATATTCAAATTCAAGACGAGGTACCCAATTTTGAATTAAAATATGTTATAATTAACATGTTTCCAAGATTTCATGGCCTCATAGGAGATGAACCACATTACCTTTTAATATTATTTCATACTGTGTGTTCGGCATTAAAACCAAAAAATGATGATGAGGAAAAAATAACAGTTAAGGAATTTACTTTTTCGTTATAAGACACTACAAAGGATTGGATTCACTGTGTTAATTCACCAATATAAGGATGGGTTAACATGAAATGATTTTTTCTTGAAAAATATTTCCCAGCCTTCAAACTGCATCAATAATGAATGAAATTGGTGGTATAAGAAAATATCAAGGGGAAATAGTACATGAATATTGGGGACGAATTAACATATTATTTACATGATTTCCACAACACCAAATAAGTGACCAAATATTAATACAATATTTTAATGATTGTTTAATCACTATTTACATAAAAATGATTAATGCTTCTATAGGTGGTTCATAAGTGGATAAATCTCCAATCGCTGCAAGGACCTTAATTGAGAAAATGGCACATAATACTCAACTATTTGGTTCAATGTCCAACGTACCCATTCAAGTTTACATTGAGGTGAAAAGTAATGAATTCAAGAAGAAGGTGGACACAGTGTTTGAGAAGGTAAGTACCCTTCTTCGACAACTCACTCTTTTCCAGGTAAAATTCCAACCTCCTCCTCCCATACATTGTTGTATATGCTCTTCAAATAACCTATATTCTATCCAATTCCTCCAACTGAGAGATACTTGATAGAGTTTTGAGGAAATATTTCCTAGCGGACCCTATAGCCAATCCTTATGGAAAGAACATTAAAATCCATCAAAACCTATGTGGGATGAAAACCAATCCTATAAGAATGTGTGTATTTAAAACAACCCCAACAATAATGGAACCAACAAGGTCAATGTTGTCATTCCCCACCACCACCCAGAAATCCTCCACCGCCATAATGGCATTGCCAACAACCCCCTCCAATACTCTATCCAAGACTAGAAGACAAGATGAAACAAATTGCTTCAAATAATCTCTAAAACCAATAAACCACTCATGAATCCATAAAATACCTCAAAACCCAATTAAGATAAACTAGCAAACTCCATAGGTAAAATCCAATGCCATAGGTCTGGTAAACTTCACTATCAACCCCATGATTTCCCTAAGGATAGAGGAAATGTTTTTTCGTCACCCTTATGAGTGGAAGTCAAATTAAAATACCAATAACACCTCCATTAGAGTCATCCCCTCCTAAGAATACCTCCATCCCAACCACTAAAAAAGGTCCAAATGAAGAAAAACCTAGTTCAGAGAGAAGCCCTACTAAAGAAAACTATGATTCTATTGATGAAAAACAAATATCACCCAATCCTATTACATTTAATTAAAGGTACAATTATACATGAAAAAAAAATAAACTTGAAAAACTCATCATGGAAATTTTAAAGAATGTTCAGGTTATCATCCCTTTGATTTATTCAATCAAGAAAATTACACGTTATGCTAGGTTACTAAATGAGATGCTTACACACCGATAGAGACATTAAGGTGATGGGAAGTTTATCATGGAGAGGAATGTTTTATCATTTATAGATCCATCACTTTCTACCTAATTCAACGATCGTGTGAAATTTTCGATTACATGCACCATAGGTGAGTATTCTTTTTGTAATGTTATGCTTCATTTGGGAGAATCAATTATTTGATGTCTCACTCCATTTACTCTTCTCTATAGGATGGTGAACTAAATCCCACTGGAATAGTAGATTGTCAATAAAATCAGATTACAAAACAGCCTTATAGTGTGTTAGATGATATTCTTGTGAGGGTACAAAACATAATTTTTCCTATCGTGTTTTATGTACTAAAAATCGAAGAGGATAAGAAGAATAGACACACCCCAATTATATTGGGGGGAATTTTTTGAAAACAACAAAAACATAATTAAAGTCCATAATGGTACATTATCTATGGAGATTGGTGGTGAAATAGTCCATTTCAGCATCCTTGATTCCCTGAAGCACACTTAGAAGAACAATTATTAACTCTCTGTTAATAGAATTGATGAACTCCCTTCCTATAAAAACCGTACATTTTTTCCCCGGACCCATTTTCTATGTTTTCCATCTTATTTTATGTTCATGATAATGAATCTTGCATAGAATGTGGAACCAGTTTAGGAAAATATCATGCATGTTTTTTAATTGATTATTTTTTTAACATTGAGGATCCAATGACCATTGATGATAATGCTATGCTTGTAAAAGATTATTCCATATCCAAGGATGATACCATTAAGAAGTTAGATGAGATCAGTAAAATCTCAAAATAACACACATTTCCATCAATCCAAAATATACCTCAATTAGAATTGAAACAAAAACCTTGATATTTAAAATATTCATATCTTGAGAATGTAAACACGTTTCTGGTCATAATTTCTAGTTCACTACCTCCTGAGAATGAATTGAGACTACCTGATCATTTAATGGAGCATAAAAAACTTTTAGGATGGACACTTTCTGACATTCCAAGTATTATCCCATCAATTTGTACACAATATATTTTATTATATAATGGGGTAAAACCAGTGAGGCAGTCACAACATCGATTGAACCCAAACCTCCTAGATGTTTTGAAAAATTATGTAACTAAATTTTTGGCTGATGGAATCATTTAACCCATCTCTCACATCCAATGGATTAGTCAATTTCATATAATTCGTAAAAACCCAGTCTTAAAAAATTAAAAAATGAATACAATGAATTGGTTTAAATCGTGTGTATAGTAGTAGGTGTGTCTTCAAAGACTATCACTAACTAAACCAACTCACTAAGAATGATAATTTCTCATTTCCATTCATTGGCCAAATTATAGGTAGGCTAGAAGGGAAGTCCCTTTACAATTTTTTTAATGGTTATTCTGGATACTTTGAGATCCATATTTCCCCTAAGGATCCATAAAAGACAACCTTCACTTACACCTTTTTCACATTGGCCTATAAAAGGATGTCATTTGATATGTGAAATAGTCCTGGTAATTTCCAATGATTAATGGTTGGTATTTTCATAGTTTACCTAGAGAATTTCCTGGAAGTAGTCATAGATGATTTTAGTGTTTATGGAACATCTTATGATTTTTCTGTAATTTTCCTTCAAGAATATATATCATTTTTTGAAAAAATATCATATTAAATAATAGGAAATTCCATTTAATGGTGTGAAAAGGTAGATTTTGGGGCATATAATTCCAGGTTATTGTATCCAAGTAGATAGATCCAAGGTGGATGTCATTTCTTCCCTACCATTCCCCAAAAATGACTGGGATGTGAGGTATTTCCTAGGTAATTTTTGATTTTACCATCATTTCATTTGTGAATTTAATAAAATTGCACTCTCCCTTTTTCGATTACTCCAAAAAGAAAAAGGATTTGTTTTTGGGAAATTAAATGACGAAACTTTTAATAAGATAAAATGGATTCACACATCACCCCCCAGTATTCCAACCACCATGATGAGATTTACCATTTGAGTTCGTGTGTGACGCCTCTAGCTATGTTGTTGGGGTAGCCTTGTCACAATGTGCTGATCGAGATCCACATGTCATTCCATATACATCACATAATTTGGACCCTTCCCAAGAAAACTACAACACAACAGAAAATGAATTCTTGTCCATTGTGATTGCATTTGAAAAATTCATGTCATACCTTTTGGGGTCCAACGTCATTGTGTTCTTAGACCATGCATCCCTCTTGTATCTTCTAAAGAAACCGAACACCAATCCACAACTCATTTGTTGGATGCTCATCCTTTAAGAGTAATATCTATAAATTAAAGATAAAAAACGGTAGAGAATGTGGTGGCTGACCATATAATACGATTCCCCCATCCTTCGACATTAACTCAAACACCTATATTCCTATAAACTTCATGTTTACCCAATGAGAAATTTTATTGTGTTCAAGATACTATTCCTTGGTATAATGAAATTGTAAATTATTTTTTACCATCTTGCATTCCAACTGATTTTAACAAATACCAAGCCTGTCATCTAAAATATGAGTCTTGTGGGTAAATTTTGCGTGACCCCTACATCAAGAGAACATGTAGTGATCAGGTCCTTAAGTGTTGTTTCCCCAATAGTGATTTTAAGTCTGTCCTCAAATTCGACCAAACTCTTTCTTGTAGGGACCACTTTGGTCCCCAATGGAATACTTTCAAAATACAGGAATTTGGTATCTTTTGGAGAAACACTTTTTTAGCATGCCCATTATTTTTGTAAATGTTGTCCTTATTGTCAAATGAAATATAATGTCTCTAAAAGAATGAAATACCACAAAACCAATTTCTCTTTCATGAAATTTTCGACGATTAGGGTATTGAAATTAAGGGGCCATTTCTTACTTAATTTTGAAACAAGGAAATTCTTCTTGAAGTTTATTACATGTAAAAATTTGATGAGGCACGAGCTACATGGACTACTGATTCTAAGGTAGTAGAATAATTTTTGAGAGCCCAAATCTTCTGTATGTTTGGAATTCCTAGGTTCATTAGTGACTAAGGTTCTAATTTCCTCAACCATACAATGAAATCTCTTTTGCATCTGTATGGGGTCGGGCATCAAGTGCATACTGTTTATCATATACAGAACAATGGTCAAGTTGAGGTGTAAAATAGATAAGTAAAACAGATTTGTGAAAAATGGATTTACCCAATAGAAAAGATTGGATTCGTAGAATCGATGATTCATTATGGTCTTACTTTACAACTTTCAAAACCCCCATTTTCATGTCACCATATTGGCTAGCATTTGGAAAGAGTTGTCACCTCACTGTTGAGATTGAAAAACGGGACTAATGGACCATCAAACAATGTGATTTTATTCTTTCTGGTGCCATTTCTAAAAGGAAGTTGCAGAATCACGAGTTGGAGGAAATGAGAAGAGATGCATATTAGAACTAAATGATTTATAATGAGTGAACCAAGGATTCCCATTACTGTCTCATCCTTCATCTTCAATTCCACAATGGGTAGAAGGTCCTCATATACAATTCACGTCTGAAGTTGCATCCTGGTGTGCTTCGTTCCCTTTGGTTTGGACCACACACTGTTACAAAATTATCTCATTTTGGTGTTGTTCTGGTTCTAAATGAATAAACCATGAAAAAAATCATTGTTAATGGGAAGTGTCTAATGAAATTCCATTAAGCCCTTTCAGATTTCCCAATGCATGAACTCTATGTTCTATAAGGAACATACCAATGACACCAACCAGGTTTTAACCTTACTCCCCACACACTATGTTATTCATTGAGGACACTAAAAAGTCTAGCTGTGGGGGGTTAGGGGTACATTCACAGGATAGACAGAAATTTTCATTATTTATTTCTTCCATTCATCTCTTTTTAATATTCTTTAGGGTATTTTCACATTTCCCCATATTGATGAGTTCATTATGATTTTCATTTTCATTTTTCTTTTTTTCTCATTTTCACCTTCTTTATGGTATGTTCACTTTTCCCGATCTTGTTCACTTCATTACGATTTTCATCATCTTTCTTCTTTCATCTCTTTTTTCCTTGTATATGGTATTTTACTACCCCCTTATTATCACAAAATCATAGAACATTCATAAAATAAATGATGAATTTTTTTAAAAAATGGCGATTTAACATTTGATGAAATGGACTAGTTTATGGAATAAATGCTTGTATGAATTTAACATCAGGGAGTGATTTATATTGAATTGGGTTTCATTCAATGATATAAATGGTTGTATCACTGTGATTCATTTGAGAAGATTGAGGCCCATTGTGTGAGTATTTTTTGGGAAGACCATGTCACTAATATCTCCCCTCATTTATCCCCTATCCCCAAAGTGTGAATGTTAACTCCCCAAGCTTCCACGATATGTTTCCCTTTGAGTAATACAATAACTTGTGTTGTACGTAACATCGAGTTCAAACCCACCACAACCAATCACTCTAGCCATTATGAACAGTGACACCCACTTCTTAAATTTTTATGAATATACCATTCAAAATGGACTTCAGTTTTGGATTTGGAACATCGAAATTAGGTTAGGGTGAATTTTTTTTAATTTCTGAAAACTTACAATTTTTGATGAATAGTGAAAACACTGAGTTATTGTTCAAAACCGACATTTTAATAAATAATTATTTATTTTATTTAAATTTATTTTAGGTCAAAATAGATACATAATACCTATATAAGTTTAATGTAATTCATTGGAGTCATTTTATAATAATTTTAGATATATAAAATATTATTGAATTTTTTTCTATCTTTTACCCACCTTCTAAGAGAATTTAAAAATTTGCATAGAACATAATTTTACCACTTCTATGAAATTAATTTCTAAATTTTGAAAGCCATTGTTATTATTAGTATGTAAAATTTAGTTCTATAAGAAGAAAATAATTTTTGGTGAATAGTAACTTTTTTACATTTATTTGTCACGGTTAAAAGTAAATAGGGAAATTAAGTGTAAAAATGATATTATAATTATCCTAAAACATGTCCTAATTCTATTGGATAAGTGTAATTCGATAAAAAACATCCTTTGGAATAAAATATGACCCCCTTTGGTCCACATGGATGAGATTAGGACATTTATTATTATTTCATTTAAAGAAGAGTTAAAAGAGTTAAATTCAATGTTTACTATCTAAACAATTTTTAATAGAGGGGTTTTCATATGATAAATTAGACTATACATATTAATTATAAATATAAAATGATTTTCTACATAATGGTATTTTATTTATAATTTTTAGAAATTAAATAATTTAATTTATTTATGACACAAGGATGATGCAATAACTACCTTATTAATGAATGATTAAAATAATGGATATTAAAAATATCTAAATAAATGTAATTTTATATTTTTGATGAATTACACAAATTTTATAGGTTAATATGACATTTTAGGGTCTATTAAATAAATTTTATTCCATGTAATAATTCTATTATGATTTTCACAAAAACCAAATACTTAATAGTGTCAAAATTGACATAATTGTGTTTTTAAAACAAATACTATATTATTAATTGATATTATATTTCAAAAAATATAAGGATTGGAAGAAAGACTTATATAGGTTATATATATGAATAATTAACCACATTGGGTTCACTTGGCTAGTAATAGTGTGTTTATTAACCATATAATTTAAAAATACAAGGAGACATGATTAATGTCAAACTATTTAACTAAGAGTTAAATATAAATGATATGGTTAATATAGTGACCTCAACCAGTCTATAACTCATTGGTTGAATTGGTTTAAACCCATACCTACCATATCCTTTAAATAATTCATTTATAATCTCTTAGAAACCTAAAATTATTTTATTATAAATTAATATTTCAAGATTTTCCAAAAATTACCTTCACCTCACTTATAAAAGGGCACTCCCCTTCTTTTAATTTCACACCTCCAAAAAAATTTGTCATAAAAAACCTGCCCAAATATCATCTAATCCTCCCTACCCTCATCTTACATACCTTTAATTGGTCAGAAAGCCATCCTATGAATCCTTTTTGATCAAATAAATATGAAGAACCTAAAGAAGTGGTAAAAATTTCACCACCCTCTTTCAAGTTCTTTTCTTCTTCCACTTTTTCATTCATTGTTGTTTTCATTATTAAATAAAAAATCCAATTTATTCTATATACTGTGATGTTATTATAAAAATGGTTCAACCATATTCATTATTTTATCCATCATATGAATGAAAAAGTCATTGAACGTGCGTACGTAAGGATTACTGCCTCCACGCCGTGGTGTAGTTTATTATTCAAACACATTATTATTTGGATGGGTATAATAATGAGTATAACTAATTTAAATAATAAATATAACATGTTAATTATTCTATATATATATGATATATCATCCAATTAAATATAAATTCATCATCAATATTTTGATATTGTCACTCGTGCATATGTATGGATAACCGTTTCCAGGGACGCTATGCGATTCATTCCCCATCATAATCATTCAATAATAATTTTCATTTTACGATTAAAAATAATATTTATGAACTTAAAATCATTAATTATTTGATTCAAATACATCTTATTCATAACATACATGACTTATGTAACTAAGCATATAAAGTAAATTAGATTAGTTATCACCCGAAACGATGACACTACTAAAATATTATTAACAAATCACTATTAGAAGATCATATATTGTATCGTATTTTTGTATATAGTTGTTGTATAATTTAATAAAAATGATTTAAAAATTATAAAAAAGGTTAACGTACCATTGATAAATGAAAAGTAAAAGGTAAGGGTTAATTTCACAATCTCCTTGTTATGCGAGGTGGTTTTTACGTCAGTATCTACTAGAACATCTTTATCATCCACAACTGTGTTTTCTTAACAATGTATTTCAAAATATCTTTAAAATTTAATTTAAAATGGTGTTAAATCCATTTATACTTTTATTTGACCAAATATTTTTTGAAAGGAATCTTTCTGTCCTTTTCCAAACAAGTTACTTTATGACCTTTTTAAAAAAATTAAGGTAAGAATGTCAATTTTTTAATGTATATGGTGGGTGTAGCTATTTTCCTATATTTTAACATTTTCGAAGCTTCCCTAAAAAGCTCAAAAAAATATTCTCAAAATAAATATTTTCTATTATAATTACTTTACTTCTAAATGATTTGAAAATAGAAAGAGATATTTCTCTCAAAAAGTTTTGATTTCATTTATGTCAACATTTTTTGATGGATTTTAAAACTGTTTGAAGTTGAATTATTATGATACAAATAATCAATATTGTATTGAAGGTTATGTGATATATTTTACTGTGGATGTTTTATTTTTATGCGATTCATTATTTATGGATAAAGTATTGACATTTTTATGCGTGTTTTAATATTAATGTTTATGTTATGTTTAAACCTTTTCATAGGAGGAAATAATTGGACTTATTAAGTGATGGGATGTGTCCTCTATAGATCCACTATGAATCAGAAGGTATCATGAGGAAAAAAAGTTTCTTAGAACAAGGCCTTGACATAAACTTAGTTTTGGTCTTGGCACAAGTCCTTGAATACGTGGTTATGAAGTTTGGCATTTTTCATTCCATCATTATGAAAGTGGCTATTGATATTGCATTTAATTAATAGACTAGAAGAATATCCATGTGAATAATTATAAGGAATTATTTGATTTTACCTATTCTATTTTTTCTGATGTTTATGTTTAAATGGATTTTGTTTTAGTCTTATACATTGCCTAAAATTTTTATGCTTCTTTGTGAAAGTTTTTGCTATATTTTTATCCTTACTGAGAATCTGAGCACACCCCTTTAAATGTTTTAATTTTCCCAGGATGTGAAGATGTATTTTATGGTTGACCTATAGGGATAGGCCAAGGATATAACTATTTTCAAAAGGGGACAATATTCGGTTGATGTTTTTATTTCCTGATGTAATTCAAAACTTATGAATGTATCTAGTACATCCAAGGATACTAATATGATTGATTTTTTCGGATATGATCCATTGTGACCATGCCAATGTTATGTAATAAGGCACCAAATCTGGGTAACTGGGGTCAGGGCATTACAGTTGTTATCAGAAGAGGTTTATTACAAACCTTGGAAGCTAGATTTAGAAAAAAAATCTTTTTAGAGAACACTACCCTATAATATAATTTGACGATTAGTATAGAAAAAACATCCTATAATTTTGGTACTGTAGAGATTTTTTGAGATTTCCAAGAAATAAATCCAAGTCTGGATATGAGTAGGAAGAGACGACCCTTACACATATGAACCTAGGGGTAAAACCCAAAAACACCTCTTTGAGCTATACTCAAACGGAAACTGGTGCACGACAACGACCCTTCTTGGACACTTGGTTACGACACTCTCAGGGGATATACTTAGGGTAATTCTCATTTTCATTTCAAACCATTTTGAAGGTTTTATGTCTATATTCATTATCAATGAAAACATTTTTATGAATATGGATTATATCCATAAACTTTTCAATTTATGTTATGTGTTTTACATGTTTGGGATTATGTAATTCGATTCATAAACTAATCTAGTGTATTACATAGTTTAGAAATGGAGCCTAGTGGAAGGAATAGAAGTCGTATAAACCAACATAATCCATGTAGGTATTTCCCTCCTACTCAATATAATTATAGTGGAGGTGGTGATACAACTGGTGTTGATTATCTTATCATTATACCGGGACAACTCACTCAGGCTATGAATAATAACCTTACACGTATGGAGCACCCTGATCCACAATGAGGAGGATCAATGTTAGACTGATTCATGAGGAAAAAACCACCAACATTAAATGGTAGTACAAATATATTAGTAGCTGAGAAATGGATAAATTATTTTGAGAAAATATTGCATGCTTTGGGGAGTAGTGATAGAGAAAAAGTTGTCATGGCAGTTTATCACCGCACTGGCGATGCAAATCAATGGTGGTCATTAATAGAAATCCCATAGGAAGTTGATGAAGTATTGAATATGTAATAGAGTGATTTCAATGACATTTTTTAGAAAAAATAATTTCCACGTGACTATCAAGCGTATATGGAAATTCAATTTCATAGTCTGAGGAAAAAATAGGATGTGAATGTCCCAATGTATGAGGCTAACATTACAAGGTTTGCAAGGCATGCAGCAAATTATATATGTAACCCAAGAAGTATGCTTGATCGATTATTTGATGGGTTAAAATCATTTCTCTGTCGAGCATTAGTCTCACAATCCATCTCATCGTACGAAGATATTTTTTCACGCGCTATCACGACAGAAAAGGAATTCTTTATATATTATGGATTTAAATCAAAGAAAGAGAAAAAGAAATCTATTTAACACTATGGAAATGAAAATAAGGGGAAGAACAGAAAATTTGAATATACATTATGTGGTAAATTTGGAATGAAACACCCAGGTACTTGCATTAATGGAATGGATGTCTGTTTCAAGTGTGGTGAAAAAGTCCACCATGCTCGTGATTCCAAGGAGAAAAAATAGGCTACCAATGTTGAATGTTATAATTATAGAGAAAATGGGCATTCTGAAAATGAATTCCTATGTTCCAAAGAAACGTGCATCAGAAAAGGACAGGGGAGCATGTCCAAGCATATGAGATCAAAACTACATAGGTTGAAGCTCCAAAAGATATAGAGGCAGGTAATTTAATGGATTCCTAAAGTTTAGCCAATGATTTATTTGATTCCGGATAATCGCCTTGTTTCATATCTTCCATGTTTTCTAAGAAAATAAGATATTTTCAATTTGACTTAACAATGGAGTTGTCAGTAAAAACACCTAATGGAAGTATCATCATAACAAATTTTTGTGAATCATTTCACATTATGGCATATAAATGTTCTTTATATGCTAATCTCATCGTCATACACAAGACTGAATTTGACATAATCCTCGGAATGGATTGGCTTTTGGATCATTATGTTAAATTTTATTGAAAGAAGTAGAAGGTTACAATTTTCTATGATGATAAGGAGTAACTTATCTTTAGATCTTAAATGTCACCACCCGATTCTTATCTAGATCTACTCTTAGTAGTTATACTAAATTTAATTATTGGGGATGTAGAGAATGTAATAATTATGGGTGTAGAAAATAATGATCTAATAGAGGACGTTCTTATTGTGCATGAATATGTCGATGTGTTTCCAGAGGATTTACCAAGACATTCTCCAGAATGAGAAATTTAGTCTTCCATTGATTTAATTCCTTGTTCAAAGACCATATCTAAAACCCCTTATAGAATGGCTACGGTTGAATTAGTGGAAATAAATAAACAACTAGAGGAATTAAGAGTTATGGTATTAATTCTCCCTAGTGTTTCTCTATGGGGTTCCACTATCCTTTTTGATAAGAAGAAAGATGAATCTATGATGTTGTGCATTGTCTACGAGGAGATGAATGCTATAACGACAAAGAACATGTATCCCCTACCAGACATTGATGATTTATTCGAACAAATTCATGGAGCGAAATATTTTTCAAATATTGAACATTGATATGGATATCACTAGTCGTGTGCGATGAGTGAAGACATTCTGAAAACAACATTTAGAACCATGTATGGGCACTATGATTTTAGAGTAATGCCTTTTGGATTGACTAATGCACCCTCTATTTTCATGGATCTAATGTATAGAGTTTTCGAGGAATATCTTGATGAATTTGTAGTGGTATTTATTGATGATATCTTGTTATACTCCAAAGGCTATGAATATCATGAAAATTAATTGCGCATTATTCTGATGAATCATCGAAGAAAAGAATTGTATGGGTTGTTTAGAAAAAGTGAATTTTGGCATCAGGATACTTCTTTTCTTGGCCATATTTTATCTATGGATGGAATCTCTTTTGATCCATTAATGACCAAATCAATCCATGAATGGGACGCATCGACGCGTATAACCGAGGTACGTAGATTTATAGTTTGAGAAGGTTATTATCGTCATTTTGTATAGAATTTTTCCTAATTGGAAAATCCATTACCCAAGCTCACATGTAAAGGGGTTAAATTTATTTCGACAAAGAGTGTGAAGAATGTTTCGAATAAGTGAAGGGATGTTTTTTCAATTCTCTTACATTGACTCTACCATCGAGGAATGATGGGTTTGTTATTTATGGTGATGCTTCCAAGAAAGGACTTGGTTGTGTCCTTATGAATAATGATAGAGTTATTGCCTATTCATCACGACAACTAAGCATTCATGAGAAAAAGTATCCCACTCATGATCATGAGTTAGAAACTGTAATATTTTCTTTGAAGAAATCAAGACACTATCTCTATGGTGAAAATTTTGAGATTTATACGGATCACAAGAGTTTGAAGTATATTTTCTCCCAAAAAGAACTCTCCATGAGGCAAAGGAGATGGCTTGAACTACTGATGGATTATGATTTCACTATACACTACCACCTGGTGAAGGAAAATTAGGTGGCAGTTACTTTGAGTAGAAAGGATCATAGATTTTTGAACTAGATACGCGTTGAAAGAGAAGCTATTTTCACGGGTCTATTAAAGAGGGATGTGGGAATAACCATGGAAGGTGAAACATCAATACATTTTATAATGGTTTCCAAACCATTATTAATATTAAGGATAAAATGTTCTCAGACTAATGATGAAAATATTCAAAAGAAGATTAAAGCTGTAAACGACGGGAGATTGGGTGACATCATATATGAAGATGGAATTTTTAAATTTTGGAAGAGACTTTGTGTTCCTAACATACCTGATCTAAAAAGTGAATTGTTGGATGATGCTCATAGATCCAATTTCACTATACATCTTAGGATCACCAAGATTTATATATATTTGAAAGAAATTTTTTTTGGGACAACATAAAAAGGGAGATTGCTGATTTTGTGTCAAGATGTATTGTTTGTAAACAAGTGAAAGCTATAAGGCAATAGCCTGGAGGAGTAATGCAACCTCTTCCCGTACTTGAGTTGAAATGGGATGATATTATGATGGACTTTTTCATTGAACTACCAAAGGCTTCAAGAAGGAATGATGCAGTATGGGTCATTGTTGATCGTCTTACCAAGTCAACGATTTTTCTTACTATAACAGATGATTTACCACTTGAACGTCTCGCAAGACTATATATTAATAAATATGTAAGACTCCAGGGTGTACCCCTATCGATTGATTCTGATCGTGAACCCCATTTTACATCATGATT
The DNA here is from genome assembly GCA_963277665.1 of Viscum album. Classification (NCBI taxonomy): domain Eukaryota; kingdom Viridiplantae; phylum Streptophyta; class Magnoliopsida; order Santalales; family Viscaceae; genus Viscum; species Viscum album. The sequence goes on from OY728141.1 coordinate 235,097,464, forward strand.
CTTGATATAAAAGAACAAGTGCTGAGAAACCGAATTACCCTTCTAGTAAATGTTCTATAGAGAAACCATAAGATGGAATAGGCAACGTGGGAACCAGAGGAACTTATGATACAAACCACCTGAATCGTTTTATGAAGTAATATTCTAGAAATGTTGAGAAATAAATTATTTTAAGGGGGGGATAATGTAACACCTCAAGCTTCTATGGTACTTTTCCCTTTGAATAATACAATAACTTGTGTTGTACACAACTTCGAGTTCAAACACACCACAACTAATCAAACTATCCATTATGAATAGTAATAACCACTTTTTGATAATTTATAAATTTTATCTTTCAAAATGGACTTCATTTTTGGATTTGGAATATCGAAATTAGAATAGAGTTAATTTTTGGTATTTCTATGAAAACTTTCTATTTTTGACGAATAGTGAAAACACTGAGTTATTGTTTTAAACCGAATTTTTATTTAAATAATTATTTATTTTCTTTAAATTTATTTTAATTCAAAATTGATACATAATTTTTATATATGTTCAATGTAATTCAATGGAGTCATTTTGTAATATGATTAGATATATAATAACTTTATTGATCTTTTTACAATCTTTTACCCACCTCCAAGGAGCATTTACAAATTTCAATAAAACTTAATTTTACCGCTTCTGTGAGTTGAATTTAAAAAATCGGTGAGACGCAGTTAATATCAGAAAGTGAAATGTTTTTCAATAATATGAAAATATTTTTTGGTGAATAGTAACTGTTTACTTTTTTACCATGGTTAAAAGTAAATGGGGTAATTAAGGGTAAAAATGATATTATAATTACCTTAACACGTGTCCTAATTCTATTGGATAAGTTTAATTCGACCAAAAACAACAATAGGAATAAAATATGTTCCCCTTTGGTCTACTGGGATTAGATTAGAACATTTATTATTATTTTATTTTTAGAAAAGTAAAAAGAGTTAAATTCAATATTTAATAACTAATCAATTTTTAATATAGGGTTATACATAAGATAAATTCGACTATAAATATTCATTAAAAATAATAAAAAATTTCCTACATAATGGTATTATATTTATACTTTTTAGACATTAAATAATTTAATTTATTTATGACATAATGATGATGCAGTAATTACCTTATTAATTAATAAATAAAATAATTATTATTATTATAAATATCCATATAAATGTAATTTGAGAATTTTTATGCATTACACTAATTTTCTAGGATAATATGACCTGATAGAGTTGACTAAATAGTTTATGTTCGAAGTAATCAAGCAGTTATGATTTTCATAAAAACAAGATACTAAATAGTGTCAAAATTGACATAATTGAGTTTTTAAAACAAATAACATATTATTAAGTGATAAAATATTCTTAATATCTATAGTTCAGCTAAAAGACATATATAGGTTATATATATTAATAATTAACCACATGGGGTTCTCTCGGATGGTTGTAGTTAGTTTATTAACCATATAATATAACAACACAAAGAGATATGCAAAATGTAAAACTATTTAATTACGAGTTAAATCTAAAAGATAAGGTTAATATGGTGATCTAAACCTGTCTAAAACCCGTTGGTTGAGAGGGTTTCGACCCATTCCCACCTTAGAATTTAAATAATTATTATTGAATCCATTATAAGCCTAAAATGATTTTATTATAAAATAATATTTCAAGCTTTTCCAAAAGCGACCATCACCTCTCTTATAAAAGAGCCCTCCACTTCTATTAATTTAACACTTCCAAAGACATTTTTCTCAGCCAAAACCTGACAAAATATTATCCCCACCATCCTCCCTTCATCCTATAGGTCTTTATTTTGTCATAAATCCAACCTAATGACCTATTTTTATCAAATCAACAGGAATAACCCGAAGAAGAGGTAAATATTTCACCACCCTCTTTCAAATTCATTTCTTCTTACACTTCCTCTTTCATTGTTGATTCCATTATAAAATAATAACTCCAGTTGCTTCAATATACTCTGATGTTTCAATAAAAATGATACATCCATATTCATTATTCTATCCATCACATGAATGACAAAGTCACCTTATGCGCATACGTACGGATTACCATCTCCACATCGTGGTGTAGTTTGTTATTCAAACACATCATTATTTGGATGGGTATAATAATGAGTATAACTGATGTAAATAGTAAATATAACATGTTAATGATTGTTTATATATGAAATACCATCCAATTATATATGATTACACCATCAATATAATGATATTGTCGCTCGTGCATACGTACAGATTATTGTCTCCACGAACGTGATGAGATTCATTCCCAATCGTCATCATTCAAGAATAATTTTCATATTATGATTAAAAATAACGTTTATGAACATAATATAATTCTAGATATTAATCAAATGCATCTAATTCATAATAAACATGTCTTCTTTAACTGATCATATAAAGGAATACAGATTAGTTAACACCTAAAGTGATGATACTCATAAAATATTATGAACAATGAAATATTAGAGGATCATATATGATATCATATTTATGTATATAGTTCTTGTATAATTTAACTAAATTTATTTAACATTGATACTGGAGATTAACAAACCCTTGATCATGGATAATTACTAGGTAAGGGTTAAGATCCAATATCATTATTATCCAAAGTTGTTTTTACATAAGTATATACTAGGGCCTCTTTATTATCAATATCTGTGTTTTCATAAAAATGAATTTCAAAACATTTTTAATAATTAATATACAATAAGAAAAATTCATTTATACCCTTATTTGACCTTATATGTTCAAAGAGGAATCCTTCCATCATTTTTCAAACAAGGTACTTCATGACCGTTTCGAAAAAATTTCGGTAAAAATGTCTTTTTTAAAACTTATACAGCGGATGTGGATATTTTCCACCATTATAACATCCTCAAAGCATCCATTTCAATCGTATTAAAATATTTTCAAAATAAATATTCTCTTTTATAATTACATGACTTCTAAATAATTTCAAAATATAAAGAGATATTTCTCTAGAAAAGTATTGATTTCATCTATATCAACATTCTTTGATTCATTTTAAACCTGTTTGAAGTTGATTTATTATGATAAAAATATTCCATTCTATATTGAATGTTTTGTTATATATTTTCATTATGGATGTGTTATTTTTATACCATTCATTGTTTAGGGATAAAATATTTACATTTCATATGCAATTTTTAATATGAATGTCTATGTTATGTTTAAACATTTTCATAGGAGGAATGTATTGGACTTAGTAAGTGATGGGTGGAGCCCACTATATCTCCTCGAGGCATCAGTAGGTATCATGAGAGAAACTAGTTTCTTGGCACAAGGCCTTGATGAAATCTTATTTTTTATCATGGCACAAGGACTTGACATTGTGGTTATGATGTGTGGCATTATGCATTCCATCATTATGAAAGTGGTTATTAGTATTGCATGGAATTATTCAACTAGTAGAATATCCATGTGAATGAGTAAATGGAATTATTTTATTTTACCTTTTCCAAATTATGTTGAAGTTTATGTTTAAAAGTCTTTTGTTTTAGAATAATAAATTGCCTTATTTATTTATGCTTATTTATGAATGTTTCCACAATATTTTTATCCTTACTGAGCATAAGAGCTCACCCCTTTCTATGTTTTATTTTTCCCAGGATGTGAAGAATTTTTTTATGGTTGACTAGTAGGGATAGGATAAGGATATTAGTGTTTTAAAAAGGGGGAAAATGTTGTTGATATTTTTATTTCATGATGTAATGTAAAGCTTATGAATGTATCTAGTACTTCCAAGGCTACTAAACTGATCTTTCATTTAGGATTTGATCCCCTATGATCATGGAAATGTTATGTAATAATGCACCAACTATAGGTAACTGGGGTCCGGGAATTAAATGAATATTTCATACTTAATGGAAGAAAAATATAAGCTAGGATAATATTGTTCAGCTTAAAATGACATTTCCATTCTTTTGTTCCTAATACGAATTGTTTCATTCATATACTAGATTGACCTTTGTATGTGTATTTAATATCTGACTATTGCATGCCCTAAAAACCCAAAAAAAACAAAAATAAAACACAATTGGGTAGGGTCTTGATCTGGTCAAAATCCACTCCTATTGAACGTGTAATCTTGATATAATTGTTAAAATTATTATTGTGAGGAGATAAAAAACTGTTGAGAGATGAGTTTGAGATTTGTTCCAAATGAAAATTCTGAAAAAAAATGATTGTTGTGATGAAATGTCAAACATATGGGGATATCTAGGATGGGCGAGTATGGTTTGAATTCTGGGAATGATTAACTGAGTGGGTCATTAAATATTATTACAATAGATATAGGGTAGGTCTGGTGGAAAAAATAATTTTATCTGAAAAATGTTTAAATAACCTCTATTTGATTTAAAGAAAGTGAAAAGAATAGCATGGAATGGTTTTCACACACATACATGGAGATTTAGTAGCATGGTCAAATTATAAATTCCTTGCTCAAATTTGTATCATGAACCTCTTTAAATATTAACATGAGATGATTTATGAGACATCCATTTCCATTTTCACTAGGAAGAACTCTTTGTAGTGGGGTGGGATTTGATCACATTAAATTAATGAATTAAAATTTCCTCAAATTTTAAATCATCATGATGTTGGTAATATCTATGTCCATAATTTCTAAAAATATGACTTTGACCCGGAGTGAAAATTATTAAGTGTAGGGGTGTGATTGCACTGTGATTCACTATTTCATTTTAACCTTTACACCACAAAGCTAAACTAGTTTTGTATTGAAAATTATAAAAATAATATCAAATTTCACCTCATTATTGATTAATGTAGTTTTTTCTATTACTGATAAAGGATAAATGATACTTGTTTTGATAATTTCATTGAAGGAGGAGGTGATTTGGAGGTCCCAGAGATGATTTAGATGGAAAATGGGCCAAAATATAATGTGTTACGTGAACACCTGTCCACTATTGGGAAGTGTCTGAAAACTTCATGCATACAAATAGTAGAAGTGTTTGGGGGATGGTCCAAAATTCAATTTTCTATATCTCTAATGAATAAAACCAAGCCATTTTTAAACAGAAAGGGGCACAACCAAAGTGATCTATCCCGGCCACTGAATCATCATGGAATCAAAAGATGTGGGATGTGATGTCTATATCATGATATGTAGGTGTCCAAATGTATCAAAACGTTCAGTGGAGATACAAAATATGTGCGGGAAAAATATTCTAGATTTTTCAAAAGAGATATAAGACTGTATGGTGGCCGAAAATAGTGGAAAAATAGTTTTACACAATCTATGTTCTCATGACCACTTCCCATTTTTTCTATAAAAGATCACCCTGGGTACCTCAATTTGGAGTTCTACCAGGAAGATTAGATCTAGTATTTTGGAGACCCAATGGATTCCTCTCCTCATTCAAGAAGTTCTATAGGACCCTATTTCCTAAGGGGGTCAAGGATGAAGGAGAAGTTCCACCCGAGCCTTCTCATCCTCTCGATGGTGAGCTGAATGGTGGATGATCATTTCGAGGGAGCAACACAAAATTGAAACGGAGTTCTGGCACTTGATACTCTACAGGGTTGGTGTAATGTTTGTGTGGATTATTTCACTTATTATTTATGTAAACATGTTTCTCCTATAAATTCATTTATTGGGGTTAATTAAGTGAACCACTTTTCATTTCAATGCATATTGAGTTGAAATATCATGTGGGATACTTGTGTTTTTCTAATTGGGAACCACTGGGATCCTCTTTATATAACACATAAAAAATATATTATTATCCTTGGGTAGCCTTTAATCACTTCATTATGTCCAAACCTTGACAAAACATATTATTGTGTCAAGGGTTGGTACATTGTGGAACGTTTTAAGAGGCAGGAGGGGAATCATGATCTTGACAAACCTCAACCAAAGAATTAAACATAACATTGAGATATTTTCAGATAAACGAACAATCCATGTTGAGTAGTGAACTTTAATTGATATCCTTATCTCATAATTTTTAAATCATCATATTATTCAATAAACTATTAAACTCAATAAGTTATGTAATATTGTTAAAACTCTTTTCAAAATCACCCACCACCTTATGTAATCATTACCAAAAAAATCACACTATTTGAATCAAACACTCATTAAGAGATAACCTAGTGTCTTACCAAGTATGCACAATCTTCTTTAAATAACTATAAATTTGGCATGTCAGAACAACATGGCAGTGGATTCATTATTTTAAATAAATATCGAGTGATTAATATATAAATCATTATTTTGTGCACCCAATTCTCTGGAGACGCCGTGAATTGGATTGTGATCATTGAATTAAATTATTTGGTATGGACCATGTAATTTAATTGTACATTAATGAATGTCTATAGGTTATGCATGTGGATTTAAATCCACTAATTGGGTGAGTGAATTTTTTGTTTGACCGCTACGGTGGATTTTGGAATTGGATGCCTTAGGCTGTGTCCTTTATCCCTGTTAGGGGATGTCAAATTTGAATTTAATTTAAAAATGAAATATTTTGTAATGGATTTCATTAATATGAATGTATGAATGACCATGATCCTAGAATGGGAAATGTAATAGCTTGTTGAATCTTTACTTTCCTTGTTATGGTGAATTTTTCATGTGAGATAATTAAACGATAAAACTTATAAGGTTACCCATGCTTTTAAAAAACTTTTTATCTAAGTTATAGATTTATGTTATTATGGTTTTGAACTTTGAATAATTAAATTTGAATGAATTATTATTCTCATGTGAGTATAATAATATTCAAAGCCTTCTAAGGAAGCAATTCCATTAGGCACCTATTTATGAGCTGTGTAAATAAATTATTATGGTGTTGACCTTGACATATTAAATTATTTTGATTAAATGATATTGAAAAAATGAATTTATTTTAATTCCTAATTTAGATATTATAGATTAATTAAATGGCAACATTAGTTAAATTAAACAACGGCCTTTTGAGTTGGTCAATGACTTGGGTAACCTTTTGAGGTCTCTTTCAAATGATAGGTTCTTGGTTTTGACCATGGTATATTAAATGAATATAATTAAATGGTAGTTATTAATATTGAATTACTATAAACTATTGGTGACACATGGTTTCAATTAATAATTCCATGTATATACTCAATTGGATTATAAATTTCTTTTTCCCGAGTGTCACATGGACTCCTCTTATGGACATACAACAAAAAACATAGAAGGGGACTACTGTTATGTGGTCAAGTAATACTTGAACTACCAAGGATGGACCCATATAGTCCTACTATTACATACCAAGAGATACATGGATTCATATGATAAGTCCATGGTGGGACTCAAAATGATCATTGATCATATTTCAATGGGTGATACTTATGTTACCTTAGTGCACCACCAAGTGTAGAATCGATTGGCTAGAATGTTATACCACACCAAGAGTGATACATTGGTTCTAGAGGATATCCGTGGATGGGATCATAGGGGTTGGTTTATTTTATACTTGGATTAATACTTTGAATAGATCATATGAATGACTTTGGTGTGATGATTATCAATATTTATTAATCAATGAAATAAATAATATGACGTGACTTCCTAAACAAAGAACAATCTTGGATTTCATTCATTATTATTTATTGGATGACATGTGTAGGAATCCTATGTTAACCTATCCATACATGGGTTATTGGGATATGCTTTTGGTCATGAGGCTTTCAAATTAAATAAGATGAATGGAATTATGTGAACATGATTATATATGATATAGGCGTGATAGTTAAATATGAGAATTATTACTAAAACGAAATTAGTAAAATAAATTGGTTGTAAAATGAGAACCTAAACTTATAGGATGTTTAATTTTGTGTACTTACATGAAATGTAATATTTTTTTCCCTCCACTCTAATGTTATATATATTCAATGGCTGGATGGAACAGACCATGGGTGGTCTCCATCTAGGATTATATCTCACACCCTGTTTGGGCCACCTTAGGTACCAGAGTAGATTATACAATTGTAGGTATGGATAAGGGAAAGTACATTGCTCCAGATTCAAGTTTGTTGCTTAGGAGGTGAGGATCATGGGATTGATCTAAAGGATTTCAATTCTAGTTGGTATACTTTTGGGCTCTTGGTAATTTTTTAATGTATTGTACATTTTCCTTCTGAACATGATTTGGTTTCCTTATTAGAGAAAAATTGAATTCATTTCATCCTGTATATGAGTTGACTTATAGAGTTTTTACTGATTATTATTTTATTTCTTAATTATTATTTAGTGATAATACTAATTTCTCTATGTATATATTAATAATATTTTTTTGTTCAATACTCTGATGTGGAGGACTTGGTCTCTCCATAGACACATCTAGTCCCTCTTTAATATTCTACAACATATGGTATTTTGGGAGATGTTCGTGTGGCCATGTGACCAATAATTCTTGTGGAACTATTGAGTGGTATTCGGGTCCAATACAATATATAGTACAACTCTAATAACCAATGGAGTTATATTGCCGTACAAGAGATTCTACATCGATGAGAGAGTATGTCTCTATTAACTCTTCCATCTTTTCTTCTTCACTTTATTATTTTTCCAAATTTCTTTTAAAAAAATTTGATACAAATTTAATAATGCATTATGTTGACATTATGTTAATGACATTAACCTACATTAACTATCATATTTACAATAAATATAAATTTTATTCTTCCCTATCTATTTATCCTCACAATATACCGTCAATGGTCGGTGAACCACATATGAAGACATTTCCAATAAAATTATTATAACCACCTTCACGGATGGATAATTGTAAATATATATAATATATAAATAATTAATTTCATATGTTCTATTCTTATATAATAAATTATAATAATATATATTTATATTTAACAAAATATTTAAATTGAGGAAAGATGAATAATTTTTAAGAAAAAATAAATATCAAAACTCTTCAAATTTATTAACGAAAATTAAGAAATATAATCCAGTGAGTCTAATTGAAAAATAGTTGTATAAATTATTATAATTAAATTTTTGATGAATATTTCAATTAATAAATTTTTAATATTTATTAGGTATAAATGAAATGAAATAAATATGGAATAATGGTAAGGGGATTCTCAAACCCAACTCCCATTCTATGGTTTTTTCCTATTCACGTCAATTTCATTATGGGAATTTGTTTTATTTTTTTAAAAAATATCATTTCATTATATTTAATTTTTATTTTTGGGTATATATATCATTCCAATATTCTTTTACGAAATGTAAAAAACATTTCAAATGAACTATTCTTTTCGATACACATAAGGACCCCTCTTTAGTTATTTATTGTTTTCTCAGAAATGATGATTCTTATACCAAATATGTTAATTGCCATATTTCATTTGGGAACAGTAGGTTTATTCATTACATTGTGATTAATGAAATTCTTATGAATCCCACTCATTTACATGGGATCACATCATGACATTTATTGATATATGTTCTATGTGGAATGAATGATTATGTGAATGTTATAATGTAATGAGCGGGGTTGGAATTATATATCCATCCAATATTTTGGTTAATTTGATGTATCTCATGATATAATGTGTTTTATTATGGAACATGATGATATATTTGTTCCCAATGATGATATTATGATTATGCACAGATATTTTGTGTGAACAAGTAGTAATATTTGTTCACAACTATGTGGGTTTTTTGACCACTAATTATTGATGTTTCATTTTTTTGAAGTGACACATTCCATTAATTTATCAAATGATTCCCTCATTTTTTATGATGGTATTATTCTTCTGAATTGATTATTATTATTATTCTCACCCATGTGATATTGATTCACGTCTTTTATTCATCCTCTTATATGTCTTTTAGATCATCCTTTCACGGATGTATATCTTCATGTGATTAAATATACCAGGGAAAAATCAATACATACTTAAAGTATAGATAAGAAGAAATTAAATAATTTTTATGCTTTATTGTGTAAGTTCTAATTATGAGCAGAATTGTCTGAGGATGCTAAACATTTTAATCCTGGATTTGTAACACTATTATGTTATTTATCATAAAATTATGTAATAATTATAAAAATAAAATTAGGGACACTATAGTTTGTATTAGATCATCGTTTAGTTAATTTGGGAATTAGTATTATAAAACAGGGGTGAAACCCATAAGGATAAGTTTACGTATTGGTAAAACATCATAGAAGAATCTTTTTAGAAAAGGAAAAATATGTGAATCTCATAAGATATGCCTTTAGAATTATGATTGTAACAAAATAAATTATTCAAGATTCATTAAATAACATTTTTTAGTCCATTTCTATTTTAGAAAATTTTGGGAACCAGGAGAAGCAATGTCAATAACCTGTGTGAGGGAAAATGCAGTTATTATCCTAATGACATAAAAAATTACATAGGAGGTGGAGTTCAAAACATCATGGAAGTTATTACCCAATTTTCTCTGTCTATAAATATCAACCTAAACCATGTTGAATTTATACCTTCACCCAATTATATATAATACATCCATTTATTCCATTATATATCTAGGACCCCTAATGATTAGTGGATCTTCTAATCCACTTGTAACAAAAAACTGGGTAAACTCCATTGGAATGTTATTTTTTGAGATCATATGTTCTACTAATGAGAAGGTGACTTGGGTAATTTATCCATTAGATATTGAAGAAGATTAATAGTGGTAATTGAGAAAGAACAACAATCCAAAGGATGAAATGGATTATTTAGAATTGGGAGACATTAAGAAAATATTTCTCAACAATTATGTCCCACGATCTTTTCAATCAAATATGAAAAGAGAATTAATAATGCTAGAGAAAAAGGAAGGTTAATATTTTCTAGATTATGAGGAAAACATTACAAGTAATACAAGATACTCATTGAGTACATTTATCTACAATTATTGAAAAAAGATATATTGTTTATTGGGATAAAACCAGATCTTCAAAAGGCTTTAACTATATGGGTTATTGAGAGTTATGAATAAGTGGTTGTATGTTATCTTATTTTATGATGGAGTTTGAAGAATAGTCACATGGTTATATATATAAGAAGAGAGTAAAGGATTTGAAAGCTGGCGGATTAAATGAAAAATGAGGAATAATGATCCCACTACCCACAAGTCAAAAAAACTGGGATGAACCATCTTGGAAATTTCCTCAATTTGATATGGAAATGCTTCAAGTGAGAGAGAGAAATCCACCAAGATCATGAATGTAGAAGAAAGATGAAGAAGGAATCCAACATGATGGATAGATGGAAAGCACATTATAATACACCATCTATGGGTCAATTCATCAACTATAGGGTTCAAGGGAACTATGTAACAAATTGCACTAACCAATTAGTCCTTAATGGTAATCAGCATCAGCCACCATTGAATCCAACTGAGAAAGTGAAAATATTATTTGATCACTAATAATAAAGTGGAGGATGAAAATGAATTCATATTAGCTACACTTAATCATCACTCAATAATGTAATATGTTTTATTTTATTTCAGTTCTACACATTCCTTTTAAACCTAAATGTATTCAAAAACAGTTGAACTAAAGCAATGATACCATGAATTAGATATATCTATAAAAACACATAAAGGTTCAATAATTTCAACCCATGTGTTGTAATCTTCTACTATAATCATATGTGGGAATATTATTCTAGAAAAATATTGTAATAATTCCCTTATTTCCATTCAACATTATACTGGGCATGGATTGGCTCTTATTATATAGTGAATACATCATCTATATGGAAAAGGAAATATATTTTCTTATTATGAACCATCCCATTCTCCTCTAAAAATTACTGGGAAACCATGAATATATTGTGTAAAAATCCATCAATGGTGCAGGTTTCAATACCTTGTGAAGAAGAATACATATCTTAATGGTTATGTTGAAGGAAAGCATCAAACATGAGGAAATTACCATTGTTTGGTAATGCACTTATGTATTTGTAAAATATCTAATTATAATCCCATGGATCATGAGGTATGGTTCTCAATATATCTTATTTTATTAATTTATTCATAAATTTATGACTACTCTATTTTGTAATTTTTACATAAATGTGCATAATTGGTGTGAAATACCCTTTTATTAAAACTAAATATAATTTTTGATCCTTATTTGAATAAATCCAATAAATATAAAATAATATATTATTTTTAATAGTCGCCCAAAATATCCAAATTATATGATCTTTAATTTTTTAGGTTTATTTATTCAAATTAAAACATATAATTAGAAGGGAACTTTGGCCAATTCATCCAATTAATGGCCATATGGACCACACAAAATGGTCAAACAAATCTGATGAGAAAACTAGGGTAGCCATGATGAAATAATTTCTTAGAACATTAAATAAGTCCTAATTCAATTAATCTCAACCATAATTCTGGTTATAATGAAATTCAAATGGAATAAAGATATAGACGAATGAATTTTTAGAAAAAAATTATTCATATTTTAGTGAATATAACCATTCAAAAATCCAATCACATTGTGGCCATCTAAAAGGCCTCAATTGAAATCAAATGATTAAAAATGATTATTCAATCCTACATAACTGTGGATAATTAAGTCCAATGGATGAAACATTTTGAGGGTGAACGTCCAAATTCCATATATATAACTTTGAAGAAAAATATATCTTCATATTTGGTTTTATGAATTATCAAAATGTAGAGTCATGTGGAGGGGTTTATTTTGAAAGAAAATTACCCCCCACCATGGTTTATAAATACATCCCTCTATTATCTTTCAAAAGGGATGGAATTTAAGATAAAATGAGGATATGATGGAATGAAAATGATATGGAATAGGCTTGGTGGGAACTTCTATACTCATGTTTCGACTTGAGAAACCATTCCATTATTCTTCTTTTGATTTATATTTGTATTCTTCTTCTTTTGTAATCTTGTAAGTGATCATATTGTAATTCTATATTAATGTATGTTTAATTATAATTATATAATATTATTTTCTACATATTATTTTCAAATATTTATATTCATAAAATTGGTTAAATCAAATTGAAAATCACTCCCTTATTTTTCGTTTTCCTTAAATGAAAACCTAATTTTTGAATTCTCATCATCATCGTATGTGTGTTCGGCACACTACTATTTTATTATCCCATTATTTTCCATTTATTTTATAATGTCATAAAAATAATATTTATCCAGATTAATAACAATATCAATGTATAATTAAATCATCAATTATGGTGATTCGTAATATGGGTATGTTAAGTCATTAAGATCAGTTTCTCAACAAATTAAATTTAGGTTAACAGTGCATATGTTAAACATAAAACGTCATGGATTAATGAAATTATTTTTTAACATGAGGATTACATAGATTATTGGAACCATAAATAACCTACCATAAAAAATATTTTATTATTATTAGAACCCTTGTTATGTTAATGCATTGATAAAAGACTCAACACATAAGAATTCAGATCAAAATCATCCTGTGAAGTGGGTTTAAATTTAATGCAATATAAATCGAAGCCCAAGGATATCATATTCTTAAATCCCCAATATATATATTTCCACAATATTTATTAAATATTTTAAATCCAAAATCATCCATTAATCAATTAAATTATGCCCTCCAAACAACACCCCCCACTCAAAATAAAAATTAATCTAAATAAATTGACAATAATAATGTACCCTCACCATGGATTTGACAGGAGTGCCTCTATACACATTAGAAAATCATGATATCATTGAACGGTTTATATATGAGAATCATCCACACTAAAAATAGCATCGTTTCTAGGGATACTGCATCATATTGTTAGCAGTTTTTGATTTCCGAATAAAAAAAAAGAAAAAAAAAAATAATTGAAAAAAAATAGAAAACAACCATTCTAATTCAAATCATAATCATAAAAACTACCAAAAAAATCCCACCTACCTCATCCTTTCCAAACAACCCAAAATTCCCTATAGCCTCCCACCCTATACATCATATTTTTTTGACCCTGAAAATTTTAAAACTATTAAAACATTTAGGAGGAATATTAGGGATAATGAAATCACTCAAGATACATTCATTGTTAAACCAATTGACCATGATATGACCAATCCTAGGGAAAACCCCTTAAATAAAAAATTTATCCTAATATTTATTACTAACACCTTATTATTAATTATCCAAACATCAAGTTTTACTTTGACATCAATTCTAGGTTGGTTAATCTTTTACCAAATTCCCATTGACTAGCTAGTGAGGATCCATATCTTCATCATAATGATTTCACAGTGGTGTGTTTTACGATTAAGACTTAAATGGGTTTTGAAGAACAAATAAAATGCCGAGAATTACATTTCCCTCTAGCTAACTCTACCAATCCATAGATCTAAAACCACCCTCCTAGATCTATAAACTGAGGGATACACATGAAACTACTCTTATTAGAGATGTCCTTCACTATTTCTCTAACTTCCTCTATCCTAAAGTAAATTAGTGGTATCTATCAATTCCCCCATAATTTACTCCATGAGTATTGGGAGAGGATAAAAAACATTGTTGAAACACTACCACACCATCAAATCAATGACAAAATCTTGATCCAATAGTTCTATGAGGGATAATTGGATATAGAGAGAATACTCATTGATTCTACAAGTGGTGGTGATCTTGTTGAAAAATGTCATACAACATCATGATATCTCATAAGAAATATGGATGCAAACACATAGAAATTCCATACCCAAACACATGATCTATTCAAAAAAATACAGGATAATCAATCCATAGATCCTAACAAGATTATCGAGTGGATAAGTGAACTGATATGACTTATGAGTCAACTATATTTGGTTTCAAAATACCCAACCTCATCTTCTCCAAAATATCATCTCACTAGACCTATCAAAAATTGTTGAATCTATTTTATTGTCATAAAATTTCTGTATAAATATGATTTTATTATATGAAATTATTTTGAGACCAACTGCAATGACGATGTTTGAATCTGAGGCTTGTAGTGCCCTAAATGATCTGTCAAAAAAATGTTAAGATTTATAAAGCGTGTGTGACTGGTTTTCCTGAAAAAGAAGAATTAAACATTAATTGGTGCATGGATCCAAAATATGAGGGAACCATTGCATTTAGGAAGGTGTGTTTAACCTTGATGCAACTTATGTTTAGTCATATCAGGCCTCCAGTGAGAAAACCCGAAAATGACATCACCGTAAGTAAATTTTTTTTATTTTTCAAATTATTATAACTAAAAAACGGGGACTCAAACTAAAATTCTAAGACAACAGATGAGCTCAAGAGAGTATGATTTCCTTATGCTGATCCTAACATTGGCCAATGTAGGCCAATAGTCGACGTTAGTTTTTTAACATAAATAAAATAATTAAATAACAATTATTTTATTGTCACATCCTTATAACACGTAAACAGTATGTCATATTAAAAATATACAAGTACTGTTGAGCTCATGAGGGTGTGATCCCATCCGCAGATCCTAACCTCGACCAGCATGGCTCAAGGGTGAATGTTTATTTTTGAACTTTGTTATGGTAAATTTATATAATCGTGCGATCAGGTTTCAATAACATTAAAATCAATGAACATATCATAAATTCCAGGGAACCATTGATCTCTAAACATAGGGATTCTTCTTGAAATGTCTTAACTTTGGCTAGCATGGGTTGAGCAGAAAATTTAATTTTTGTAAAATTTGAGAAAAATAATAAAATACCATAAAATTTTATTTTATTTATTTTTTCACCAACGAGAGAAGACACAATGATGATGTGGTGAAGCTGCGAGGAATCGACAAGGTGTAATAATGAGTCTCATTAATGGCTCATATCACATAGTGTTATAATGAAATAAATGAAGTGTAACAGTGTAATCAACTAGCGTGACAGTATAATAAAGACATTGTGACATGTTTCCTTTTAATAGTTTGATGAGTTGGTAGAACAAATATTGAACCATGGAAATTATCTTATGATCCTACAATGGTCTTCTTCTCAAAAAATGTAGTATGCACCGGAGAATCATCGTCAACATCGACACACCTTGAAGAAAGGATACAAAGTGATGAGAAAAGTCCACATCATGAATCCTCTAGGAAGAAACTCCGTGGATGCAAATGTCAAATAGGTATGTTATGATTTATTTTGATGTATTCTCCATTCTTTCCTAGAAACAATTAATGCGGATCAACCCATGATTCGTGCAGTTATGTTGGATGGTGTCTTTATTTTTGGAATCCCCTATCAAATATTAAAACATTACAAGATATGTTTGAAAATCAATCCTCAAGCCTTCCCCTGTTTTAATACTCTAACGTGGAAGGTCAGGGCTGACTTGAACAAGGCACAAGCACCTATGACATGTGTGTTCTTTGTTTTTGTACCATAAAAATGGAGGAAATATGATTTCAAGACATTCAAAGTAAAGAAAATACTCCCCAAAGACTGTAGGCATAGAAATCATGAAGAACGATCCAACGGAGCAAGTCAATTTGTCCACTGAAGGTTCTTATGGTGCGTCTGCAATGACGGTATGCGGCGGCACCAGCCACATGCCAGACGATAGGATAGGATGGCGCTGATAATGCTAGTCTTTGATAGGGGTGGCAGGAGGCTGGGGACAAATATCCAGAGTTTCTAAAGGCACGAAACCATGTGGGCACCGAGTGGAGGGATGGCCCATGTCCTGGTGATCTTGGCGGCTGCCGAGCTTTGGTCTATCGACCATGGAATGAGGTGATTCCCCAGTCCGTAGGGCTAACTAGGGCTGGACACGGTAGCATGCATTGTCCCGACTAGACGGTGCACTATCAGCCGCACCGATTGGCAATACATCTGGCTGGCAGGCTGCGCCACCGACAAGTTGTTCAGGCCAGTCCCATGGTCCAGTGGTCCGGTCCAGCCCCCAGTGGGCTGGACTAGATTAGGTTGTAGAGTGACAGGGTGGGATGGACCCTCATCCAAAACGATCTTGGTCCAGCAAGGCCGATTGGGCTTGGCCTACTGGCCCTAAAATCTAGAACAAGCCAGACCATAACTGGGTCAGTTTGAGTTATTTGGAACTAAATTAGGTATGTGGGACCCCAGGGCCTAGTTGGTTGGGTCCGTACCCAGATGCAACTGGTCCCTATTTAAAAAACACTAATAACTTTCAAACCAATAATCTTATGCATGCCCCGTAAATTCTGTTGGGACCCCTACAAAGTTTCAGTCCTCTTGCGACACTCCAATTGAGTTTTGGTGGAAGTTGGAGTACAGTTCGGTAGGATCAGACTCAAATCTAACATAGACCTTTTTACTAAGAGGCCTACAACTTACAAACTGGGTGTGAGATGGACGCGCCATCAGTTGCGTTGGGTCCATTATAACTAGATGAAAATTTAGGGTTAGTATATTTGGGACATCATGGAGATTGAGGTAATAAATATGTCTTGATGAGTGGCTCCTCCATGAAGCAATTGTTCTAGGTGCTGGAATCCAGTTGCTGGCTGTGACTCGAAGAAAGAATAATGATTCTACATGGGTCAACATCTGTTGATCCTCTTGGTAAGAACCTAGAGATACTGTGTGGGTCAACACCTAGTGATTCTATGTGGGTCAGCACCTAGAATTACTGTGTTGGTCATTACATAGAGATCTTGTGTGGGCCGGCACCTAGTGACCCTTTGTGGATCACCAGCAGAGCCTATCGAAAGAATAAGATGATCTAGGTTTAGGAATAATATTATTTACTTATGTAATTTGGTTATAATTGGCATGAGATATGTATTTTAATTTGTGAAATATGTTTGAGATCATTTTTTGTGGTATTAACTCTGTGGTATACCCTTTGTGGTGTTTTCCTTCCTTTATTACTGAGAGAACTTCAGGAGGTATCAGGCTCCCTACTAAAAATTGTTATACTCACCCTTGCATAGTCATCGACAACACTGATTGTGTCTGGTGCAGATGACATACAACTTTGACTGGGAATTTTGTGAACCAAGACTAGACGATGCTCAGAGGTATATTGATAGACATGGTGTGCTGCAGCGATATCCGATGGATACTTGTACCGACCCTTCAGGTAGTATCCTTAGTGGAAGACCCAAGAATCTTGTATGTTTTTTGTTTTACTTTCAATTCAATTTGGCATATATTATCCCCCTTTTACTAGAAATTTACACACTTTACACTTTGTGGTGGTACTTTGTGATAGTTTTATTACTTTACTTTTAATCATGGATATCTTTGTGTAGTTTTCCATGACTCTGTGTGTACAGGTTTAAAAGTAACAGCTTTACTTTTAGGGATATTCCTTTTGGGTGCTAGTCACCATCCCCTGGCCTATGGAAGGTGGGCTTGGGGTAGACACGACATGGGCCCTAGGGGATGGGTCTTGAAAATTTGGTTTCAGTGGAATGTCGGTTCTTTGAGATGAACTAAGAGGCTGTATTTTCAATTGGGTAAATATTATTAAGTATCTAGAGTTCAACTTTCATTTAGCGGAATCTAATATTGGTGCGGTAGCCGACGTATCCATACACCAGAAACCCAAATTATGTTTTCTAACTCAGTAAAAGAAAACACTGATTTCATGTGTTTTTAAAATATGTTTTTCTCTTGATCTCTTTTGAGTCATCTCACCATGTAAAACATATTGATCGTGGTTCATCTTAATTCATTTTCAAGATCGATCAATGTAGACAACCATCCATGATTTTAGTGTGTGATCATGAGGATGGCCCACATAGTAATGAAGATTTAGTACATGGAATGTTGACCGATATGGTACCTTTGGGCGGTGTCCCAACAATACCACAACCCCTTGGTATGCAATTACTACTGGTGCTACTAGTAGAGGAAACTTGTAGGCTCAGTTCCCTACATAAGTTTCAATAATACATACCCCTCTGATTCCATGGCGATACAAATTCACAAGCAGCTAAGTAATTTATTTAGGTGGTGACCATGTTTCCATCTATCCATAACACCATTAGATCATATGGAATTCCTAGCAGTGAGCCTTCTGCGTGGCATAGCAGGGCGATGGGAGTGTTTTGATTACCCTGATCATACAATGAGGTGAATTTTATATGGAAAGACTTTGAGAACCGTTCACAGATAAGGGGTCTCCTTCCCTAACAATTCTAGGGAGTAAGTGTTCAAGAGCTTCTACAGATTCTGTAGGATGAAATTTCGATAGATGAGTGTTCATCGAGGCATACCTAACATTATAGGTTCTCGAGGAATTTGAACCAACTAGATATCCAGGGATCTGACCTCCCAGTGATTTGTGTTTTGGGACATTCAAGACAACACTATTCCTCTGTGCGATCCTACTTATTTTAGATTACTAGAGTGTACCTTTGTGGTTGAAAATTATTGGGGTGACCATATACAACCAGTGAAGTCAGTAGTCAGAATTATAGAAACATACATTATTCACAGAGACATTGATGTGTAAAATGTTTCGGGAAGGGGAGGTTATATGGATTGATTAATCTGTAGGGAATCATATGTGGGGGAGGAGTTGGGAGAGTGGTACAAGGTGGTATACATTTCTTTATGCTACAACCCCCACCCTAATGTGGTCCACGCCATGCTCAGGGAGATGGAGTACATGGGAAAGGTGTAGATGCATGCGGTCAAGGAGTATGACCCAAGTTCTCCATGAATGATTCTATGTAAGGTTTGGGTCTACTAATAGCTGCTGTATTAATAGACATAGGTAATAATCATTACTTATTTTCAAAAATCTTGTTCAATACCTATAGTTTTCGACTAAACCATTTATTTGATCCATATTCTTAGAGATAACTATAAGAAAATACTCTATAATCACACATATGTCGATGGTGTGATCTAACACTTGAGGTGGGATGTTATATTGGATACTTTTTGTGGCAGTGTCATGGCCTTATGATTTTAGTCTTGGAATGGACTAGTTATCCACAATTCTTTCTAATATTGATTGTTTTTGGTAAAACGATGTGGTATATCTATAGTGATGGAATGGGGTTTTCCTTGGTCAGCAAAAAAGGAGACTTTGGCAGCACGAGATAAACTCATGCCTAGGGGGTAAAACCGAACACTTTTGAGTCGTCCAGCCATACCCTCGTGGTAGCTGGTGTTTTGGGTATTTAGTTCCTAATGGTCGTGGCGGAGGGAAGGAACTTCCTTTCAATCGATGTTTCAAAGATTACCTCCCCATGGGGAGAGGGACTTCTCCATTTACTTGTACCCAAGGAAAACACTGATATCTACACCCACATATCTGATGGTTCTCACAAATCTCAAGGAGTTGATATTACTGTTGGTGGACTTGTAGAGTATATTCTTAGTAAGAACCATTGCTTGATTTTATGTGTGGATTATCGACATATTAAACATGTGGATTTAGATAACAATTAACCACTACCAATTTGTCGATGCACACATCAATTAGTTAAAGGGGGTTTCCTTTTATGTGGATAGAAAGGTTCCCGTAGGATTTTTAGTAGTTGAGACATCATTGTTGGATGTAGTTCCACAAGGACTATGACATTGAGATAGTTTGTACTCTGGTAAAGGAAACATGGTGGCTTCCGAGCTCAGTAGGAGTTATGGTTTGCAGCTTCTCAGTGAGGCGACAGAGCAGCTAGCCACCATAAAGATATTTTTCGTCGATGATGATGGAGTAGCTTACCTCTAGTCTATGAATATCACTCCACCACTACTTTAGCGAGTGGGGATGCCCAAATTTTAGATGTTGACTGCAAGGCCTGAAGTTCTCCGATATCCTCATGACATGATCCTGATGAATTTTTGATAATTGGGGAGTACGTATACCTTTTCCGAGGACACACTATGGTACCTATGACGTTATGGGAGGAGGTGTTGAGTGAATTCCATAAATCCTCTTTTATGGTATATCCTGGTGTGTTTAAGATGTACGAGGACCTTTGAATTCATTATTGGTTGTGTGGGATGAAGAAAGCGATGAGAGAGTTTTTTTCGTGATGCCTTTTTTGATAGTATGTGAAACCAAGGGATCAGGTTCCCGCATGCTTGGCACATCCACTTGTTGTACCATAGTGGAAGTGGGATGGTTTCTCGATATACTTCATGATGAGAATACCACACACATTGAGGGTAGAAAATTCTATCTGGGTGATTGTGGACCGACTAACCATGTTTTCTCACTTCATACCCATCTGGGTGTAGGAATCTGTTGAGGGGTTGGGACACCTCTACGTATAAGAGATATTGTGGCTTCACGGGGAGCCCTTGATGACCATATCATAGTGTGATTCACACTTTATATCATGGTTGAGGAAGGGGTTGTAGGATTTCTTCGGTACTCAGTTGCACTTGAGCACAACATTTTACCCCCAGACGGATGTTTAGACGGAGAGGACCATATTGAACTTGGAGGATATGCTTCGTGCTTGTGTCCTTTCTTTTTGTCACATTTGGGAGGACCACCTACCACTGGTAGAGTTTTCATATAGCAATAGCAATCACTCCACAATTGGAATGGCACCATTTGAGGCCTTTACAGGTGGCCATGTAGATCACCACTATCCTGGAGAGACCTAGAGATTCAACACATATGAGTCCAAAGATGGTATGGGATACCACTGAGAATGTTTACATAATCCAAGAGCAGATGAGGGCCAAACAGAGCAGATAGAAGTCTTATGCTAACATAAGATGGAGACCCTTGGAGTTTGGGGAGGGAGAATATGTTTTTCATATGGTCTGACCCCAATAGGGATTGTTATGATTTTTCTTGGATGGCACGCTATCTCTAAGGATCATTAGATCCTTTTCTGGTCCATAGTAGAGTTATCCAGGTGTGGTACCACCTATCAATTCCCCCATAGATGCATTGAGTTTATGATATTTTCCACGTGTCATGGATAAGGATGTATGTTCATGATCCATCACATATAATCGAGTAGGGTGAGATGGAAGTTGAGAATGGGGCGATGTTTGTAGAGTTACTAGTGGAGAGAGAGGATCGATAGGATTAGATTCTTCATGGATGAACAGTTCCTCTCGTGCATATTCAGTGGAAGTATGGGAATATCATCTAGTGCCCAAGGGAATAGGAGGCTCAGATTTATGCACAATACCCATACTTGTTTGATTACCCTTTCTTTTGGATTTCGGGGATGTAAAGCCCTATGGTGGGGAGAATGTAATGTCATGGATTTTTTGAATAATTTTATTATTATATGAAATTATTTGAGATCAAAAACTACGAAGGCATGTGATTTTGTGGCTCAAAGTGCATAGAATGATCTACCAAAAAATGATTAGCATTAAATATAATGCATTTGTGGTTTTCTTGAATATTTGTAATATCTCTTAAATGGATTCCCAGATCCAAACTATGAGGTCACCATTGCGTTCTGGATGGTGGTTTTACCCCAGTTTAAAATTATGTTTAGTGTGTGCTGGCCTCCAGTGAGCCAACCCATGAAATGCATAACCATAAAAAAAATTATTAAATAATATTATTTTACTTTTCATATGACTATAACTCACAAATGGTGACTCATATTAAAAATATAAGACCACCGCTAATCTCATTAGGGTGTTCTTTCTTTAGGTAGATCCTAATATTGGTCGGCACATGCCAACAGTGGAAGTTAGTTTTTGGCGGTAAATAAAATAATTAAGTAACAATTATTTTATTAATAGGTACATAAAATCTCAAAAAATTAGCTTAGATTGGAAATTTAAGAGTACTATTGAGATTGTGAGGGCTTGTTCATTTTAGTCGGAGCATAACCTCGACTGTGTGGGTTGAGGGTGAATGTTATTTTTTGAACTTTTTATAGGTTCACTTAAATAAACATGTGAACAGGTTTTTCAATCATTTAAAATAGTGCTTGGAATGAATATATGAGGGAATTGTAAAAATACGAATGTCGATATTCTCTTATAAAGGAATTAACTTCGGTCTTCATGTGCCGAACATAGTAGGTAATTTTCAAACATTTCGGGAAAACTAATAAAATAACTTCAAATTTTATTTTACTTCTTTTGTCATCCGACGAGTGGAGACATGGTGACACTATAGTGTAGCAACGAGGCAGCGAAAAGACACATTAATGGTTCTCATTAATGGAATGTATCACAATGTGTAATAATGAAATAATCAAAGTGTAACAGTGATGCTATTTTATAAATGAAATAGCGTAAGAAGATGACATTGCCACACAATTGAAACATGGTGACGTGTATCCTTTTAATTTTTTATAGAATTAGTGGAATGGTGATTAAACATTAGAAATTATCTAATGAACCTCCAATGCTCTTCCTCTCCAATGAAGAAAAAAACACTAGTGGATGATCACCGACTTCAACACACCTCGATGAATGGAGCCGGAACCTATGAGAAATGTCAACATCTTTAAACTTCAAGGATGAAATTCCATTGAATGAACATAAAAAGGTAGGGGTTATTTTATATTGATTTTATTCCTCGTTTTTTCATGATATGATTAAAGAGGATCAATCCATGAACAGGTTGACTAACTATTCATGAAATTATTTGGGAGAGAAGCATTATTTGAGGATTTCTCTATTCGGGATTAAAACATTACATGATATGATTGGACAAAAATCCTTGAGACTCGCCATGTTTTAAACCTCTAATTCAGATGGACCGGGCGAACATGAAAAAGGTCCAAGCACCTCATCAATGTGTTATCTTATTGGTTGTATCCTCAATATAATGTCAATATTACATCGGGACCTTCGTGATAAAGGGGACTCTCCCTGGAGACCGTAGACATAGGCGATACCAATAATGGACCACCGGAACACGTCCAGTGGTCAGTCGAAGGTTATGCCTGTGTGCGAGTGTTGGCGTCGGCAGCAATGGTGTAGATACCCGAATCATAACATACATGGACATTACATTACTTTTTCAGAATACTTAGTACATAACAAAAACACACACACAAGTAACGTAATAGTTTAGTGTCTTTGGAAACTCGGAATATAACCTTATAATCGTGGTGAAAGATCTTCAACATCTCCCATAAAGATCTTCCTATTTTTTTCTTTACCTAAAACCTTTATTTATATCCTGGGGAAAAGAAAACATAAAAGGGTGAGCTCGAATGCTCAGTAAGGGTAAACAAAAGAAATATCAATCACATCATATTCATAATAACATAACATATGCAAATCTTAACATGAAAAAGAGATCATAATATCATAACATGGGATAAATCATAGTAGTGAAATGTAATCCCAATAATCATAACTTAAAACATTAAACTTTTTGGCATACACACATAATCATAGAGTATAATTTCTTATTAGTCAAGACTCATTGACAAGACTATCTTAGTGGAAAAAGTCCATTTCTGAACAGAGTTCACTCCTCATTTCAGTCCTCTTTCACTGAACCGGTATAACCTGCCGTTCCAGCCCTGTCTATCTCATGAGATATAAAATCTTTACCCAATGCGTTGGAGGGAGATATAGGTCCCACCCATCTCATAATGATACCATTCTTATGTGTGCCACAAAATCATAAAACATACATCATAGCATAACCCATGTAATAAAAATGGGAATCATAAACATAGTGACATCATAAAACAATTCATATAAGATAAAGGAATACATAAAAATATTTCCACCACAACATAATAAAATTATTGTAATAATAGGGATAGAAATAGAACCCTATATTATCTTATATGGAAAATAATTTTGATAAAACACTTGAACTCCAATCTTGAGGAAAATATCCTTTCTCCTTCAAAAAAGTTTCCTTTCTTAATATGTCATACAATTTTAAACTAAAAAAAGTTGATTAAAAATAAACTTGGAAACTTGTAAATGATGCTTCGTGGAAATAATGTTTTAAAAATCCATTTGTGCCATATAAGTTAAAAAAACATTCTTCTCGTAATTTTGTAAGAAAAGTCAAAAAGTACCTCGTATGAGAAATGACAAAAGAATCATTTCATATCGTTTATTATAAACTCACCAAAGGGTAAAAATGGATTTAAAAAATTGTAGGTGGATGGAAATAATATTACATATTGAGGAAACATGGATGTGGATGATAAAATACACCCCAATAAATACCAAAGTATAAACCATCTCGGATAAAAATGAGATTGTGATATTTTCCTTACCTTAGGTCTGATTTCCTTCGTAAGTGTCTGAACCTCCTATATAATGATTTAAATAATGTTATTTAATTATTCCAGAATCATAATTATTGTTATGATATCATATATGGTCATATTCTTAGCTTCTTATTAGTAATATTTCATTGCTACTTGTTATTTGGGTGTTTATAACTTTTTTTTCTTATGGGTGTTTTGTCGAATAAATTCTTATTTTTCTCTTTAGGTTATAGATACATCATTTCCAGAATTTTATTAATGTACTATATATCATATTTATTTATTCAATTCATTTACATAATCATTATGTAATGAAGATCATGTAGAATGGATCACATCACATTGTGGAGACGGTATTCCGTACGTACGCACGAGCAATTATATCGTTCCCATGATCGTGGAATTGTATTGGAGTGTAGGTATACTATTCCAGAATCAATATCACTTTACAATAATTATATCTAGTAATTATTTACACCATTATACTTATCCAAGTAAGGTGGTGCGGAAAAATAGATTACACCACGGTGCGGAGACGGTATTCCGTACGTACGCACGCGTGGTGATTTCGTTTTCCATAGGATGGATAGATGGTGAAATACGGTTGTTTCATACTTATAATAACATATCAGTATAAGAGTGATACTTATGTTATTAATTCATAATGAAACAACTAAAGAAGAAGAAGTGGAAGAAGAAATAAAGTTGAAAGAATCAGTAATGGACATTTCCACTTCTTTGAAGCTCCTCTTTGAGATCTCCTCTTAGGGAACTAAAATTGGACTTTGAAAAAGACCAGGACTTCGAGGATGTTTCTAGGGAAGTGGATAGGAGATATTGGCAGGGGTTGGCGGAGCTTGAAGGCTCAACGTGGTGTGAGGAAGAGATGGAGGAGGTGCCCTTTTATAAGGGAGGAGAGGGGCACCTTTGGAATAACTAAAAATATTATTGTATTATAAAGTAAAATTCGGTTTTTAATAGCTCCAAATTGATATATTTCGAAGATAAGGTGGGTATATATCGAAATACTCTCATCTAATAGAATTTAGACAAGTTTAGGTATCAATTGTAATCTTATCATTTAGATTTAACTTTAAGATAGATAATTTAACTTTTACTGTGTCTTCTTGTTTTCTTACACTATAAGGTTAATAAACTTACTATATCAAGCCAAAAGAACCCCAAGCTGTTTATCATTAATATATATAACCTTATCTAAGTCATTTGTCCGAACATTAGATTTTTAGGAATAAAATAACACTTAATAAAATAATATTTTTTTTAAAAACAATTTTATGTCAATTTTGAAACTATTTGGTAATTGATATTTGTGAAAATCATAACAGAATTATTATTTCGAAAAAAGTTAATTAAATCAATACTAACATGCCATATTAACCGGGAAAATTATTGTAATTCATAAAAAGTCTCAAATTACATTTATTTGGGTATTTATAACATCAATTATGTCAATATTTCATTAATAAGATAATTGTTGCATCATCGTTGTGTCATAAATAAATTAAATTATTTAATGTCTAAAAATTTCAAATAAAATACCGTTATGTAGGAAATAGTTTTAAATTTCTAATTAATATTTATAGTCGTATTAATCTTATGTATAACCCCATATTAGAAATTATTTACTTATTAAACTTTGATTTTAACTATCTTAACCCTTCTTTAAATAAATTAATAATAAATGTCCTAATCTAATCCAAGTGGGCTTAAATGGTCATATGTTATCCCTAAGGTTGTTTTTGGTCGAATTAAACTTATCCAATAGAATTAGGACATGTTTTAGGGTAATAATAATAACACTTTTACCCTTAATTACCCTATTTACTTTTAACCGTGGTTAAAAAAAGTAAAAAGTTATTATTCATCAAAAATTATTTTCATCTCATTGAACCACATTTTAGTCCTTGATATTAACCGTGTCTCTCAGATTTTAGAAATTCCACTCACAGAAGCGGTAAAACTATGTTTTATGAAAAATTCAGTATTTTAACTACGACTTAGTGGTTTCACTATTAATCAAAAAATTGAAAGTTTCCAGAAAAATAACAAAAATTAGGCCTAAGATATTTTTTGATATTATGAATTCAAAAATGATGTTTATTTTACCAAATTCAAAACATATCAATTACATTAACTAATTAAAAAATTAATTCTCATCGTCAAAACAAATAGCGTGTTTTTAAAATATAATAACTATCAAAAGATTGACACTTGTTTTTGTCTGGTTTAAATGTGAAATTACTTCCAATGAAAAAAATTGTATTAAATTGAAAAAATATATTCTAAATATACTTTAAAACCACTCAAATTAATAATTTATCAATATTAATTATTTAGATTAAAAATGTTGTTTTTAATTAAAATTTAGTAATGTTCACTATTCATCAAAAAATCAAAGTTATCCGAAAAGAACCAAAATTTCAACCTAAGCTAATTTCGATATTCCGAATCCAAAAATGAAGTCCATTTTGAAAAATAAAATTTACAAAATTTCAAAAAGTGGTTATTACTATTCATAACAGCTAGTTCTAATAATATTTTAATTGCATATCGTTGTTTAGTGAAACTCGGTATTGCGTACTACACACACTATCGAGGAAGGTCGTGATTGCGTGTAATGCAAGGCAATTCAAGGATGCGTGTTGTGCAAACTACTTTTGGTGTAGTGTACAACATAAGACATTAATGAAATTAAGAATATTTTTCATAAAATCTCGGGGTGTTACAATCTACCCCCCTTAAAATGAATTTCACCCTCAAAATTCATCGTGGTTATTAATGGTTTACTACTCGAAAGTATCTTTAATAGAAACCCACATCGTAAAAAGTAATACCAAAACCAATCTTTAAAAACAAATGTATGAAATGTAACTATTACCCAAATAAACTAATCACTGGGTTTTCACATAGGTGAAAATATGGATATGGAAGAGAAATCTAACCATCATGTTCTGATGGAGAGTCATAGAGAACATGGCTATGGAAAAGCCAGCAATCACAAAGCCATAAATTTATGATGATCTAAGGTACCATCTGATTCATCATATATAAGAGCACTATGATAACATTATTGGATTTCAAGATCGTTTCCCTAAAGTTGATGAAATTGGAATTAGAAGAAATACTTTCGTGATTTTGGTATAGTCTCACTGTTGGTCGTTCATTGGACAATTTCCACTTCATCTCTTAAATAAATGAAGTTGAATTTGTCATTAGTGATGTGTTAGCATATCATGTGATAGAATGATGGGTCATCCATCTGTCTCAAACAAAAGGTTAGAAAAGTTATCAAAAAATACATAGGTCCATCTATAGTGAGATTAATCATATATGGTTCCTAAAATGGATTTATACTTCATATATCATACTTCTTAATATAATAAAACTAGTTTTTACAAAATAGGGACTTCCTGTAGGCTTGTGGTAGGCAATAAAGGTCAGTCGCACTTCGGTTTGGGTTCGATTCCCACAGCCTTGTCCGACGCGATGGGCTGTCGCCCGTCCTGCAGGTTGTCCTTTTTTTAAAACTACATTACTATATCATCCTATTAATAATATCAAAAAATGTTCTATCCATAAACAATACTAACTTATGTCCAACATAATCCATTCCAATCTTTAGGCTTATCCATAATATTGCAGTCCATTGTCATATTATAGTGAAAACGATTACCAGAGATTTCATATAAGAAGCATGTTAATACCATCGTTGATCCCCATATATCATAAGATATGTCTTGTTGGTCACATTACAAACGTTCGAAGGCCTTAATCATGTATTCTCTTGAAAAATGAATACCCATTGAACCTTAGTGAAAACATGAATGCAGTTAAAAGTTAACACTTTCCACATAACAAAATCCTCAATATTTAATATACTCAAACTATGATATCACTTAGTCCTTATATCAATCATGAGCTCATTAATATTGTCAATCATTTCATTTTCTCGTTTTCCCTTCATTATCTGCATATCATCTTTTTTCCCAAAAATATCTCAATCACGTTCCATTGTTACCGGTACCATTGAAAACCACAATAGACAAATACAGAAATATTTCAATATTCCACGATACTATATACAACATTATTTTGGAATCCCATTACATAAACACTTAATCATTCCACCACATCGTTGGCATATTCAACATCACCAATAGTGATCGCATGTGACTTCCCTTTGTCTTTAGCCTTAAGAGTTTTTTGACGCTGACCATCATCATCAACCCTTGGATTAAGGAATTTATTAGCATAATGGCTCATTTCCTTGCACTTGAAGCATTGAAATGTTTGTGGTGTGTTCTCTACAGACTTTTCTTTATTCACATCATTAGAAACCCTTTTTTCATTACTTCGACACTCAGCTACTCGATGACCTTCTTTTCCACACTTAAAACATTTTCTAGTCCCTTTAAGACAATCTCCACCATGCTTCTTTCCACACTTTGAGCATAAGGAAACATTCATCTTCTTTTCACCATTATTCTGAGATTTCTCCTTGAACTTTATCTTTCGTTTCTTGTCAACACTATGAGATGGATAAGTAACACCAACTTCCATTTTTACCTTGATAGAACAACTCACAATTTCTTCATAGATACTACAGTCTCTTATAGATAATGCCCTTCGAAGATTTGGTTTTAAGCCACTGAAGAATCGACCAACTTTACTTTCGGGTTGGATGATAAATCCAGATGCATACCTTGCAAGCCTTGTAAAATTCGTTTCATATATACCAACAGATTCATCATCCTTTTTATTTAGTTCAAGAAAATTCTTCTCCATCTTTGTTCAAAGAATACGAGGGAAGTACTTATTGAAAAATAAGTTCTTGAACTTGCCCCATTCCATGGACTCAATTTCATCTCTTGGCATCGTATTCTTGACAATATTCCTCCATTGATCAGCATCACCTTCCAAACGATACACAGCTAAGATCACTTTATCATGTTCAGAACAATGAAGAACTGAAAATATCTTTTCAGTAGTACTGATCCATTGTTCCGCAACAAGTGGATCAGAGGACCGACTAAAAAAGGTGGACGTTGCCCCATGAAGGACTCAATAGAATATTCTCCCCTTCTCTGCTCATTTGGAAGTCTAGAATGGTTCAAATCTTTTGTAACTATAGCAATAAGATTTTTCACTCCATCTCCCATAACATTGGTTTTTGCAGGAGGACAGTCATTGCATTGTCCATTGCATTGATCAACACGTTTCCTTCATGTTCCAGCCAACGTCTAAAACCTAAAGACAATAGTGTGAGAGGCAAAAATCACACTGGAGAAAACAATATAATAAAGGGGTAGTACATTCAATATCTAACATCTTATGTTTAACTCTTTGATCGTTAGCGCAATTCTAGGACTATAACATATACTTATACTTAACCTTAGAGACATCCCTAGACATACCATAGAAATATCTCTATGGATCTCATTAAAGTTCTTGCATCCTAGTTTCCATAGGTTGACTAAACCTTTCCTCTAATACCAATTGTAGAGACCCGAATCTTAACCTACATGGACATTACATTACTTTTGTGGAATACTTAGTACATAACAAAAACACAAACACAAGGACCGTAATAGTTTAGTGTCTTTGGGAACTCGGAAAATAATCTTCTAACCATGGTGAAAGATTGTCAACATCTCCCATAAAGATCTTCCTATTTTTTTATTTACCTAAAACCTTTCTTTATATCCTGTGGAAAAGAAAACATAAAAGGGTGAGCTCGAATGCTCATTAAGGGTAAACAAAATAAATATCAATCACATCATATTCATAAGAACATAACATATGGAAATCTTAACCTGCAAAAGAGATCATAATATCATAAGATGGGATAAATAATATTAATGAAATGTAATCCCAATAATTATAACATAAAACATGAAACTTTGTGGCATACACACATAATCATAGAGAATCATTTCTTATTAGTCAAGACTCATTGCCAAGACTATCTTAGTGGACAAAGTCCATTTCTGAACCGAGTTCACTCCTCGTTTCAGTCTTGTTTCACTGAAGCGGTTTAACCTGCTGTTCTAGCCATGTCTATCTCATGAGATATAAAATCTTTACCCAATGAATTGGAGGGAGATATAGGTCCCACCCACCTCATAATGATACCATTCTTATGTGTGCCACAAAATCATAGAACATACATCATTGCATAACCCATGTAATAAAAATGGGAATCTTAAACATCGTGACATCATAAAACAATTCATATAAGATAAAGGAATAAATAAAAATATTTCCACCACAACATAATCAAATCAATTTAATAATAGGGATAGAAACAGAACCCTATATTATCTTAGATGGATAATAATTCTAATAAAACACTTGAACTCCATTCTTGAGGAAAATATCCATTCTACTTCAAAAACATTTTCCTTTCATAACATGTCATACAATTTTAAACTAAAAGAAGTTGATTAAATATAAACTTGGAAACTTTAAAAGGAAGCTTCTTGGAAATAATTTTTTAAAAATCCATTCATGCCGTATAAGTTAAAAAAACATTCTTCTCATACTTTTCTCGGAAAAGTCAAAAAGTACCACGTGCGAAAAACGACAAAATATTCCTTTCATATCTTTAACTATAAACTCACCAAAGGGTAAAAATGGATTTAAACAATTGTATGTGGATGGAAATAATATTACATATTGATGAAACATGGATTTGGATGATAAAATACACCCCAGTAAATACCAAAGTACAAACAATCTCGTATAAAAATGAGATTGTGATACTTTCCTTAACTTAGGTCCGATTTGCTTCGTAATTGTCCAAAACTCCTGTATAATGATTTAAATAATGTTATTTACTTATTACAGAATCATAATTATTGTTATGATATCATATATGGTCATATTCTTAGCTTCTCAGTAGTAATATTTCATTACTACTTGTTATTCGGGTGTTTATATCTTTTTGTTCTTATGCGTGTTTGGTCGAATAAATTCTTATTGTTCTCTTTAGGTTATAGATACATAATTTCCAGAATGGTATTAATGTACTATATATCATATTTATTCATTCAATTCATTTATATAATCATTATTCAATGAAGATCATTTAGAACGAATCGCATCACATCGTGGAGACGGTATTCCGTACGTACACACGAGCGATGATATCGTTCCCATGATCGTGGAATTGTATTGGAGTGTATGTATACTATTTCATAGTCAACATCACTTTACAATAATCATATATAGTAATTATTTAAACCATTATACCCATCCAAGTAAGGTTGTGGGGTAAAATAGATTACACCACAGTGTGGTGACGGTATTCCGTACGTACACACACGCGGTGATTTCGTTTTCCGTTGGATGGATAGATGGTGAAATAGGGATGTTTAATACATATAATAACATATCAGTATGTGAGTGATACTGATGTTATTAATTCATAATGAAACAACTATAGAAGAAGAAGTGGAAGAAGAAATAAAGTTGAAAGAATCGGTAATGGACATTACCTTTTCTTTGAAGCGCCTCTTTGAGATCTCCCCATAGGGAAATAAAATTGGTCTTTGAAGAAGACCAAGATCTATAGGATGTTTCTAGGGGAGTGTAGAGGAGATATTGGAAAGGTTTGGCCGAGCTTTAAGGCTCAAAGTGGTGTGAGGAAGAGAGGGAGGAGGTGCCCTTTTATAAGGGAGGAGAGGGGCACCTTTGGAATAACAAAAAATATTATTTTATTATGAAGTCAAATTCGGTTTATAATAGCTCCCAATTGATATATTTCTAAGATAAGGTGGGTATATGTAGATATACGCTCGTCCAATAGAATTTAGACAAGTTTAGGTATCAATTTTAACCTTATCATTTAGATTTATCTTTAAGTTAGATAATTTAACTTTTACCATGTCTTCTTGTTTTCTTACACTATAAGGTTAATAAACATACTATATAAAGCCAAAAGAACCCCAAGTTGTTTATTATTAATATATATAACCTTATATAAGTCATTTGTCCGAAACAAAGATTTTTAGGAATAATATAACAATTAATAATATAATATTTGTTTTAAAAACTATTTTATGTCAATTTTGACACTTTTTGGTAATTGATTTTTTTTGAAAATCATAACAGAATTATTATTTCGAAAAAGTTAATTAAATCAATAATAACATGTCATATTAACCATGAAAATTAGTGGAATTTATAAAAAATTTCAAATTACATTTATTTGGGTATTTATAACAACAATTTTGTCAATATTTCATTAATAAGATAATTACTGCATCATCGTTGTGTCATAAATAAATTAAATTATTTAATGTCTAAAAATTACCAATAAAATACCATTATGTAGGAAATCGTTTTTTCTTTCTAACTAATATTTATATCCGAATTTATCTTATGTATAACCCCATATTAGAAATGATTTACTTATTAAACTTTGATTTTAACTATTTTAACCCTTCTTTAAATAAATTAATAATAAATGTCCTAATCTAATTCAAGTGGGCCTAAATGGTCATATTTTATTCCTAAGGTTGTTTTTTGTCGAATTACACATATCCAATAGAATTAGGACATGTGTTAGGGTAATAATAATAACACTTTTACCCTTAATTACCCTATTTACTTTTAACCGTGGTAAAAAAAGTAAAAAGTTACTATTTACCAAAAATTTATTTTCATCTAATTGAACCACATTTAGTCCCTAATATTAACCGTGTCTCTCGGATTTTCGAAATTTCACTCACAGAAGCGTTAAAATTATGTTTTATGAAAAATTCAGTTATTTTTAACTACCACTTAGTGGTTTAACTATTCATAAAAAAATGAATGTTTCAAAAAAAATACCAAAAATTAGGCCAAAGATATTTTTTGATATTATGAATTCAAAAATGATGATTATTTTACCAAATTAAAAACATATCAGTTACATTAACTAATTTAAAAATTAATTAACGTCGTCAAAACAAATAGCGTGTTTTTTAAAGATAATAACTATCAAAATATTGACACTTGTTTATGTCTGGTTTAAATGTGAAATTACATCCAATGAACAACATTGTATTAAATTGTAAAAATATATTCTAAATATACTTTAAAACCACTCAAATTAATAATTTATCACTATTAATTATTTCGATTAAAAAGGTTGTTTTTAATTAAAATTTAGTAATTT
Source organism: Viscum album (assembly GCA_963277665.1). Classification (NCBI taxonomy): domain Eukaryota; kingdom Viridiplantae; phylum Streptophyta; class Magnoliopsida; order Santalales; family Viscaceae; genus Viscum; species Viscum album. The sequence continues at coordinate 235,131,873 of OY728141.1, forward strand.
TCACTATTCATCAGAAAATGAATGTTATCCGAAAAGTACCAGAATTTCACCCTAAGATAATTTGGATATTCTGATTCCAAAAATGAAATCCATTTTTAAAAATAATATTTACAAAATTTCAAAAAGTGGTTATTACTATGCATAACGACTAGTTCTAATAATATTTTAATAGCATATCATTGTTTAGTGAAACTCGGTATCGCGTACTACACACGCTATCAAGGAAGGTCATGATTGTGTGTAATGCAAGGCAGTTCAAGGATGTGTGTTGTGCAAGATCCTTTTACTGTAGCTTACAACACAAGACATTAATGAAATTAAGAATATTTTTCATAAAATCTCGGGGTGTTACAAATGGCACTGGCCATGTGCCAGATGGCGGGACAGAAGGCCACAGGCTGGGAGGAGCGGTGCATCCCTTGGCATGTCGTAGTGGTAAGTGGCTGCGATGAATTGGCCACAATCCTAGGAAGGTGCCTCATGGAGGGTTGAACAGCATTCAGGCCATATTTTTTTCTAGTGAGCTGCGGTCCATTGATCGTGGTGGGAGGTGAGACCCTGCATTCATCGGGCTCGTTGGGGCTAGACCTAGGAACCTACCACGTCCTGGATGGACGACACACCACCAGCCACGCAAAGCGGTCGAGCTTTGGGTTGGTGGGCTGGGACCCTAGCTATCAGGACTATCTCTCCCCAAGCAGGCCGGACCCCTACTCGTTGGGTCGGGATAAACTAGACCGGGTCATTGGGTGACCCGGCGGGCTAGACCCTCATCCAAAATGGCCAGGGTCCAGCAAGGCCCATTGGGCTTAGCCCACAATCCATGCCAAACCGAACCAACCCAGACCCAAACTGGGTTAGTTAGACTCATTTAGAACTAAACCGCGTTATGTGGGACCCACACTCCTAGTTGGTCATGTCAGTCTGACTGGGCCGGACCAGCCCTAGACCCAACCGGCCACTATTTTCTAAAACATTAATAACAACAAAATCGGGCATCTGATTGACGCATCGTGAGTGGTTTTGGAGCCATTGCGATGAGGAGGCACTTTTTGAGATAATCCACATGTGTTTCGACATAAGTTAGAGTATGACCAGGTAGGATCATAATCGAATCCAACCAGGCCCTTTTTCATAAAAATACTATAACATACAAACTAGACATTTGATCGATGCGCCATCTATTGAATTTGGACCCTTACATTGAGAAGGTCCTTTGGGGTTCATCAATGCGAACATCGGGTGGTTAAGGTATGATCAATGGTTTGAGGAGTTGATTTACACAGAATCATGTTTGATAAGTGAAGGAATCTAGTGGCTGGATGTGACATTGGGAATTAATAGCGATATTGAGTGGGAAAAAACCTAGTGATCCTGTGTAGGTCAACACCATGCGACCTTGTGTGGGTCAACACCAAATGAGCCTGTGTGTGTTAGAACCTAGCTACCTTGTGTGCATCAGCAATAGAGCCTCTTGGAAGATTAAGATGATCTCCCTCTACGAATAATCATCATTAGATTTGTACTTAGGTAATTCTTGGTGTGAGTTGCATCTTTTACTTCTTTCTATGTGTTTGAGATCATTATTGGTGGTATTCCATTTGTGTTGTTTTCCATCATGGATTACTAATTTACATTTGTGGGGTATCAGGGTTCCTAATGAGTATTGTTATAATAACCTATTCAAAGGCTTCACCCACACATATTTTTTCTTGTGCAGACGATAGAAATCTTTGTCTGGGACATTGGGGAGCCATGACTAGATGGTTCTCAGAGGTGAATTGGTAGACGTTGTGTGTGGTAGCGACATTCGACAAAGAGCTATACCTAACATTCAGGTAGGATCCTGGGTGGATGACCCCTTGAGATTTAACAACATTTGATATACCTTTCTTTCTGTTGGGCTTGTATTCAAGCCCCTTTACCTTTAGTTTACACACTTCACTCATAGTTGTGGTACATCATGGTAGTTGTTTCACATTCCATTCCATTTTGTTATGTTTTTTACAATTTTCTATGTTAGTATGTGTACAGTTTTAAAGTCAATTCAATCCCAGTTAGGTATATCCCTTCCTCGTTCTAGTCACCATCCCCTAGAAAATGGAAGAATGTTTTGGGTTAGTTATGGAATGGTCCTCAGTGGATGAGTCATGACATCTGTAGATCACCATCTCATCCAACTGACACATGTAAACAACTTCAAGAGGATCCATCTGATTCATCATGAAGAATGGATCTCAATTCAGCATACACTCAGAAGAAAACCAGCCATCAAAAATAATTTTAGTACATTAGAGATTCCAAACCACACCCCTCTGACCCCTTCCCTTTTACCTTTAACCATTGCTTGAGGTATCGTAATCCAATTTCTCGTCTCCCTCAGTTCCCACCTAAAATTAAAGACAATTCCAATATGGTCAAGGTCTTGGAAAACTCTAACAACCTTATCCTATTATTCCTCAACCTCTAAGGATAAATCCTCCACTTACTCCTTTGGGATTATGATATTAGAATGAACCTTCTTAATTACCAACCCAATACAATAACTTTCCCAAGAATAAAAATCAAAGTAATCACAATGGGGGATATGCCTCTTCTTCCAAGAATCCTTTGTAATGAATTTCGCAATATCATACATCATTCACCTATTCCATCCTTAAAAACCTTTAAAAAAGTGGTCAACTTGAATCCCATCATAGCCAATAGAAAACAACCAATTATTCCCAACTCCTTGGTAAATTTTTTCAAAACCCGAAGCGAATTGTAAGTAAAATTTCTCGTCGATCAAGGATAAAAATTTACATACCTCATAATGGATCCTCAAATGAACCATTGAATGTTTATATTGAAAACAAAATGATAAAAAGTCTATAAAAATAACTTAAACCCACTCCCTCACCACCTTCCATTCCCCGAAATAACCCAATTCAATTTCCTCAGGTCGTCTCTATGATAAGGAAGTCCTTTGAACCTGATCTGAATATGATTGACATGTTTAGATGTTTTGAGGTAAAAATTTCCTTCATAGATTCCATAAAAATATCTATATGTATAAAAGTATCTTATGTAGTTGTGAACCCATAAGATAAAAATTAGGACTATTGATAATGTTTCAACCCATGATTCCATACCCATGAAGTGAAAATACACCTGGATATTTTCTATTCCATGCTAAACAGAGAGTTAAAACTTATGTGATGCACAGATAGACATAGGAACCTTAATAAATTACTTGACCAAATCCATATTCTCCAAACTTGGTCCATGTCCCTTGAACCAAAACTATTTTGAAATATAATTATCCAATCGAAGCATAGAAAGTCCTAAAAGAATAATTTATGATGTCATTGTTTGATTTAACTATCATATATTTGAAGCTGATTTATATTTCCTTGACAACAAAGGTGAGAAAAAATAATTTCAATGTTCCCATACACTTGGATTACCATTACTATTGAAAGATAGAACTAAGATTGATTTCCATGTGGGAATCTTATCCTGGAATTTGGTGACCAACTGGTCAAGTTTCACATTTTCTAGCCACACGATACCAATACAAGTATCACATTTCCTTCTCAATCCATGATTCTAAGGGATCTTTTGAGATTCAATTTAACCTAATTCTAACATAGTAATTATATTCAACTGATAGAGGAGAGAGTAAAATTTTCACCATAGTTAACCATGTCATAAACGAGGAACATTATATAGTCCATTCATTCATAGATTCCATAAATATAAAAGATCATGATAAATCTCAAGAATCTCAAATCAACTGTGATTATACTACTCCACCATTTATAGAATTAATTAAATTGAATCAAAATAAATTTAAGACCTACCTCTATTCTGGAGATGTCTAACCCACAAAAAAATGAGACTGATCTAAATCCTGTTCAAGCACACCGGAAATATGAATTCATCTTCCATGGGAACTCTTATCTGGTAGTGTTCCCTGATGGACTTATTGAAAATAAGGATTCCAAACTTGATTTGGCGTTATAGGAAAAAAGGCCATAGGTTGGACCCTAGATGACCTGCAAGTACTAAACCCTGCCCATTGTATACATTGTATCCATCATGAAGAATCATCCAAACAAATCAGATAAACACAAAGAATACAAACACCACTTATACAAGTGGTTGTTAGGGAATAGATTATGATGTTTTTTCACGCTAGAATTATCTTCAATGTTTTTGATAGTGAAGGGGTAATTTTAATTCAATAAGGTCATATAAAGGGAGGGATAACTATTGTTACAAATGATCATGGAAAGGTGGTCAAAATTTGATTAAAAAACCAATGTCATGTGTTCATAAACTACAAAAAATGGAATGTCAAAAATGAAATGATAACTACACTCTTTTATTCCTTTAGCAAATTCTCAAAAGATTATCCAGAAAGTCACATTATTTCATTCTTGATAGACATATCCACAACTTTTAAATCCTAATCAGACTATAGCACTATAAAAAAACTACATTCACTTTCCCATTTGGAACATATTAATATATGGGAATGCTTTTTCATTTCCACTGCTCCTACAATATTCCGGAGGTGCATGGTGAGCATCATTACTATTTTCATTGAGTATTATTTGGAGGTGTTCATGGATGACGTTAAAATTTATGGTGATTTATTGGAATCCATATTTCATTCACTCTCTCTAGTCCTTAAAAAGTGTGTAAAATGTTACATTGTGATGTAATTTGAAATTTTTTACTTAGTTAAAAATGAGATAATTATAGGGAACGCTGTTTCACAAGAGGGTATTGAATTCAATCTTGTCAACATTAAATTGAACATATCACTTCATAAACCCATATCTGTTCAATATATCAATTCATTAATTAGTAATGATAGTTTCTATCAGTGATCCATCTATAGCTTCAGTATTATTTACACACCACTCACTTAGCAACTCCAAAATGATGTTACATTCCATTTAGATGAATTTTAAAAGATATCCTTTATTGAACTTGAATATGTTCTTACAGTTCCCAAACTATCAAACCCTTATATTGGTTTTGACCCTCTGAGTTGATGTGAGATTGATTTAACTCAATCTTGCTACACTATTTATGAAAAAGAACTTTTAGATATGGTTTTTCCTTGTATAAATTTAAGACCTATCTCTTAGGTTCCAATGGCATAACATTTACATAACATTTCACTTTGAAGTTCATACATTGGAAAAGTGATTCCAAATGAGGATAATAATATAGATCATAATGCTCCAAGAGTTTGACAATGTGATTAAATATAGACCTAAATAAAAAAAACTCTTTGGTTCATCGCCTATTTATAATTGATAATTTATCTCATTTAAAAATAATTGATCATGAATTTCAAACCGAAAACCTATCACTCCAATGTTACCATTATATACCATAATTATAAACATCATGGTTATTTGTGTTTTTCCTATAAATTTATAAAAATAAATAAAGTAAAGATGAAAATTTCTTCAAAATTACATTTTTAGGAAGAAAATAAACATTGGAAAACTTGGGATTAAATGTTCATTAGGAGACATGTTGATGAATATGATCATTCCGACATCTTATAATTTTGGCTTCTCATTGCCAGTTGGTGGACACATTGGACTAAAAAGGACCTCCCAACTGGTCCATGACTCACGATTCATTTGGCCTACATTCTTTAAGGACACAAATGAGTTCTTTAAATCATGTGAAACATAACAAAATTTTGGAACACTTTTTAAACGAAATGAAATTCCCTAAAAGACACTATTATTTTGTGAGATATTCAATGTTTTGGGAATATATTTCATGGGACTACTTACACTATCCAATAGATTATCATAAATTATTCATGTGTTCAATATTTTTCCTAGGTAGTTTGAGGCCAAACCTAATAGGATGGATGGTGCACATACTATTAGTGAGTTCTTAAAAACAATAATTTCCATCAATTTGGAACAATTAATTTTTTTTTATAAATGACGCAAGAACTCATTTTTTAATCAGACTATGGGATCTATTTTGAAATATAATGGGTTTTTACATTAAAATTCAACTATATATCACCCCCAAAAAATGATGTGTATGAACATTATATGAGATAAGTGAAAAGAGTGATTGAGAGAATTCTAAAACCCACCAACACAGACTTTACTGAAAGACTTGTTGAATCAACTTTAGATTATATAAATACTTATAAAACATCCATTAATATGTCTCCATTTATGCTAGTTTTGGGTAAAGCATGTCATTTACTAATTGAAATCCAACAAAAGTCATTTTGGGCTGTGAAAACATGGAATTTTGATTGTGAAAAATATGGTGAAGACATATTGTCAAAGATGAATGAATTATAAGAGATTCATATTGATTCTAATAAGAAATAAAGTCTCTAACAAGAAAATTCTAAGGATATCCATGAAGAATCTAACGCCCCGACCATAGTAACCCATAGTCTGTGAATTGTTACATAACATTGTCTTGATATAAGGAATCATGTCCTGAAAGACCGATCAGTATTGTATCCTTGGAAGTACAAGATACATTCAAAAGTTTTACATTTAATCATAAAATAAAAACATCAACAACATTTTTTCCCCTTTTGGACACACTTATATTCTTATCCTATTGCTACAGGTCAACAATAAAATTCTTCTCCATATCCTGGAAAAAATAAAACATAGAAATAGGAGAGCACTGACGCTCAGTAAGGTTAACTGTAACACCCCGAGATTTTATGAAAAATATTATTTTTAATTTCATTAATGTCTTTTGTTGTACGCTACACCAAAAGGAGCTTGCACAACACGCATCCTTGACTTGCCATTCATTACACGCAATCACGACCTTCCTTGATAGCGTGTGTAGTATGCAATACCGAGTTTCACTAAACAACTATATGCTATTAAAATATTATTAAAACTAGCCGTTATGAATAGTAATAACCCCTTTTTGAAATTTTGTAAATTTTATTTTTCAAAATGGACTTCATTTTTGGATTCGGAATATCGAAATTAGCTTAGGGTGAAATTTTGGTGATTTTCGGATAACTTTCATATTTTGATGAATAGTGAAAATTACAAAATTTTAATTAAAAACAAATTTTTCAATCGAAATAATTAATAATGATAAATTATTAATTTGAGTGGTTTTAAAGTATATTTAGAATATATTATTACAATTTAATACAATGTTGGTCATTGGATGTAATTTCACATTTAAACCCGACATAAACAAGTGTCAATCTTTTGATAGTTATTATCTCTCAAAAACATGCTATTTGTTTTGACGATGGGAATTATTTTTTAAATTAATTAATGAAACTAATATGTTTTGAATTTGGTAAAATAGAAATCATTTTTTAGTTCATAATACCAAATATAGCTTAGGCCTAATTTTTGGTATTTTTCTGGAAACTTTCATTTTTTTGATGAATAGTGAAACCACTAAGTGGTAGTTAAAAAAACTGAATTTTTCATAAAACATAATTTTCCCGCTTCTGTGAGTGGAATTTCAAAAATCTGAGAGACACGGTTAATATCAAGGACTAAAATTTTGTTCAATGAGATGAATTTTTTTTTGATGAATAGTAACTTCTTACTTTTTTTACCACGGTTAAAAGTAAATAGGGTAATTATGGGTTGAAATGATATTATTATTACCCTAAAACATGTCCTAATTCTATTGGATAATTGTAATTCGACCTAAAACAAACTTAGGAATAAAATATGACCATTTAGGCCCACATGAATTAGATTAGGACATTTATTATTATTTAATTCAAAGAAGAGTTAAAAGAGTTAAAATCAACGTTTATTTAATAAATAATTTTTAATATAGTGTTATACATAAGATAAATTCGACTATAAATATTCATTAGAAAGATAAAATGATTTCATACATAATAGTATTTTCTTTGTAATTTTTAGACATTAAATAATTTAATTTATTTATGACACAATGATGATGCAGTAATTATCTTATTAATGAAATATTGACATAATTGATGTTATAAATACCCATATAATTATAATTTGAGACTTTTTATGAATTACACTGATTTTCTAGGTTAATATGACATGTTATTATTGATTTAATTAACTTTATTCGAACTTATCAATCTGTTATAAGTTTCACAAAAATCAATTACTAAATAGTGTCAAAATTGATATAATATAGTTTTTAAAACAAATATTATATTATTAATTGTTATTTTATTCCAAAAAATCTAAGGTCCGGCCAAATGACTTAGATAAGGTTATATATATTAATAATAAAAAATTTGTGGTTTGTTTTTCTTCTTATAGTATGTTTATTAACCTTATAGTGTAAGAACACAAGAAGACGCGGTAAAAGTAAAATTATTTAACTTAATGTTAAATCTAAATGATAAGGTTAAAATAGGAACATAAACTTGTCTAAATTATACTGGATGAGAGGCTGTCGACCCAGCCCCACCTTAGCCTCGAAATATATCAATTTGGAGCTATTTAAAACTGAACATTAATTTATAATAAAATAATATTTTTAGTTATTCCAAAGGTGACCCTCTCCTCCATTATAAAAGGACACCTCCTCCCTCTCTTCCTCACACAACTTTGAGCCTTAAAGCTCGGCCAAACCCTGAAAAATTCTCTTCTCCACTTCCCTAGAAACATCCTAGAGGTTCTGGTCTTCCTCAAAGACCAATTTTTGTGCCCTAAGAGGAGGTCTCAAAGAGGCGCTTCAAAGAAGAGGTAATTTCTGTTACCGATTCATTCACCTTTATTTCTTCTTCAACTTATTCTTCTTAGGTTGTTTCATTATGAAGTAATAACATCAGTATCACTCATATACTGATATGTTATTATAAGTATGAAACACTCCTATTTCACCATCTATCCATCCTACGGAAAATGAAATCACCGCGCGTGGGTACGTACGGAATACCGTCTCCACGCCGTGGTGAAATCTATTTTCCACCACCACCTTACTTGGATGGGTATAATGGTGTAAATAATAACTATATATTATTATTTTAAAGTGATATTGATTCTGAAATAGTATACATACACTCCAATACAGTCCCACGGTCATGAGAACGATATAATCGCTCGTGTGTACATATGGACTACCGTCTCCACGACGCGATGAAATTCATTCTCCACTTTAACCATTCCTGAATGATTATAAAGTATATATAATAAGTAATCATGAAACATATGACATAATAATGATATTGGATTTATTTGTATATATATGTATGTCATCTACATAATTCCGTTCAACTCAATAAGGAAACGAAAATAGCATTCATGCGTACGTACGGCCTACCGTCTCCATGAACGGTGTATTTATTTCCATTTACTGATTTATTATATATATGTATATTCTGAATATATATATATAAATCATGTTTTATATTCTGGAATTAAGTAATCATGATCTAAGTAATCATATGAATAATTACAAGTCAAAACACGGACGACAAATGAAACAATTTTACCCAAAACGCTCTTTAACATGGAATTTACAAAAGAACGGGTAATATAAAGTCATAAGTGAACCATATATGATATCATAACAATGAATATGATAAGTCAATGACATTATTTAAATCATTATACAGGAGGTTCAGACACTTACGAAGCAAATCGGACCTAAGGTAAGGGAAATATCACAATTTCATTTTTATCCGAGATTGCTTATACTTTGGTATTTACTGGGGTATATTTTATCATCCACATACATTTTCCCCCAATATGTAATATTATTTCCATACACCTACAATTGTTTAAATCCAATTTTACCCTTCGGTGAGTTTTTAGTAAAAGATATGAAAGGAATCTTTTATCTTTTTTTGTACGAGGTACTTTTTGACTTTTCCGACAAAAGTACGAGAAGAATGTTTTTTTAACTTATACGGCATGAATGGATTTTTAAAATATTTTTTCCAAGAAGCTTCCTTTACAAGTTTTTCGAGTTTATTTTTAATCAAATTCTTTTTGTACGACATGTTATGAAAGGAAAAATGTTTTTTAAGAAGAAAGGATATTTTCCTCAAGAATTCATTTCAAGTGTTTTATCACAATAATTTTCCATATAATATAATAAAGGGTTCTGTTTCTATCCCTATTATTACACGGGTTTGATTATGTTGTGATGGAAATATTTTTTATGAATTCTTTTATCTTATATGAATTGTTTTATGATGTCATGATGTTTAAGATTCCCATTTTTATTACATGGGTTATGCAATGATGTATGTTTTTATGATTTTGTGGCACACATAAGAATGGTATCATTATGAGATGGGTGGGACCTATATCTCCCTACAATGAATTGGGTAAAGATTTTATATCTCATGAGATAGACATGGCTTGAATGGTAGGTTATACCGGTTCAGTGAAACAGGACTGAAACGAGGGTGACTCGTTTCAGAAAGGGACTTTGTCCACTAAGATAGTCTTGGCAATGAGTCTTGACTAACAAGAAATGATTCTCTATGATTATGTGTGTTTGCCACAAAGTTTCATGTTTTAAGTTATGATTATTGGGATTACATTTCACTACTATGATTTATCCCATGTTATGAAATTATGATCTCTTTTACAGGTTAAGATTTCCAAAAGATATGTTCTTATGAATATGATGTGATTGATATTTATTTTGTTTACCCTTACTTAGCATTTGAGCTCACCCTTTTATGTTTTCTTTTACACAAGACATAAATATAGGTTTTAGGTAAGAAAAAAAAGAATATCTTTATGGGAGATGTTGAATATCATTCACCACGATTAGAAGATTATGTTCCGAGTTTCCAAAGATAGTAAACTATTACGGTCCTTGTGTGTGTTTTTTTGTTATGTACTGAGTATTCCGCAAAAGTAATGTAATGTCCATGTACGTTAAGCTCTGGGTCTTTACAGTTGGTATCAGAGTAAAGGTTTAGTCAACCTTTGGAAACTAGGATGCGAGAACATTAGTGAGATCCCTAGAGATATTTCTAAGGTATGTCTAGGGATGTCACTAAGGATAAGTATACGTATCGGATATAGTCCCAGAACTACGGTAACGATCATAGAATTTAACCTAAGATGTTAGATATTGAAGGTACTCCCCCTTTATTATGTTGTTTTCCCTAGGATGATTTTTTCCTCTCACACTATTCTTTTTGGGTTTTGGACGATGGCCAGAACCCGAAGGAACCGTGTTGATCAATGCAATGGAAAATGCAATGATTGCCCTCCTGAACAAACAAATGTTATGGGAGATAGAGTACAAAATCTTATTGCTATACTTACACAAGCTATGAATCATTCTGGACTTCCAAATGAGTAGAGAAGGGAACAATATTCTATTGAGTCCTTCATGAGGCAATGTCCACCTTCTTTCAGTGGGACTTCCGATCCATTAGTTGCTGAACAATGGATTAGTACTACTAAAAAGATATTTTCAGTTCTTCAATGTTCTGAACATGATAAAGTCATCCTAGCATTGTATCGTTTGGAAGGAGAAGCTGATCAATGGTGGAATCTTATCAAGAATACGAGGCCAAGAGATGAAATTGAGTCCATGGAATGGGACGAGTTCAAGAACTTGTTTTTCATTAAGTACTTCCCTCGTACTCTTCAAACAAAGATGGAAAATGAGTTTCTTGAGATAAAGCTGAAGGATGATGAATCTGTTGGTATATACGAAGCGAATTTTACAAGACTAGCAAGGTACGCATCTGGCATTATCATCCATCCTGAATGTAAAGTAGATCGATTTTTCAGTGGCTTAAAACCAAGTCTTCTATGGGCATTAGCTATAAGAGACATCAGTCGCTATGAAGAAATTGTGCGTTGTGCTGTCAAGGTAGAAATGGAAGTTGGTGTTACATATCCATCTCATGGTTTTTACAATAAATGAAAGACAGAGTTCAAGGAGAAATCTAAGAATAATGGTGAAAAGAAGATGAATGTTTCCTTATGCACAATGTGTGGAAAGAAGCATGGTGGAGATTGTCAAAAAGGGACTAGAAAATGTTTTAAGTGTGGAAAAGAAGGTCATCGAGTAGCTGAGTGTCGAAGTAATGGAAAAAGGGTTTATAATGATGTGAATAAAGCAAACACTTCAGAGAATTCACCACCAACACTTCAGTTCTTCAAGTGCATGGAAATAGGGCATTATGCTAATAAATGCCCTAATCCAAGGGTTAGTGATGATCGATATGAGCAACCGCTTAAGGAAAAGGACAATGGGAAGTCACATGCGATCACTATTGGCAATGTTGAATGTGATAACGATGTGGTGGAATGATTAAGTGTTTATGTAATGGGATTCCATAATAATTTTGTATATAGTATCATGGAATATTTATGTTTTGGTCTATTGTGGTTTTCAATAATTTTATGGCATCAGTAACCATGAAAAGTGAATGAAATATTTTTTGAAAGCAGATGATATGAACATAATGATGGGAAAACGAGAAAATGAAAATATTTGACAGTATTCATGAGCTCATGATTGATATAGGGCTAAGTGATATCACGGTTTGAGTATATAGAATTTTGAGGATTTTGGTATGTGGAAAGTGTTAACTTTTAACTGCATTCATGTTTTCACTAAGGTTCAATGAGTATTCATTCTTCAAGAGAATACATGATTAAGTTATTCACATGTTTGTAATTTGACCAGCAAGATATATGTTATGATATATGGGGGATAAATGATTGCATTCACGTGATTGTTATGTGACATTTCAAGTAACCATTTTCTTTATACTATGAGCTTGGACCGAAGTATTTTAGATAAGCTTAGAATGGATTATGATGGACATAAGTTAGGATAAAACGTTTTTCGATATTATTGATAGGATGTTATAGTAATATAGCTTTTAAAAAAGGACAACCTGCAGGACGGGCGACAGCCCATCACGTCGGACAAGGCTGTGGGAATCGAACCCACAACCGAAGTGCGACTGGCCTTTATCGCCTACCACTCGCCTACATGAAGTCCCTGTTTAGTAGAAACTAGTTTTATTACATTAAGCAGTATGATATATGAAGTATAAGTCCATTTTAGGAACCATATATGATTAATCTCACTATAGAATGACTTATGTATAATTAATAACTAACCTTTTGTTTGAGACAGATGGAATGACCCGTCATTCTATCACATGATCTGCTAACACTTCACGAATAACAAATTCAACTTTATTTATTTAAGAGATGAAGTGGAAATTGTTCAAGGCACGAACAACAGTGAGATTGTACCAAAATAAAGTAAGTATTTATTCTAATTCAAATTCATCAACTTTAGGGAAACGAACATAAAAACCAAAAATGTTGTCCTAGTTCTCTTATATCTGATTAATCAGATGGTACCTTAGATTGTCACAAATTTATGGATTTGTGATTGTTGGCTTTTCCATAGCCATATTCTCTACCACTCTCCATCAGAACATGATGGTTAGATTTTTCTTCCATATCCATATTTTCACCTATGTGGAAACCCAGTGATTAGTTTATTTGGGTAACCGTTACGTTTCATACTTTTGTTTTTAATGATTGGTTTTGGTATTCCTTTTTACGATGTGGGTTTCTATTAAAGAAACTTTCGAATAGTAAACATTTATAACCCCGACGAATTTCGAGGGCGAAATTCATTTTAAGGGGGCTAGAATATAACACCCCGAGATTTTATGAAAAATATTCTTTTTAATTTCATTAATGTCTTGTGTTGTACGCTACACCAAAAGGAGCTTGCACAACACGCATCCTTGACTTGCCTTTCATTACACGTAATCGCGACCTTCCTTGATAGCGTTTGTAGTACGCAATACCGAGTTTCACTAAACAACGATATGCTATTAAAATATTATTAAAACTAGCCGTTATGAATAGTAATAACCACTTTTTGAAATTTTGTAAATTTTATTTTTCAAAATGGACTTCATTTTTGGATTCAGAATATCGAATTTAGCTTAGGGTGAAATTTTGGTGATTTCGGATAACTTTCATATTTTGATGAATAGTGAAAATTACTAAATTTTAATTACAAACAACTTTTTCAATCGAAATAGTTAATAGTGATAAATTATTAATTTGAGTGGTTTTAATGTATATTTAGAATATATTTTTACAATTTAATACAATGTTGGTAATAGGATGTAATTTCACATTTAAACCAGACATAAACAACTGTCAATCTTTTGATAGTTATTATCTCTCAAAAACACGCTATTTGTTTTGACGAAGGGAATTAATTTTTAAATTAATTAATGCAAGTGATATGTTTTGAATTTGGTAAAACAGAAATCATTTTTGAGTTCATAATATCAAATATATCTTAGGCCTAATTTTTGGTATTTTTCTGAAAACTTTCATTTTTTTGATGAATAGTGAAACAACTAAGTGGTAGTTAAAAAACTGAATTTTTCATAAAAAATAATTCTCCCGCTTCTGTGAGTGGAATTTCAAAAATCCAAGAGACACGGTTAATATCAAGGACTAAAATGTGGTTCAATGAGATGAAAATAATTTTTGGTGAATAGTAACTTTTTACTTTTTTTACCACGGTTAAAAGTAAATATGGTAATTAAGGGTAGAAATGATATTCTTATTACCCTAACACATGTCCTAATTCTATTGGATAAGTGTAATTCGACCAAAAACAAACATAGGAATAACATATGACCAGTTAGGCCAACTTGAATTAGAATAGGACATTTATTATTATTTAATTCAAAGAAGAGTTAAAAGAGTTAAAATCAATGTTTATTTAATAAATAATTTTTAATATATGGTTATACATAAGATAAATTCGACTATAAATATTCATTAGAAAGCTAAAAGGATTTCCTACATTATGGTATTTTAATGGTAATTTGTAGCCATTAAATAATTTAATTTATGTATGACACAATGATGATGCAGTAATTATCTTATTAATGAAATATTGATATAATTGATGTTATAAATACCCAACTAAATATAATTTGAGACTTTTTATGAATTTCACTAATTTTATAGGTTAATATGACATGTTATTATTGATTTAATTAACTTTTTTCGAACTTATCATTCTGTTATGAGTTTCACAAAAATCAATTACTAAATAGTGGCAAAATTGACATAAAATAGTTTTTTAAACAAATATTATATTATTAATTGTTATTTTATTCCTAAAAATCTAAGGTTCGGCCAAATGACTTAGATAAGGTTATATATATTAATAATAAACAATTTGGGGTTAGTTTGCCTTCTTATAGTAAGTTTATTAACCTTATAGTGTAAGAACACTAGAGGACACGGTAAAAGTAAAATTATTTAACTTAATGTTAAATCTAAATGATAAGGTTAAAATAGGAACCTAAACTTGTATAAATTATATTGAATGAGAGTATGTCGACCCATACCCACCTTAGACTCGAAATATATCAATTTGGAGCTATTTAAAGCCGAACATGACTTTATAATTAAATAATATGTTTAGTTATTCCAAAGGTGCCCCTCTCCTCCCTTATAAAAGGACACCTCCTCCCTCTCTTCCTCACACAACTTTGAGCCTTAAAGCTCGGCCAACCCCTGCCAAATTCTCTTCTACACTTCCCTATAAACATCCTAGAGGTTCTCGGCTTCCTCAAAGACAAATTTTAGTGCCCTAATAGGAGGTCTCAAAGAGGCGCTTCAAAGAAGAAGTAATTTCCATTACCGATTCTTTCACCTTTATTTCTTCTTCAACTTCTTCTTCTATGGTTGTTTCATTATGATGTAATAACATCAGTATCACTCATATAATGATATGTTATTATAAGTATGAAACAATCCTATTTCATCATCTATCCATCCTACGGAAAACAAAATCACCGCGCGTGGGTACGTACGGAATACCGTCTCCACGCCGTGGTGAGATCTATTTTCCACCACCACCTTACTTGGATGAGTATAATGGTGTAAATAATAACTATATATTATTATTTTAAAGTCATATATATTCTGAAATAGTATACATACACTCCAATACAGTCCCACGATCATGAGAACGATATCATCGCTCGTGCGTACGTACGGACTACCGTCTTCACGACGTGATGAAATTCATTCTCCACTTTAACCATTCCTGAATGACTATAAAGTATATATAATAAGTAATCATGAAATATATGACATAATAATGATACTGGATTTATGTGTATATATATGTATGTCATCTACTTAATTCCGTTCTACTCAATAAGGAAACGAAAATAGCATTCATGCGTACGTACGGCCTACCGTCTCCATGAACGGTGTATTTCTTTCTATTTACTGATTTATTATATATATGTATATTATGAATATATATATATATATATATCATGTTTTATATTCTGGAATTAAGTAATCATTATCTAAGTAATCATATGAATAATAACAAGTCAAAACACGGATGACAAATGAAACAATTTTACCCAAAACGCTCTTTAAGATGGAATTTACAATAGAATGGGTAATATAAAGTCATAAGTGAACCATATATGATATCATAACAATGAATATGATAAGTCAATGACATTATTTAAATCATTATATAGGAGGTTCAGACACTTATGAAGCAAATCAGACCTAAGGTAAGGGAAATATCACAATCTCATTTTTATCCGAGATTGCTTATACTTTGGTATTTACTGGGGTGTATTTTATCATCCACATCCATGTTCCCCAAATATGTAATATTATTTCCATACACCTACAATTGTTTAAATCCAATTTTACCGTTTGTTGAGTTTTTAGTAAAAGATATGAAAGGAATCTTTTGTCGTTTTTTGTACGAGATTCTTTTTGACTTTTCCGACAGAAGTACGAGAAGAATGTTTTTTTAACTTATAAGGCATGAATGGATTTTTAAAACAATATTTCCAAGAAGTTTACTTTACAAGTTTTCGAGTTTATTTTTAATCAAATTCTTTTTGTATGACATGTTAAGAAAGGAAAACTGTTTTTGAAGAAGAAAAGATATTTTCCTCAAGAATTCATTTCAAGTGTTTTATCAAAATTATTTTCCATTTAAGATAATAAAGGGTTCTGTTTCTATCCCTATTATTACATGGATTTTATTATGTTGTGATTGAAATATTTTTTATTAATTCCTTTATCTTATATGAATTGTTTTATGATGTCACGATGTTTAAGATTCCCATTTTTATTACATGGGTTATGCAATGATGTATGTTTTTATGATTTTGTGGCACACATAAGAATGGTATCATTATGAGATGGGTGGGACCTATATATCCCTCCAATGCATTGGGTAAAGATTTTATATCTCATGAGATAGACATGGCTGGAATGGTAGGTTATACCCGTTCAGTGAAACAGGACTAAAACGAGGGTGACTCGATTCAGAAAGAGACTTTGTCCACTAAGATAGTCTTGGCAACTAGTCTTGAGTAACAAGAAATGATTCTCTATGATTATGTGTGTATGCCACAAAGTTTCATGTTTTAAGTTATGATTATTGGGATTACATTTCACTACTATGATTTATCCCATGTTATGAAATTATGATCTCTTTTGCAGGTTAAGATTTCCAAAAGATATGTTCTTATGTATATGATGTGATTGATTTTATTTTGTTTACCCTTACTGAGCATTTGAGCTCACCCTTTTATGTTTTCTTTTACCCAGGACATAAAGAAAAGTTTTAGGTAAGAAAAAAAAGAATATCTTTATGGGAGATGTTGATGATCTTTCACCGCGATTAGAAGATTATGTTCCGAGTTTCCAAAGACACTAAATTATTATGGTCCTTGTGTGTGTTTTTTTTGTTATGTACTGAGTATTCCGCAAAAGTTATGTAAAGTCCATGTACGTTAAGCTCCGGGTCTTTACATTTGGTATCAGAGGAAAGGTTTAGTCAACCTTTGGAAACTAGGATGTGAGAACGTTAGTGAGATCCCTAGAGATATTTCTAAGGTATGTATAGGGATGTCCCTAAGGATAAGTATACGTATAGGATATAGTCCCAAAACTACGGTAACGATCATAGAATTTAACCTAAGATGTTAGATATTGAAGGTACTCCCCCTTTATTATGTTGTTTTCCCTAGCATGATTTTTGCCTCTCACACTATTCTTTTTGGTTTTTAGACGATGGCTGGAACCCGAAGGAACTGTGTTGATTAATGCAATGGACAATGAAATGATTGCCCTCCTGAACAAAAAAATGTTATGGGAGATGGAGTACAAAATCTTATTGCTATACTTACACAAGCTATGAATCATTCTAGACTTCCAAATGAACAGAGAAGGGAACAATATTCTATTGAGTCCTTCATGAGGCAACGTCCACCTTCTTTCAGTGGGACTTCCGATCCATTAGTTTCTGAACAATGGATTAGTACTACTGAAATGATATTTTCAGTTCATCAATGTTCTGAACATGATAAAGTCATCCTAGCAGTGTATCGTTTGGAAGGAGAAGCTGATCAATGGTGGAATCTTATCAAGAATACGAGGCCAAGAGATGAAATTGAGTCCATGGAATGGGACGAGTTCAAGAACTTGTTTTTCAGTAAGTACTTCCCTCATATTCTTCGAACAAAGATAGAAAAGGAGTTTCTTGAGCCGAAGCATAAGGATGATGAATCTGTTGGTATATACGAAGCGAATTTTACAAGACTTGCAAGGTATGCATCTGGCATTATCATCCAACCTGAATGTAAAGTTGATCGATTTTTCAGTGGCTTAAAACCAAGTCTTCGAAGGGCATTAGCTATAATAGACTTCAGTAGCTATGATGAAATTGTGCGTTGTGCTATCAAGGTAGAAATGGAAGTTGGTATTACATATCCATCTCATGGTCTTGACAAGAAACGAAAGACGGAGTTCAAGGAGAAATCTAAGAATAATGGTGAAAAGAAGATGAATGTTTCCTTATGCACAAAGTGTGGAAAGAAGCATGGTGGAGATTGTCTTAAAGGGACTAGAAAATGTTTTAAGTGTGGAAAAGAAGGTCATCGAGTAGCTGAGTGTCGAAGTAATGGAAAAAGGGTTTCTAATTATGTGAATAAAGCAAACACTATAGAGAATGCACCACCAACACTTCAATTCTTCATGTGCAAGGAAATGGGGCATTATGCTAATAAATTCCCTAATCCAAGGGTTAGTGATGATCGACATGAGAAACTGCTTAAGGCAAAGGACAAAGGGAAGTCACATGCGATCGCTATTGGCGATGTTGAATGTGATAACGATGTGGTCGAATGATTAAGTGTTTATGTAATGGGATTCCAGAATAATGTTGTATATAGTATCGTGGAATATTTATGTTTTGGTCTATTGTGGTTTTCAATAATTTTATGGCATCGGTAACCATGAAAAGTGAATGAAATATTTTTTGAAAGCAGATGATATGCACATAATGATGGGAAAACGAGAAAATGAAAATATTTGACAGTATTCATGAGCTCATGATTGATATAAGGACTAAGTGATATCATGGTTTGAGTATATAGAATTTTGAGGATTTTGGTATGTGGAAAGTGTTAACTTTTAACTGCATTCATGTTTTCACTAAGGGTCAATGGGTATTCATTATTCAAGAGAATACATGATTAAGGTATTCACATGTTTGTAATTTGACCAGCAAGATATATCTTATGATATATGGGGGATAAATGATTACATTCACGTGATTGTTCTGTGACATTTCAAGTAACCATTTTCTTTATACTATGAGCTTGGACCGAAGAATTTTAGATAAGCTTAGAATGGATTATGTTGGACATAAGATAGGATAAAACATTTTTCGACATTATTGTTGGGATGTTATAGTAATATAGCTTTTGAAAAAGGACAACCTGCAGGACGGGCGACAGCCCATCGCGTCGGACAAGGCTGTGGGAATCGAACCCACAACTGAAGTGAGACTGGCCTTTATCACCTACCACTGGCCTACAGGAAGTCCCTGTTTAGTAGAAACTGGTTTTATTATATTAAGCAGTATGATATATGATGTATATGTCCATTTTAGGAACCATATATGATTAATCTCACTATAGAATGACTTATGTATAATTAACAACTAACCTTTTGTTTGAGACAGATGGAAGGACCCGTCATTCTATCACATGATCTGCTAACACTTCACGAATAACACATTCAACTTTATTTATTTAAGAGATGAAGTGGAAATTGTTCAAGGCATGAACAACAGTGAGATTGTACAAAAATAAAGTAAGTATTTATTCTAATTCAAATACTTCAACTTTAGGGAAACGATCTTAAAAACCAAAAATGTTGTCCTAGTGCTCTTATATCTGATTAATCAGATGGTACCTTAGATTGTCACAAATTTATGGATTTGTGATTGTTGGCTTTTCCATAGCCATGTTCTCTACCACTCTCCATCAGAACATGATGGTTAGATTTTTCTTCCATATCTATATTTTCACATATGTGGAAACCCAGTGATTAGTTTATTTGGGTAACCGTTACGTTTCATACTTTTGTTTTTAAAGATTGGTTTTGGTATTCCTTTTTACGATGTGGTTTTCGATTAAAGAAACTTTCGAATAGTAAACCATTTATAACCCCGACGAATTTTGAGGGAGAAATTAATTTGAAGGGGGGTAGAATGTAACACCACGAGATTTTATAAAAAATATTCTTTTTAATTTCATTAATGTCTTGTGTTGTACGCTACACCAAAATGATCTTGCACAACACGCATCCTTGACTTGCCTTTCATTACACGCAATCACGACCTTCCTTGATAGCGTGTGTAGTACGCAATACCGAGTTTCACTAAACAACGATATGCTATTAAAATATTATTAAAACTAGCCGTTATAAATAGTAATAACCACTTTTTGAAATTTTGTAAATTTTATTTTTCAAAATGGACTTCATTTTTGGATTCAGAATATCGAAATTAGCTTAGGGTAAAAATTTGGTGATTTTCGGATAACTTTCATATTTTGATGAATAGTGAAAATAACTAAATTTTAATTAAAAACAACTTTTTCAATCGAAATAATTAATAGTGATAAATTATTAATTTGAGTGGTTTTAAAGTATATTTAGAATATATTTTTACAATTTAATACAATGTTGTTCATTGGATGTAATTTCACATTTAAACTAGACATAAACAAGTGTCAATCTTTTGATAGTTATTATCTCTCAAAAACACGCTATTTGTTTTGATGACGGGGATTAATTTTTAAATTAATTAATGCAACTGATATGTTTTGAATTTTTCAAAATAGAAATCATTTTTGAGTTCATAATATCAAATATAGCTTAGGCCTAATTTTTGGTATTTTTATGGAAACTTTCATTTTTTTGATGAATAGTGAAACCACTAAGTGGTAGTTAAAAAAATTGAATTTTTCATAAAACATAATTTTCCCGCTTCTGTGAGTGGAATTTCGAAAATCCGAGAGACACGGTTAATATCAAGGACTAAAATATGGTTCAATGAGATGAAAATAATTTTTGGTGAATATTAACTTTGTACTTTTTTTACCACGGTTAAAAGTAAATAGGGTAATTAAGGGTAGAAATGATATTATTATTACCCTAACACATGTCCTAATTCTATTGGATAAGTGTAATTCGACCAAAAACAATCTTAGGAATAAAATATGACCATTTAGGTCCACTAGAATTAGATTAGGACATTTATTATTATTTAATTCAAAGAAGAGTTAAAAGAGTTAAAATCAATGTTTATTTAATAAATAATTTTTAATATATGGTTATACATAAGATAAATTCGAATATAAATATTAATTAGAAAGATAAAAGGATTTCCTACATAATGGTATTTTATTTTTAATTTTTATACATTAAATAATATAATTTATTTATGACACAATGATGATGCAGTAATTATATTATTAATGAAATATTGACATAATTGATGTTATAAATACCGAAATAAATATAATTTGAGACTTTTTATGAATTGCACTAATTTTATAGGTTAATATGACATGTTGTTATTGATTTAATTAACGTTTTTTGAACTTATCATTCTATTATGAGTTTCACAAAAATCAATTACTAAATAGTGTCAAAATTGACATAAAATAGTTTTTAAAACAAATATTATATTATTAATTGTTATTTTATTACTAAAAATCTAAGGTTCATCCAAATGACATAGATAAAGTTATATATTTTAATAATAAACAATTTGGGGTTCGTTTGGATTCTTATAGTATGTTTATTAACCTTATAGTGTAAGAACACAAGAAGACATGGTAAAAGTAAAATTATTTAACATAATGTTAAATCTAAATGATAAGGTTACAATAGGAACCTAAACTTGTCTAAATTATATTGGATGAGAGGATTTAGACCCATCCCCACCTTAGCCTCGAAATAAATCAATTTTGAGCTATTTGAAACAGAACTTTACTTTATAATAAAATAATATTTTTAGTTATTCCAAAGGTGCCCCTCTCCTCCCTTATAAAAGGACACCTCCTCCCTCTCTTCCTCACACAACTTTGAGCCTTCAAGCTCGGCCAACCACTGCCAAATTCTCTTCTACACTTCTCTAGAAACATCCTAGAGGTTCTGGTCTTCCTCAAAGACCAATTTTAGTGCCCTAAGAGGAGGTCTCAAAGAGGCGCTTCAAAGAAGAGGTAATTTCCGTTACTGATTCTTTCACCTTTATTTCTTTTTCAACATCTTCTTCTTAGGTTTTTTCATTATGAAGTAATAACATCAGTATCACTCATATACTGATATGTTATTATAAGTATGAAACAATCCTATTTCACCATCTATCCATCCTATGGAAAACGAAATCACCGCGCGTGCGTACGTACGGAATACCGTCTCCACGCCGTGGTGAAATCTATTTTCCACCACCAACTTACTTGGATGGGTATAATGGTGTAAATAATAACTATATAATATTATTTTAAAGTGATATTTATTCTGAAATAGTATACATACACTCCAATACAGTCCCATGTTCATGAGAACGATATCATCGCTCGTGCGTACGTACGGACTACCGTCTCCACGACGCGATGAAATTCATTCTCCACTTTAACCATTCATGAATAATTATAAAGTATATATAATAAGTAATGATGAAATATATGACATAATAATGACACTGGATTTATGTGTATATATATGTATGTCATCTGCTTAATTCCGTTCAACTCAATAAGGAAACGAAAACAGCGTTAATGCGTACGTACGGCCTACCGTCTCCATGAACGGTGTATTTCTTTCCATTTAATGATTTATTATATATATGTATATTATGAATATATATATATATAAATCATGTTTTATATTCTGGAATTAATTAATCATGATCTATGTAATCATATGAATAATTATAAGTCAAAACACGGACGACAAGTGAAACAATTTTTCCCAAAACGCTCTTTAACATGGAATTTACAAAAGAATGGGTAATATAAAGTCATAAGTGAACCATATATGATATCATAACAATGAATATGATATGTCAATGACATTATTTAAATCATTATAAATATGTTTAGGACAATTACGAAGCAAATCGGACCTAAGGTAAGGGAAATATCACAATCTCATTTTTATCTGAGATTGCTTATACTTTGGTATTTACTTCGGTGTATTTTATCATCCACATCCTTGTTCCCTCAATATTTAATATTATTTCCATACACCTACAATTGTTTAAATCCAATATTACCCTTCGGTGAGTTTTTAGCAAAAGATATGAAAGGAATCTTTTGTCTTTTTTCGTACGAGTTACTTTTTGACTTTTCTGACAAAAGTACGAGAAGAATGTTTTTTAACTTTTACGGAATGAATGGATTTTTAAAACATTATTTCCAAGAAGCTTCCTTTACAAGTTTTCTAGTTTATTTTTAATCAACTTCTTTTTGTACGACATGTTAAGAAATGAAAAGTGTTTTTGAAGAAGAAAGGATATTTTCCTCAAGAATTCATTTCAAGTGTTTTATCAAAATTATTTTCCATATAAGATAATAAAGGGTTCTGTTTCTATCCCTATTATTACATAGATTTGATTATCTTGTGATGCAAATATTTTCTATGAATTTCTTTATCTTATATGAATTGTTTTATGATGTCATGATGTTTAAGATTCCCATTTTTATTACATGGGTTATGCAATGATGTATGTTTTTATGATTTTGTGGCCCACATAAGAATGGTATCATTATGAGATGGGTGGGACCTATATCTCCCTCCAATGCATTGGGTAAAGATTTTATATCTCATGAGATAGACATGGCTGGAATGGTAGGTTATACCGGTTCAGTGAAATAGGACTGAAACGAGGGTGACTCGATTCAGAAAGGGACTTTGTCCACTAAGATAGTATTGGCAATGAGTCTTGACTAACAAGAAATGATTCTCTATGATTATGTGTGTATGCCACAAAGTTTCATGTTTTATGTTATGATTATTGGGATTACATTTCACTACTATGATTTATCCCATGTTAAGAAATTATGATCTCTTTTGCAGGTTAAGATTTCCAAAAGATATGTTCTTATGAATATGATGTGATTGATATTTATTTTGTTTACCCACTTACTGAGCATTTGAGCTCACCCTTTTATGTTTTCTTTACCCCAGGACATAAATAAAGGTTTTAGGTAAGAAAAAAAAGAAGATCTTTATGGAAGATGTTGAAGATCTTTCACCACGATTAGAAGATTATGTTCTGAGTTTCCAAAGACACTAAACTATTACGGTCCTCGTGTGTGTTTTTTTTTGTTATGTACTGAGTATTCCGCAAAAGTAATGTAATGTCCATGTACGTTAAGCTCCGGGTCTTTATAACAAAAATATAGAAAAAACGCTCATAGACATGATTAAACATTTATAGTAGTGAATGAGACTAAAAAAATCTTTTAAACATACACATAAGCATAATTTGGAAGAGATAAAATCATATAATTAAATTTACTTATACACATGGATATTCTACTAGTTGAATAATCAAATGAAATAGCAATAGCCTATTTCATAATGAAGGAATGATTAAGGCCAGTCTTCATAACCACATAGTCAATGCCCTATACCAAGACTACAAATATGATTTTGTCAAGCCCTTTTGCCAAGACAATAGTTAGTTTCACGTGACCTACGGATGCATCAATGATCTATAACGATCTTCATCCATCACTTAATAAGTACAATGCATTTCTCGTATGAGAAGGATTAGACATAACATAAACATTCGTATTAAAACTAGCATATGAAATGTCAATACTTTATCCATATACCATGAATGGTGTAAAAATAAATCATCCACAGTCAAACATATCAAAAAACCATCAATACAATTGGATGATTTCAATCATAATAAATCAACTTCAAACAAGTTTAAAATCCATCAAAAGATTTTGACATAGAAAAAATTAAAACTATTTGAATTAAATACATATTTCTATTTTGAAATCTATTAAAAGTCAAATAATTATATAAAACATGTATTTAGAAAATATTCTTATATGATTTTATGATTATGATATAACGGTGGAAAATAGTAACACCCATTGTATACGTTAATAAAATAAATTCTTACCTTAATTTTGTGGAAAAGTTCATAATGTACCTTGATTGGAAAAAAAACGGAAAGATACCATTCAAATTATTTTATAAAAATTCAAACAAGGGAATAGATGAATTTAACCCATAGTCTAGTAAATAGTAAAAAGGTTTTCAAATCCATTTTTATGAAACATTGATGTGGATGATAAAGAGGTCCCAATAGATAGTTACGTAAAAACATCCTCATATAATAAATATATTATGAAATTAACCCTTACCTTCTACTTTTTCTTGGTTGAGGATAAGTTAACATCCTATATAATAGTTTAATCATTGTAATTAAATTATACAAGAACTATATACATTAATAATATATCATATATGATCCTCTATTATTTATTTGTTAATAATATTATTGTAGTATCATTGTTTCGGGTGTTAACAAATCTGTTTTCCAATATATGCTCAGTTACGTAAGAAATGTTTTTTAGGGATAGGATTCATTTATTTCATATCTAGAATTTTAATAAGTTCTTAAAATTTAATTTCAACCATAAAATGAAAATTATTGTTGAATGATTATGATGGGAAACGAATCTCATTGCATTATTGGAGACGATAATCTGTAGGTACACACAAACAAAAATATAATTATACTAATGGTGAAATCATATGTAATTGGATGGTATATCATATATACAGAATCATTAACATGTTATATTTATTATTTAAATCAGTTATACTGATTATAATACTCATCCAAATAATGAAGTGATTCAATAACCAACTACAGAACGATGTGGAGACGGTAAGCTGTACACACACACATTTGGTGACTTTTTCATTCATATGAAGTATATAATAATGAATATGGTTGTACTATTTTTATAATAACATTAATGTATATAGATGATACTGGAGTTATTATTTTAGAATGTAAACAATGAATAAAAAGGAAGTTGATGAAAAAGGAACTAGAAAGAGGTGACAAAATAGTTACATGTTCTTCGGGTTCTTCCTTTTGATTTGATCCAAAGGGCTATATAGGTTGGATTTATGACAAAGAAAGGACTCTAGTTTGATGTGAGTAAATTTTTATGGATATTTCGGCAGGGTTTGGTTGACCAAAATGGATTTGGTGGTGTGAAATTAAGAGAGGGGGATGTACCCTTTTATAAGAGAGGTGAGGGTCACTTTTGGAAATGCTTGAAATATTATTTTATAATAAAATCATTTTCTATTTATAATGGCTAAAAAATGATTTATTTCAAGGATAAAGAGGTTATGGGTCGAAAAACTCTCAACTAAAATGTTTTGAGAAGTTTTAGGTCACCATATTAACTTTATCTTTTAGATTTAACTCTTAGTTAAATAGTTTTACATTTACCATGTCTCCTTGTATTTTTATATTATATGGATAATAAACTTACTATAAACTGACAAGTGAACACAAAGTGGTTCATTATTAGTATATATAACCTTATCTAAGACATTTGGCCGATCCTTATATTTTTTTGGAATACTATATCAATAAATAATATAGTATGTGTTCTATAAACTCAATTATGTCAGTTTTGACACTATTTAGTATTTAGCTTTTTGAAAATCATAAGAACATGATTACTTTTAAAAAAATTATTTAATCAAACGTAACATGTCATATGAACCTATAAAATTTTTTAATTCATAAAATGTCTCAAATTAGATTTATTTAGATATTTATAATATCAATTATTTTAATCTTTTATTAATAATTTTATTACGACATCATTATTTTGTCAGAGATAAATTAAATTATTTAAAGTTTAAAAATTATAAATAAAATAAAATTATATAGGAAATCATTTTATATTTATAATTAGTGTTTGGAGTCGAAGTTATCTTATTTATATACCTATAAAAATATTAGTTTAGTTATTAAACATTGAAAGTCACATTATTAACTCTTCTTTAAATGAAAAAATAAAAAATGTCCAAATATAATATATGTGGAAAAAGAGGACCATATTTTATTCCTAAGGTTGTTATTAGTATAATTATACTTATCCAATAGAATTAAGACTTATTTTAGGTTAATTATAATATTATTTTTACCTTTTAATGACCCTATTTACTTTTAATGGTGGTAAATAAAAGTAAAATTTTACAATTCTCCACAAATTATTTTCATCTTATTGAACCACATTTTACATACCAATAATAATAATGTCTCTCAAATTTTAAAAATTCATCCCATAGAAGCGGTAAAATTATGTTTTATGAAAATTTTACAATGCTCCTCGAAGGTTGGTAAAAGTCGGTAAATAGTTCAATGAAATTATATATATATATAATTATTATAAAATGAATCCAATGAATTAAATTGAACATATATAGGTAATATTTAATATTTTTAACTTAATTAAATTAAAATATAATTACTAATTATTTAAATAAAAATTTGGTTTTAAATAATAATGCATTGTTGTTCACTATTCATATAAAATAAAATGTTGTCAAAAAAACAAAAAATACACCCTAAGATAATTTTGATACCAGGAATTAAAAAATGAAGTCAATATTGATAAATAAAATTTATAAAATTTCAAAAAGTGGGTATTACTATTCATAAAGACTAGATTCATTGGTTGTGGTGTTTTAATTCTCCAAGTTGTATACAACGCAAGCTACTGCATTATTCAAAGGAAAACGTACCGTGGAAACTTGGGGGTGTTACATTCTCTCATCCATAAAATAATTTCATCCAAAAATTTCTATAATATTACAGCATAAAAATATTTGGGTGGTTCTTTATCATTAGTTTCTCAGGTTCCCACGTTGCCTCCTCCATCTTATGGTTTCTCCATTGAATATTTACTAGATGAGTCCTCTGGTTTCTCAGCACTTGTTCTCTTGTATCAAGAATATTTACAGGCACTTCATAATAAGACAAATCATGTTCTAGTTCAATTTTTCATAAGTGAGTACATGCGTTGGGTTAGGAATGTATTTTCTCAACATTGATACGTGGACCACATCATTAACTTTGTAGAGAATTAGAGGCATTGCCAAAAAATAAGCTATAACTCCAATTCATTCTAGAATTTCGAATGGTCTGATGTACCTGGGACTCAATTTACCCTTGTAACTGAAATGTATAACACCTTTCCATGGAGATACATACAAGAAAACATGGCATCCAACTTCAAATTCCAAATCCTTCCTTCGGTTATCGGCATAACTCTTTTGCCTACTTTGGGATTCTTTGATGTGGGTTTGGATAATCTTCACTTTTTTACATTATTTCCTCAATATGTTCTGGGCCTACAAGTTTTCCTTCTCCAACATCATCCAAACAATTTTTTGTGGAAAATCTCTTTCTATATAACGCTTCATATGGTTCCATCTGAATACTTGAATGGAAGCAATTATTATAGGAAAATTTTACCAGAGGTTAATATTTATCCCACTTACCTTGAAACTCAAGTGAGAAAGATCTCAACATGCCTTCTATGGTTTGAATAGTCAATTCTTATTGTCCATTGGTTTGAGGGTGGTAGGCCGTGCTCAAATGAAGATCAGTATCCAAGGCATTCTAAAGACCTTTCCAGAATCTTGATGTAAAACAGGGATCATGATCAGAGACAATTGATAGGGGTACTATAGGAAGTCTTACAACATCATTAATATATAATATTGTAAAATGATCAAATGGTAAATCTACTCTTATTGCAGGAAAATGTGCTGACTTGGTAAAACAATAAATAATGACCTATATTTCATCAATCCTTATAGAAGCCTTTGGTAGCCCCATGACAAAGCCCTTAGTAAAATTATCCCATTCCACTCAAGTATGGGAATAGTTTGCATGACTCCTCTAGGTTGTTGCCTTCTAGAATTCAATTGGTGACAAACCATAAATCTTGACAAAAATTCAGAAATCTACTTCTTCATTTTGTCCCACAAAAAATATTCCTTCAAATATCTATACATCTTGGAGCTCCTAGGGTGTATAGTGAAATTAGAGGTATGGGAAACATCCAAAAATTCCGTTTTTAGATCAGGTATATTAAGAACACAATGTCTCTTCCCAAATTTCAAAATTCTATCTTCATATAAAAAGTCACTGAATCTCACATCATTCATAGCTTTAATCTTCTATTGAAACTCCTCATAATCAGTCTGATAACTCTTTATCCATTTTAGTAAATATGGTTTGGAAGACATTTTAAAAAGTATTAATTTTTCACTTTCTAATGTTATTTCCTTATCCATCATTACTAGATCCATGAAAATTGTATCCCTTTAGACCCTCATCTTGTTCAAAACTCCATGATCCTTTCCTCTCAAAGCATCTACCACCTTATTTTCCTTCCTCTGGTGGTAGTTTATAGTGAAACCATAATCCTTGATTAGTTATAGCCATCTCCTTATCCTCATGTTGAGTTCTTTTAGTGAGAAAATATTCTTCAATCTTTTTTTATCAATATAAATCTCACATTTTTCTCCAATGAGATAGTTTCTCCATATATTCAAAGAAAAGATTACAGCTGCTAACTCTAGATCCTTAGTGGGATAGTTTTTCTCATTAATTTTTAGCTCTCGTGATGAATTGGACATAACTCTATCATTCTGTAAAAGGACACAACCAAGTCCTTTCTTTGAGGAATCATTATAAATAAGAAACCCATCATTCCATGATGATAGAGTCAATATAGGAGCATGAACTATTCTTCTCTTTGGTTCTTCAAACAATTATTCACACTCTTTTGTCCAAAAAATTTTTATCCCATTTACGTATGAGCTTGGTTAATGGGTTAGCCATGTAGGAAAAATTCTAGACAGAATGTCGATAATAATCTACTAAACCAATAAAACCTCGTCACTCAGTTATACATATTGGTGGTAGAAATTCTTGGATTTACTTAGTCTTTGAAGGATCAAAAGAGATTCCATCCTTAGATGAAATATGGCCAAGAAAAGAAATCTCTTAAAGACAAAATTCACACTTTATAAATTTATCATATAATTCATTGATTCTATGAGTCCTTAAAATTATGCTCAAGTGAATTTCTTGATCTTAGTATATTTTTAAGTATACCAAGATATCATCAATAAATACCACTACAAATTCATCAAGATATTCCTTGAATACTCTATTCATTAGATCCATGAAGACATAGGGAGCATTAGTCAATCCAAAAGGAATTACTATAAACTTGTAATGCCCATACCTAGTTCGAAATACTATTTTTGGAATTTCTTACTTCTTTACACACAAATGATGATAACTAGATCAAAGGTCAATCTTTGAATAAATTTGAGCTCCATGAAGTTGGTCGAATAAATCATTAATGCAAGGTAGGGTATACTTTTTCATTATTTGTATAGAATTGATCTCCCTGTAGTCAATGCACAAGCTCATAGATCCATCATTCTTCATAACAAAAAAACAAGGGCTCCCCATGAAGAAACACTAGTGTGAATAAATAACTTACTAATAAATTCCTCTAGTTGTTTATTTAGTTCCAGTAATTCAATAGTTTCCATTCTAAAAGCAGACATTGATATGGGCCTTGAACAAAGAATTAAATCAATGGAAAACTCAATTTCTCATTCTAGAGGATATCCACGTAAATCCTCTGGAAACACATAAACATATTCTTGTACAAATAGGTATGTCCTCTATTTGAACATTATTTTCCTCAACCATATTTATTTCATTCTCTTCATCCCCAATAATTGAATTTATTAGATCTATTGAAGGTGGATCTAGATAAGAATCAGGTAGTGATGTTTCTGCTCTAAAGATAAGGTACTCCATATCATCATCGAAAATTTTAACCTCCTTATTTTTACAATGAATTTTCAAATCATTGTCCAACAACCAATACATTATAAAAATTATATCAAATTCAATCATGGGTATGAAGATGTGATCAGAAGATAGAGAACATTTTTATTCCCTAATGGGAACTGATTCACAAATCATTGTTAGGATGATACTTCCCTTAGGTTTTTTGACTAACAACTCCCTCCATTCCATTTTATATACCTCTTCATCATCTTTTTTGTTTTGTATTAATGACCACCATTGATCTGTATCTCTCACGAGCCAATAAACAACCATGAAAACATTTTCCCATTCGCTACTCCCCAATGTATGAAATATTTTCTCTAAGGAATTTATCCTTTCTTCATCTACTAATGGATTTTTACTTTCATTGAATATTAGTGGTTTTTGTCTCATGAAGTTATCCAACATTGATCCCTTATGTTGTGGATTAGGGTGCTCCATACGTGTAAGGTTATTATTCATATCCTGGGTTATTTGTCCAGGTATGGTGATAAGCTGATCAGTACCAGTTGCATCATCAGCTCAACTATAATTATCTTGAGTAAGAAGGAAATACCTACATGAATTACATGCGTTTATATGGTTTCCATTACTTCCAACAGGTTCTATTTCTAAAAATGGAATAAAATAGATTAGTTTATGAATCATAATACATAATTCCAAATTTTAAAACAGTTAACATAAATTTAACAGTTTATCAATATAATCCATGAAAATAAAAATGTTTTCTTAGAGGAAGTATTTACTAATAAACACTTCATAATGGTTTGTAATGAAAATGCGAATTATAATAATCATATCCCCAGGGAGTGTCATAACCAAGGGTGTAGTAAGGCCCGTTGTCGTGCACCAGTTCCCATTCGAGTCTAGCTCTAAGCGGTCTTTTCAGGTTTTACACCTAGGTACATATATGACAGAGCATCATTTACATGCTCATATCCAGATAGGGATGTGTTTCATGGAAAATTCACAAAATCTATACATAACCCAAAGTCTAGGAAGTTATTCTATAATTATCCACAAAGTCCATCTTAGGGTAATGTTCTCTAATAAGATTTTATCTTAATCTAGTTTTCATGGTTTGTATTAACATATTCCTATACCGATTATAAGGCTGCAACCTCAGTTACCCAGAGTCTGTGAATTATTACATTACATTGGAATGATAAAAGTAATCTTGTCTCGAAAGATTGATCATTTTGTTAACCTTGGAAGTACCAGATACATTCATAAGTTTAACATTACATCATGAAATGAAAACTTCAACAACAATTTGTACCCTTTTAAAAAAACCTATTTCATTATCCTATCCCAGCTAATCATCCATAAAATACTTCTTTATATACTAAGAAAAATAAAACATTGAAAGGGGTGACCTCAGATGCTCAGTAAGGATGTAAATATAGCAGAAAATTTCATAAATAAGAATAATCATTTAAGGCAATGTATAAAACTAAAACAAAATCCTTTTAATCATAAACATCAGCATAATATGGAAAAATTAAATCAAATAATGTCATTTACTTATTCACATATATATTATACTATAATAAAAATCACATACAATATCAATATCCAATTTCATAATGATGGAATACATAAAGGTAGACTTCATAACCACATAGTCCAGGCCTTGTTCCAAGACTAAAAATAAAATTTGTTCAAGGCCTTGTGCGAAGACACTAGTATAACTCATGAGACCTACCGATGCATTGAGTTGTTATAGTCGTCTTGACCAGTCTCTTACAATGTCTAGTGCATTCCTCATATGAAAAAGATTAAAGATAACATAAACCGTCATATTAAAACTATTATATGAAATGTAAATACTTTATCAATAAACCATGAATTATGTAAATATTACACATCCACATTCAAAAATATCACAAAAAATTCATTACAATATGAAATATTTGTATCATAAAAAATCAACTTCAAACAAGTTTTAAAACCATCAAAGGATGTTGAGATAAATGAAATTATAACTATTTGAAATAAATACGTCTTTCTATTTTGAAATAATTTAAAAGTCACATAATTATAAAAGAAAACATATATTTTGAAAATATTTTTATAAACATTTATGATGGTGATAT
The DNA here is from genome assembly GCA_963277665.1 of Viscum album. NCBI lineage: Eukaryota > Viridiplantae > Streptophyta > Magnoliopsida > Santalales > Viscaceae > Viscum > Viscum album. Next base: position 235,165,286 of record OY728141.1, read on the forward strand.
AATGACAAAAAATAGACACACCTTCTCTATAAGTTAAAAAAGACATTCTTACCTTAATTTTGTCAAAAAGGTCATAAAGTACATTGTTGGAAAAAACATGGAATGATTAATTTCAATCCATTTTATAAATAGTGAAAAGAGGGTATAAATTAATTTAAACCATATTCTAGTAAGTAGTAAATTTTTTTTGAGAAATATATTTATGAAACATGGATGTGGATGATAAAGAGCTCCCAGTAGACACTTACGTAAAAACTACATCGGATAATAAAAGAGATTGTTAAATTAACCCTTTCCTTAAACTTTTCCTTGGACGAGGGTATGTTAAACTCCTATAAAATAGTTAAATAGTTGTTATTAAATTATAAAATAATTATATACATAAATATGATATCATTTATAATCCACTAAAATTATTTTGTTAATAATATTTTAGTAGTATCATCGTTTCAGGTGTAAACTAATCTGTTTTTTATATATGCTCAGTTATGTACGCTTTTTATGTTATTGATTGGATGTATTTATTTCATTTAAAAATGATATTATATTATGAAACATTATTTTTATTCATAAAATAAAAATTATTCTTGAATGATCACGATGGGGAATTAATCTCATCGCGTTCGTGGATATGGTAATCTGTACGTACGCATGAGAGACAATATAATTATATTGATGGTTAAATCATATGTAATTGGATTGTATATCATATATAAAGAATCATTAACATGTTATATTTATTATTTAAATTAGTTATACTTATTATTATACCCATCCATATAATTAAGTGTTTGAATAACAAACTACAACACTACGTAGAAATTGTAAACAGTACGTACGCACGTGTGGTGACTTTGTCATTCATATGATAGATAGAAAATGATTACGGTTGTACTATTTTTATAATAAAATAATATAATATAGGATATACTGGAGTAATTATTTTAGAATTGACACAACAAATAATGAGAAATTGTAAGAAGAAAATAACTTGAAAGAGGTGATGAAATATTTACCTCTTTTTTGGGTTCTTCATTTTTATTTTATTAAAAGGGCTCCGTAGGATGGCCTAATGACCAATGAAGGGACACTATGTTGATGTGAGTGATTTTGGGAGGATGTTTGGAAAGGTTTTGGTAGAGCCAAATGGCTTTGTAGGAGTGAAAGTAAGAGAAGGGGGAGTACCCTTTTATAAGATAGGTTAAGGTCACTTTAGGAAAAGCTTGAAATATTATTTTATAATATATCATTTTTGTTTTATAATGGATCCAAAATGATTTTTTTCTAGTATAAGTTTGGGATGGGTCGACAAAATCTCATCTAATTGGTTGTAGACTGGTTTAGGTCACCATATTAACCTTATCTTTTAGATTTAACTCATAGTTAAATATTTTGACATTTACCATGTCTCCTTTATTTTTATATTATATGGTAAATAATCTTACTATAAACTATCACATAAACCACTAGAGGTTCATTATTAATATATATAACATTATATAAGTCCTTTTGAAGAAAATTATATTTCAAGGAATATAATATCAATTTATTATATAGTATTTGTTTAAAAAAATCAATTATGTCAATTTTGACACTATTTAGTATTTGGTTTCTGTGAAAATCATAACAACATGATTACTTTGAAAAAAATTATTTGTCTAACCCCAACATGTCATATTAACTGAGAAAATTATTATAATTAATCAAAATACGCAAATTACATTTATTTGGATATTTCTAATATTAATTATTTTAATATTTCATTAATAATGTAATTACTGCATCATCATTGTGTCATAAGTAAAATTAAATTATTTAATGTCTAAATATTATAAATAAAATACAGTTATGTAGGAAATATTTGTATATATATAATTATTTTTTATAGTCTAAATTATCTTATGTATAGTCCTATAATAATTTTTTTATTTATTAAACTTTGAATTTAACACTTTTAGCTCCCCTTTAAATAAAAAAATAATTAGTGTCCTAATAAAATCCAAGTTGAACAAAGGGGGACATATTTTATTAATATGTTGTTTTGGTCTAATTAAACTTATCCAATAGAATTGAGACATTTTTTAGGGTAATTATAATATCAATTTTACCCTTAATTACTCTATTTACTTTTAACCGTGGTAAATAAAAGTCAATAGTTACTATTCACCAAATATTATTTTCATCTTATTAAACAACATTTTACATACTTATATTCACTGTGTCTCTCGGATTTTTGAAATTCAACTCAATGAAGTGGTAAAATTATGTTTTATTAATATTTTCAAATGCTTCTTGACAGTTGGTAAAAGACTGTTAAAAGTTCAATAAAATTTTATATATCTAAACATGTTATAAAATGACACAAATGAATTACATTGAACATATATCGGTATTTTGTATATATGATGACCTAAATTAAATCAAAATAAAATAACTAATTATTCAATTAAAAAGTATGTTTTAAACAATAACGTGGTGTTTTTCACTATTCGTCAAAAATTGAAAGTATTCAGAAAGATAAAAAAAATATACCATAAACTAATTTCGATATTCTGAATTCAAAAATGAAGTCCATATCAAAAAATAAAATTTATAAAATTTAAAAAGTGGTTATTACTATTCATAACGGCTAGTTTCATTGGTTGTGGTGTGCTAATACTCTATGTGGCGTACAACGCAAGCTGCTGCATAATTCCAAGGGAAACGTACCGTGGAATATTGGGGGGTATTACAACAAACACATCCTGTGAATGCTATTCCATAAATCAGAAAAGGTAATTCTCATTAATTATAAATTTTCGCTTCACCCAAATAATCCTAAATCTCAATAGGGAGGTCCTTTTATATTTACCAAAGTTTACCCATTTGGTGTAGTGAAATTCCAAGAACCCACTTCTAGAAGGACATTAATAGTTAATGGACATCAGTTAAAGCATCACCATGAGAGGAATCACTTCTCGAGATCCACATTTACATCCATTTAATCCCTAAGCACTAAAGTAGACCTACCCTCAGATGGATATGGAAACCCACCAAATCCTAACTAGGGGAACCTCTTTCCTTTTAACATCTCTCTCTCTCCCTTCTTCCCCAGACATTCTAATTTTTTTGCCGCATTCCTCATCAGACTATTTATTTACACATTATCATTCATGTCGGTGTGTCTTTCTAAAAACTAAAAAATATGAAAAATATGAGTCATAATTACTCACCATAATCTTTTAAAATTTTATCCACATCATTTTGGGGAGTCAAAATATATGTTATCATATAATTTTTTTTTTATTTTGATCATAAATATTTATAAATAATTTTTTTTGATGAACATTAAATTTTTTAATTCTTTGTATATGATTTATAAAATTATTCTTCCACAACCTTGAGGAATAAAATTAGCATTCCTTCCAAGGTCACCTATGAAAATATTTTCATTTTTGGAAATGTTCACCCCTGATTGAGTGTCTTGATTTTATGGAACATTGTGTGTAATTTCCAACATTGGTGTACATTAATAAGATAGAGGAATTTTTTCAACCACATGAAAATTATATTATCCCAATAGTCTCCCTTTAACCTTACATTAACCCTAATTTTGATAGCCCCTTCGAATATGTGAAATCATTATTCTAGAATCCACAATACATGCACAATATTGTATACCACACAACATCTACATTGATTTTCATTGCGTAATATATTGAAATTTATGTGATTGGGGGAATGGATTTCATTTGGTTAACCTTTTATTAATTTTTAACATGTTATCATATTCGTTATGGAAATAACAAATTTTAGTGTGGGGGAGAGGTTTAATTTTGGGAATATAATGAATTCATATAATTTAATAACATATTATACAAATATAATTGAAATGTGTTCAAAAAAAATTTATATAAAAAAACCAAAAAAAGGTAAAAAATAATGCTTTGAGTTTTGGGTTGGTAAAAAATAAATTTTCCTCAAACATTGATATTTGTGACTATTAGAATTAGTTTCATGGAAGATAAAACATCACTTTTCAGAAGAGTGTGAGATTTATTTCAAGATTAAAATTCGAAAAAATGAAAAAAAAAGAAAATGGAAAAAAATTATATAATTGTGATATGTTTTGTGTTTTGTAAATATTTTATATTCTCATCCCCTTCAATATTTCTTCCCCTTTTTGTCTATTATTCAAAAAATTATTCCCTTGTAAATATATGCTTTCATTTCCTACCATGTTTCATTTCAATCAAAAATTGTGAATTGTTTTACCCTTGTGGGTGTTTTACCCCTTTTTTTATCTCTTTTACAATGTATATTACTACTATCCAATATCCATTTAAAACCCCTTCAAAAAAATTCATTATTATTAAGAAACATATGATAGGGAATTTAAGGTGTGATTTATTTTAAACTACATGTTTTTTTCTTTTTGTTGAGGAATGGGTGAACCTCAATAAGTAAAATTTTTTAATCTTTAGAGGAATATGTTATGGGCCCCCAAGTTTTCCATTTCTAATTTTTAAAATGAAAAATGAATTATTTTTGGTGCATTATTTTTATAAAAACTTGGGTGGAATTATATATTTAAGTGTGAACTATTCTAGACTCCCCTGATTTTGAAAAACAAAATTTAAATATTTGACGGTGTGTGAATGTGATTTTTTTTGTGCATTCATATTTGACGCACATGAGGATTTGAACCAGTATAAGTGTGAGAGAGTTTATGTTATTAAATTATGAATTTTTTACTTCTCATATTAATACTTTTCAAGTAAAATTTCATAATTAATGTTAAATTCCTATGTTTTTGTATTAAATATATTTTTTCATAATTATTCAAATTAATCCAATTGAGTCAGTTTATTATTTTATTTATAAATCTCATCCTAATTATCCGAATTTTATGATTCTTGTTTTTTAGTGTTACTTATTCATATTTAAAAAAATTATTTACAAGTAATAATGGGTAAATTTGGAAAATTTAAGTACATATGGACCTCACAAAAAGGCCCAACAAATCAGTTGACAAAATTGGATCATTTATGAAGAATGAATTTAAGGACTCAATCCAGAAATCAAAATACATTGAATCTCCACCAAAAGTCTTCATGTAATACAATTAATCATGGAAATATAATTCTAGAACAAAATCCTCAAAAATGGTTCCAACTGATGTTTTCAATTCCATCTAACCATTTTGTCTAGGAATTAAAATAATCACAAAATGCATGAAATTTATCATAATATAGACATCTAGTTGATATGAGATTTTCAATTTTAAATGAAATGATATAGGTGGATGACTTTTTATATGAAATGGTTTTTATTTTAAATAATATTACTATTACAAAACAAATTCACATTATGGACTTCTAAAAATTCTAGATTGAAATGGACATATTTAAATTGATTATTGATACCGCCCTAAAATTGGATCCATAGGTAACTTCGATTAAAAATGTTGAGGTGGAACAACAAAAATTCATAAATTAAACTATTAATAAAAATATATCTTCATATTTTATTATATTAATTATCAAATATCATAGTCAAATGAAGGTGAATATTTGTAAAGAAAATCGGCCACCAACTACGGCTTTAAATATATTCTCCTCAACTCCTTGCAAGGGTTTGGGATTTCAGAGAAAAGGATGATAGTTAAACCTGACCAAACCTATTACCAAGTACTGGTAGGATATTCCATAATCAATTTTATAGTTTATATAGCATTACTCTAGGCTTCGTTTGATTCACTTTTACAATCATCTATATTTTTAATCTCGTAAAAGTTTGTGTTGTAATTCTGTTTCAATGCATGTCTCTTTCTCATTCTATTTTTTTATTTTCCTAAATCTATTTTTTGAATAATAATTTTATTAAAATGGATTATATCATGTTGAAAATCACTCCTTTTTTCATTATCATTCAATATAAAGTAATTATTTTCATTTCTCTTTATCGTTCGTGTGTGTGTTCAGCACACTAATTTTTTTATATCCAATTATTTTCAGTTTCTTTTAAATTTTATTCATAAACATATTAAAATAGATTAATAAACATATAAATAGACAATTAATCCTTTTATTGTGGTGAGTCATAATTTTGGGATGTTAAGTGATTGATATATTTTTCTCAATGAATATTCTATTGGTTAACATTGTGTATATTAAATTTAAAATGTTATGTATTAATGATATGGTTTAATTAACATGTGGATTCCCTGGATTATTGGTACTAGATATAAAATACCATAAATATATTTGATTAAAATTATACCCATATAAATTTTAAGACATGAAATAATGTATCAACACATGTGAATTATGATAAAAATAAACTTGTGAAGTGGGTATTAATTTAATGAAATATAAATAAAATATAAAGGATTTCCTAAGATTAAATCCACAATAAAGAACTCACCCCAAAATTTATCCAATTTTTAAAATAAAAAATATTCTATAAGTCAATTTAATTATCCTCTATGAACAACCCTCCACCCCCACTCAAAATATAAATTAATCAAATGCAGACTACAATAAAAAAGTACCATCACCAAGGATTTTACCTGACTGTAACTATACATATATGTAATGCACTGGACCTTTGAAGTGTTGATATGTGACAATCGACTAAACTTCAATACCTCATACCTAGATCCACTACAATATTAAAATTACTTTACTAGATGGACCCCATCGATCTAGAGGAGTTAAATAACCAATGAAAAGAAAATTTGGGAAATGTTTTTATCTCCCCAAGTGCATCACCTAGGTGTGAGTTATTTATACTTGTCAAAAAAAAAGGACAGATCAATAAGGATGTGAATTTATTTCCACTAACTCAACATGATCACTATAGTGAAAAAGTATCATATTCCAAGGGTTCATGAATTATTTCATCAGCTATGAAGAGCTAAATAGTTATCAAATGGTGATCTTCATTTTGTATATCATCATCTAATGCAGAAGAATAAAGATATTAATAATATTACTTTTCATAAATGGTATGGGAACCTTGTGTTCATAATGATTCAATTTACGCTTACTAATATTGCAAAAATCATCATTTATTTAATGAATAAAATCTTTAGAGACTACCTAGAAATATTTTTAGTAGTTGTTGTTGATGATATTCTCATTTACTCTAAGCGAATGTAGAAACATAAAGAAAATATAAGGATTGTAATGTAGACATTAAGGATAGATACATTTTTTTGACATGTTTAGAAATTTTGAATTTTTGATGTATCAAGTCACATTATTTGGTCATGTGATCACATGGGAAGTAATTTCAATAGAACCATCAGTGAAAAAGGAAATTGAGGAATGGCCTAGAACTGTTAGTTTGATGGAAATCCATAGTTTTCAAAGATTGTATGGGTACTACACATGATTTTTTGATAAAATTAGCATGATTTTATAGCCCAATAACTATGTTAATATTGACTGGGTTAATTTATTGAATAAAAGATGAATGTGAGGATATATTCTAAGGGATAAAAGAGGGGTAAATCACTGTGCCTATACCCACACTAAAACAAGGGGAAATAATTTTGTGATATAAAATGTTGAAATGAGAATGACGTCGGTTTAATACTCATGTTTAATTTGATAGTCATTTCATCGCAACTATTAAATATCTATGACAAGTTCTACTTGATAGTTGATCTTGATTTTGAATATATGATCTTCACTCTAAATATTTGGTGGTAATATCTCCATTTTGAGAAGTGTGACATATATTCCAATACTAAGAGTGTGAAATATATAATCATATAAAATGAAGTCAACATGCGTTAAAGAATATGGTAGGATATAATCAATGACTATTATTTCATTAATCCCTACCATCCAAGAAATCCAAACATGGTATCTGATGATCTTATAAGAAAATAACACGCTACTCAATCCATGAGGTGTATTGATAGAAACCTTATCTTATTGGGTAGTAGAAGGATATATTTATAAGTAATCACATTATGGAATACATCCAAACTTTCCCAAATGATTTATCAACCATCTATCCAAGATAAGATCATGGAGGTATAAAAGGATGATCTAGATCTACCAAATAAGTTAAAATCCGTAAAGGAAAAGAACCTATATGAGTTTCACATCAATGATGATAGTGTAACTTGGTTTTTAATGAGGCCTTATGTGCCTCTATCACCTAAAATAAAAAGGTAAATATCATAAAATGAACATAGGTCATCATTTTCTATCCATCCTGGAAGCACCAATATGTAGGGTGATCTTAATAATATATTATAGCGGGACTATATGAAGAAGGAGATTTTGGATTATATCTCAAGGTGTCTGGTATATTAGAAAGTTAAGTTAGAATGAAAGAAGTGCAGAGGGATGATGCTGCAATTTTTTATACCCACATGGAAACAAGATAATGTAACTATAAACATTTTCACTATAATACTAAATTAATCAAAAGGAAACAATGAGATATGGGTTTCATCTGATTGACTCGCCAAGACATCCCACTTTATCACAAATCAAGAAGACTTTTCAGTTGAATAAATTTACAAGATATATGAGAAGGAAGTAGAGAGGGAACATGGGTCTCAATTTTTGATCCTTTCATGCCATGATAAAAGGTTAAACAATATATTATAGAGAATTATTCTACATGATGTGAGTACTAAATTGAATTTTATTAAAACCTATAACCCTAAAAATGATGGCCTATCTAAAAGGACTATTCAGACACTTCAAGATATGCTAAGAGCATGGTCAATGACATTTAAATGTAGATAGGATAAATATCTCCCATTGGTTGAGTTTTTATGTAATAATATTTTCCATTTATGTATTAGAATGGATATATATAAACCTATGTATGACAAGGTATGAATAACTCAAACAATTTTTTATGAAGTGGTTGGATGAAAAATAGATGGACATGATCTCGTCCAAGTGATGACAGGGAAGTATCAAGCTATCTAATAATATATTAATGCTACTTTGAGTTAGAAAAACATCTTTGCTGACATCCTTTGAATGGATTTTGAGTTCAAAATTGGAGACAAATTATTTTCTAGAAAATCACTATAGAAGGGAGTCATGTTTTTTTTTGAAATAAAGGGCAGGTTTTACAATGTTACATAATTCACTTTGAGATCCTTGATCAAATAGGAGAAGTGGCATATGAGTATTCACTTCCACTAAATATAGATCAAGTTCATGAAATGTTTCATGTACCACTTCTGAGGAATCAAATTATTTATATCTCACATGTAATAAATATATAGGTGGTTTTACTATTTAATGAAATCTCATTTTAAGGGAATCTGGTGAAGATCCTAGACTCTAGAGATAATGTTCTACACAATAAGACAACCCACCTTGTCAAATTGTTGTGGAGGAACCATAATTATGATGATGTGTCATGGGAACCATAAGAAACAAAGATTCATAAGTTCCCTTATATATTCTGAACTGATAATATGAGTATAAATCTTAGAAATGAAATATATAAAGGGTGATATAATGTCAACTAAGAGTTTATAAATTACATTTTTCACTTGCCATATATATGTGTTATAACAAAATAAATAATTTTTTTCACACCAGTAAACCTAAAATAATTTAATTCAATAAGAAATATTTTTACAATAATTATTAATAAACCCAATTAAATCTCCAAACAGTACTACTAGACAAGAAAAATAAAATAGATAACGAAGTGTTATATATATGATATAATTTCATATAGTAACCCAAACATTGAGAATAGTCACGTAACCATATTGAATATTATCATGGTCATTAGAATAATAATATTATAAACAGAATGATAAATAATTATATAAATTTTAGTTGTCATGAATAATTTATTTAACTAAAATTATTATAATTTCAAATAATAATAATCATGATTAAAAAAGACAACGAAAATTTGAGAACAATTTTAAAAAACTATATTTCAAATTATTTCATAAAAATCATTATTTTTTTAAAAAAATTAAAATTTATTATTATAGATATTTATTTTAATAAAGATAATATCATTTGTGAAATCATCACTTCAAAATTTTCCAATTGTGGTTTTTTAGAAATTTTCGTAAAATAATTCAAATTTCACGTGAATATTAAAAATACAGTTTTTTACATAATTGATGTATCTTAAATTATATCATTCATGTTGTAATAATGAATTAATAATTTATATAACATGATTTTATTCAATTATATATTTCATTTCTTAAATTATTACTTAAAATATGATAAAAATTATTCCAAAAACCTAAATGGTACCTTCCAATGCGTAAAAATTTAAAATATTGAATTAAAAGATAACTTTCTCATTTTTTTCACTTTGGATTTTGAATGAAATAATGAAATATAATTATAAAGTTAATTTAATGTATTAAACTGATTATATTACATATATATATGATTTATAATGTCAAAACGTATCTAATACAAAATATTCCTTTATGTAATATTTCATTCTAAATATACCTCTATCCTCAATTAAAAATAAACCCTCTCCCTTCCCGTGGAAAACCACTCCTACCAACAATTCCAGATACTAATATCTACCCACATATTTCCACTATATCATCATAGAATTCATAATGTAATTATAGATCAATACAACTAAAATCACAACCGGATTTGTAGTGTCATGCAAATGAAGCTACATTGAGGAAAGAGTAAGCATCTATTAACTCTTCCCCTTTTATTATTCTATTTCTTCTTTTCCCAAATTACCATTAGAAAATTGTTCTATAAAATTATTTATTAATAAATTTAACATTTTATTTAGTTTATTAACCTGTTTGAATTATCATATTTTAAAAAAATATAAATATTATAATTCCATTTCCTGCTCTCCCAATAATGTCCCAAGATGGTAGTTAACCACCTATGAATACATTTCCAAGACAATTATTTTAACCACCACAATTAATGGATTATATTATCTATATAATATATATTAAATGTTAAATAAATTTATTCCAGGCTTATATTATTAATTATACCATTGAATAAATTTTATTTAACAGAATATTGAAATTAAGGTAAAATGAGGATTTTGTAAGTACAAAATGATACCAAAACACATTAATTTCAATGAATTAAATGATGAAATATAATAAAATCTTTATTATTGATAAGTATTTTTATAAATTAATTTAATTGACATCTAGATTAATTTTTTAATAGATATGTGTTTATTATTAGGGAGGAAAAAAAGTGACATAATAAAGTGAGAATTAATGAAATTGGATTCTCAAAGCCAACATCCTTTCTCTTCTAGGATATACATGTTTAAAATATGATTTTATGAAAAATAAAAATATTTTTTAAAATAAATCTTCTATCTAATAAACATATTTTCTATTCTTGTGTAATAAATTTTTTCTAAAAATCATGATTATTATACTAATTATTTTCATTCATATTTTCCATTTCAAAACACAAATTTTATTCTTGAAATCATTATAGATGAAGTCCTTATTAATGTGTGAGAATGATGATAGATTTTTTCACAACTATGTGTTTTATTTTTCCACTAAGACACAATGTTTCATTTTTATGCATTACCACATTCCATGCTTTTATCACAATATTTCCACATACAGATGATGATGACCCTAATATTATGAATTTATTATGATTAGTATTCTCTCCCATGTGATATATATTTCTTTACTTAATTCATCATTTTACATGACATTTAGCTCACCCGTTTCATTTATTTATATCCATGGGTGATTACTCGTACTAAGGAGAGAATGAGGCCCACTAAGAATATGTACAAAAAGGAATTAAATAATTTTTTTTGATTTATTTAGTAAATGATATGTAAGGTACTAATTTTTCCAAGACACTAATAATTTTGATCCTTGATTTATAAAACTATTTTGTTTTTTATCTTAAAATTATGTAGTGGTTATAAAAGAAAAAATAGGGTCTTTATAAGGGGGACAATGATCATACAAACACATGAATGTTTTTTCATTTTGTTATAAAATAATGAAAGTAATGATTAATATTAATTTTTTAATTCAAAAATAATAAAAATATCATAAATAATAAATATATATATATATACCGTAAATATACCCATATTTCCATCAATGTAAAATTCAAATAAATAAAATAATCATATCACATCATGGATGTGGTAGTTCACTAGTAAAAATGAGTGAGGATGTCATCTTCCAGTGGATGAGAAGGTAATAATGTTTATATGATGTTATAATTCCAAAAGAATAATTCTGTTATTGATATCATTTATAAACTCTAAACTCGTCATAATAATAATAATTATTGAATGATGGTGGGGGAAAATGTAGGTATCTATATATGGATGTGGTAGTCCCTACTCATAGAGAAGTGAAACTTCTATATACAATTGGATGGAAAATATATTTATTAAGGGTGTTTGAAAAATAAGAATAACATTTATGTTTATTTATGAAGGTTAGGTTGATATTTCATGAAGAATACCACATATTTATTGGAGGTAGAAGAAACAATAATTTGAAAGAAGTCGTGTGTGATGATTATCCCTCCATTTGATGGCCTCATTTATATCATTTCCTAAGGAGTATAGGTATTTTTTTGAAGATGAAAATATGTATATATAATGTATAATGAATTTCATAAGATAATTAGTCATGTTTTGGTCAATCTATATGGCTTAATGTGGTGTAAAAAATTGATATTAAGGGTTTATTTTATAAGTGGGGGAGAAGAAAAGCATTAAATTTCATAAAGAAATAAAATATAATATTTTCATAGTAAATTAAATAACAGACTGAGGTTATAAGGTGGGAAAATTTTAATTCTAAATATGAATATAATATTTTATTTAGATATGTTTTATTAGAAACAACAATCTTATATCTTTTTTAAACAGCCTAGTAAACCCGTTTTAACCTTAACAGTTGTAGCACAGTTTTTATCTAATATTAATGTTCAATATAAACAAAAAATATGTTGAACTAGTTATATAATTTTAACTATTGATAATAAAAATATTTAATCCATTTTATAAACTTTAATTCATAGATGTGGTGTAATTTAATTATAATTTAAACATGTAAAATTCAATGAAATGTAGTTATCTAGAAACAATGTTTCCCTGTGAATAAAATATTTTTATAAAAAATCATGAATTAAATTAATTAAAATGACCATAATTATATTAATAACTATAAAAATTATGTAATATTACATTTAAACCCATTTTTTATAAAAAAACATTTATTTGAAAGAAATAAAAATATAATTTTCAATAAAAATTAATATTTTCAATATTTAATTAAAAAAGAATATATTTAGAATATTCATAAACATATACACTAAGAATATTTTTACCTGATGATTTAAAAAATAAATTTTTTATATTTTTAATAAATGGCGTAATAAAACTATATTATTTTCTCACAAAATTCAATAAACAAAATTTTTAAGTGAAGAAATGTATTTTTAGAGCATATAATGAGTTTAAAAAACTGATTTATATATATATATATATATATATATTTGATTTATATAAAACCAATATGCATATTTCTATCAAAATGTACTTATTTATATTCACTTCAAAAATTTAGTAGACATTTTATAATGTTGTACTATAATATGTTTCATTTACACTTAATGTTCCATGAATCATTATATATTGAAAAAAATTAAATTCATTTGATGTGATATTGATCATAAAATAGAGGAAATTTATAAAATACCTAGAAGCAGATAAAATTTATATTTTCATAATATTATATCCCTATTGAATCATAATAATCCTTAAAATATGTATACATAGATAAAAATATAATTTCCAATGTCATTAGAAATTTTATTTGAAACATGAGTAAAATATACTTTTCATTTCATAACATTTTAAACGAGAGTTCCCAGAATATCTATAAAATTTATTTAATTAATAATAAACATGGAAATTTTCTGTCTAATATTGAAATCCATGTGCATTAGTGATTTTATAAATGTTTATTTATACCATAAAAGATAAAATAGAACATTCTTTTCATACTTTTGTAAAATGTCAAAAATACATGTTTTGGAAAATGTTTAAGTAAAAAGATTCGTTTCATACAATTTTAAATCAAGGAAAATGAAATTAAAATTAAATATTATAAAATTTATATTAATGGAAAAACATCAGTAAAACAATTTTTACGACTATGTACGTGGAAGGATTTTTTTTCTAACTGAAGTGGAAAAAGGTCATATTTTTATTAAAAAACATTCCTCGACCATTTTAGGTCCTAAAATTATAAATATTGTAATCATTATTTATTATCTCAAATATTACCATGGGATAATAAAACTAATGGGTCTTAACGGGTAATATTAAAAATGTTTTCCTCAATGAATATTTAGCACAAAAGTTTTTTAAAGGAAATGAAATTGTAACATAAAATCTTACCTCGAATTGAAATAACACTATAAGTGATGTAAAATGATGAATAATAAATTAAACATTTTAAATTATTCATATAAACCACATAAATTCTTATAATATAATAATTTATAAAATTATAAAATTTAATTTTTCATTTATTAGTAATTATTTATTAAAATCGTCAATTCTGTGTGTTAACTGTAAAATTATACATGTATGTTTTGGTTTGGCAGTTCTGCTCATTGAATATAGATAATAGCTATATCACATATATAATGTTAATAATTCTACAAATAATATATATATATATATTAACTATATACATATTTATTACTGTTGGAACCACTTTGTGTATAGGTTTGTATTTGTTGTCAATAATTGTCAATGGAATATCAAAATGAAAGAGATCAAGAAGTACTCCAATAAAATGGAGGAATGGAAGCTCACAATGAAGGAGATCATGAAGTACTCCGATGAAGTAGAGGAGTAGTGATTGAGACGATTGTTGTGCTAATCGTAAGTTCAAAGAACATGTTTCAAAGGTGATACATTGTTTACAACAATGAAGAATGTGAGGAGTAATCCATCCAAGGATGATTAAAGAAGGATGGTGTTTTTGGATGAAGACCATGCAATTCCTCCTTATTTCATAAGAACCATGTGCCTTGATGAAGACGATGCAATTACTCATGATTAAGTGAGGACCATGCTAGAGACTTCTTGACGGATTGAATCACATGGTTTGCATGAAGTTGATCATGACGGTTGATGAAGGAGGCAATGTGCCAATGAGATGACTTCGGAGATGGACATATAGAGAATGAAATTATGAGATGGCCATGCACATCACATTGTATCAGAAGATAATGGTACTAAAGCTATTCCTTCAAAGAATACATATCACAATAGTGGAGTTTGTGATAAAAGCAAAAGAGTTGCTGAAGGATACAGATCACCAAGAATAAGTGCTGTTGAGGTGATCGTGCTTGTTGAAAAAGCAAACAAACGACAGAAAAATTTGTTGACAAAGGAGATTCCATGGTGACAAGTCGAGATCAAGAGTTGTGGTCAACGATCTATGTTTGATTCAAGAACATCGACAGAGGAATGGATGATCTGGAGGTGGTACAAAAAGAGCAGATACAAGGTGGCGCCGTTTTCCAGTGTTTTCCATATATTAGGGCCGCAAAATCATCAATTGAATAAGAGTGATTTTGGAAAAGGGACTTGCGCACCATAATCTTGGAGGATAGGAAACTTGCGCGCCATATGTTTTTGAAGATCAGAGCATCAAAATATGGCAAAGGGATAAGGGTCGCGCAAGTTTTGGTGGGGTCGCGCAGGTGAATTATGTGCCAGGAAGAGACTTGCGCGTTGATGCCTTGAATGAATTATAAATTGCACGCCTATGGTTTTTCGAGATCAGAAGACCCAAATTTGGCAAAGTCAATATGGTCGCGCGAGTTTGGAAGTTGACGTGAAAGTGCCTAGTAGGGGTCGTGACTTGCGCGGTAATGGATGACTTGCGCGCCGCCGCGCAGGGGGTCTAGTTTGCCTATAAATACCGGACCACTCCACCTCATTTCATACAGATATCAAGACTTTGATATTGTTCGTGCTCTCGTCGCGTAGGTGGTTGAACCGCGCAAGTGGTAGTTGGGTCGCGCAAGTAGAGGTTGCGCGCCGACTGATGGTTGAGCGCCCCAGGTGATTTGGGCAAGGAAGGAAGTGAGTCGCGCAGGTTTGAAGTTCAAGAAGGAAGAGTCGCGCAGGTGATTTGGAGACACTTGCACGCCAGGTTATACTTGCGTGCCTAAGACTTGCGCGCCAGATGGAGACTTGCGCGTCGGGCTTGAAGAGGAGAGCCAAATATTGTTGAAGCACGCCCACCTTTCTAGAGCTGCACAAGAGCTAAAAATTTCCTCATACTTTCAGTGGAAAGCGATATTGAAGAAGAAATCTAAATGATACATGCATGATATCATGCATACATGGTGAATTGATTCTGACGAATGCCTAGTAAGCTGAACATCATTTATTGAGCAATCACTTAAGTGATTGTGATTCAAGAAAACGAAGACAAGGGGATCTAGTGCATTCATTCATTGCACTAAAGAAGAAAGCTTGAACTATAAAGAGCATCAACTCTGATCCCTGATGCAAGAAAAGTCTCATGATGAACAGAAGACAAAGAACATCAATGCACATTTATTGAAGAGACCCTCACGTCTATAAACTGAGTGGGACTTCACCGACGGCAGTGAGCCAGGGGGAGTCAACGGGAGTGACCCAAGGGACGTAGTGAGCTATCCCTGAACAATTGTAAAGGGAGTGAGCCAGGGACAGAGTGACTGTACCTGAACCTTTGTAATATATAGCAAGTGAAGCATAGTGGATTTAGGTACGACCGACAACCTATCGGCGTATGCTCCTTGGACATAGCCCTTATTAGTGAACCAAGTAAAAATAGTTGTGTCATCTCTCTGCATGTGAATGTTTAATTGCTGATCATATCCATCATACAGGTTTAAGTAGTTCCTACCGACGTGGGAACAAGATCCACAACTAAAAGAATAAAAAGTTGCCACCCTAATTCACCCCTCCCCTCTCAGGGTGTCCCAGGGTCCTACAAGTGGTATCAGAGGGAGGTTAACATATGTTGGATATTCTCCGGTAATTCAATTGAGAAGATGATTTATGTTTCTTTCCTAAAGTCAAAAATGAAGAGCAGTCTTGATGATGTTTCTGAGTAGACGTCTACATCTAGCAAGACCATGACAAACCGGAAAAAGAAAGAGAAGAAGCAGCTAAAGAAGTCCCCCATATCCAACAAAGATTTCCGGTCTTGTTCTCCATGCCATTCCAAAAATGAAGAAACATCAGGCATGGAATGTATCGAGCAGCTGACTCAGAATTCTTCCAGAGGAAAGGATGACACCCCCAATTCACACTTTCAAGAAAAACTCAACACATATCTGCATGATATTCCTGGAGAAAGGGCTGCTACTATTTGTAGCCTATTTCATTCTATACAGGTTGAGATCACTCGACTTGAAAGGGAAGTAGACAATATGGAAAAGTGGCTGGAAAGACAATTTCTGGAAAGTATGAAGCTCACCAAACAGGTTAAAGTCTTTTAAGAAAACGAGGCAGTCAATAAGACTCTTAAAAAAAGGATCCATGCACTTGAAGCTGAGCAGAAGAAGAGCAATGAAGTCAAGAATTTTTGTTTGGAAGAAACTTCCATTAAATTCAGGAAACTTGACTATTTGTTACAAAACAAGGTTAAGATGCATGAAGATGAGGTTGAAAGGTTGAAGAAGACTTGTGAAGAGAAGATGATCACGATTGAAGATCAGAAGATCATCCTCAATATTGTGGGTCAAAAATTGGAAGCTCAGTTGACCATGATTGAGAACACACATATTGAGACTTCACAAAAGAATGAAATGAGTGATTCTTACACTCAATGTTCATTGGAGGAGTCTAAAGATGAAATTCCTCCAACATGTGATAAGAAGATTATGACAACTCTTGATTATCCACATCAAGAATCTGTTGCTTCTAGTACTCAATGCTCACTAGAGGATTCTATTGTCAAAAGACCACCAACATGTGATAAGAAGATCATGACATCACTCTTTGATCTATCACAAGCAACTGAGAATGTGAAGGTATCACCCAAACCTTCTTGTACTCATATTTCTAAATACACTCCTACAATCAGTACAGGTGGGAAGAAAAGTTCTAGACAAGTATGGATGTGGAAAGGTGAGAAGAAGAAACCTACCACCATGGCTAGGGTGGATGGGAAGAAAAAGGAGGAAGTGGGTTTCTCAAATAGAGTACAAAAGATTAAGCAGATGGCCCAACAACTTAATATAGAAGACACAAAGAAGAAAAGATTTTTGGGTCAATGTTCGTGCTGCAAAAGATTTGGGCACTGTGCACTGGATTGTCTTTATAATCCCTTACATGGAAAAGCACAGAGAATGCCTATATCAAAGAGAAGGAAACCAGAGAAAAAGAAGCAACATCAGCAGGTCCAGAAGCATCTGTTTACTGCAAATAGATTTGGAATTCTTGATAACATATGTGATGTATGCAACGGCAGCGGTCACAATGCAGGCACATGAACATGTCAACATGCTTTCACTGTTGAAAAGAAAAGAAGACCTCTGATGTCGTCAAAGAATGAAGCAGCTACCTTGGGGAGAAATCAGAAGAATGTTGTGAACACACATTTCTCCAAGAATATCTCAAGTAGGGAAGCAGAGAAGACCCAGGATTTTAGATCCATGAAATTGAAGGGTCATTCATCCAAAAGAAACACTAAGTGGGATGAATCTCGGATGAACCCATGTGGAAGACCTAAACCAGCTGAAAAAGTTCCAAATGACATATAGGTCATCTGGCCAGAAGATTTGACAAGAATGAGGAAACGTGAATATGAGAAGGCCAAGGATGGTGACATAGGAAAAGGAAAACATTCACATGATGAAGACACAGTGCAGGAGAGATTGCAAACAAAGAGAAACACACGTGTCAAAGAAGTTTTGTGTGAGAGATGCAAGAAATCTGGTCACATTGCAAAAGGTTGACTAACCTTAATACCAGAGCATGAAGCAGTCCTTAAGAGGAGTAAGAATGTATCATTCATGGTGGCTGCTAAGAAGAACAATTCTCCACAAAAAGCAGAAGAGAATGTGAATAGAGCCATTCCACACCGACAGATGTCAGACCATATGTTCAAATGTGCATTCATGAAGACTGGAGTGAACAGAGGAACTTGGTTGAGAAAAGAACCTCAACCAAGCAAGTCTTCTTGATGAATCAAGAAGGAACCACCTTATTCCCGTAATCATTTGTGTATTGTATTTGTGCTAATAATGTAGGGAATTGGAGGTGAAACATGCTCTGAGGGGGAGAACCTGAGAAGTAGTGAATGTTGTCAACTCTTTATAGCCAAGCTGAAGAAGATTCCATCCTAAGTAGATTCTTCAATTGATATTCAAAGATTATGATGATGAAGGATCACTCTTGATGAAGATGATGAGGAGTGTTTCCCTTGAGGGGGAGAAGAATGAAGAAGCTTCCATAATCACTGTTTCAATCAATATCAACACCAACTGGACTCAAAAGCAGTTACTCTGTGAATTTCTTGAAGAACACGCCAATGGAGAAGGTATGTCATTTTTCAATCACTATCCCTTGGTTACTCAGATCAAAGATTATTTTACAAAGGGGTAGTAACTGAATTGATCAGTGACATAAAATAATGGAAGTTCCCCAAGGTCACTTATCCTATCGATTGCACTTGAATGTTTTTGATCTATTTGCTGAAGTAAGTGCAAGAGTTTCAGGTTGATTATTATATATCATAGTTGATCTTCTTCTACCTGGAATTAAAGTGGTAAACCCTTGAAGACAAGATACATGATTTATCATCTCATGTTGGTATCATGAGCTGTGGATAATGGAAAGCCTAGTTTACTTAATCAAATCCTCTTGTTTTCTACATCGAGCATTGCTTAAGTAGACTTAGAGTGAAATGATTAATGAAACAGTACTTATGTGTGGATTGATACCCTCCCTACCATGTGCTTTGTATTTATTGTCAATAAGGGGGAGAGAAAGTGAAATGAAAAGAAACATTGATTAGATGAGAAGATTCTCATTTTGACATTGACAGATTCATTTCAGAAGATGTATTAGGTATTGACAACCAAATACAAAGGGGGAGATTTTCGGAACCACTTTGTGTATAGGTTTGTATTTTTTGTCAATAATTGTCAATGTAATATCAAAATGAAAGAGATCAAGAAGTACTCCAATAAAATGGAGGAATGGAAGCTCATAATGAAGGAGATCATGAAGTACTCTGATGATGTAGAGGAGTAGTGATTCAGATGATTGTTGTGCTAATCGTAAGTTCAAAGAACATGTGTCAAAGGTGATACATTTTTTACAACAATGAAGAATGTGATGAGTAATCCATCCAAGGATGATTAAAGTAGGATAGTGTTTTTGGATGAAGACCATGCAATTCCTCCTTATTGCATAAGAACCATGGGCCTTGATGAAGACCATGAAATTACTCATGATTGCGTGAGAACCATGCTAGAGACTTCTTGATGGATTGAATCACATGGTTTGCATGAAGTTGATCATGACGGTTGATGAAGGAGGCAATGTGCCAATGAGTTGACTTCTGAGATGGCCATGCAGAGATTGAAATTATGAGATGGCCATGCACATCACATTGTATCAGAAGATAATGGTACTAAAGTTGTTCCTTCAAACAATACATATCACAATAGTGGTGTTTGTGATAAAATCAAAAGAGTTGCCGAAGGATACAGATCACCAAGAAGAAGTGATGTTGAGGTGATCGTTCTTGTCGACAAAGCAAACAAACGACATACAAATTTGTTGACAAAGGAGATTCCATGGTGACAAGTCGAGTTCAAGAGTTGTGTTCAACGATCTATGTTTGATTCAAGAACATCGACAGAGGAATGGATGATCTGGAGGTGGTACAAAAAGAGAAGATACAAGGTGGCGCCGTTTTCCAGTGTTTGCCAAATATCAGGGCCGCAAAATCATCAAATGAAGAAGAGTGTTTTTGGAAATGGGACTTGCGCGCCATACTCTTGGAGGATAGGAAACTTGCGCGCCATATGTTTTTGAAGATCAGAGCATCAAAATATGGCAAAGGGATAAGGGTCGCACAAGTTTTGGTGGGGTCGCGCAGGTGAATTATGTGCCAGGAAGAGACTTGCGCGCCGATGCCTTGAATGCATTATAACTTGCGCGCCTATGGTTTTTCGAGATCAAAAGATCCAAATTTGGCAAAGGAAATATGGTCGCGCAAGTTTGGAAGTTGATCGTGCAAGTGCCTAGTAGGGGCCGAGACTTGCGCGCTGATGGATGACTTGCGCGCCGCCGCACAGGGGGTCCAGTTTGCCTATAAATACTGGACCACCCCTCCACATTTCACACAGAGGTCAACACTTTGAGATTGTTCGAGCTCTCGTCGCGCAGGTGGTTGAACCGCGCAAGTGGTAGTTGGGTCGCGCAAGTAGAGGTTGCGCGCCGACTGATGGTTGAGCGCCCCAGGTGATTTGGGCAAGGAAGGAAGTGAGTCGCGCAGGTTTGAAGTTCAAGAAGGCAGAGTCACGCAGGTGCTTTGGAGACACTTGTGCGCCAGGTTATACTTGCGCGCCTAAGACTTGCGCGCCAGATGGAGACTTGCGCGCCGAGCTTGAAGAGGAGAGCCAAATATTGTTGAAGCACACCCACCTTTCTGGAGCTGCACAAGAGCTAATGATTGCCTCATACTTTCGGTGCAAAGCGAGATTGAAGAGGACATCTAAATGATACATTCATGATCTCATGCATACATAGTGAATTGATTCTGACGAATGCCGAGTAATATGAACATCATTTATTGAGCAATCACATAAGTGATTGTGATTCAGGAAAACGAAGACAAGGGGATCTAGTGCATTCATTCATTGCACTAAAGAAGAATGATTGAACTATAAAGAGCATCAACTTTGAACCATAATGCAAGCAAAGTCTCATGCTGAACAGGAGACAAAGAACATCAATGCACATTTATTGAAGAGACCTTCACGTCTATAAACTGAGTGGGACTTCACCAACGGCAGTGAGCCAGGGGGAGTCAACGGGAGTGACCCGAGGGATGCAGTGAGCTATCCCTGAACAACTGTAAAGGCAGTGAGCCTGGGACAGAGTGACTGTACCCGAACCTTTGAAATATATAGCTAGTGAAGCATAGTGGATTTAGGTACGACCGACATCCTGTCGGCGTATGCTCCTTGGACGTAGCCCTTAGTGGTGAACCATGTAAAAATAGCTGTGTCATCTCTCTGCATGTTAATGTTTAATTGCTGATCATATCCATCATTAAGGTTTAAGTAGTTCCTACCGATGTGGGAACAAGATCCACAACTAAAAGAAGAAAAAGTTTCCACCCTGATTCACCCCTCCCCTCTCAGGGTGTCCCAGGGTCCTACAATTACTATCTATAAAGGGTAGATATAAAAAAATCAATTATTCCTTTCTTGGAGATGGTTTCTTATAAGTACGCATGAACATTGTATTTATCTTCTAACGAATAGATTATTAGTGAGAATAATAGTTTCATTAATTAAATATTAATAAATATACCATAAATAATTTATATAATCAATTTAAATATCTATATTAAGATCCATTTAAATAAGAAATTATAAACAGGTCACATTTCTTTATGTAGTTTGTAGTCCAAAAAAACATAAGAGCGACATTAACATTTTCCAGCAGATGAGATGGTAAAAAGGTTAATAACATACTATAATTTCATCCACAAAATTTCTTTATAAATTTCATTAATAAACTTTAAACACATTATAATTTAATACTAAATAAATATGTTTATGGAAAATGAATCATATCACTACATGGAAGAGGTGGTCCTCACCATTGAATGAGTGAGACATTCATTTACCATATGATATAAATGAGGTGGAAAATTCTTATGAAATAAAGATAATAACACGTTATAAATGTAATTAAACTTTATTAATCATGTTAGTAGTGATACATTATGTTTATAGATTCTAGAGGAAGAAATAAAATTGTATGTTCTCAATTAAGTGGGTAGCCATTTATAGGTTAGGGAAGGGCAACACAAGGAATTTTCTAAATTATATAAATATATTAGTGTATTCATCAAGTGAAATGGTTCTAAAATGACTAATCTCATAATAGGATATTATATAGGGACCAAATATGACCATATAGGATTTATACATGTGATTAGGTAATTTTCACACCTAAAATTTTACTTTTAAAGGTTTAACCCGTTTTATCTATTATAATGGTATCTAACTATTTTACCTCAAAATTAATATTAATAATGACAAAAAATGAAAGTAAACTCATTCAAAAATAAATAAATTTTGATTCAGACTTTGAATTCAATTTTATGAAATTAATTTTTTATAATTTGGTAAAATTAAATAAAAAAACCCAGAAACGTGAAAACAATTTGTTTTCTTGAAAACTGATTTATTTGAACACTTAAATTCATAAATTTTTTCATTATAACCTCACATAAAAGGAATTTTCCATTTAAAATTTATCACACCATTAAATAAAATTGATAATATATCAGCTACATAAAATTTCAAATTCCATTGTTGCTTCCTAGAATTTTGGATTCCCCTAGAAAACATTAACCATGTGAGTAGTCTTTTTATGTAGATCATTATCTCTACAATATAATTTTTATAAAAATTTTTATATACAAGGGATATCATCCTATTGTGTTATGACCCATATTTTTAGTATATGTTAATGATATGGTATGTACTTTCATGGGAGATATGCATAGGGAAAATCTGGAATTTGAGAGAGATTCGTTGGATGCTCCAAGTGTTACAAAACCATCCATAGATGATATATAATTAAAAAGGGATAGATATATCTAGGAAATTTATTCCCCTTGTTTATAAATCTCTGATAATTATTCCTTTTTATAAATTCATAGGAATATATAATCATCAATATTGAATTCCATATCACACCAATGATTATCAACATTACTCTTCTATTGAATTTGAGCTACCATGATGTGTTGCTGAATATCCCTAACTTTATATTAATTTTCCTCATCATTAATTGTTGCAATATAGTTTTTTATACAACTTCATAAAAGAGGATTGGATTTCATCCATTCCTACCATAGATGCATTTACATGGAGAAATCTAAATGAGTGAGTGAAAAGAAATAATTATAAGGTAATTAGATAAGAGAAAGGTGTTGATCCCAACACCATTTTATAACTACAGAACATGATATAAAAATATAAACTAGGGTTTTAATAGGACTATCATACTGGGCATATATAAATAGATTATATATCAAATTAAAACCCAACTACATTTTTGAATCATTTTGAAGAATTCTCTATAATATCATGGTTTAAATAAGATCCAGATTAGATATAATTGAATATTGTACTACATGTAATAATTCAACATGTTTGATGTGTATCCTATAATGAATATTTATAGAGAATTATTCTCTTATTATAATTAAATATTGTGAATTCGAATGGTATTTGACTATAAACCAAATATTAGTCCACCCTTTAGAATTTTTAGGGATTCTAATAATGGAATACATGGAAATTTCATCCCATTAACATTCTAGAATGGTTAATGATTATAACATCCTAATTGAATTTTTTCTCTCTAACATTTCATTATGAAATATAAGACATAAATTCACATACTATACAATATCCATTTTCATGTTATACCATCAAAATCACTCTTTCATACCTCTATACATCTTTAAATTTCTATGATGAATAGAGAATGATGAAATGTGAGCTTCATACATCAACTCATTCTTCCCATCTGATGTTGATAGTACACATACATAGTTCATAATCCTTATCATTCCACTAAAATCATGGTTTATATCATAAAAATTCACACTTTCTTATACTATTCTTCGTATTCAATTTGTTTCACATTAATCCACACATGGATGAATGGTTGGAAATTTATTTGATACATATAGGATCCATCCACTATCCATAGTATTAAATGATCTATATTCTTCAAATAAATAATTATTGTATTTATTTCAATACTAATCAGTAACAAACTAACATGGTCTTTCTGAATTAGTGTTTGATGAACCCTATTCTACTTCCCCAGGTGGTAATGTATTTGGTAGTCACAATAATTAATCACATCCAACCATATTCCCTTAACATATTCAACTATTTATGGTTAAATATATACCTAAGGTTTCTATGATCCATTTTTATATATCATAAATTTAATCATAAAAATAATGACATCATATTTTCTGTGTAGAAATTATTTTTGCAAGCTCCAAATAATTAGTCTGATAATTTTCGCATGTATTGTTAATTGTTGGGAGTAATACACTATCAAAATGCCTTTACGAATAAGGAAATATACTATTTACTTATGTGATTTTATATAATATATCACTAACCATTAATCCTTGTAGCATATTGTAAGCACCAATACATTTACCATCCTTCTTTATATTAGGATAATATTTTACTCAAATTCATTCATCCAAATAATATTTGATGTATAAGGCCCCGTCATTAAACCTTACTTAATATTGAATTAAATTAATAATTCACATTGAGGATGTTTTCAGGTTTATAGTTTTAGAGAATTAGATCATAAATCATGAATTTCATTGCACATTTAAACAAAGTGGTTACATAAAATATAGTATTCGTTTTTTTCCAATCAACGGAAACATATTTAAAATAAAACGTGGATTCTTTCTTGACACTTCCTTGACAATATCAACATACCATGAACCTTTACCTTGACATGTGAAAAACATTTCAAAAACATGGGATGAGCATAAAAATCTCATTATAGGATATAAAAGTAAGAAAATAAAACATTAGTCCATTAATGAAAACATAATTTACTCATAAAAGATAAGCATTTTAACATACCTCATCAAATCATGAATAAATCATAGAAATCATAATTTATAAAGGTAACTTGAGGCATTCATAACAATTTTACCTAGGGAGTAACCCTCTTGGTTATGTTTGGAATACCCATCACAGTATATTCCCTAAATCTCTTCGGGGAAACCTTAACGTTTAACCCCATCACGTCACCCAATGCATTGGAGAGCTATATCGGGCTCACCTACCCTTAGTTTATCACAAAACCAACCATCTTCATAATAATTCCCAATAACCATAACATAATCGTATCACATAAATCATACATAAAGAAAACAAAACATTTCCACATTTCAATCATAGGATATCAATACAACACATTGATATAATAAAATCATTAGGAAAAACCATTTTCAATAACAATATTAAAGAAAATTAAAACATGGTATTTATTTTCCTTTTAAAAAAATGTATGGTTTGTAGAGTAAGCTAAAACTCAAATAATGGTCACGGCGGCGGAGAAGTCATTGTCACCGCATACGTACAACAAAATCATTCCCTTTTGTCGTTTAGTAAAATGCTTTTTATAAAAAGATTCCCTTCGGATAAACATAAAATTAAAAGTGGTTTATACACCGTATAAAAGAAGGTTGTGTACAAAACAAAATATTCCTCAATGAATGGAGATTGAGATAAAGTCTCATACAAAGACAGTATCCTTGGATTAAGGATAAATCAATTACATAATTATGTGTGGAAAACGAATACACTAAATATAAGTGGATATTAAGTGTAAAAAAATCAGAAGAAATTCACACATATTCATATAACGACATATTCAATGAGTACACATTTATCCCAAAGAATCAAAATTGGGTTAAGAAGTTCCCTTGCAGAAATTCGACAGCCTAACGACGTCACTTCAAAATTCGGAAAAAGAGTTGATGAGAGATAAAAAGGGTATCTCATCACATGGACATAAAATTTACATCAATAAGGATATATAAGAACATATCCCAACATAATAGTATGTGAATTAAAAGTCATAACAAAATAAGTCCTTTAAAAAGAGGAGGGTGAAAGGTTCCCTTACCGATTTGGGTAACTTTCGAAACGTACACCCCATTGAAGAAGGGTCATACAATGAATATGTAAATACCCATAAATGAAATTGTATTACACAAATAGTATAATAATGGGAAGTACTTACACCACTCAAAGGAAATGGTGGCAAAAGAAGCATAAATCTCATGGGACTAAATGTCAGATGAAAAATCCCTTACGAAAACTCGGCATCCTAACGACACCACTTAAAACTTCCAAAAATGGATTGATGAGATCAAATAGGGTCTCTCATCATATTACAATAAAATTCACTGCAAAGTGGAATATAAAATAACATCCCCCATCATAACAAAGAGGATCTTAAAAGAAGTGACATAAAGTAGAGTACTTAAAAAAAAGAGAGGTTAGATCTCTTACGAACATTCGGCTGCTTAATGGCGCCACTCAAAACATCCAAAATGGATTGATGTGATAAAATAGGGTCTCTCATCATATGAAAATAAAAAGTATTGTATGAGTAATATAAAATAACATCTCAATCATAAGAAATATTAGCATAGAAGTAATGACATAAAAGAGTGTACTTAAAAAGAAAGAGAGGAGTGGGATCTCTTACCTCGTGTCTGACATGACTCGATCGTTCTTTAATCTCCAGAATAATAAAATTTGATCAATTTATAATTTCTTAAGGACCTACTTTAAATATTATTATTCATTTCATATGACATATTATAATGTTATAATAATTGGTTAATAAAGTGAGTTCATTTCAGACATTTTTGTCGATGTTCGGTACATGAGTAAAAATTGAACTTGCTGGAAAATAATTTTCCACGTAGTAATAGGTACATCATATCCAGAATAGTATTGATGTTTTAAACATCATATATATCTAGTATATAATCATTTTATACTATTCCATAGCATTTGGCGATAAAAAAATTAAAATCACAGTTCATGGAGATGGTAGGCCTTACATACGCATGAACGCTAATTTAATTTTTTTGTCATATTAATGGAATTTAAACAAAATGAGAGATATATATATTATAATTACAGAATGATATCCTTAATTTAGATGTAATATATTACATATATATCCATTATATATATGTACTTATAATAGTACATAACATTTGGAGATAAGAAATGAATTGTACCGGTCATGGAGACGGTAAGCTGTAAGTATGCATGAACGCTACTTTCATTTCTTTTTTGTTGTATTAAATTGAATTAAATAATAACGATATAAAGGTATATTATAATTCCAGTAGTATATAATATGTAATACAATTAATTCCATCCTTTATACGTCCCGCATATGGCATTAACGAATCAATCACTTTGAGGGGGCGGTAGACCGCACTTCCTAAAATGAAGATATCGCGTTTACCCATAATGGAAACCATAAAGTTATGACATAAATGAAAAATACAAAAGCTGAAGAAAAACATAAAAATATAATATATCATATATAAATATAGTGACATCTTAATGGCCACATTTGAAGGTGTTAAAATAATATTGAACAATCATCGTTTCTTGAGGCAGTAATTCGCCATCCACAGAAACAATATGTTCCTTAACCATTAGACGGAGGTGTGTGAAAGTGTAGCTCTAATAATTCTTATAAAAACATCCTAGTATATTTAAGATACCGGTGTTGTTACAAAAAAAGGCAATAAAAAGAGTTTAGGGGTTTGGAGAAGAAAAATAAAACAAAAGAACACAAGGGAAGACATTACCTTTAAATCGGGTAACTCTCTTTGATTTGAGATAAAAGGCTTCCTTATAAAGGATTATGAAAAAATTGAGGCTTCAATGATGAAGAGAGGGATGTGGAGAGATGAAACGGTCAGGGTTTGGACGAGCCAAAGGCTTGAGAGGAGTGTTTACAGTGGTAGAGGGGAGGGCCTTTTATAAGAGGGGAGGAGGGGCACTTTTGGAAAGTTATAAAATATTACTTTATTATAAAATTATTTTCGGATTTAAAAGGTCCCAAAAGGATATATTTAAGGTAGAAGGTGATATGGTTTTTATATCCACCCATACAATAGGTTTGTGACAAGTGTAAGACTTATATTTCACCCTATCTTCTCATTTTATTTAAATCGTTCATTTTTGAGGTAATCATTGCATCATCACGGTATCATAAATAAATTAATTTATATAATATCTAAAAATTATAAAAAAAAATCAGGATGTAGGAAATTTTTTTAGCTTTCTAATTAATATTTATAGTCAGAAATAGTACTTGGATAACCCCATCTAAAAATTGTATCATTAAAACAACACATGTTTGTGACATTTTAATTTTAACTTTAAAAAAAATTGTATTAATGTCATTTTCCATGAAAAGTGGACCCATGGGGTCCCCAAGTTGACCCATGGATTTTTTGGTCGATATCACTCAAACCATGAGGTTAGGACATGTTTATAGGTCATTTCATATTATTAAAACATTATTTTTACCTTAAACTACACTAATTACCTCTAAGCACGATTAAAACATAAAAGTTACTATTCACCAAAAAAATTATTTTAATCTCATTGAACCACATTTTACTTCTTAATGACAAGCATGTATGTCGGATTTTTGAAATTCAAAACACAGAGGTGGTAAAATTTCATTTAAATGAAAAATCAGTTTTTTAAGTACCACTTAGTGGTTTCACTATTCATCAGAAATTGAAGTTTTCCAGCAAAATACCAAAAATCATCCCTAAGATATATTTGATATTCCGAATTCAAAACTGATTTCTATTTTAAAAAATTAAAAACATATAAGTTAAATTCATTAATTTAATAATTAATTCCCGCTGTCAGAGCAAATAGGGAGTTTTTTGAATCAATAAGTATCAAAATATTGACACTAGTTTAAGTCCAATTTCAAGATGAAATTAATTCCAACGACCACTATTGGATTAAATGGTAAAAATATATTCTAATTTCAATTTAAAACCAATTCAAAATATAATATAATCATATAAATAAATTAGATTAAAAATAGGTTTTGAATTAAAATACAACATTTTTCACTATTCATTAAAAAATGAACATTAGCGGAAAAATACCAAACATTTACACAAAGTAAATTTTGATGTCCCGATTATAGAGAAGAATTTTATTTTGTCAAATATAACACATATAATTTTCAAAAAGTAGACTTAAAAGAGGTTCATCATCAAAAGGCGGTTAATCGGCCTTTTAAAGAATATTAGAATGTTTACGCTTAAAATTGGATTCATTCTCATTTTTAATCATCTAAAATTTATTGTAAAAAGTAAAAATATTTGACAAACATATATAATCATTTTTTAGTTAGTTATGTTCATTCCCACCATTACAACAGCTAGGTGTTAACTAAAATTTAAAATAATATTATTTTATTATTAAGGTGCAACGTAAGATTCCCAAGAAACTCGTTGTTGCGTATTGGGTACGCCATTAAGAATATCATCCCCTTTAAAGTTATATTAATATTTTATTCACAAATATAGATAAATGAGAAAATGTCATATTCTTTATTTACCTAGGGTGTTACATCCTTCCCCGCTTTTTGGGAATTGCGTCCTCGCAATTTTAAAATTGGTCTTGGAAACATCATTGAAAATCCCACATCGGAACAAGAGTCACTAAAACAATCACTTTAAAATAAAGAAAGAGAAGTACAAAGGTCACCCGAGTTAACCCATACTAGGATTCCATGTAGGAAAACATGGATATGGAGGAAAAAACAAAGGGTCATGTTCGGAGGGAGAGTGATAGTAAACATGTCTAGGAGAAAGTTAACCATAAGAAAATCACAAACATGTGGTGGGTTAAACGGTATTCGATTCCCCAGTAGGAAGAGTTAATAGAAAATTTTTTTGTTTTAAGTTACTTTTCATTGAGGAATTTATTTTTGATCTTAGGGAAACATACTTACTTGTCGTGAAGACTCTCATCTCCTACTAGATTTCTTACACAAACTCATATTTTCCCCAAAAGACGAGTATTTAGGATGTATTGCTAATATTAAGAGAGCTATAATAAAATTCTATAGAATCACCTAATACACAAAATAGAACTATATATTTCCCATGTCTTTAGAACTTAACAAAAACCAAAATTGTTATAACAAGATCAGATAATCCAAAAATGGATAATCCTTTATAAAAAAGAAAATCTATTCTTAATCTCCAAAATTTCTCCAGAAAAACCCAATGTTCAACAAAGACCATTCAATAAAAAATTTGTCCATAAAATTAATCAAAGTAAACCAAACTATGATTGAAACCCAAATATTTGAAGGATTTAATCACATAGTCTTCCAAGGTACAAATTATCATTTATATCTAAATAACATCAGTCACTCTTAAAGTCTCATATTGAAAAGTAATTAACCTAATCACATATCCTCGTTGATTGGTTAATCATTTCCATAAATAACCAAAAATAAACATACACTTGATTCCTAAAATCATCTAACTAAAAAAATTAATAAAACTAACCAGGGAATTCACGTAGTCCAGTGGTAGGAGATAAATACCAGTCGTACTTTGGTTGTGGGTTCGATTCCTGAAGCTTTTTCTGACGCGACAGGTTTTCACACAGTCTGCGTGATGTCCTTTTTCCAAAACTATATAATTCTTAAAAAATTCCCCAAAACAAGATAACATCTTCAAAAATAATCATAACATATTTTATCCTCAAGTTTATATCAGGCCTTTCATTTTCCATCATAACATATAATAACCCATAATTACCTCAAAAGTAAGGATCATATAAACCCTAATGGTTACCTTTATAATTATTACATGAACTTCAACATCGATTGGTCATCTCGTACATGATGAATTACAGAACATACCAAGGTACAAGTGGTTAATAATTACTCCTTGATAGTTGGTTTAGAATAACCATGAGTTTCCTCATTGAATCCCCCATTTCATCAAGTCTCTTAATCAGAGAACCACCACAGTTTCCTTCAAACCCATTGTCACTTTGGTGCCTGCTAGATCCATCCATTTACTAAAAATAGAAATGTCAGTGTCAGTATATCAACAAAACCATCATATACTAATGAGGAAGATAAACACTAAGACATACTTACTCATTCACTTTATCTAAAACTAGGACTCTTTCTGAAATCCTAGCCATTATTGCAATGCCACTTATTCTTAGAGAATACACTAACCTCTAAAGTTATCTAAACCGACCTCTGATACTAACTACAAGGCCCCGACCTTAAACCTTACTTAATATTGAATAAAATGAATAATTCACATTGAGGATCTTTTCAGGTTTAGAGTATTACAGAATTAGATCATAAATCATGAATTACATTACACATTTAAACAATGTGGTTACATAAAAGATAGTATTCGTTTTTTCTCATCAACGGAATCATATTAAAAATAAAACATGGATTCTTTCTTGACACTTCCTTGACACTATCAACATTCCATGCACCTTTCCCTTGACCTGTGAAAAACATTTAAAAAACATGGGATGAGCATAAAAATCTCAGTAAGGGATATAACAGTATGAAAAGAAAATATTAGTCCATGTATGAAAACATAATTTACTCATAAAACATAATAATTTTAAAATACCTCATAAAATCATGAATAAGTCATAGAAATCATAATGCATAAAGGTAACTTGAGGCATTCATAACATTCGTACATAGGGAGTAACCCTCTTGGTTATGTTTAGATTACCCATCACAGTATATTCCCTAAATATCTTCGGAGAAACCTTAACGTTTAACCCATTCGCGTTACCCAATGCATTGGAGAGCTATATTGGGCTCACCCGCCCTTAGTTTATCACAGATCCACCCGTCTTCATAATAATGCCCAAGAACCATTACATAATCGTATCACATAAAACATACATAAAGGAAACATAACATTTCCACATTTCAATCACAAGATATCAATACAACACATTGAAATAATATAAAAATTATGAAAAACCATTTTAAATATCAATATAAAAGAAAAGTAAAACATGGTATTTTTTTTCATTAAAAAATGGTAAGGCTTGTAGATGAATCCGAAACTCAAATAATGGTCACGGCGGCGGAGAAGTCGTTGTCGCCGCATACGTACAACAAAAACATTCCCTTTTGTCCTTTAGTAAAATAATTTTTATAAAAATATTACTTTCAGATAAACATAAAATTCAAAGTGGTTTATACACCGTATAAAAGAAGGTTCTGTAAAAAACAAAATATGCCTCAATGAAAGGAGATTCAGAAGAAGTCCCATACAAAGACGGTATCCTTGGATTAAGGATAAATCAATTACATAATTATGTGTGACAAACGAATACACTAGATTTAAGTGGATATTAAGTTTAAAACAATCAGAGGACATTCACACATATTCATAGAAAGACATTTTCAAGGAGTACAAGTTTATCCAAAAGAATCAAAATTGGGTAAATAAGTTCCCTTGCAAAAATTCGACATCCTAATGGCGTCACTTCAAAATTCAGAAAAAGAGTTGATGAGAGATAAAAAGGTTATCTCATCACATGGAAATAAAATTTACATCAATAAGGATATATATTAACAAATCCCAACATAATAGTATGTGAATTAAAAGACATAACAAAAGAAGTCTTTTAAAAAGAGGAGGGTGAAATGTTACCTTACCGACTTGGGTAACTTTCGAAACGTACACCCCATTGAATAAGGGTCATACAATGAATATGTAAATACCCATAAATGAAATTATATTACACAAAGAGTATAATAATGGGAAGTAAATACACCACTCAAAGGAAATGGTGGCAAATGTAGCATAAATGTCACGGGACTAAAAGTGAGATGAAAAATCCCTTACGAAAACTCGGCAGCCTAACAGTGCCACTTAAAACTTTTAAAAATGGATTGATGAGATAAAATATGGTCTTACATCATATTAAAATAAAATTTATAGAAAGTGGAATATAAAAGAACATCCCCCATCATAACAAAGATGAGCTTAAATGAAGTGTCATAAAAGAGAGTACTTAAAAACAAAGACATAGGTTAGATCTCTTATTAAAATTCTGCAGCCTAACGGCGCCACTCAAAACTTCCAAAATTGATTGATGAGAGAAAATAGGGTCTCTCATCATATGAAAATAAAAATTAATACAGGAGTAATATAAAATAAAATCCCAATCATAAGAAATATGAGCTTAAAAGTAATGACATAAAAGAGTGTACTTAAAAAGAAAGAGAGGAGTAGGATCCCTTACCTTGTGTCCGACATGACTCGATCATTCTTTAATATCCTGAATAATAAAATTTGTTCAATTTATAATTTATTAAGGAAATCCTTTAAAGGTTAGTATTTAGTTAATATCACACATTATAATTTTATAATAATTGGTTAATAAAGTGAGTTCATATCAGAGGTTTTTGTCGATGTTCGGTACAAGAGTAAAAATTAAACTAGTTGGAAAAGAATTTTCCATGTAGTTATAGGTACTTCATATCCAGAATATTGTTGATGTTTTAAATATCATAAATATCCCATATATAATCATTTTATACTATTCAATATCATTTGGAGATAAAAAAATTAAAATCACCGTTCATGGAGACGGTTGGCCGTACGTACGCATGAACGTTACTTTTAATTTTTTGTCATATTAATGGAATTAAAACAAAATGAGAGATATATATATTATAATTCCAGAATTATATCCACAATTTAGATGTAATTTATTACATATATATCCATTATATATATGTACTTATAATAGTACATAACATTTGGAGATAAGAAATGAATTGTACCGGTCATGGAGACGGTAAGCTGTAAGTATGCATGAACGCTACTTTCATTTCTTTTTTGTTGTATTCAATGGAATTAAATAATAATGATATAAAGGTATATTATAATTCCAGTATGATATCATATGTGATACCATTAATTCCATCATTTATACATCCCAAATATGGCATTAACGAATCAAATCACTTTGAGGGGGCGGTAGTCCGCACTTCCTAAAATAAAGATATCGCGTTTACCCATAATGGAAACCATAAAGGTATGCCATAAATAAAAATTACAGAAGCTTAAAAAAACATAGACATATTATATATCATATATAAATATAGTGAAATCTTAATGGCCACATTTTAAGGTGTTAAAGTAATATTGAACTATCATCATTTCGTGAGGCAGTAATTCGCCATCCACAGAAACAATATGTTCTTTAACCATTATACGGAGGTGTGTGAAAGTGTAGCTCGAATACTTCTTATAAAAACATCCTAGTATATTTAAGATACTGGTTTTGTTACAAAAAAGGTAATAATAAGAGTTTAGGGGTTTGGAGAAGAAAAATAAAACAAAAGAACACAAGGGAAGACATTACCTTTAAATCGGGTAACTCTCTTTGATTTGAGATCAAAGGCTTCCTTGGATAGAATTCTGCCCAAAATGAGGGTTCAATGATGAAGATAGGGATGTGGAGAGATGAAATGGGCAGGGGTTGGCCGAGCCAAAGGCTTGAGAGGTGTTTGTAAGGTGGTAGAGGTGGGGGACTTTTATAAGAGGATAGGAGGTGCACTCTTGGAATGTTATAAAATATTACTTTTTTAAAAAATGATTTTCGAATTTAAAAGGTCCCAAAAGGATATATTACTAGGAAATGGTGATAAGGTTTCTAAATACACCCATAAAATAGGTTTGTGACAAGTTTAATACTTTTATTTTACCCTATCTTCTCATTTTATTTAAATCGTTCATTTATGAGGTAATCACCACATCATCAGAGTGTCATAAATAAATTAATTTATTTAATATCTAAAAATTATAAAAAAAACTATCATGATGTAGGAAATCTTTTTATATTTCTAATTAACAGTTATAGTAAAAAATATGACTTTTATAACCCCATATAAAAATTGTTTTATTAAAACAACACATGTTTGTGACATTTTAATTTTAACTTTAAATAAAAAGGTATTAATGTCATTTTCCAAGCCAAGTGGCTCCATGGGGTCCCCATGTTGACCCATGGATTTTATTGGTCGTACATGACTCATCCAATGAGGTTAGGAAATGTGTATAGGTCATTTCATATTATTAAAACATTATTTTTACCTTAAACTACACCAATTACCTCTAATCACGATTAAAACTTAAAAGTTACTATTCACCAAAAAAATTATTTTAATCCCATTGAACCAAATTCTACTTCTTACGGAAAACCATGTATGTCATATTTTTGAAATTCAAAACACAGAGGTGGTAAAATTTCATTTAAACGAAAAATCTGTTTTTTAAGTACCACTTAGTGGTTTCACTATTCATCAAAAATTTATGTTTTCCAGAAAAAAACGAAAAATTCACCTTAAGCCATATTTGATATTCCGAATTCAAAAATGATGCCTATTTTACAAGTTTCAATACATATAATTTACATTAATTAAATTAATCATTAATTCCCGCTGTCAGAGCAAATAACATGTTTTTATGAAACAATAAGTATCAAAAGATTGACCATAGTTTAAGTCCAATTTCAAGATGTAATTAATTCTAACGACCACTATTGGATTAAATGGTAAAATATATTCTAATTTCACTTTAAAACCAATTAAAAATATAATCTAATCATATAAATAAATTACATTAAAAAGAGGTTTTGAATTAAAATACAACAGTTTTCACTATTAATTAAAAAATGATCTTTATCGGAAAAAAACCAAAAATTTACAGAAAGTAAATTTTGATGTCCCAATTCTAAAGAAGAATTTTATTTTGTCAAATATAACACATAAAATTTTCAAAAAGTGGATTTAAAATAGGTTCGTCATCAAAAGGCTGTTAATCGACCTTTTAAAGAATATTATAATGTTTATGCTTAAAATTTGATTCATTCGCAGTTTTAATCCTCTAACATTTATTGTAAAAAGTAAAAATATTTTAAAAACATATATAATCATTTTATAGTTTGTTTTGTTCATTCCCACCATTACAATGGCTAGGAATTAACTACAATTTAAAATAATATTATTTTATTATTAGAGTGCAACTTAAGATTCCCAAGAAACTCGTTGTTGCGTATTGGGTACGCCATCGAGCATAGCATCCACATTAAAGTTATATTAATATTTTATTCACAAATATTGATAAATGTGAAAATGTCATATTCTTTATTTACCTCGGGTGTTACATGCTTTCTTATAAGTTATCATAGAGAGTGCATTCTAGATTCACGATAAATCTCTCATAAATTGTTAGAGTATTGGGTAAATATTTATAATAGTGATCTTGTTAATTTATAAAAAATTTATCGATTTATCAACACAACTTTATTCTTAACAAAATGTCTAGGATGACCCCATGGTGTTGCAAAATAGCTTGTGAATCACTTATAAATATTATCCTAAAGTTTCTACTTAAATTTTTACTACTCAATGAGGACCATTCTGTTAGGATTATCTTAAATAAGTGTAGTACAATGTATTAGTTATTTGGAAAAATCATATTTATGATTTAGTGGAAGACTATTCAAGTCATCATGAAATAAATCATCACCATCCATAACAATAGACATATAATTGATACTGAATTTATCTCCAACCAATTTATATAAATATTTATCATGTATAGGTAGTATGATATATATAACATTTTTAACTTCCATTAGATGTTCATATATATCATTAAACAAAAATATGATCATTGGTTGAATCAAAATATCAAATGTGACTTCCCTTTATCAGAAATGAAAAAGTGGTGCTCATAGAAAGAGGTAAATCAATCCCAAAATAATAAAAAAGTTAACAAGTAGGAGATTGGCATGATTTATAGCAAGTGCATTCCTAGACCCATCTATCATATATTAGATACATACATGAGATGTGATCATTCTAACATTAAATATTTTCATTGCTTATTTAGCATATATTAATTAATAGGTTTTTGTGATACACAAAATAAATAAAATTGATATAAATTTTTGGTAAATATATAATAAAATAACACATTATATAATTTAGTTTTGATGATAAATGTACGTTTCACCATAAAAGTCTTATAACCCACTTTTGATGTCATGGTCGAATGATATTTCTATTTTTCAATGTTTTATGTGGTTATTGGCACAAATCATCATCATTAAACTTCTTATTTGTGCATAATTTATTATAATTCCCATACTCCTTTCATTTAAAGCACTGGATTATCGATGGTTTATTAGTTTAAATATTATATATCCTAACTGTAACAACTATCATCTTTATGTACATTCAAAATTCATTGGATTTCTAACCAGTACTTCCAAATTTATCGAACCTATCAATTTGATTCATATAATTTATTTGTTTTTTCTTCACTCATTTAGGGAATGAAAGTGATTTTAATTTACTAACACAATGTGATTCATTTTAGTTAATGTGAGACTCCATATTTTGGATTCTAATAAAATCCATATGAATGAATGGATTTTCCATTTTCCATTTCTACCTTCAGACACAATGAATGAAATTTTTATAGCTACTCTAGTATTATACAAATAATTCCTTTCAGATTCTTGGATTTTAATGACAAAATAACTGATCAATGATTATTTTAGGGATGATATTAAAACAATAATAATACATTGCAATAATTATAAAAAATTTCTTATAGATAGAAATGGTTTAGACATTCTACCACATAAACTCAAGGAATTATTTTTCGATATTTGTACATAAAATAAGAAAATATATTTAATGAAAAATATCATCTTAAATTAACCTCATTAAATTTATGCAATTTATTTATCATTCCATATAGTCTTAATAATATTATAGGAAGGATAAAATTCACCTTCATAATAATAAATTGATATTAAAAAATTATATTTCTCAAGTACTTTAGAACATAAAATATGTTCTGAGGGGTAATGATACATTGATCATCCACAATTGGATCTGAATACCCACTTAAAGAAGGTAGATATTACCATTTGAAAGGCTAAATATTATGTTCTTACTTACTTTTATATCTTTGAAGATAAAAATTATTCATGGATTAAACCATATCTTTGAGATTAACAACAATATTTTTTATTGAAACTCTAATGGAATTTTGATTCTCAATAGGATATTTATTTTATTTTTATTTGCATTCATTATTCTTATGATTAATTTTCATTATATTCATTGACTAAAAGAAAAAAAATTAATAATTGAGTTACAATAATCAGAGTGATCAATCATATAATCATGAAAAAACCTAATATTTCTTAAATATTGTCACCTTATTTTTATCCTATGACACTTAAGGTTAATCCTATATCAAATTATGTTTAATATAGGTTAAAATAGGTTCTATTCTAACAATCATTTTAATATAATATATAAAAATTCGTAAACTTTATTGTGATAGTAATTATGGAGAACTAGTTATGAAATTTGTAGATATTAAATCATATAATTTAATATCCAATATATCTCCACAATAAACATGCTCGAGGACCATAATGGTTTTGTGTACATGATGAGTAAATATATAAATATCTTATTTTAGTAAAATCATCATCATATCAAACATCATTTATTATATAATGTACCCTTAAAGACTAATCATAATTATTACCATTATTCAGAACATGTAGAAATGATAAAACATAAGAAGTGTTTATCTCAGATGATTTGTTAGGGTAAAAAGAAATGATATTGATCAATTAACATATATAAGAATATCATGTTCATAAGGGTATGTAAACATGATATTATAAATAGAAAATAATACCTAATAATACATAGTTCATCATCATGAGTCCTAAAATAAAACATCGTTTATTTCACAAGATTATAAAGTCATAAAAAAATTAAAACAGGAGTCATTAGTATACATCATTACCTTGTCAACATTTCATAAGAGTTTGTGATAGTCACATTCAACTAAACCATACATATGTCAAGGATAAAATCTAAGGACATCATTTCATAATTGATTTATAATCACTAAATTTTCCCCATATCATTAGGGATCTTTCATCCCAACCAATATCCCATGGGGTTTCTAGCACATCAACTCATTTACCATATTATCTCATGATATATAAGTATTTTTAAATTTCATGAAATGGATATTCAATTATAGACCAACCCATAACACAATGAAAACCATATATAAGTGTCCCAAAAGATCAAAAAATATCATATTATCATCATATCGTAACCTACAGAATGGAAATGAGTTTCATATGTATTTAATAATTTCATAATGGATTTACCAATAGAAAATACATGGGTTTCAAAAAGTATTCATCATGGCATAATTAACCTGTGTGGAATAAATGGGTTTTAAAGAATCAACCATAAAACTTCATAATCATAATCCAAAAAAATATAATGTTGGTGGTACCAAAAAATAACATCCCATATTAAGAATAACAATTCTTAATGTATTTTTACATAGATACAAATAAAATTAAAATATATTTCGAAACATTTTTTTTGAAAACATAAGTAAAATCCTATTTTCTTTTCAAAAAAATTTAAACTAAAAATTCCCAAAACATTTAAATATATTATTTTCATTTTAAATAAACCAGAAAAATATAAAAAAATATCCAAGGAAACTAACTCTCATGATGGAAGGAAAATTCATTAATGTTGTATATGATAAATTGGAACAGTCCTTTCACACTTCTATAAAAAGTTAAAAATGACATGTTTGAGAAAAATTAAAATAAAAATATTTCATTTAAAAATATTAAATCAACTAAAATTTAATTTAAATTAACTTCTTAAATCATCTCATTATTTCTAAAAAGATTCCAAAAAACCATTTGGATTAGTATGGGAGTGATTGAAAATGATCATCGACAAAAAAAATCAGGTTTTTTATTCATAAACACTTTCTCCCTATTTTTAAGTAAAAAATAGAGCAGAATTAAAAAAAATATGAAAATTAAATGAATAAATATAGTAAATAAATTAAATAGAGTTAAATGTATAACAATGATAGAATTTCCGTAAATTAAATTTAGGATAGACAATCCTAAAAAAATATTGTAATCTAAATAATTACCTTATGTCAAACATTCTTCATAAGTAATATAAACTCATCTATTAAAAATTTAATTTAATTAAATAATATTCTAGAACCATTTATATACTTATAATATCATATATTATCATTCTATATCATTTCGACACCCCTTTATTGAATATTATTTATTAAAATAATAATTTAGTGTTATATGATTAATTTTTCATCTGAGTTTTACTTTCGTAGTACTTTCCTTGAATCATGATCCTAGATTTATAATAACTATAATGTTAATATTGAATATTTATATATATATATTAATTATATACATATTTATAACCATCCAAAAAATGTATATCTGGAAAAATAATTTCCCCTATTTATTTAGATGGTAGTTCTCATGAACACATGAACATTGTTTTCAACATAAAATTAAAAGAATAAAAGAGAAATAAAAAAAATTTAGTACTATATAATTATAATTATATCAAAAATATTAATTTTACAAATGAATTAATTTCTTATTAATAGGCATGCAATGGTTAAATGAAAAACTTATCATATCACTTTATAGATGTGTTAGTCCTAACACACATATGAGAGACCTTATTTCTTTCTAATTGATGAGAATGAAAATAATAATATATGCTATTATAACTAAAAAAGAATTATTATTTCATAAATATTCTATGTAATCTCTAAAACCATCTTAATTAACTAACATAAATTTTTCTAATGAAAGATGAATTGTATCAATACATGAATGTGGTAGTCCACACGTATGCATTAGTGTTGCTTTCTTTTAACGTTTAATTGAAAGGAGGTGTAATTTTTTTATTAAATAATAATAATAATAATATATCTATATATTTACTATATTGTATTAATGTATAAATTATCGATGATTTTTTTGATATGGTGTAAGAAGTAATAAAATCGAATGTACTCTATTAAGAGTTAAACCTCTGCATAGAGAATCCTAATTAAAATAATAAATTAACACTTGAAAAGATGGAATTATAATAGAAAAAGGACACATAAGTTGTGTTTATGGATTTTACAAATGTTTTTTGGTAGAAATTGGATGATCTAAAACTTTCTCAAATTTTAGATAAGAGAGATAAGTGGATGTCCATTTTTATTTGAGGGAGAGGACACACATGTGTTTTTTCAGAAAAATAGTAATACATATTAATGAACTAATCATGTGAAATTGCTCAAAAGCGTCAAATATTCAAATAGGATTTCATATAGGCTCTGAATATAAGAATAATTTAGGTTTTAACAAAAATCATAGTATTTTAGTCATTTTCATTTTAGATTTAATCATTTTAACTTGGTTTAACGTTTTCGTTGAGAACTATCTTTTTTACAAGTTACTATTCATAATGAAGAAAATAAACATAGATTCATTAATAATATTTGAAATTAAGATTCAAAATATGGATGAAATTATAAAAAATAATTTTCTATAAGTGGATTAAGTTACCATTAATTTAAAACTACAAAACCCAATGACAAACAATTTTCCCTAAAAAATTCATTTTTAAGGATTAATACGTTTTACAGAAAAATTAAGCATAACATTGATTATAAAGAAATAAAATATATTTTTTTCAATTAATATTTTCTAATAAACTATTGAAATCCTAAAAAAATTAAAATTTTTAACTGAATAAGATAGTTTTTTATAAAATCAGTATATTTTACAATTTACTAAAACGTTAATATTTTAATAAAAATCAGAAAATATCATATTAATATAATTTTGCTATTTTAATTTAAAAAATTTATTAATTTATATAAAATAAAATTTTTAAAATAGGAATATATAAAATAAAATATTTTTTCCTAAAAGAAAATGAAACGTTTTTAAGAAAACATATTTATGATGAATAAAATGACTTTACTAAAAATCAGTGATTACTTATTTTGAATTAATAAGCAAATTTAAATTATATAAAAACTATATGCATATTTTTTATAATTTGGTTATTCTTATTCATACCAACAATTTAATTGTCATGTTAATACTGTATTCTATATCACGGTTTATTTGAACTCAGGGTTGTCTGAGAAAAACATTATTTAATACTTCATGTTTATTTTAAATGAAATACATTTAAATTAATGTAGTATTGAAATTATGAGTCCTTTTCATATTTATTAAATAAATGATCTATGTAATTTATGTATAAGAAATTTACTACATGGAAGATCAACAAGAGAGATGTTTAAAATATTTCCTAAAATAATAATATTATAATTCTATTCTCAAAAGACAATAAACCATTATAGTTTGGTAGAATTTATCATTTTGATACATAATAAATATTTATTTAAAATGATGTAATATTTTTTTATAATAATGTGTCATGTGTTTGATAAAATTTTACACATCTATTTTGTTAAATTAATTTGTTTTTATTGTTGAAAATTTATGTAAATGGGAAATTATTGGTTTTTTTAATTAATTTTGTAATCCCCATTAGTTGAAAACGTTACTAAAAATGTGTCTATTTGGTAACATAATTTCCAAAAATTTCATGAGTTTATTTTATGATCTTTAATAACAAAGTATTATAATTTATAAGTATACCTTATATATCTTCAAAATAAATATAGAAACATTCACAATTAATTCTTCCAAATTCAATATTTCTATTTATTATATTATTTACTGTAATTTACTTTTTATATATCACTTTTGATTTTAATTTCATAATTAGGAATTTAATGCTATGAATTTTGAATTTATATATTTATTTTTTAGCTTTTAATTGTCTATGTATTTAATTCTATGTTTTATATTGCAACATATACCCATGCCTTATGTCATCATGCCCTACATTAATGAATGATCAAAACTACCAGAGGTGATTAAGAACCCAAATACATTTTTAATATCTTGAATTATATAATTTTAAGGTTTGTTACCTTAAAATATTTTATAGTGAGAAGGTAAATCCATCCTCTATGACTATATAATTTCAATACCCTACTATAACCGAGACAAAGGTCGAACTATTTTGTATACTACCACAGATGAACTGTGACCGTGCAAGTATTGGGGGACAAATACCAAAAAACCCTTTAAATATTCCTTTAATGGGTGTGAATTATCCCCTAAATATAGATCTATCTTCATCTATTCATTATATTTATACCCATTATGTTTAAACTCTAATAATGTTCCATGATGTGGTTGATCCTCGTGAAGCTGAAGTTAAATTTACACTATATATTATGGATGGTTGGATTAAAAAAGGGGTTGATGTGGGAATTGAATCCACTCATGATCACACTTGGGGCGCTAAATCCCAACCCATGAAAAAAATTATATTGCATTAGAAGGCATCTGGTTTAACTAACATATTATAGGAGATTACCCATGACATTATGATATTTGGGTTAAAGATGGATACCATTTAAGATATTATGAATCCCCTAATTTACCCAATCCTAGTGAAGGGTCTGTGAGGATGGTTTATTTTAGAAGAGGATTTAAAAACAATAGATGAGGAAAAATACCATGGCAAACCATGATCGGATGAAGAAGATAACCTAAATCCATAGGAGCTAGATATAACATCAATC
Organism: Viscum album; assembly: GCA_963277665.1. Lineage (NCBI taxonomy): Eukaryota > Viridiplantae > Streptophyta > Magnoliopsida > Santalales > Viscaceae > Viscum > Viscum album. The sequence goes on from OY728141.1 coordinate 235,209,804, forward strand.
CTCAACCGACTGGAGCTGAAGATAACTTGTACTAAAATACTAATGAATCACTCATTCCATAATAAGGAGACCAATAACTCCAATCCATTTAAGGAGATATCAAGCAATGCTTTACTATACGAAGAATACTGTCATATCACTGTTATTTGAATGTCGAACTGATGATCCCGATTGAGTTGATGAATTTGGGATATTTATGGGGAAATGGAAGATAATTTCGTTTTGTTGTTGTGATTCATCTAGTTTTGACATGATTTTATTTGATAGATTTCTTTTTATTTTATAAATGAAGGTCCTAAATGAAGGTTGATATATCATCAATATCTCACAATTAAGTGGATATAATAATGAAAACTCAAATATACAAGCTACTAAAAAATGATAAAATGTGGTTTCATCTTCTAAACTGAGTTGGATTAGAGAAGAAAATCCTAGACCATAATAACTTGTTGACAAAAATAATGGGTAAGAACAACGTGGAATCGGTTTTTGGATGATAGGTTTTTCATCGAGTACCACTATTTAAAGAAATGAGATTGATATTTCTTGATCCATATTCATTTTTTAAAAGAACTGTATATAAATGGTGAGGGTTTACCTAAACATATCATTGAAAATTAATTTTTGATTACATATGAGGGTGAATTGATGTCAGGATGGGAAAAATTACATATCAGACTATTGAATATCGGAAAATAAATTTGAATGTAGATGGAATGAGAACCAATAATGGTAAAAAATCATGAAATTTATTAGAATAATATATGGGTTTTTGATGTGTTTTTAACTTTACTCCATTTATTGTTGGATATGAATTAGTGGTGAAGATATTTTTTCGAAGCCTCACTGAAAAAAAATAAGATATGAAGAATGAAATGAAAATCACATGTGCAAAAACATAGAGTTTGATTAATGATCATTTGAAGAAGGATACATAATTAATATTGAGTTGGCGAAATTTGAGGAAGGATAATAATAAATAAATATTGGGAAACATGAAACTCAGAATATATAATTTATTTGTGGTCAAAGGAAAAATTTATATTGATTCCCATGGAATTAGAATAAAAAGGGCTTGGTTCCTATAAGAATTGAAGCTAATTTCCCAAATCTCGGTGGCTCATACTCAAGGAATAAATCATATATTTGTATATTTTCAAACTATGTATGGATATTTTTTTCGAGGGAACCAATTTTTAGAATATAAATCGAGGAGGGAAGCTCTCATAATCACTCCTACTATTAATAATGACCCATAAAGTCACCATGTGAAGACCATTGCCAATAATAGTAGGGGTTATTGCCAAATATGGAATTTTTTGCATAGGCACATTTGATTTGAGGTTCTTCTTAAAATTTCAATTTTCAGGAGAAAAATACATAGTAAAAGTGCCACATTATGGCCATGGTAAAATAATTGAATCTTCGAAAATGAGATAGACATAGAGAATTGGAAAACAATTTTATTTTTTTATAGATTCTAATAAAAAAAAGAGAACATGAGATGTTAGATACTAAAAATATGGATAAATAACCACCACAGAAATATATAAGAGATTAGTGAAATATAAAATGAGGTGTAGGTGTTATAGAACCATTGAAGCTTAGGAAGAGCATCATATCACTCAATAAAAAACCAACATATGCTACAACTTCTTCATTCACAATACAACAATTTATTGGATTCACTAAATTTTTTGGAAGATATAAACATGATCACTATAAAATATAATATAGGGGAATGATATTTTCATATATAATAAATTAAAATCATACATGTGATATTAATTATATGAAATTACCCCTATATACATTTTTCAAGATAAAATATTTCAACAACATTAGGATGTAATATAAATTAATTTTGATTGAATTAATTTTATTTGTAACTAATTAATCATCTATGAGCCATTTTATAAGAGGTTGTCATATAAAGGTAAGGAAATTAGGATTGAATGGTTTGTTATCTTGATATAAAACTGATATCATCATTTTTGGTTGAGTGGATGATGAAATTGTGAAATAGTAAGATTCATTCATTGAGAGGATGGTTATTCAAAATAATTTCCAGCAACTTACATTATAGATCAAGTGATATTCATTTCATCAGTAAAGAAAGAAAAAATATAACAAAATAAAATGTGAAATGGAGAATATAAATTCATTTTCTCATATATTGGTTATTAAATTTAAAATCTTGTTCATTATGCTCTCTTGGATACGTTTCTTGATTATTTATTTTTTCATTCATTTCACTATAATCATAACATCCATAATTTTGTAATCACATGTTTTCATTTTGTTGGTTTTCCTCCCTTGAGAGTTTATATTTGTATTCTTATTCCGACTCAAATATTGAAAGTCATTTCATATGGATCTATCCTAATAATCAAATATACAATTTATAGTGGGGTTCTAATTAAGTAATATGATTATTTCCTTATTAGAGACCTACATTACGCATAATCATATGATATTCTTGAGTTTCGTACAAAAAATTATCGATGGAGAAAAATAATGTATTTTAGAAGAAAAATATATTAAATTTAGAAACCTATTATTCCCATTTAGGAACATATTTTTTATATAAATAGGATGTGATAGTATTATAGAAATTACCCTATCCTATATTCACTAATTATATAATTTTAAACCCCTTTATTCATTATTATATCTCTTTTAATATTATGAAATTAATATTTACAAAAAAATAAAACCCCTCACACATATTGAAGGACTCATTCCACAATAAGTTATCATCACATATAAATACTCATAGCTCAAATAAGGTATGACAAAACCCATATCCAACCATATTTCCAATTCCTTATAGGATCTATTCTCATAAATACATCAATCTATAAAGGATTAAAGGGTGGTATGAATGAGGATATTCAATAAAGATGTAATTATTTTAAATAATATATTTTATGTTTCATTCTTAACATACCTAAATTCAATATCATTAATACAAAATGATATATTGAAATCTATATCATAGGAGTAATGATATTTTTAAGTTATTATAATAAAAAAGATTATTCCTCTTATTGACTTTAAAAAAATAGAAACATTTATCTTGTTAGAGTCGGTTCACTGTCTTCGAATGTCATCATCGTTATTCCTAGATAGTTATAAAAATAGATCTAAATTAAGAATTCGATATTTATGAAATGATTTATATTATATGATATTAAAAAGGAAATTATATTATTAATTTTAAGAATATAAAATTAAAGTTATTTTGACTCATAAAAATTGACATATTAGGACATATTTAACAATTTGAATTTCTTTTACTTAATCTATTAAAACGCAGTACATTTTTGGTAATAGGAAAATAAATAATTAAAACCTATAAAATAATGGATAAGGCGAACTCAAGAATAAAAAAATATTTAAGAAATTTATTTAGTAAAACATTTATGGAAAAGATAAAAATACCTACATCGATGATCGATAATGACTAAACGTATATAATATATATATTATAAATGAATATAAATGGATAATATTAAACATATTAAATATTAATTAGGTTATAAAATATATGGATAATTATTCTTATTAAATCATATATAAGGATATATTTTTCTTGAATAACAATATATCTAAGGCAATGGTTCATTGCCCCAATTTATATTCTTGGAGTCATGTATCTAATTATGCACAAAATTTACTTTTCTATGGTGAAAATACAATTTCTAAATTATTCTAGTTCATCAAATTATACATTACCGATGTTTTATGGGTTATTGGTAACTTAATTTAAATTCATTGTGTTATGACCTTTATTTTTGGACTTCATATTTCTATATTTGTTTTCTTCAACCATTTAATTGAGTAATATTACATTCCATAATTATTTTAATAGTATTTTCTTTTATTTATCATAAAATCCTTCTAAATAAATCACAATTTTGAAAATTTTTATTTTTTTTAATATGAGTATAATTTATTTATATAGTGCATATATAAAATAATGTACATTTTATATCATCATTATCTATTTATTTAGGGAATTTAAATTTAAATTTTACACTCTCCATTTTATGGACCCTTAATACAAATTTTATAATATTTTTAGGAAATTATTTTCAATCTCACTTTTTTCGATGTTATTTATGAAAAATTTTATATTTAACAGAATTTTATGATTTTGTATATCTGAAAATGGATTAATTTCCTTTTTCTATGGTATTTTTAGGGTTTTGCAAGTGTTATTATCCATATACTGCCATTTTGTTTACAATTAAAATAACATGTTCTATGTGAATGAAACTAACTATTCATTTTATTTTTTTTGTCAGGAATCTTTCTCTACATTTTACATAATCTTTATATTTATTTTTGAATGTTAATAGCTTTACATAAATGATTAGTTAATGGATTTTTTTGTTCTTTCCATTTATTACCAATATTTATAAGTAATATTCTTAATATCTTCTTCATATGTCATTTGTTAATTAATTTATGAATTTTTTATCAAATTAGATAATTTTTAACATTTACTACATGAACCACTTTTCTTGTTTTTATGTTATTTTTTAATTTTCATGTGTTATTTACTTGTTTTCATGGTTATATTAGGTAAATTATATTCTCATTATTTTTTTAGTTTTTATATTAATTTTTATCAAAAATAAATTATATTTATTTTTGTCAAAGTTAAGTAATAATATCCAAATTAATATTTTTGCTCAACTATATGGATTAATTAATTTGATCCTTTATGATATATATTATGTATGTATAGTTTGATGGAAAATAATTCAATATAAGAAAAATAAAATATAATTTCCTTTGAATTAACTAATAATCCAATATATATAAACATAATCTTTCTTCCAATGAATTTCCCTTGTGAAACCCCTATATTTCGTTCTATTAATTGACATCTGATCACCTGGATAACAACACATCGATTAAGTTGGATATTTTTTACTAAATCCAATAAAATTATTATATTAAGTGAAAATACCATACACATTATTATCATAATTTTTTTTATTTACATATAGAGTTATAAAATTTCATTATATTTCTTTTTTATTTCCCTAGGTATTCTATATTATAATTATTGATGTATTTACTTTTATTTTCCCTTTTTGAAACAAATATCCCATTATATAGTTTTATGTGATTAGTGGGACAAGAATTATAAATCCCTACATTATATTATGTAATGATTTATATTTCATGAGATGATGTGTATGAGAATGGGGTGAAAATATAATCCATTATGTTAATTTTGTCATTATTTTTATTGTTTTCAATGTACCGGGAAATATATCAATGTTGCCTTATTTTATATCATTTTAAATGTTCCTTGACTTATATTTATGATGAATTTTTTTAGAGATTTAATTACTTATTATTAAATATTAAATCCTTGGTCTCGGAGAAAAAATTCCAGTTTGATGGCAATGGTATGGGTTATGTTAGTTAATGGTATTTCTTCATTATATTAATATATAATTATAAAAGTTATTAGTAATGTATTTGAATTAATATATTACCACCCATGATGAATATAGAATAAAACATATTATTTTTTATTAATATTTATTAATAAAATTTTCAAATTATTTATAAAAATATTCGTTAAAGTTAAAATAAAAAGGGAAATAGTTTAAATTAGATAATTTTAGTATAATGTATAATTTAAATGTTTAATTAATAAATTATAGACTTTTAATTTTAAAAACCTAATCTAATTTTGTAAATTAATATATACATATATATATTAACTTATTGTGAAATTTTTATTTTTTCAAAAAATATTTTTTTTTTCTGAATATTGAAAAATATCAATTTTTGTAAAACATTTAATTATATTCATTAAATTATGTTATTTAAAAGTACCATTATCCATTTAATTTGGTTTAAATTTACATAATTAGTATTTACTCATATTTAATATAATTAATTTTAGTTTGATAATGTAACACCCAATGATTTTGTGAGATTAATTACTTTTATTTTATTTAATGTCTTTTGTTGTATGCTACATATAGATTAGATTGTGCTATATGAAATAACATATTATCTTTCAATATATTCAATACTAACCATGGCTTGTGTTATAAACAATTTCAATTTATTGGGAAATAAGGCTAGAATAAACTAGTGGAAAATGATGGAATAAATAAAAATATAGGAATACATCCAAAAAAATTGAAATTAAAGAGTGTGTGGTTATCTAGTAATGAAATGCATTTTTTGATGTTATATGTTTTTCTTGTCCTTGGATCTAATGTACCTAGGGGTGGTAACCCCTAAAAATGTTTTTTGGTTATTAACTTTGTTTTCTATCGGTTCCTAAAAAGAGTCCCTAACTACACAGCTGAATTGAAACTTATTAGGGATGTGCTATGTATGTTTCAAATGATATTTTCAAATAATTATGATTGTTTGTTGTGAGGTTTAATTTATATGGTCATGGGATGTTTTGGTATTAGTGGTTTAGTATTTGATCCAAATTTTAGATTATATTATCCATAGATATCTATCTCACTCATGGGATAAAGATTTCTGTTATTTAAATCAGTTAACCGTATACTCTAGGGTGATTTGGTTTCTCTCAGTTTTACTATTTTAGAACGTGAATCACTAACTAGGAATCCTAAATATGAAATTTCATGAAGGAATATCATTGTTTTCATGAACACATTCTGAGAATCCATTATTTATAACCTTATTTTTTTAGATGTGATTTTTTAATTCATTAATGGAATGAAAATTCAATTTAAGTCATCTATAAAATAATTAAATCGTATGGTGGATGGAGTTTGAAAATGATCAAATTAGATATGAGTAGACTCTATATCTCAAATTAATTTTTGAACTGTTGTGGTAGGATGATTTAGGAGAAGATATCCTTCCAAAGATGACAGATCCATATGGTATATTTAGGTGCTCTGGTTTAAGATCAGAAAATTAAAAAAGTGATCATCAAGGACTAGGTCCCTCATTCTTCTTCCCACATTTTTTATTAGAAAAATAAGATACATGTTTTCAGGGGTAGGATAGTGTTAGTAAACAACAATTTTACTTCAATAATAATGTATATTTTTTCTTTATTTATGGATCCCAAGGGCATCATTTTGGGGATTTAGAAATCATGTATTCTTCTATATGAGATTTAAAAATGAAGGGGAAGATACACTGGTCTTATTAGCGATGAATTTTAAGACACAATGGAGAAGGTAGTTTCAATTTGAGGAGTATAGAGTCTTACATGCATGTAATGTAGGGAAAATTGGAATGGGATACTATAAGTGGAAAATCATTGTCAGAAAATTTTATGATGAATAGATTCGGTTGTATTTGTGGTAGATATAAGAACCCGATAGTAAAAATTACCTAATTTAGTTAATTCATCTAAAAACACTTATTATATTCCCAATGATCTTTCTCGTTTACAGTTTTAGAAGATATGATTGAATTTATTAATATAAACCCACAAGCTTAAAATGTGTGTACTACATAAAACAATATATATTTCTTCCATAATAAGAATGATCATTTAATAAAACATGAAATATTTTCATAAAAATCATAATACTCAGCTTGTCCTATTATTTTATCTTACCCATTCTTAAACCCCGTGAAGAAATTTTAATACGTGAGATGGGCACAAAAAACTCAATAAAGGACATAAAAATAAAGAAAGAAACAGTTGGAAATAAATACATATAGACACATAAAATAATTTTCACCAATATTAATTTCTCACCCTTAATATATTAGGTACTTTCTGATAATATGAAATTTCTAACAAAACATAGTGTACACAAATAAAACAATAATGTTTTCTTGGGGAATTACATACTTATGATTATAACTATAACAATTACCATATGATTTTTAAACATCAAGGATACATTATAATGTAACCCTCAATGCTTCCATATGATTTGTGACCTTCATAAGTACCTTAAAATGTGACCCTCAAGGATACATTATAGTGAAACCATCACAGTTACACATAGAGTAACCATACAGTTGACGTCCAACAAAAACATACTCCGTGAATTAGAGGAAAATATAGGTAACACCCTTTATCAAAATCAATTCCCAAGAAATAGAACAAAATCATAAAATATGAATACTTGAATCAAAAAAATATTTCTTTTTAATTTTGTAAAAATAGATATTTAAGAGTATTTTTAATGAAATTTCCCTTATAAATATGATATATTTGATGTCATAGTTAATAAGATTAATATAGTATGTGTATAACCTATAAATACACATAATGAAACATAATTTAATCAAAATTAATTTCACAAATTGTAATAGTACCACATAACCATTGAAGTGTAATGTTACCCCAAATAATGGTAATTATGTTATGAATTCCCATACCTCATGTTTTTCTTACCTTAAACATTTTCAAACCTCAATTATAATGTTTCAAATAGTGTTATTAATATTTTAATGGACCATATTCATATTTTTAATTACTTATAATAACTCTTTATAACATCTTTACATCCATTTTTGAATGACATTTTGTTATTTTCATTATTTTGGGTGCATTTGTTTTATGGTTTCTATTGATGGTTCATCATGGGTTTTCTTTTCGAATGGAAGAAAAACTAGAAATTTTGAATTAATTGTTAATATATGTTTCTATAGTTTTAAATGATTACATATATCATTTTTTATATGAGGATGATTCATTACATAAAACATTAATTAAAATGAGTTAATTTATTTGGGTGGGTTTTACGACCATCAAAAACATATTTAATTTTATTCAATATCGTGTTTATATTTTATTTCCAAAACATTAAATAAATTATAATATTTATAATAAAATATTAATTAACCATATTATTGTTTTTATGGCCACCATTGAAGGCTGAAAAATAAATTAAAATGTATCATCCATGATGGTGGTAAATCAATACATCACATATGATAAACATCTTTTTAGAATAAAAGAGATAGGAGAATGAGTTTGATGATGAATTTAACCACCATAATGATAAAATTAATGTATATATATGATTTTGGAATTTTAATTCCACATGTATAATAATAATTGGGATTACCCCTTGATATTACTCCTTGATAACCTCCTTATGGTATTTGGTTTTAGTCTTTCAATGATAACAGTTGTTCATGGACATGTGGAAGAGTATTGGGAAGGTAACTGGGTTTAAATTAAACAATCTACAAGGATTCTATTTATGATGATAATAGGTTGTGAGGGGTTGTATTTATAGTGTAAGAGGGGAATGTTTTCTCATTATTATATTCCTTAGTTTATTTTTTTTCCAGACTATGAATTGATTGAAAATTATTACTAAATATATTATAATAATTAAGGGTTATTATATATTACTATTATTAAATTAGAAATGAATCACAGAATAATGTATTTAACATATAATATACACATATTGTAAAATACCATAATTAACTATTCACAACAAGTCAACAATTTTATAAAAATATATAAAATTCATAATAACCAGTTTCAGATGTTTATTACTAAAAAATGATATCCATTTTATGATTATAATTTTCCATATATGAAGACATTAATTTATAATTAAAGTCGTAATTTATTCGAAACATAAAAATCTTTGAACTAAAAATGAGTTTACAAGTCTTTGAAAAGTTAATTAAGGTCACATAAAATAATCTTATAGTCATTATAAAACAAAATACTAATTTATGTATTCATTTTAAGAAAACATATTTTCTGTTAAATAATTACATTATTTATAGTATGGTAAATAAATTTATATGTGTCACATAAATACCAATAATTAATTTATCCTTTTAATAAAATATATTATTCCAAGATATAAATATATCATTTATTCAAATACAAGATACATAAATTGTATTTATACACTCATAGGTGAGGTTACTATTCTATTAGTATGGATTTCCTAATTTCTATAAATATCACTTATTTCATTGAAATTTATAATTAATTTAACTATTTAATTATAGAAGAAAATATATTATTTTTTTAGTACCTCAGTCGTTATATTCTACACAAAATCTAGAAATTGTATCCTTGGAATTTTTATTCACTTATTAAAAAAGTTTGGATACCATTCCATCATGGAATTCTAAAATTCCCATGTTTCTTATACAACCATGTGGTCTCTCCAGAGAACATTAACCTTGTGAATTACCTTATTCCACAATACGTTTTCACTATGATCAATAAAAAATTATTTTTCTCTTAATAATAAACATTCAATTCTATTTGAACTACATACATGGTCAAATAATTAGATGAATGAGGAACATACTTTCATAATATAAAAAAAATGAAAAACATTATGTAGCTACGACAAAATATGAGTCAATGCTAATCGGTAGGCAATTGGTGCAACATTTTCCTAGATTATAAATGGTCCAGTGAACTGTAGACTGAGCTCTCTTTTCTTACCATAACATATAGCACTTTTCCATAGAGATATTTGTTGAATAACATGGTCACCTACCTTGTATGAAACGTCTTTCCTGTTGTAATCCTCTTAAATTTTATGCCTTCTCAGGATGTCCTTGTGTTTTGTTGGATAACCTTTACTTTATCAACCACGTACTCATTTAATTATTGTCTAATCAACTTCCCTTCCCCAACATCTTCCCATAAACCTGATGTTGACACTACATTACATATAAAGACTCAAAAGGTGTTATTTGAATAAGGTAATCAATGATGTTATTACAAGAAAACAAAACTAAAGAAATATGTTGATCCCAACTACCCAAGTAGTAAATCTAATAATCAATAATAAAATTCTTCGTTGTCTTAATATTTCATTTAGACTGTCTATCAGATTTTAGACAAAATTCTATGATGAAATTTAATTCATTTCTCAATGAATTCTGAATGCCTCTCCAATAGTTAAAATTGAATCTAGGATAATATTCAGACACAATATAGAGAGTAACTTCATGTCACTTAACTATAACATTGAGTTACAATTGATAATTATGTTTAAAAGTCATATAATATCAAATATTAAGAAAATGATGACATTTAGTCAGTGGTCTAATAATAACCCAAATCACATTGTGACCTCAAGATGTCGTTGGTAGTCCTCCCACTGAATCAAAAGATATATTTTCCCATTTCCATTCTAGAACTATAGAAGGAGGAATTATACCCTTTGGTAGTTTCTTGTCTTCTTTAAACTATTTACAAGTTAATCATTTAATTGTAAAATTAGAAATATCTCTTTTCATTCAATTTCACCAGTATTACTCTTGAAGGCCTCCATACATCTTACTACTTCTATGATTATCTAAAAAGGGAAAACTATTATCTTCATATGACAACTCTTTCTTAAAATATGAATCACAAGGTCCAAATAATCTCTTTAAAAATATCAAATCACAATATTTAGAATTGTTAAATTTTAGAATTTAACCATTTTTATCCAATTATACATTTTCTATAACTCATGGTCCTCTTTTTGTGCTTGCTTAATTTTTTTAGAGATTTATAAAAATACTAACACCTGAACAGAACTGCAGAATATATTATACAAATAAATTCTGATACATAATTCTTCAAGTCATAAATCATGGTTTCATATTCCAAATGTAAGATGGTTAATGATGCATGATATTTTCGACTCAAGGAATCCAACACCTTTTTTTGCTTTTCAAGGATTCTAATTAATCATGAAATAATACTCTTTTATCAGTAATACAATACTTCTCAGCCTCATTGTCAATTTTATCAGAGTAAATATATACATCAAACATTTATTATCAACATATATTTCACATTTGGCTTCATATAAATTATGTCCCCAAATTTTCAAAGCGAAAACCACAGTAGCTAATTCCATGTCATCAGTAAGAGATTTTAATTAATGAGGGTTCAATATCCTTGAAGCATAATCAATTATATCATCCTTCAACATTACATGAAAACCAATTCCCTTCAATGGATCATAACTATAGATGACAAAATAACCATTTTTGTAAGGAAATGATAAAACTGGAGTATTCACAAATATTATTTTTTGTTCATGAAAAGAACACCACAGTCTTCATTGTAAATAAATTTTACACCTTTTCATGTTATTAATATCTATGATTTTCCATGTATAAATTTTATAAATTATATAGATTATTTTGAAGAAAACTTTTTGAGAGGATGTGCGATTATGAGTATTAGTTTTCACAGAATAAAAATTTGAAATATATTAAATATTTTAAATAGAATGTGCACATGGATTTCCTAAAAAAGTGGAATAACATATAAATGAATCCCCATATCAAAATTATAATGTTACAGTTGAGTTCATAATGGTTTTTTTACTATAGATGTGACATAACATTAATCACCATGGGTTGTTTGCAGAAACATCATAACTGGCACATAAAAAAATAAAATAATAAAATAATTTTTTTATTATGTAGAGATTGACATGTAATTAAATATAAAATTTTAGAGAATTTACATTGTTAGGCTCATAACCATGGAACCCTTTGAGAAATATTTGAGAGATCTCGAGGAATTCTTCTCAGATAAACAACAGCAAGAGATCGTGGATCGACGATCGACGAGCCTCAGATTTAACTGATCTTCCCAATGAAAATGATAATGGATCAGTTTTCATCAGCGATCGAACTGAATTGAGATATGGAACATGTTTTGATTTATTTATTCCTTTTTCTTGATTTATTTGATGAACAATGAACAATAAAAAATATATTGATCTGTAATTTGAACATCTTACGTGACATGCTTTTTTGTATGTTTTTTATGGGAGATTTATCTTGTGATTTAAATCTGATTCAATATTCCTTCTAATAAAAGTGAACCTAGATTGATTGGATCATCTATAGTAGTTTCTTCCTCTTGATTTTTTTCTTTTATCCCATGATTAATCATTCATCGTGGGCGTCCTGCATTTCACACATGACTCAAATAATCTCGATCGATTGATTTTTGTACTCCCATTTCATAGTGCAATGATTAAATATCAAGAAATGGTATTATCATGGAAACAAGGTTGTGAGATTACGGATATGGTGTGATTAAGGTGATGGAGGATTCCCAAATTCACGTTCATTGGATTTTTTCAAAACAAGAAGAACAATAATAATTTAAACTATTTTGTGATAAGATCAAATGACAGGATGTGTTGTTTGAAGATGGCATGGAATTTACCATCATTGATCATTTATTTCATGGAGAAACTATCACATGATCAAAGGGATGAGGTACTATATTGGGAATGGAAGGAATAATGATAATTATGGAAGATCTAGAACACATGGTGTGTACAATAGATTTATATTTTTTGTGGGGCCCCCTAAGCAGTGTCCAGGGTTCTAGAAGAATTTTAAAAAAAACATAGTTTTTAGTCCCTCTTTGGATACTCTATGTGAACATTTGGACATATAGGGACACATGGAGAGCATGGGCCTACTACATGGTCTGTACTAACCTACATGACCTGGTATAGACCAGGTACTTGGGTGAATTCAGGTACCAGTACGTGGGTAGACATTCATGGGATGTAGCAAAGTAAATTCCTAGAAATTTTGTATAATTTTTTTAATTATATGAAATTATTTCGAGACCGTGAAATCTGAAGACGCGTGATTCTGAGTGCCGGAGTGCCCGGAATAATCCGTCGAAGTTTTTTTAAGATTTAATTAGCGCACATAAGATGTTTTCCTCAAAAGTGGAATAAATCATAAATGGATACATAGATCATAAAACTGAAGGAACCGATGTTCTCAGGATGGCGGTTTTACCCTTAGCACGACTTAATTTTAGTCGGCTCTAGCCTCCGATGTGAAAACCCGAAAATGTCATAACTGTTAATAAATTTTTTAAATAAAATAATTTTATTTTTCAAATTCATATAACTCACAATTGATAACTTTGATTAGAATCCCAAGACCACAACTGAACATGATGAGGTATGCTTTCATTTTGCGGATACAAACATTGTTAGGCGTGGGCCACTAGTCAATTTTTGTTTTTTTCCATAAATAAAATAATCAACTGGAAATTATTTTATTGTAAAATCTATAACATTTAAACTGTAACTAGGATTGGATATTTGAGAGTACTATTGGGTTCTCTGGGGTTTTCTTCACTTTGGTAGATCATATGCTTGACCGGCGCAGGTCGAGGGTGACTGTTAATAATTTTCCAAATGTTTTTTCAGGTGCGTTCGGTAAACGCACGAGCAGCGTTTTTTAACTTTTGAACAGCTTCATGGAGTTGAAATCTGAGGACACCCATTAACTCAAAGAATTTTTTTACAATTAAGGAGACCTTCACCATGACCATAGTAGATCGATGGTTGAAATTAGCTTTTGGATTTTTCATGGGAGAAAGTAAAATAAACAAGCTTTTATTTTATTTTAAAAATTGAATCCTCCCATTTAAAACATGATGATGGGGACCACACGAGGGTGGTCTGGGGAATTATATGCCTAGTTACACAAAATGTGTAACCACATTCCTCTTTACTTAATAGGATTCATTAATATGAAATTAATGAATCAACTTTAACTCTTTCCTTTCTCCCAATTAAATATTCCAACATAATTTAATTAATATAAAAAATTTAATTTAATTATTGCTTAAGCTTATTTATTTTGGCACCTCACCTCTCGCAAGAAAATGAATTGGAAAAAGAGAGGATAGCTTTGGAGTGTTGGAAATATCTTTATCCAGCAATTGAGATCCTCTAATGAAGAATGACTTATGGAATCAAAGAACAAGGAACTGACCTAGGAGTGTCTTGCGGGAGTGACGAACACAGATGTCAATCTTCAACGACTTCGTCTACTTTCTCATGCCACCTCCAACAAGAAATTTAGGTAGGTGTTTTTTTAATACGGATGAAATTATTTAATAATTATTCATATTCTGGTTTCTCAATGATGATAGATAAACTAAAAAGGCCTTCGACCCACGCATATACCTTTCCTCTTATCTTTTTTTCTCTATGTGTTGTTCTTGCGTTCTTTAATTCTAAATATTTAATGATTTTGGAAAAAATATATTTTGTTGAAAGGGACATATGGACGCAGAGCCCTCTACCCAAAGATGGCGAACATGAGATCGATTTTTTTTCCTTTGAACAAATCCGCAATGGATTGCGGAAGAAGGAGGCGACCGACACCCGGCTGGCCATGAGGAAGTAAGGGAGGCGCACGTCTGCATCGCTGGATGATGATGAAGCTGCGGCCCGTTAGCCACGTCGGGGCAGGGCGGCAGGCAACATTCGACCAACTACTTGGTGAAGCGTTGGCGGGCATCCGTGCTGCCAGTGGGGTAGGAGTTCGTGACCGCATGGCGGCGGCGGCATCGACCAAAGAGAGGATGACAATGATGGTTGCAGGTGGAGCAGTGACGCGCAACCGTACCACAGGGAGGAGGATGTAACGGAACACCGGTCAACCATTGTAATTCTGCGGGACCCACTAGAGTCCTGCGGTGACTTGGCAGCAACTAAAGGGGATGCCCGTAGCAATTTCGAAGTAAAGGGGGAATCTCCCCCATCAATGCCAGTTCGGGAGGGCCGCGACACCGGGCTATGCCCAGCGGGCCGCTATATACAATGAAATAGTGGTCTGGGCCCACACGAGGGTGTCATGAATTTAATACTATGCATGAAATACCTGGTAACACAATATGTATATCCAAATTCCCATTTAATTAAAGGATTTATTAATTTGGAATTAATAAATCAACTTTAGCTATTGGATTTCTCCAAATTAAATGTGACAACATAATTTAATTATTGTACAAACATTAATTAAATTATTGCTTAAGAATATTTATTTTGTAACCTCACCTATCGTGGGAAAAGGGATTGGAAAATTAGGGGAGTTCTTTGGAGAGTAGGAGAGATCTTTCTCCAAAAAAGACATCCTCCAATGAAGAATGACATCTGGAATCGAAGAATGAGGAACTGACCTTGAAGCGTCTCACGAGAGTGACGAACACCGACGTCAATTTTCAACGACTTTTCCTTCTTCCTCGTGCACCCTCCAACCAAAAATTGATGTAGGGGTTTGTTTTTAATATGATTTATTTTATTTTATAATTCTTCATATTCTGGTTTCTCAACGATGATGGCTAAAATAACATGTCCATCACCCCGCACATATACCTTGCATCTTATCATTTGAATCTCCACGCATTATTCGTGTGTTCATAAACACCAAAAATTTAATGACACTTGAAATGAAATATTCTGTTGAGCGTGACATATGGACGAGGATCACTCAACCCAAGTATCGCAGACATCCAATTGTTTTATTTTTCAAGCAATGAAAGAATACGCAATGGATCATAGAAAAGGTGGCGACCAGAAATCGGTAGGTCTCGAGGAAGGAAGAGAGGTGGAATTCGGTGCTGCCGGATGAGAAGGAAACCGCGGTCCATCAGCTGCGGTGGGGAAGGCTGGCATCCGACATCAAGGTGGTCGTGTGGTGGAACGGCAGCATGCATCTGCGTTGCCTGTGGAGCAGGAGGCCACAGACTCTTGTTAGAGGTGGAGGCCGAAGAGCAGTAGGCCACAGTGGAGAAGTAGTGTGTGACCGCACCATAGAGAGGAGGACATGACGGAACATCCACCATCCGTTGTGGTTCGGCGAGACCTGCTCTAGTCCCGCGGTGACTTTTCAGTGCCAAAAAGAGCTGCCTGTTGCCATTCCTAATAGAAGGGGGATGCTCCCCCTTCAACGCCAGCTCGGGCGGACCATGAACAATGGGAAGCAATAGTGGGCCGCACAACTGGGATGCTCCACTGAGACATGACACCAGGCCACACCTAGCAGTCTGTGTCGGGTCGTCCCCTTCACGGGTCGGGCCAGACCACGACCTAGTGGGCCGGGCCCACTGCAGGCAATGCCAAATGGGCTGGACCCAAATCTGGCTGGGCAAACCTAAACCATCTCGTGTTATCAACAATCGAGAGATCAACAATCAGGATTGGTGTAGAAAATATCATCTTCTCAAGTATTTAAAAATATCTTAACAATATTAAGTCTAAAAAAATTGACACTCTTCTATGTTAGATAAGTTAGTGGGATCTATAATTGTGATATTTATACAAAAAATAAATTATATTAAGAAACCTATCCAATGAAAGATTATATTTTCATCAAAGATGATGGTCTAGGAAAAACATAAATTAACTCAATTATTTACAGATCAATAGATATTAATTTCATGCAGATAACATTTCCTGCGAATGTTTCTTTCTCCATCGAGAAGATGCATTTACTATTATTATAAAATAACATTTACTTTCACAATATCATTAGTACATTACATAAATAATCTTTATATTCCTCCATGATTTTGGAGTAGATAATAATATCATCATTAAATACTAAAACATACTTAGTATGGTAATTTCTAAAGAATCAATTCATCAATTCCATGATGAATTCATGAGCATTAGTGAGACCAAATGGAACCACAATGAATTAATATTTCCCATAACTTGTATGATAAAAATTCATGTAGATATCATTTATATTCACCTTTACGTGATAATATCATGAAAAATGATCCACCATAGAAATGTAAGGGGATCAATGAAGCTGATCAAATAAGACATCATTCGATGGAATGCCATATTTTTTCCTTATATTGAACATGTTCAGAACATTATAATCAATACTGAGGAATGTTTACCCATCCTTATTCATGATTAATATGGTTAGAATTCCTTGTGGTGAAAGAATTGGGTATATGAACCCTTTAACTAGATTCTAAAATATATTCTTATTTAGATAATTATGTTCAATAATTCTCATACTTTGTCTATTCTTTGATATTAGCAGACATATCGGTATAAGTTTGATTGATAACCTAACATCTCAGCTTTGAGTAAGGCCGTGAAATTATTTAGTAAACACATTAGTGAATTCCCCTACAATAAAAAATGACCTAATGAATGGAATTTTTTTATCAATCAAATTACAAAGATATATTTTCTCATAGGGAAACAACATTCTTGCTTGATATGATGATAATAAGGGTTATTCATCATCATCCTTGAACTTGTACAGAATTAGAGGATGATTCATGATACATAGGGTTATTTCCATCTCTATTCAATTTATGATGTCTTTATATAATTATATCAAATCCTTGAATAAAATTTTATTTAATTATGCTAAATGAATTATTACAATATTGTAAGAAGGTTCAACCTAAAAATATGGATAGTTGATGAGTTATATTTTTTTGATGAAACAATTGACCAATTAATTGTATTCACTAATAATATTACTTATATGTTTTGATGTCTTTTTTGAATAGTTCAATTAAACATGTGTGATATGAAAGATGTGTATAAACATAACAAAAATGTAAACTCAATATTGTTCAATAAATAACAAGAATTCATTTTACTACATTATTTTTAGGATCAACCTAGGTAGTTGTGATTATATAATATCTCCCATTATCTATAATCCTTAGATGTTGTTTTTGTTAGTATTAATTGAAAAACCTTGTCCTATAAAATTTATTCACATATTTTCATAGGTCCCTACAACAGAAAAATTGAAAAATAGGTTGAGGTTTGACTAGATAATTCCTTTCTTCCATCATATTGGTGGGTTTCTCAAAGTAGCATTAATACCTTGGTGACCATATTATTAACAACTGTAGCATTTCATTACCAAAATAGCTAATTTATAGGATGATTCATCCCAAAATATGTACAATAGGGGTGTTGGAATTTATTTTCAACATTATATTTCTTCATCACATCTCAATAAATAAATTTCATTCTCCACTTCCTATCTCTAGACAATGAGACCATTGAGATTCATTGATATCCTATTGATTGTTGAGGGAATATCTGTAAATTTCTTGTATTACTATCAATGTACTTAAAAAGAAAATTCATTCCTAGAATTATATTTACCCCACCAAATATGAAGTAAATATTAATTTTTTGGGAAATGAAAAATATGGACCCATATCTTGAAAATCTTGTGATTTTTCTAACATATGCTTAGATGGATTTGTTGTTGAATTTCTTGAGGATACTTAATTTATAATTAACAATATATTTTCCAAGGTAAGGGTAGTTTTTTAGTTTATATCATTTTTATAATCATGGTAAACATTCTCTACCACCTAAATAAGGGTTTAGAAGCATCTGGGGCCTATTAATATCTTGAAGATTCTTGTTATGGGAAAATAGTGTAGTCCTCGTGGTTAACTCATGGTCCGAAAAACTTATGTGGTGTAACAATGTGAGGAACTTAGTGGCCTGCATGAGTCTTCATGGTTGGTAGATGCAATTTTCAGGGGCTGGAAATGGATACCCCAACTGTGTGCCTTGACCATGTCGGTTCTTCCTTTGGATGTTCTGTGGGACACAATTGGGAAATGGTTTATCCAACTATGTAGAAAAACCTTGTGACCCTATAAATGTGATTAAAATTACATTTTATCTTTAAAATGTTTAATGCATCAACCCTTTCCTTCATCCTCAAATTTCCAGCAGTTCGTCTCTACTCTAATCTCTCATAGATCCTAAATCTATCTACTCTTGGGATCACAATTACTGTTCGACCCAGAATCCAAATCAATGTCTATTGGGAGTGTTGAATATCTCTTAGTATGATCTCAAATCCTCTTTATTCCTTTTATGATTTTTCTTATAATCTCTTCTTCTATTTAGGTGCGAGCTCAATAGCCCTATTTTTAATGCGTTTGACCATTTCTATAATTTCTTATGATCCACTTAAAATATGAAGATTATATTATAGAAGATGATGTATGTGTCCCTAAGGTAGGTTGTCTAGTTTTTTCAATATAATTTATTTTGTTTTCATATTTTCATTCTTTTGTCAACGAATGAGGAATGTTGTTTATTTCCTTCAATTTAGTTCTCTATATCTAAATAATTATACTCATTATTTTACACACCTATAAGCCCTAGAAAATGAATAGAGGATTTATAACTCATTTCATTCCACCCCTTTGGGGTCACTAGCAAAATTTCCCTCTTTCTTATATTTTATTAAATGGTCTGAACACTACCTCGATGTTTGGACTCGCTTGGAAATGGAATTCCCTACTCTTATTTGCGATTTAATAGTTTCCAAAGAACCTCTTATGTAATATTCATAACATGAAATGGAATTTACATACCTTTTCAAATTAAAAGTATTGTTAATATAGAATGTATTGGCCTCATGATAGTTACATATGGTAAATTAATTATATGGATAAATTGAAATGAGTAATAATGGGTGGAAAGGACATGCCTTTTGATGCACGTCTTTAAATATTGACTATATGAATTGTGACACCCATTAAATTTTTGGGAAGATGATTGTTATGATAAAGTGGTGAACCTACAAGATATTACTATTATTATGATTATACCATTTATATAGGTTGGGGAATGATTTTATGGGTTTTATTTATCATAGTGTTTGACGTTCCATTTCATCGAGTGTTGAGAATGACATATCCAACCATTATACTATTATTTAGGTGATGTTCATGAAGTTCCTTGTTCCTCTATTTAGATTATTCGACATTAAATCCTACCCAACGTATCTATAGTGATGTGCATGAAATCTCACATCCACTATGAGATTCTATGAATGTGCCCTTTTCTCGATCATACCATCCCGTTAAACTGGTAATGGATGCATGGGTGACATCATAGTTACATAATACACCAAGTATCTAGGTATATGTCTACTTATTTCCTCACATACTTAGTGAATATAAGAGGATATTTTATATAACTATATTATTTATTATTTCTATATATATATGTATGGTTATAGATCAGACAACTATTGGCCTAAGATGAAGAAGGTATATCCATCTAGGTGTCATTTAGGGACCTTAGAAATCTTGTATTTATTTATTAATTATTTTTATTTCTTTTATTACCTACAAATTATTTATTCTATGTACATGTGTTAGATTGTATCTAGAAAACATTTGTGTTGGCCTACTAGGATTTTATCTCAAACTCTACTCTGGCCTCCTCTTGTACCTTAGTATATTACTTATCATCACATATGGAAAAGGGAAATCACACTACTACATATGCTTGATTTATTTAGACTGCACTATGGATCATGGGAGTAGAGGACCGGTTATATGTTCAATATTCAATTGGAGCAATCTTATGCCCATTTTCCTTTTATATAGAATAATGTATATGCATGTCCCATATTTCCCCTTTTTGTATATTAGCATTCTCTAACATCGCATTGAAAATGACTAATCCTATTTTCTTTTCATATTACTATAGTTTCTTACTCATTGCACTTATTTATTTTTTGACTATATCTAGTATTTTTTATTTATATTATGGATGGTTTTGAGTCCAATAATTATAGTGCCTAGACATATAGGTATTTTTTGTTGTATGTTGGTTATTATTATCTATTGTGACACTCAAATATGAGTGTATTTCCTCCCCAGTAAAACAATGTAGACATTCACTAATATTCTGAAGCCACTAGCTTATGGGGAGGCATGCATGAGGCCATGTGACCCACTTTCATGGGGCCCTAGATATGTGGACCCTAATTATGGAAATTACAATGAGGTATCAAGGAATATTTTTACTTTTGTTTTAAAGATTTTAAATTATGGAGGAGGCTAGGAAAAAGTGTAATTTTTTCATTATCTGGTTCATAAGAGTAATTGACCCACCTAATTGGGAATCCAAAATTACATATGATTGGTTATTCATGTTATTATTTTTCACCAGTAATAGTTTATATGAATTTACTATTAGGTTAATCATATGTTTTGTGATTCTATTACTACTGGTATTATTATAGTGAGATTTATTTTACTTTATTCCAATGAAATAAAGTCATTTATTACATGAATAATTATAGGGAAATTATTATTTATATGTCTTTCATTTTTCAACGACGCTTTTAATTTTTGTGGGAATTTTCTTAACGCATACTGTTAGTTCCTGACAGTCATATATTTAAATGTTTTGAATTTTCATATAGGAGGAATATAATTGGATATGATAGTGTTTCTGCATCTATGTAAATTTTCTTTTTTCCAAAAAGATTTATGATTACACCTAAATTAAAAAATTATACTAGAATGTGGCTTTTGGACCTACTATATTCAAACCATGATATATTTAAAAAATATTAAATAAATTAAGTAGTCAATGCATTTTGAACATTAAAATTAAAATGGGTACCGCACAATGGAATCCCAATTTCAACGTAAATTTCATTTTACTCTATAACAAGATATTGACAGTCCATGTACTAGAAACCCCATCTTATGATATGAGACATAGACCCAAACCTAGCCATCGTAGTGGGTATACTAGAGTCTCAAACACTAATATGGTATATTATGGTGGTTTTCTTTCACCAAGACCTGGATCTTGGTGAAAAAATTGAGGAATGATATTTCTATAGAATGGTTATGTACTAGTCCGAATTATATATACTCTTTTGTTTATGATACTAATATATTCTTTTGAGGCATGTTCTTGGGATTGTATCATCATGTCGCCATGATAGCCTCAAGTCGTATTCCCTGAAAGTGGTGAAGATCTTACACCAAAGATGGTGGGGTATGATCCACAAGTAATTCCTCTAGAAGATCCACCAATGGAAGAACATTATATTTCGAATATTGGAACCGAAACATAGTTCCAGGAGGGTTTATTCCATCTGATTAAAAGAATAGAACTTTTTGATCCGCCCCCCAAAATATGTAAATCATTACTTGGGAGTTTAAATATAATAATCCTCTCACCTTTTTGGGGCATCAAATACCTCATGCTTCAAAGTCATGGAGGGAGGTCATGCTTTCCATCTATGAGATTTTGGAGGCACCTCCATAGTTGAGGGTCAAACATGCTTCTTTTATACAACATGATTATTATAAGAGGGGGTGCGATGTTATTTCCGAGGTACAATGACATCATGATATCATCTTGGAAGACTACAAAATTATCTTTTACAACTATTTATTTCCATAGACTCTGAGGGAGGATGGGGCATGAGATTTTATGAATATCTAGTACGTAGTCATTTTTGTCATAGAGTATTAAGCTGATTTAAATAAGCTATATTATTTTTGAATTACTCTATATATTGATGATCTTATGAGCACTATTAAATTTTAGGATGGATCATTATATGTCATCCAATCATAGGTACTTGTTTTTATGTTGACTACTATTTCTGAGATATTTAACATGGCCCTTTTAGTAAGAAAAATCTAAGGGAAGCTGAGGCTGGGAACTAAGAAAATTCAGAACCTATATCTGAAATTGTTTCTTATAGTTGATGCAAGCATATTTTTAATGATAATCATTGTGCTATTAATAGTCACATTTCTGGTACTAACAACTTTTTGATATGTCACATGTGAGGGAATCTAGATATTTGAAACCCTAGTATTTATGGGATCTAGTGTAATTCTTAGGAGATGAATGTATATGAAATATCTAGCTAAAATCTATGATCATTCTATCAGTGCATAGAAAGTAGGCATCTAGACCTACCCCATGTTCTGGAGAAGGGATGTAGTATCATGTGAGGCTTAAATATAGAATACCACCGTCCACATAGCTTGATGTGGTGTTGGATGAAGAGGTGGTTAGAATCATGATTCTAAATACCAATATAGTGGGATTTATCAGGAATGTTAGTTTGTGACTCAAGGATGTAGTATATTCCAGTTACAAGTATAACATCATATGTTAGATGAGTTGAGTGGCAGACCATCTATAGTTCTAGGTACTATTCTAGTTGCCTCCACTTTTGTGTCTAATTTATTTAACAAAGGTCAAACTCATATATTAATATCAGAGGTAATCATAGAGATTCTAGGCGTTGATATAGAACACTTATGTGGGTTTATGACGCTCGATGCCTTGCAAGGTATCCAATTAGAGAGTATTCATTGTTCTAAGGATTTTTCCCTTGATATATAAGGATATCTATTCTATGGAATATTTTTATCCTTTAAATAACATGTTTTGATATAATAATAAGTATGGTATTATTAGTTAATAATCAAATTCATATTGAATCCTATCCTTGGAGGGTGGCGTTCACATCACTAGAGGGTGGTAGGCATGTGCATAAGAGATAATGGGATATCCAAGTTACATGTTATAGACCTGTACATCAGGGGATGGGTAGAGTGAAAGATCAGATCTTTAGTCTGTTCATTGATTATAAGGGGCTATGACCCATATTTTTGCATCCTATGGATGATGATTTCACGGAAATGTTTTATTCTGACTTTTCTGGGATACCTCTAGTGTGATAGGTAAAATTAAATATTGAGATTCATGCAAGGGTTAAATCAGTGGATATTAATCTTTGAATAATTGTACCTATGGATATGCTAGAACTCAAGAAATAGTTTTTGGATCTACAGGCTAGAGGCCTTATATTCCACATCACTTCTCCTAGGGGTTCACTAGTCCTTTTTTTCCAGAAATAGGATGGAACCGTTAGGATCTACATGGATTTCTATCTATTAAACCAGATTGTGGTAATGAATCATTATCCACATCCTCAAATAGAAAACATCTTCGATAAGATGTTGTGGCTAAGGATATCAGGATATTGGGTAGATAAGGAGTCTTTCAGATAACAATAGGCCTGAGATATGAGAGAAATTATCTTGGAGTAACACCGAATGGATGGAATCAAGTATGTAATCAAGTATAAGCATCTTGGGTAACACCTTCACTAAAATATCTATAGTAGTGCCTATTGGATTGAGAGGAGAAGTCACTCGAATGGAACCCTGATCCACTACTATGGTTCCATATACATAGATAAAATGATTCATCAGATTGATGACATCCATTCGGATTTTTCCACCACACTATATGGCACTGAATAACTCATTTTTATCTGAAACAATAACACGAGCATGGGGGTTATCACTTATCTGACTGATAAATTATTTTAAGTCTTGTGTAACTAGAGACATCTTGAAGTTATTAGTAAGGAAAATGAAGTGTGAGTTGAGTTCATTATTATTTTATATCCTTAAATGATAACACTTGATTTCCTTTGAATAGTTTATTTTTTACCTTAGACTTTATTGAGTAATTTTCTAACTATCTTATTAACATGGTCACTATTATACCTAATATTTCTCGAACACACTCTAAGAATATTGGAAACGTCTCCAAAAAAAGTTCAATGTTCACCCTAACCACTAACCAAATCAACTCAATGTCCAAGGAAGGAGTAGTAGCACATGAAGTAAATGGAATAGGGGATAATGACTCCAAACTCTCCAGCAATACATACACATTGGCGGGAAAAAAAGTTTGTATCCCTTCTATCACTGATTTTATAGTCTCCAACTCATTGTCAGGTCTTCTATTCTCTATACCCACATTGTAATTATAATCAATAATTTTAGGATTTATGTAGAGTATCACAAGATTAAAAATATATCTTTCACCTCTCTCACAAATCTTAGGGCCACAGGGTTCCAGATTTACTAACATCATACCATAATTAGAGAGAATCATATTTGTGAAGGAATCAATTTCAACACTTCATACACAGTTAAAAACCACAAAATCCAATAAAAGTGGAACATAGGATATTTCTACCCTTGATTTAGTAGGAATATCGAATAAAAATATATGTAGATCTCCTATTAAATCTATATTCTCCAACATTGACCCCTTAGGATATAACTCTACATGAAATGGAAAATGAGATCCACTATGCTTGGATGAATTTCTATCATCATAAATGTAAGGTCCATCCAGTACTAGCCTCACATACCCTTGATATATTTCCCATTATTCAAGATTTTGGTCCCCCAACATGAAAAAATGAACACGAGAATGCTCAAAAATGACAAGGTTAGAAAATCTATTTTCATCATCTTCAGGTTCAACCTGATCTCCATTAACATGATTAGTATGATGACTAAAATGGATCAGGGATTAATCACCTTGAACAGAATATCCTAACTCATCAATAACAGATCTATCATCACGAACTATGCTCGGCCACTCCTAAGAATTGGAAGAAACAGATAATCCTAGAGATGAAACATGTTCCTAAGTAATATCAATATACTAATCACAAATAAACCCATTAGGATTATCAAGATATAACCCACAATCATTGCCATCTTCATCACTCTCTCCCTCATCTTTTCCATCTCCATCTCCCGTATCTTTTCCTTCATATTTTTATCATAATCTCTTTCTTTTCTATAATATTATTCTTCTTCAGTATTATATTCATCATCTTATTCATTATATACATTATCATAATCCTTTTGTAAATAATATTTTCATCATAAAAAAGTGCTAAAACTACTTTGGAAGATATATAATAACTCCATTACTATACTAATCCAGAAACATAATTTCTTTCTTCCTCACATACTTCACTCAAAAGAGTAACTCTAATAGGGAGAGATGATTGAGTATTGTCTGAACTAAAAATAATATGAGGTTTTCTCTAAGGAAATAGAGGATCACTACGTTCATCAAATAAATATTCTTCATCATCATCAGAAGTAGCAGCCACATCAAATTCCTGCTCTTGATTTGAATAAACCGCCACCTCATCTGGATTTAATTGAATATACAAGAGATTATTTGTCCTCATAGGGAGATCAATAGGATTAAAATACTTATAAATATTTTCAACATAATCAATCCATTGCCTCTTACATGGGTTTAAATTAATCATTATCCTCTTGATAATCACTTTGGTCAATAAAAATCCATAACAGTTCACCTCGATTTCTTCTTCCCCAGCAACCAATCTCTTGGACTCTAGAATGACATAAATGAACATAGGGTAAATTATGGAATTTTACCATGAATATTTATTACATAATTATATCTAATGAACCATCAAATATATACACAAATTGATTTTATCTTCCCTTTTCATAATCTATAACAAGTACAAATGTCGGTATCAAATTGTACTAAAATCAACTTTCCTCCGGCACAAAATGTTTAATATAAACATGAAAAATGATGACACTCACAATAATGATCAGTTAATTATGGTCTTCTTAAGGTCTCATCTCTAGTCAGATCTTCTAAGGAATCCTAAAATTTAAATGAATCACTGTAACTTCTACTTTTTCCCTATTCATCATTTGAAACACCGTTACGAGGTACTTTTAGAAATCTATCCCATATAATTGAAGATATAACAACCTTCTGTCCATTTTTTTGGCTTCTAAACCATTCATTATATTCCTCAATAACAAAATCCATATTCTGATAAAATTGATACACTATCATAGGAAAAAATGTAATATCGTTATTCGATAACCACTCTATCCATACCTAGTATTTAATTAATCAAAGTAAGATATATTTGTTTCACAATAACGATTCAATATTTTAATCTTTCTCAGGAACTAATATTTGATTTTCAATATATGGGTTCCCCATATCTATATCTTGGTGAATAGATTCGAATTTGTGATTCTTCAATGGTTATGACTCTTCAAGAGATAAAACTACTTATCATTTTAATTTAACCATTACGAATAATGTGGAAGGTTTATATGTGGTTAGGCGAAAGAGAACATTGGTAACAGAAAAGTCACGGGGTTATTATATGGTAAGGCGCAAGGAAGAGAGCATCAAAATTAGACTATGTGTTGAATTTATATCATTTAGGGATTCAAAAATTAGAAAATAAAAATAACATTTAAATGAAAAATAAAATTATTATTTAACAAGTGAATAAAAATTAGCAACGGGGACTCAAATCCAATGGAAGGTCATTTCCATCGGTGTGTTTTTCCCAATGGTTGTTTGTTACAATGGTGGGTAAATTTTTAGAGTGGGTAAACACTAATGGTGGTTTAACTCCAACATTGGGAAATAAAAAAATATAGGTAAACTGTAATGGTGGATAAAATCCAAAAGTGGTATTGTATAAAATTAATTTTAACCCAAATTAATCATGCCTAATATAAGTTTGATTCATTTCATTGTAATAGAATTCAACAGTTCGGTAAAAATATTGGAAATATGATGTTCATTACAAAGTTATTCATGATTTATATAACCTTAATGAAAATTGTCTACCTATATGTGATATATTATATCAATATGTTTTGTTATACAGTGAGATAAAATATTTTTAGAAATGATTATTGTAATTGTATTTTTGAAACATATTAGTCTATGTCTAATAAATATCTACAGTCTAGTAATGTGTGTTTCATCAAAAAAATTGAGTATTCTAGGTTCATTTATCAATATATTCATCTTCAGTAATAAAAAATGAAATAAAAATTTATTTCTTAATAAACCAGGAAACTAGTTACAAGACCAAATGTAGAAATGTTACAAAGGTTCTTTTTTCTATTTTTCATGAAACCAAAAAAATATTCATATGAATAACTCATTATGTCAAAAACGTTTTCTCTATGCTATAAAATCATAAATTGGTTGTATATTTTAGGTATTTGAAAATAATTTTAATAGCATGTAAATGTGACTCTTTTGGGTTTTCCGGAAAATAGGGACACATAAACACACTAAAAATAATATCAGGTCATATAACAATTATGTATAGAAGACATTCAATAATACATATGTAACTATTTTGATCCCCCAATTTCCTAGCTTCATTGAGATCCAACTTATAGATGGTTCTCATAATGTTTTTACTACTTTTAGTTTATCCAGTCCAAAAAAAATTATAAAAGTATTAGAATATATAATATGAATTGAAATGATTCTTTCTTTATTTTGAAAAATATGAAAACAATTAAGTAATTTCATTTCAACCATTAAACTCTTTTCAAACATTTTTTAATCATCTTTGAATAACTTGTACATTAGAAATTTTATAATATTCAATGATATTATCATCTACATAGATTTTAAAAATGAAAACATCTTTTATAAGTATTTTTATAAATAGTGTATGGATAACTATACTGTTTAAAAACCATTTAGAAATAAAGAAAGTGTTGATCCTGTCATACCAAGATCTTGGATATTGTTTTAAACCACATAAATCATTTGTATGTTTTGAAAAAAAATATTTTAAAATTGAGGGTTTTCATATCCTTGGGGCTCCTCAATAAAAAAAATCAATTATATAACCACTCAATAGTTAATTTTTTATATAAA
Organism: Viscum album; assembly: GCA_963277665.1. Classification (NCBI taxonomy): domain Eukaryota; kingdom Viridiplantae; phylum Streptophyta; class Magnoliopsida; order Santalales; family Viscaceae; genus Viscum; species Viscum album. The sequence continues at coordinate 235,238,942 of OY728141.1, forward strand.
TTTGATATAGTTTGAAATCTAGATGTTCTTTATAGTCAAGAAATATTATGATATCCTCATGTCTTTATACTAGTGTTTATTTCTCATTATTGAATATGTTTTCTTCTTGATTATACCTAGGTGAAACTAGTCTATCCTTACTTCCTACAATTGTGCCAAATTTTAAACTTGCTTCAAAACTCTCATTTAGTGTCAATAGTTAATATGTATTTAAGACTATCAATAATTTCAAGAAAATATTTTACATTTAATTGATTATTTTCATCTTCAATCACCATTAATAAAAATTCATCAGTTATCGCATCATGGATGTTATCATCTTCATGATGTGAAAAGAATGCTTGATGTTCAACATTATTTATTAGAGAAGATCTATTATGTGAACCTCTCTTTAAGTATCCAACTAAAACATATAAATGGTGATATATAAGAGCCATAATAGAAATAGGAATATATTGGATGTTCATATCATGGTCTTCTATAGATTTTTGTTTAAGATCTAGATGTTCCTATTAACTGTATGATTTTTCATCATTCTTTATTACAAAAGTAGAAATTTTTTTATCTTAAATGTGGATAAATAATACATAATGTTTTACAAATGGGTTTTAGACTCATGTTGATAAACCTCATTAGATATTACACGCACAAACTCTTCCATAGTCATGGTTATTCTATAAAAATCTCTATATGATTTACTAGAGGTTGAATAACTGAGGAAAATTCCTTCATCACTCTTATAGGAACTTTTTTCCAGATTATCCATAGTGTTAAGAATAAATAATTAGAATAGAAATACTCTATTATAATTAAACTTATAATTAATATTATTCCAAATAGGTAAGGGGATTTATTTAAGATTATTATAATTAAAATTTTAATAGTTATATAAGCGGATGCTTTCACATCTTATGACCAAAAGTAGACATCAAATTCATATCCTTCAAGTAATGTTTGAACTATCTATTAAAGTTTTTTATTTATTATTTATATTAAATCATTATACTGAGTAGTCGTATGAGTATATAAGATGTGGTTATATCTATTTTGTCATAAAAGGGACTCAAAATATTGATTTTGAACCTCACTTCCTTGATCACTTCTTCACGTCTTAATCCTAAGTCCAATTATGTTTTTTACATATTTTTCTAACATTTTCTGGTGTGAGTAGGATTAAATTTTACAGGCTAAAAACAATACCCAAGTATTCCAAGAATTTTAGTCTATAAGGGCAAAGGCACATAGCTTCACATTTAAACTAGAAACTTTAGATGGTACAAAAAATCAATGTGAACCAACATAAGAGGTTGAGAAGTTCAATCTTTTATTATTTCGATGAATGATATTTTGTGCTCTTCCCCTTTCTAAAAGGGTTTAAAAACATTATCATTTGGGAATCCATGTTTTGGTAGATAATTTATCAATCCGTTCTTACTATGTTTTCTAAGTGAATTAATATTACAGTGTCCAAGTCTATTATTCCAATGCCAACATTCATTTTTAAATGAAAATAATAGATAAAAATTTATGAAATTAAATAATCAATATTAACAACATACACATTTTAATTTCACAATAACATAAATACCAAATCATTATCAGAACTAAAAAATTATAATAATTTGTTTTAAAATTTATATGAATTCAATCATCACTTTTTATTGAGATGATAATCATATTGTATTTTAAACTGTCAACAAAAAGTACTCTATAAACATAAACTATTTTTTATTTACAGATTTGGACAAGGTCAATTATTTTTTAGTTATATTTGTCCCCAAAAGAGACATGTGCCCCTTCAAAATTTATCATGTTCTTGATGCTTGGGTAATATTAAATCAGATGTTTATAAAAACTTCTCTCTAGGTACTATATATTTTTACATGATATATTAAAGAAAGTTTCTACAAAACAATTTTATTTGAACAATGCTTTTGGTAACGAAATCTTCATAGGTCAAGAAAAATTAATTATTAGGAATTTTTTAACCTACATTTACATAATGTGTTTCCTATAATCAGATTTTACAATCATTGAGATAAAAACTATATTAGGCCCACTTAAATATCAATTAGCGGAAGAATTTCTAGAATTTGATTTTGAGAAAAAGTTCTCTTAATGATTCATCATTTTCAATTTCGGTAACCTTAGCCAGTAATATACTTAGGTGAAATTTAATTTCCTACTATTTGAGTGAGAGTTTTTATGCCAGTAGTAAACCAAAGTAATTTCTTATTTAATTTCCCATTAGACAACTCTAGTTAAATATTATATTTTTAAAATAGTTTATTCTTTTTTATTTATAATAAAATAATATTCGATATTAGAAGTTAAAGAATTTGTTTCTTCAAAAAAATTTATTTATATATTTGAAAATTAAAGGTAACATCAATAATATTAAAATATTCAATAATTTCCTAATTGATCGTATTTGTTTCATAATGTTCATATCGAGAAAAATTAAAAATATGTACAAGAGATACAATAGGATCCTATGATATGTTTTTAATGGAAAATATATTTTTTATATCAGGATTTTCATCATGAGTTTAGTCTAAGTCACTAACGGTGTTCTTAGATTCATTCCATGTGGATTATATTTCATTATTATATTTTCTATCCTTATTGTCATGTTTATTTTTCTAATTTAAATATGGATAATCAGCCTTACCATTTCCTTTAGTTTTAGACTCATAACAAGTAATGTCATTTATATTATAATCACTTTTCCTATATATCTTCTAATTACCTATATTATCAAACATTCACTGGTAATTTATTGTCCAGAAGGATTTCTTTTTTATTATAGAATTTATTTAACCTTTTTTCCATGTGGGTAATTTCCTCAACAATGTCATATGGTGATTCCTCACCACAAGAGATTTCATATTGTTATTTTTCCTTTTATTTTTGTTCTAAGGTAGTGGAAATTAAGGCTACAAAGTTCCTATTAGGTTCATCTTCCTCTTCTTGATTAACTTTATGATCCTCCTCAAACATCATCAGTTATCCTATTAACGCTTTAATAGGTTTTTTATGATTTCAAGAGATTAAATTTTTTAAAATACTATTCTCTTCAATCTTTTAGGAAGGCATCGTAATAGTCACATAATATGATCTTTTTATAAAACTAGGTTTACCATGGAGCTCATGGTATTAACTATCTCATTGAACATGGGATACATGTCATAAATAATCTCATCATTATTCATTTTCAATGTAAAATATTTAATTGAATATGTTTTAAATCAAACATCTTTAATGTTAGTAATTCCTTCTTGAGAAATATATAATGTGACCCAAAATTCATAGGAAATTTTATGGGAAGATATAATATTAAACACATCATCACATAAGGAATAGTAATGATAATTCATGGATTTGAGGTTGTTTTAATAAGAAGTTTTAGTTTCATCATCCCATGTATTCCTAGAAGTACTAGTAAATTCATATTTATATTCTATAACATAAAATATTTTGAATCCCATTATTTCATTATGAATTTTTATACTTATTTTCATTTTATAATTGTTATTTTCATTAAATTAAGTCGATATGTTGTAGTAGAACCCTATTTTCTTTTAACCATTTAATGAATCTAAATTTAGATCTAACAGAAATTTCGGATGTTTAAAACACTACCAAAATAATAGATTAAATTTTTTTATACAGTTTGAAAAAAAATATTGGTCAGAGTGAGTAACTCGATAGGGGTGGGGGGGGGGGGGGGTAAACTAAGTTCCCAATAGAAACTAATATTAATAATAATTAAATAAAACCTCCTAATTAAAAATAAAATATCCCATTTAATGAAAATAATAGATCAATATAAGTATTGATGTTTTAAAATATTCCTCAAAGTATGGATAGTTATCAGTTAAAATAATATAAAAATTATTGTAACTTTTGAATTTAATTTACTTAATAAAATAATTATACACACAAGTTATGAATAAAAATAAAATTATATTTTTTTTAATAGTTTAAAACAAGTATATATTACATCTTTAAATACAGATAACAAAACAAAGAAACACAAAATAATTAAAACAAGTGGGTTGGTCTTAAAATGGAATCTAATCATCTCTACATAGAAATATACTACTATTATGTAGATTATAAAAAAATTATCGTGATCGACAACATATATCAGTTATAATGAAAATAACTACAAACTATCCTAGCCACACAAATACCTCTTCAATAATAATAGTGGGAATAAAATTATCATAGGCCAGACAATTTTATCTTCCACAACAACATGAGTAAAAAAAGTACAAAAAGTGAAGAATATATATTTTATCATTCAGTTATACTACAAGTGATAATGTTCATTAAATAAAAAGATTCATCCACTCACTGCTCGAATTTCAATGAGAAATTAAAAAGAAATAGAAGGACTAAATATGTAGAGAATGTAGTCTTTCTCAATATATTATGATATGAAATATTGATTATATTTGTATGTCACTTATAGAAGATATCAACCAATTTATTAGAAAATTGCAGTAAAATTGATCATTCGGTGATCTATTTATTCTTACTATTTGAATGGAATTGTAATTTTTATGTGATCCACTCTTCCATAGTTAGATAAAGGTAAAATGATTGGTTTATATCTATTAACTAAATGGAACACTTAATCATGTGTTTTAACTCATCAAACAAGAATTTATTTATTCCTCTAAATCTATATGTAAGAGTGTTCCTTTTTAAGAATAATATTTTTAATTGAATAACTCCTTGTACTATGATATAACATCATATAATGTTTCCTGTAATAGTTTAACAATACCCATTAAATTAATCCTCAACAATAAATTCAATAAAATAATAGTTAGAATCATTTAATTAATTTTTCATAGAATAGTGATAGAGAGACTTTCTAGTCATGACACATTTCTAGAATTGAGGGAATTAAATTGTGAGTAAGGATGGAGGTAAGTCTTGTCTGAAGGTGACTCATTTTCAGTGGTGAATATTCTCAATAAAGGCTCATCTCACAATTGAATCATCACAATAGTGAATTATCTTAGTACCGACTCATGTCAATGTTGACTCACATAAACAATTACCCATCCCAATGGTGAATCATTTGAATATTGAATGGTCTTAGTGGTGACTCGTCTCAATGTTGACTCATCTTAACATTGAGTAGTCTTATGGAAGGTCGTACTTATAAATAACTCCTTTCAAGTGGTAGGTAAATTCTGGTAGTGACTCAATATTAACTATGACTATTATCCAACGAAGATACAATCTTGTTCGTGACTAATATTTAATGATGATTATTTTAAATACTTTTCCAAATTTCCATAATCTATGTTACATTATAAATTTTTGTCACAAAATAGTGAAACCATTAAACAAATAATTAACATGATTTTTGTTATTAAAATAAGTCAGGGAAAACATTATTTAATCCTAAAATCTAAATAGCAAGTAAAACCTCCTTTGATAGAAACAATAGTGAACCATAATTTTCATACATAAATATTATATATATTTTAAATAAATATTCACTATATTTTTCAAATAAAGGCATGAGGAACAAAATAAAATTGTGTCTTTGGATATTATATACATAATCTCTAGAGTTATTAATTGAAAATCTATATCTCCCATAAATTTATTCTCGCATATAAATCTCAAAATACAGACCCTGCAAAAGAATATCAACCTATCTTGTTGAAAGGAAACATAATAATGGGTATGTAAATATGAACAATAAGGGTAACAAAGTAATATATCAATTGTCGCATAAGCATAACATGAGCACAAGGTTATGAAAACATGATATCAACATTTTAAAACAGTACCATGCATATCTTAGATCAGAATCCAGATTCATGGAAAAAACCTATAATTTTAGAATAGATAAATCATAAAGGAATCAAAGAATACTTTTACAAGAGTATAACATTCAAATATTTAATAAGTTTTTTTAAAACCCATAAATTTAGAAAATAATTTCCTTAATATTCATGGTTCACATAAAACACAATCATAGTGGATTGGGTTCACTTCCCATTTTTTTCAAGGTTCACTTCCAAAACTATCACACTGGAATGGTTCCCCTACACATTTCATATTCATGTTTTACACCCAAGACTATCATAGAGGATAGAGTCCCAAAGTGAACTAGGTTCACTCCCCATTCCAGTCATTATTATCTCATGAGATTTAAATTATTTCCCAAAATATTGAGATATTTAAAATTTTAGGACCACCCCCACATAATCATAATTAATTCATATGTGTTACATAATACCATTAAAAAATTAAAATATATTATAACACGAAGAAAAGAAATAATTTTTTTAAAAATTTTACAAATTTATCCGAGTGATACAAACATAAAATTAATGGGTTTCATAAATATATCATAATAATATTTTATAAAGATAAATAATAAGTATTTTATCCCAAGAATATATCCATATAAAATCATAAGTAATATCAAAGGATATATTCCTAAAAGAAAAATCATTTAAAAGATCACTTAAAATATTTCAGGGGAAAATACACATTTAATTTTGGAATATCAACATTAAAATCTAAATGATTCAAAATTATTAGGAAAATATATTTAATTGGAATTAAAATGTGAAAAATATTAAGTAATATTCAATAAATATACTGTTCATGAATGTGGGAAATTCTCTTCATGCTATTTATGTTAAAATAAAGATTTTTTTCACATTTTTTATAAAAAGTAAAAAGTTCATATTTTGGATAATACAAAGATGATTCATTTGAAGTAAATATTTAAAAATTTAATAATTTGTTATAGTTACTTTAAAAATAATATTTTCATATTAAAAAAACAATTTTTTTCTGAATTATGTACCTAGTGAAAATGTTTATTCTACTGAAGAGAGTTATAGTTTTGATTTTCCTTAAAAATAATTTTTTCGACTTTTTTGTTCAAAAAGAGACAAAAATTAAATATAAACATGTAATATGTATAAATAACTTATGAGAATAAAATTAATGTGTTTATTGTTTATTATATCATAAAATTTCATCAAAAAAACATAATTATAATCATTCCTAAGAAATAATGAGATTGTAACACAAAACCCTTACCAAATTAGTAACATTTGAATTATATGCCTCACGAAATAACTATATAAGATTAAACATTAATTATAACAAAATGATTAAATTAATGACAAACAAATTAAAATATGTAGTATATAAACCACATAAAATAAATGAGTGTTGTGTATGGAATATATCTATTATAAATAAAAATTATACTAGAACTCATTTACCTTAAGTTCAAATTACTTTGAATACAATTAAAATTTCTATAGAATAAATTTATATTTATTATAATTTTATAATAGAATATGTTACTTACTTATAGTATCATATATTTTCAACTTACAACATTTTAACACTAATTTTTAAATTATTTCTTATTTTAATATTAATTTATCAATGTTAGCTCTTTTATTTTTCATGTGAATTTAATTTTGGACATTCCGGTCCTTGACCATTGATCGTGGATAAATAATATCTATAATATTAATCATTATAATGATATAATATATATTCATTATATCTATATATATATAAATAAATTAAGAATATGGGTAAATGAATTACACCATCTATGGAGATAGAAGTTTGTATATACGTATTAACATTATATTATTTTTTTGAAAGATAGAATGAAAGAATGAGAAATAAAAATATAAATTTATATAATAATTATTAAATAATATCTGTCATATTAATTTATTAAATATATCCTTATTACAATCCATGTAAAAAATCAATGATAAACAAATCAGATATCCTCTTGAAGGTGGTAGCCGACATGTACATAAATGTGATGCTATCAGTTTCCAATAGATTGGGATGTGATAATGAAGATGTGATATTATAATTATGGAAACATAATTACTTTATAAATATAATGTATAAATATAAAACCCATCATAATAAAAAAATATGAAGGATGATGATGGACAAAAAATTACATCATGGAGATAGTAAATTGTAAAAACTCATGACTGATGTTTTCACTTTCCATATGATGAGATTTAGGTGGATAATGGTTGTTCTATCATCATAAAAAAAATATTATATTAAATATACTTAAGTAATTATTTTAGAATACATACTATGAATAAAAATAAATAATTTTAAATTTACTCTTTTAAATTTTATACCTTTGTTGAGAAACCTCATTTGGCTTATACATTATGCCTTACAAGTTTTGTAATTTGGAAATAAAAGATAATATAGAACATAGTTAAGGAAGATAATATGATATCATTATATTAATTTTTAGTGACATAATTCTCAAACATTAGGAATAATGGAATAAAAGAGGATACCTTTTATAATTGAGTGGAGGGGAACTCCTAGAATTACATAAAGTATTAAATTATTATAAAATATATTTTGCTGAAAAATGAATATAAATTGATATAATTAGAAGATAATAAGAGTATGATTGTAAAAAATCTCATAAAATAATATTTTTATTTTTTTGGATTATTTTTACCCTTAACTGTTTGTATTATACCATCATTAACCCATTAGAAAAGTACTATTATATCAATGATTTTTTACTCTTTATGGGTTAAAAATGTTAAAATGAAATGAAAACTGAAAAGTTAATGGAAAATGGTTGATATTTAAAACCACATAACAGTAAACATTTTAAAGATTACATTTTTATGAAATTTAAATAATTTCATAAAATAATTTTTATTATAAAATATCATTAACTTCAATTTTAAAAATACCTGTAATATTATATCATAATATGCATCTAACACATGTAAAATGGTTCCAAAATAAAATTTATTCCAAATTAATGATTATATTGTCTTCATATAAGCTTCTAATATATGTTTTATAGGTTTTTATATTATCCTAAACCTTCTTTTTTGGTTTAATCCATTGTTTAATAAATTTTAACATTAAATGTTGTATTGAAATTTTCAATATTAATGGGTTTTGATTTTAATTATAAGATGAAAATTGGATCATATATTGGCCATGTAATTAAATTGTGACCATTTATCATCAAAAGTTTCAAATTTCCTGCTTTTTAATATATTTAAATTAAGTAATAAAATATATTTAACAAAAAATACAGTTAATTTCATTTATAGACTTATTCACATAATTTGACATTGAAAACAACATGAATGAAATTTAATTTAAATATAAATGTTTATGAAATATTTAATATTTAAATAAATATAATTCTAATTAGGTCAATACATTAAATCAAACAAAAAATATTACTTTTACTATTTTTAAAAACATTTACTGGATTTTTATATTATTTGCATAAGAATTACACCATCGTTGTGTAATAAATTTAAGGTAAATATATCATCACTAAAAACTAAAAATAAAGTACCATAGTAAAAAAATTAATTAATTAAAATATAAACTATTATATAAACTCAATATTTATATTTAATCACGTCTATTTCAATATATTTATTTAATATGTTGTTTTGACTTTTCAACCCTTGTAGTAAAAGTTCACAAGAATTTGGATAATTCCCATGTTATATAACTAAAAATTCATATATATTAATAAACGTAATCAATAATAACTAATATTTATTAAAAAATTATATAATGGACCTCTGACTTATAAAATATTATATTTAGGTCAACAAATTTTATTTTTCGAGTGTTGCACAAACACTACGATGAGTTTAAAAAGAATTTTTATATTTATCATGAAAGTAATTTTGGTTTATATGTATTGAATTTTTTTAATGAAATTTTTAATACATTATAATACATTATTTTTTACCTATGTTTAAAAACTTTTAATATCTTTTTTATTTATTGATGATATCATAAAACATTCCATATTTTATAAAAACAGTATTTTATAATTTTCATTAAAAATTAAACTTCTTAAAAAAAAATATAAAAAATACACCCTAGGATAAATATTTTATAATTAATAAGAAATAATTTTAATTTATTAAAATTCAATTCCTAGATATGACAAATATTAATTTTAATATAATTCCATTACATGAAATGAAAAATAGTTTTTTTACAACATTTTATGCCCAAAAATAAACTTATACAAAAATCAAGTATAAATTCATTACTATATAATTAATTATAATATTTCTATAAAAATGATATATTTATTCATTAAATATCAAATTAACTTCAAAATGGGATATTTAAATAAAAATAAATGATATTTTTATAATAAAACTTACAAAAATGACATCTTTACTATTCAATAAAAAATAAATCTTTTCTAAAAAATCAAAACATAATCACCCTATGATAATTTGTACGTGAAAATTGAAAATTTTATTTTATTTTTATAAAATTAAATATCTAAAATTTTGAAAAATATTTAAAATAGTTTTAATAAAAATTAATAAAAATCATTATAGAAGAAAAAATATTTTTGATGAGTAAATCGAATTCTAGAAAATATCACTTAAATCCAAAGAATTAAAGAATAACTTTTTATTTGGTCGGATCATTATATATATTAAATAATTTAGTTATTCATATTCATACCTAGAAATTTAATGGATTGTTTATAAGTATAACATTAAAATAATAATATTTCATGGTTTTTTATACTCAATGTTTTGGGTTGTACACTGTCAAAAATAGTTTTCTTTTAAAATAATACGATGTCACACAAAGGATATTTTATAATTGTAACATTTAGATATTAATATTTTTAAAATATACATAAATTAATTTAAATCATAGTGTTTCATGTAAAAAATTTATCAATATTTTTTTAAACTAATATTTTGGGGTGTTACATTCTCCACCCTTAAAAAAATTACTTCCTCGCAAATTTATTTTAGTCAGAAAAAGATTATTATTTAATAATATATTTATTGAGAACCCACATAATATTGATGTATAATAAAACATCATTTTTTATGGGGAATGTGGGAAATATAATGGTTACATGAAAAAACACATTATCAGGTTCCTATATTAGAAGATAATTGCTGGAATCTTAAATAATAGACATGGAGGGAAAAAATAATATTCAATGACTAATAGATAGTGATATAAATTATGATAATGAGAAAAATAATGAAAACCCACATTAATTATTGAGTTTTGAAATGAGCATCAATTCATTAGAAACTAAGGTAAAATTATAACATTAGTATATCAATACCCCTTTTAAATAGTAGATATATTCATTTACAATAATGATAGGTAACATGAGAAAATATAATTTCTTTTTTTATTTTCATTTCATAAGAATGATTTCATTCTTAAGATATGATTTTATGAATTTACACTTCAACAACTACATCAAAAATGAATATTCAAGATGAATTTTTCATACATAATGTACTAAAATTAACTTTTATTATGTTATAAAAGCCATAAAATAATGAAAATTTATTTCTTATTTGTATAAATCTTAAAAAATGGAGAAAAAAGTCATCTAATATGGACAAAAAATATATATTGATATCTAAATCCTCAATAATAAAACCCAAATTTAAATTTAATCAATTATTTTAATAGATAACCTTATGAAACCTCTAAATTATGTTTGAACAAATTAAAATCCCTAAAATGAACTTTTATATCAATTTTGTTTATTATCAATAATAAAAATTATCACAAAAATTCAAGTTGCAGCTCCTAATCTAACATACAAAAAATGAGAATAAGTTGACAATATATTATCCTAAAACATGATAAAAACATAAATTACCATATAATATCAATGAAAACAAAATGCTTCCAAAAAATAATGAAATTAATATTCATAAAATAAAATCCCATATAGTTTAAAATAAATCATAAATGAATCATTTAATACAAATCATCCAAGATAATCAAAATCTCTTTGGAATCAAATCAGTAACCAATTTAAAGGTCCTCGGAACTATCCCTTTTACTTCGTAAATATATATCACCTATTAATCTCAAAAAAATTATTATCTCAAAACTTTTCATGTATTAAGGTTTATCTTTCCCAAAATCATGTTTCATTTATAAAATATGACCTTACTAGTAAATCCATTTTAATGGTTATCGGTTCCATTAAACATGTTCATGAAAATATTCAACTTAAAACATCCATAGACCCATATTTATATGATTTTTATAACCATAATGTTATTGATAAAACTATTATATAATATTATTATTCAATCCAAATAAAAATTCACTTTCATAATTTATATTTAGTGATTGACAAAACACATGACTTTCTATGTTATAGGAATTTACACTTGGATTAAGATACTTTCTTAGAAAATTCCCATGTATCCCATATATTAGACATTAAATTCCTTAGAAATTAAATTTTTTATTCCCTTCATCTCCACATATAACATCTTCACCTTAATTTGATATATTCAACTAGGTTCTTAATTCCACATTATTGATTTGAATTAAATTTATATTTAGTGTCTATATGATCATTTCCAATTAAGATTATATAAAATTCTCTTATCCTTTTATTTTATTTTTTAGGAAACATAATTTAGTTTATAAGGTTAATCATATATCATAATAGATAACTCGGCATAAATAAAAGGTTTTACATCAACATCCCATATAATTAATTTCTTATAAGGAAAATCATTATAGTTTGTATCTACTTTATTGTCATCCTGATTCTATATTATTTCAACCATTAAACAAAAAATCATAGTGGTAAATCAGATATTATAAAAAACTATTTATAGGATGTATCCATAATTACACATTATTTTCAATCTATTACACCATTATTTTGACATAGTTTATTAATTATCATTATCTACTCAAATCCTTTATAATGGTTTGTAATGAAAAAAATTATTTAACCAAATCATATACCCTTGGAGTAAAAAACTAGGTATTATTTAAGAACAAACTCACATTTCACCAGAATGATGGATGGGATATAGTCAAATGAATATTTTTATATTAAACTAAAAATCAACTTTAATAGAATCATTTCCACTTGTAGTATCCAATAAGGGATGTGTGTTTACGAAAACCACATAATCACTACCTTATTGAAACAATAGTCTGTTAACTTATACATAGACTTATCTATAAAAAAATCATAAATGTTATTTAATATTAGCCTCTAAATACTAACTTAACCCTACCTCTTATACAGTTATACTAACCAAAAATTTTCATAAATATATATTACCTATTAATAGGTGAATATTAAATATATTTTTAAAATATCTTCTGAAGGATGATAAGGCGTTAGTTTCATTAGATACTACATGAAAAATATTATTATTAATAAAGTACATTCAACATCTCCCATAAAGATCTTACCAAATATAATTCATCTTAGAAATACCCAATATAAAACATTTCTTCATAGCATGGGGGAAGGAAACATAAAAAGGGTGAGCTCTAATTCTCAATAAGGGTAAACAATGGAGATATTAATGACCAAGTACAGATAAAATGACTACAATGGTATGATAATACCAGTTCATGATTTGAAAAACATTCCTAGAAAATCATATATCGTAATCATAAGTCAATTAATAAATCATGGTAGTTCGTATGACATGAATTATAGAGGAATCAAAGAACATGATCCATGAGAGGATAACATTAGCATTAATTTTTTAAAACATAATTATATAAAAATAGTTCCCTTGTCAAGAATCACATACAATATTGTCAATGCGTGTTGGGTTCACTACCCAATCCATCATTTCTTTTGTAAAGAATTACTCCAAAAACTATCATATTGGATATAGTCCATTATTGAATTATGTTCACTCATATCAAGAGTCTTTATTATCCCATGAGTCATCGATGTTTTCCCAATGAAATAGAGGGATTTATAATTATTGAACCAGACATCACATAATTATAATCCATTAATATGTGTTTCACATTATCATAAATCATTCATCATTTATCATAACTCATTGAAAAAATTGTTTTCATCAATATTTCAATATTTCCTTAGAAAATTACCAATGGGAAATAAACATGTTTCATTAAAATTTAATCATTATAATAATAAAACAAACATGTAAAGAATAAGGATGTTATATATGGATCATATACCAACTAAAGTGTTTTTAAAATCAATTTAGGTTATTATAAAAGAAATTATTTAAAGGATCTTGTGAATATTTTGTTGGGAAAATGCAATTTTCTTCCTGAAATCACTTATTTTAAATATCAAAATTTTGAAAATATTTAGAAAAAAACATTCATTGAAAATTATCTTGGAAGCCTATATTAAAAACATCAAATCAGTTAATTTTTATGGCTATAAGAAATTTTTTTCATGAAATTTATGTTGAAATAAATATTCCTCTTATATTTTTAGTAAAATTCTAATGTTCCTTTTTAAAAAATGAAATGAATATTAATTTTAAACCATTTTTAAAAAATTCAGAAATGTGGAAATTATTTTAATAAATCCTAGAAGATTATTAATTAAATTAATGAAAACAATTTAAAGAGAACATATATATGTGATAAATACATTTCTCATTGATGAGAAAAGGATGTATCTTTTTATTAAAAACATTGCCTCACTTACTTTAACAAAAAAATTGATAAAAAATGGTACCATTTATTTATAATTATATAGATTACCATAGGAGAATAAGTTTTATAATATTTTAGATATTTATATCATAAATGATCATTATAAAAAACTTATTCATAAACAATCATGATAGATTGTAACATAAAACACTAACTACTTTTGTAATTACCAAATCATAACCTTTGGAAAGATAGAAACATAGATGAATTTTTATATTATCATAGATTCAGTTAAAATAATCATAAAATATTTTCCTGTTCTTTTTATACACCAATTAAATGATATAAGTTTTGAATATTTTATATGCCTTGGAAAAGTAAATGTTAGATGAGAAACTATAACCTCGAGCTCAAGCTTAATTCAAAATTTCACTAAAATAGATATAATAATTTTAAATTTATATTATTTGTCTAATAGAATAAATTTATACTTATAATTTAATATATAAAATAATTATAACATTTAAACACCCATTTAATACTATTTCCATGAAAAAATAATTTCGGGTTGTTTATTATTTCATTTGTCAACAAAGTTGTGGATAGAAAATTATTGGCCTTGTACGTTAATCATAATTACTTCATATAAATACTATTAATAACCATAAAATATCATATATAATTATTTTATACATATTTATAGTCATCCGTTGATGTTAGGTATATAAAAATGAATCACACCATTCATGGAGGCAGTAAGCTGCCCGTACGCTTGAACAATTTATTCATTTTATAAAGAAAATAATGAAGGAATGATAAATATTTTTTTATCATTATAACCCAGAAATTATTCCATAAATATAATATATAAACATAAAATATAACTTTATTACCATCCATGTAAAATATAAACAAAAAAAAGCACATCACTCTGTGGAGGTTACAGTACACACATGCACAAGAGTGATGTTTCCATTTTCCAAAAGATTTGAATATAAGTTGATAGATACGATATTATATTTACATAACTATAATTACTTAATAAAAATAATATATAAACATTAAAAACATCATAATTAAAATACATTCAATATGGAGATGGAAAATGAATTATATCGCTACATGGAGGTGGTAATCCACACGTATGCACGATCGATTCTTTCATATACCATTTGATGGAATAATGGGAGGATATTTGTTGTTACATGATAATAATAAAATTATACTATATTTAGGTTAAATAAAATATTATTTTATGATTTATACTATATAATTTTATGAGGTAAAAGAAGAAATAAATTGAAAGTTGTCAAGTTTGATGGTTATTTCTTCATCATTAGGTTTCCTTTGGATAGTATCTATTAGACCATTGTAGATAAATTTCAATTAGAATATTCCCTCTAATTGATGAATAGGTAATTTTATAGTATAATGTAGTCGTTTATTCTATCTATATGGCTCAAAGTGGTGTGAATAAGAAAAAGGATGGGTGTCCTTTTATAATTGTTATAGTTGACACACATGGAATTTTTTAAATATAAAAAATATAAAAAAATCATTATGCGGAAATATTATTTTAGATGGATAGATATTTAAAGTTGGAATAATATTAGGTTTAAATATATTCATAAAATAATTTTCATAAAATTTTAATCATAATTTTACTCTTTCTCTTGTTCTAACCCCAGGTAAACTTGTTTTAACGTTAAATATGGTATAAAATTTTAAATATTTTAGGTTATAATATTAAATATATAGTAATAATTATATTAGAAACGAAAAATTTAGGATATTTTTTACCATTTATCATCTTACTTATTTTCTCCTATTTTTTTTTATGATTTTTAAATAATATAATATGAATTTATTTTTCATAATATATATATATATATCAATTTTGAAATTATTCCTTTAATTTTAATTTCAATTAATCAATATAACAAAGGAATTTCAATATAAAATAATTTAACGTAATTTATTCAATATTAGTAAACATTAAATTATTTGGAATCTATATTTCATCCAAAAATATTACATTTTAGGTTTTTATTATCATTTATTTTGGTTTTTTTACTTTCACAAGTAGTGTGTTAGTATTTGAAAGCAATTAATGTAATTAAAACATTACATAAAATTAAAAATAAATTAAAATAATTAATATTAATTACTATTTTTAAGAATAAATTATTATAATCATTCATAAAATATTATCATCCCTATGTGAACATATAAAATAAATTTAAAATAGTGAGTGACATTTGTGATTTCTCATTAAAAAATTAATATAATTGTCATTATAAAAAGAAAATATAAAAAAATCCATATAATCAAATTTGGGATTTAATCGGTAGAATTTATCCATTAAAATGAAATAAATTCAAGTATTGGATTGATTTTGAGACCTTATCTCATGGTTTAAACCATGTTTTATCTTTTTACGCTTATCTTGGTGAAAAATATATATAATGATTTCTATTTATAATGACAAAAAAGGAACCAATCAAAAAATATAAACATAATGATTCAAAATATATATATAGTTTTAAATATTCAATTTTTATGAGTGGAAGAAACAAATTTTAATATAAATTTTTAAAACCAAGGAAGTATATCATTTAGAAAAATGTGTTTTTAAGCATAAAAATAAATATTTTTCAAAATCATGAAAATTTATGATTAGAATTTAATTAATTAGATGATTATTAATGAAATGTACAATATGTAACATTAAAATAAAATAAAAATTTATTGGTACTTATAAACTACTTGATTAAATGAAGTAAAATGAGATTATTTGAAACAACATTACTCTTCACAATTCACTGAAAAAGAAATTCTTTAAAAATTTCCAAAACTCCAGCCAAAGTTAATTTTGATATGATGGTTTCCAGATTTATTTGAAATTTATAAAATAAAATTTTTAATGGTGACATAATTTAATTCTAATTTCCACACACAAAATGAAATATAATTCATTTGTAAAGAAAAAAATTTTAAAACATAAAATGTCTTCACTAAAAAATTATTTCATAATTAATGAGAATTATTAGTTAAATTTTTATTATGTAAGTCTATATATTCCATAATGTGGTTACTCTTATTCATTCCTGAAAATATAGTATCTTGGATATAATAGTCATATTTAAATAATAATTTTTTATAAAAAATCCAAATTCTCATAAAGATCGATGTTTCCTGTTAAGAATGTTATAGATTATATTATTACTTTAAACTATAATTTATGGGTGTTAAATGATGTAGTTAGTGTTTAACCTCATATAAATAGAATATTACAACAAAAAGTCACTGTATTCATCATCTAGTAGTGCACCTCCACCGCATTGTTTCCTTGATGTGTCCAAAGAAGTTAAAAGACAAATACTAATGAAGGATGATGAATTAAACCCCCCTATACTATGACAAGTCCGACATGAAATATGGGTTAGGTACAAGATGAGGACAGAAAGTGATCTCATGGATGGGACAATTAAAAGAATCATGTTCAATATCCTAGAGCGTGTGATCACATGCGATGTGTTTACGAAATAGTTTGGGTCATGAAAGGCCATTATTGGACACATGAAGTACTACCTAGATTAGAGTTGATTAGGAATCCATCCAATGAAAACTTTTATATGATAGGGTTTTATAGAGTGGTAAGTATAAGGACTAGTGTAACTAGAAATTAACGAGAAGTGTGAGTTTGTATTGAGGCTGGAAAAAAAGGAAAGAGATATGATGGTGTGGGAATATGCTAATATATTTGAGGTAGATACTCTAAAACTGTTCAAATAGGGTTCCAAAATTTATCTTAATAAGTTTTATATGGAGGAGTATATTTTTTTATTGACATTATAATTTGACATAAACATTCTACCCATACCTCCATTTTGTGGAACCGTATGAGTTGAGAGATAAGTGTGTGGTGAATATATTATAAAAAATAGATAATAAAATTAATTTTATTAGTTCAATTTCTAAAAAATTTATACTATTGGTTTTAAATATATACTCAATGGAAAATAATATATGTCATAACTCCAAAAGATGAGTGAAGTTTAACTCAAATCGTTATGAAGATACAGAGTAATGGGACTATTATTATTATTAGTAAATTGATCTTATTAATTACACATTAAAAAATAAAATTGCGGGTCATTATAAAAATACCCATGGATAAATTTGTTAGTATGTAATAATTAAAATTTATATGAATAAATTTATTTAATGGTGGGATAAATTAAAACCCTATTATTTGACCACACATTATCCTTAAATAAATATTTTTTTAATATCGTGTTTCACATTAAAAAACAAGACAAAAGAGAAAAACCACCATATATATTCAATATTAGATATCACCATTAAATCATAGGCATTAAATTACATAGTATAAATTAAAATAGATTTATACAAAAACCAATATAAAGGTAGGACAAAATAGAATCCATAAGAAAATTTATTCCTGATGAGGCCCGTTTTCTAACTTTAAATAGACGTTGATTCTCTTGGATTTTTTTGTGCTAATTCCCAAGAAGAACTCAAGGAATAATGGTTTTTGAAAAACAATATACGAATGATATTCATGCTTATGGAGATTTCAATAAGATCTATACTAGCTAAATAGCCCTTCAAAACAGCAACAAAAATTTATTTGGTTTTCAGGTCATATGAAGATATCATATAGGGTTATGTATGTAAAAATTATGATTATATAAAAGGGAAATAAAATATTTATATGTATATATATATATCATGAATTCATATTCTTTTCAAAAGTATTTTCATCTAAATTCACTTAATGCATATTTTTTAAAACTTTTTATAAATTATTTTTTGAGTTTCAAGAAAATATATTTCATTTGTTTAATAGAAAAAACATATATTACTATCATATTAATTAGTATTTTATAAAAAAAATTAATATTCCAAATTTCATTTTTCAATAATTTTTTTTTAATAAATATTGTTTTTAAATAACAGAAATTATTATTATTGGGATATAAAATTTTAAAAAATAACATATTATTTATATTAATCATGGATATATTTTATTCATATTAATTTTTGATTATTCATAAAAAATTGCATTTTTAGACAGGAAATTTGAGACTTATAAAATTTAAAATTTCTAAGATTTGATCAATATGTAAGCATAAAATATAATATTTCAAACCCATTAAACAAATAAAATATTTGTATAATTAATACCATTATTTATTTTGATATATTAATTTTTATATATAAAATCAATTCCTATAATTTTCTGACTAAATCACATTTTAATTTAATGTAAAAAAATTATCTTTTTTCTTCTCATTGAATCATGTTTTTTATAAGTGAGGATCAGTTTTGGGTTTACATAGAATATTTTTATATTATATTTTACTCATAATATGTCAATTTATGTCTCCAATATCCTTCACCATGATAACATTATCATCAATAAATTTAAAATGTTAATAAATGTATTTATCAAAACAATAATTTTATCTGTATAAGTGTGTTCATTTTAAAATCAATGTTTTATAAATATATATAATTTAATCTCTAATTTTTTATGAAAATTTTAAATCAAAAGGTAAAAATTATCTAATTATTTATATTTTAATTTTGTTCATTAAAATGAAATTCTCAGGTTAAAAATAAGTTAACCCTTAAAGAATATAAAAATTATTAAAAGTGTTTTAATAAGTGGGAAAGGAAAAATAAACTAATAAAATGTTTCCAAATGTAAGGATGAGGTGTGTCTCATAAAAACCTCACCCATTTTTTTTACTTACACATTTTTAACCCATTTTACAATTAATAGTGAAAATAAATTATTGAAATTCAATGTGTATTTCCATAACCAAAATCTAGTCACTAATAAATTGGTAACACTTACACCACTTCATTAATCACATATCATTCCAATTGATCCTTCATAAACATCAATATTACTCTAACTAGAACCATATAAAATGAAAATATTACCATGGACACTCATATCCAGCTTATTCCCTTCAATCTCAAGGGGTATTCTATAGAATAATTGGGTCTCCAACATAAGTATTATCTTATTATTATGTTATTATGTAAACCAAAATAAAAACAATTAATTATAACCCTAATAATTATAAAAATTTAGTTTCATTAGTATACTGGTTATTTTTATATTAATTTTAAGCCATTCATTTATTAATTTCTATACACATAGAAAAAATGTAATGTCAATCGTGCATGTAAACAGACTACCTCATCCACAAAGAATCATTTTTTCATTTATATTATAGTATTTAATTAGTTTTTAACATAATTAATCAATATTTTTTTTATCATCATAACAATATTAAAAAATATAATTATTATTTTTTATAAAGTTTTTATGTCTAAAGAAACACCTATATAACTATACTCACCAATCGAGAAAAAGTGTGTTCATGTTTTGATATATTAATCCACCTATAAGAAAAAATGTATAAAAATTAATCATTATTTAAAATTGGATCTTTAAAAATAATATTATTATAATATAAAAAATAATTATTTTTAAATGGTTTTTTAAATATTATGTTATTTAATCGACGCATTATTATTATATCTTTTCCATTAACTAAATTCACTGAAATAATCCAACAGTAATTCCATTTTCATAAAGAATAAAAAAATGTAGATTGATATAATATAATTATAAATAAATATATGACACATAATATAGTATATAAAATTTTATGTTTATTATGATCTAAGGGTCAAAATATGGGTATCGATATCGACATTATATAATGTCTAAATTTTTTTAATGTTATTGACACCGAAATGGTTGAAATAATCTTCTACTAACCAATATAGATTTAATATATATTTAAAAATGAGGAATATAAAATGAATGATATATTAATATTTTTATTAAATTGATAAATATATTATCTATGTTTTTTTAGTAGAAATTATAGTGTCACCAACTACGAAAGGAAACAAGGCAAGGCTATTTTGTCTCAACATATCCTAATGGAGTCATGTTTTAATGTTATGCACCAATGTCATATTTTTATGACTTATATAATTTCTAATAATGTATTTTGACATGAAATATGATTTAATTCTGGGGATTTATATGACCATATGATTTCATGATTATAATGACTTCATATTAAAAAATATATTAAAGTTGTAATGGTTTTTTGAGACTCAATTTTCTTCCATGCATCATAATCACTCTTCTTTTTATAATATTTAAGGATACATATATATTATAACCTATTATGATTTTAGGATGTTTCTAGAACATGTTTTCTAGGTAAACAATCTTCTACACCAAATTCTTCTTCCTCAATGCTTCTAATGATTAGTTGAAATACTTTTTTAAGAATAATTATTATTAATTTAAATGGATTATCCTTATTATAGATGACATTTAATTCCCATATATGTCCCCCCTAATATTTGGAAACTTATTTGTTATATCAAATGATATATTTTAATCTATTTATTCACTATAAGACAATAGATTTAACATCCTTTTAACTATATGTGTATTGAAAAAGTTTATTTAAAAATAGATTAAAGGTTTTCACATCCATTCAAAATAAAATGTTTTAACATCCAATAATCATAATCCATCAATAAATATTATTTAATTTGAATATATACATTATTAATTATTCTTTTCAAATTTAAATGTTTTCAATGTATTTTCATATCATTTTTTGAAATGTTTTTGTCATTCAAGTATTTATTTATAAAGATTCTTAAAAAAGTAATTGTTTTCAAATTATTTCAATTACACCTAATATTTTTTTGTTTTCATGGACTAAAAATTATTAACTTCTTATTATTGTATTAAAATTCTTCCCTTTCCCTCCATTTTTTTTAAATATAATTTTCACTTTATTTTTTATCACAATTTTTAAAAGGTTTTATAAAAAAAATTGAATCTTTATACATATTTTTTCACAAAGGGATATAACTCATAAAGTGATGTTTTATTCATCCTATATTTTTAATTATCTTATTAATCCATTTGGATATTGAGATTATAATTTACTACGATTTCTTAAGGTCATGTTATGTGATAATGTTAAAAAACCTATACTTTTTTCTTAGTATATTTAAGATTTGATAATTATTTATTATATGTAGAATAAATATTTATCAATGATGATGTGTTGGGTCCTATATCACATTCAATATCATTGGTTTGTTCCTAGATCTCAGGATATATTATATCATGGATATATTGAGCTTCATTGCACAGGCATGCCCAATATGTCTATTCTCACATTTCCAGGTGTGGACATAATAATTTTGTAATCATAATAATGAACATATTCGATTTTATCATAGAGTTTTTCCAATGATTATGATTGTTAAATCTTCCAATGTTGTGTATCTAGTTATAAAAATTAATATTTCATTCCATTTTCATGAAATTCCATGTTTTAATTATTATTTCATTTTTAATGACTTACATATAATTATTCCATGCTCTTCTATTTTCTAAATAGGGAGATGTGTTTTCCCCTATTTCATATATTTTATACTCAATGATATTTATATGATATTATATTACTATAAACTATTTTACCATTTTCATCTAAGTTATTTTTATCTTTTATTATGATATTTATGTATCCCTGATTTTTCAATTTATATTTTGAAATGTTTTACCCTTACTGAGTGCAAAAACCTTCCAATTTATTATATTTCTAATACACAACATAGGCAGATGATTATATCTTGTTATTTATCTATGAAATGATATATTAGAGATTTATTATATAAAAATGTTCATAAGGATATTAAAATTTGATTTTTATATAGAAAATTTCAAAGACATTAAGCCTTTCAGTCTATGGGATACAAAACTGTTGTGAGAGATATTATCTAAAACACTAAATTATTATTTTATTTTTTTCATTTATTCCTATATAAGTTTATTTTAAGCTACCATATTTTGAACATGAAACAGTGTAAAATTTAATTGTAATAATTTTTTGAATTACTCAAAAAAATGGAAATTCATTGAAAATCAGAGGAAGTGTAAATACTTGATTGATATGTGATGATCTAAAGGAAAATGATGTTCTATATGAGGGTGGATTCTTTACACAACCTATTGAGTGTTAGTCAACACTGTAACCCTGTACATGAGGTTAAATTTTATTGAATGTGTGTTTAATCAAAGGAATGGTTTGGAACTCCCCCATGAATGATTTATGTATGAATGATAGTATCTACTATGTGGATAGTAAAGAGAAGAATAATCTCAAGAATATTGAAGAGAATAATAGCTTATAGAACAATAGGCCGGGCCACCTTCACTTATAGATTCTGGAGACTATATTTAATCTTAAAGAAACATTGAAAAAAAATCTGAATTCTGAACCTGATAATACATATGATGAATGTTTCCTAAGAAAGGTAGTATAAAATAATTATCACAAAAAGACAAATGTGTTATCCAATATCTTCGATATGATTCACATTAATGATTGTGTTTCAATGAATCAACATATCAAACATAAATAGACGAATTTAGATTTATTTATCAATGATTATAGTTGAACGGAATGATTTATGATAATATAGATAATGAGATAAGTATTGAAGAGTGTGAAGTCGTATCAAAGGAGTGTAAAAAATGAGACAGAACAAATAATCAATATCATATGACCCGATGGTTTAGATTCCAAATCTATTGAAGCGGAAAAATACATTGAGAATCATGGAATTAAATATTATGTATCTTTTATATGATATTATTAACAGAATGTAGTCTTTAATTATTAAATCATGTAGTAATGATTCATTCCCAAACAATATGAAATAAATATGGTGTCTTTGTATAATTATATAAGTAAAAAGTAAAACATTTTGGTTATACTAAAATCTAGATACTGTTAAGGCCTAGGGGAGAAAGGAAAACTAATTAAATTTTTCATGTAATGAAACCCTCTCTATAACATGTTTTATTATTTTAAAGAATATTAAATATTTTGAATAAATATGGGAATCATGGAGAGTATGGAGTTATAGCAGCTGAATGGGTATTCATAGGATACCCACCCAAGATTAAGTCTTATAAAGGCTTAAATAAAAGTATGAATAGAATTATGTAATGTAATGATATAAAAATCATTATGCTTAAATATGTGAAGAAATATATAAAAAATAATGATGAATTCTTTAACAAAGATGATGAAGTTGATAAAAATCTTTGGGAAATACAAAGTTCCCCAAATAATAAATATTGGGTAGAAGTATAAGTAGAGGAGATGACTTCTATATATACTAAACCTGCATCACATAGGATAAAAAATATATTAGAAGATGATACATCCAATATAATCATATATATAACTGATCCAACATAAAAATAAAAGACAATGAAATCTAAGCATGTTGATCAAATATTGATGGTGGAACCAATATAATTTGGATAAGTAGAAAATGACGAGTCATGGGTTAAATTAATGAATTAAGAATGAGATCAAATTGAAAAAAATAAAACATGGGAACTTTTGAACAACCTTAAGTATCATAATTTAATTTTAATAAATTATACTATAAATAATAAATTCGATGAACATGTAATTGTGATCTAAAATAAAGAATATCTGCAATATAATGGTATTTCATAGATTTATGTTTGTTTTATCCAATATTTATGTGCGGAAATTGGTCTCTATTTTGCATTTCCATTTTCACAATTCCTTGAAACACACAATGGTTCCCCCATCCCTGGGTGGGTGCAGACCAACTTTCAAAAGGTTGGGGGTCATTAGGGTATTCATGCTCAAAGACCCTTGGGGACTCACATTGGTTAAGAGGATGGTAGGTCGACCTCATCATACCATTTCAGTGGGGTGTTATTTCCAACTCAGGAACTCTTATATATTTAATAAATGTTCATGAATCTCTTCTTAATCCTAATATGGGACCTGTTACCCTAGAAAGTGGTTATATGTGAAATTATCCTTTATAAGTAAATGACTGGGATTCCATGGGTGAGACTATCTAAATGTATCTAAGGATATTTATCATACTTTAGATTTGGGTGACTACTATTGTAATAAATCCATATGACCAAATTCCTTGGAATGTGTCCCCATATATGGGGTCGATTAATATTCTGAGGATGGGATTGGGACCATGTATGAAATCCTACGTATCTTGGTCATTTACGATATTGAAACCCGTGTAGTTCCTTTGATGTCGAGGCTTAGACACTGTGGATTCCAAATTTATGATGTTTAAAGATGCGATCTTTGTATCCATCAAAGATCACTTATGTTATGGTCAATGTGAGAAACAAGGGGGATTGGGTGATTAGCCTCACAACATATGAATATAGGATCTATGTATTGAGATATTCTTCAGGGTGTTGGGTATAAAGATCATGCCTTTGGAAGGCGTCATACATATCACGTTTATGGTGGGAATTAATGTTCTCATAGTTTATATATTCTATAACTTGCTGATAGTATAAGGTGGATGGTTATATTCAAGAGATTTATAGCTATTGGGATTTGTAGAATGATAGGGGATTATAAGGATATTTAGGCTCACATCACCATTTGTTGAATAATGTAGATGTCATGATCATTGAAATTCCCTAAGAACATATTATCCATGATCATTATGGGAAACAAGGGGGAGAGGGTGATAAGACTCATGATATATTAATATATGCTCTATGTACTGGGATACTCCGTTGGGTGTTTGTTATTGGGATCTGTTCATTAGAAGGATTCCAACATATCCTGGTTATGGAGGGAATTAGTGTTCTCAGAGTTCCCATATTCATTATCATATTGGTAGGCTATGGTTGATGGTCATATTCAGAGTCATTATATCCTTTGGGATGTAAAGATTTCCTAGGGATTAAACCGATATAGAGGCTCCTCTGACCCTGTGATGAATAGTACAGATGGCATGATCAGTAAAATTTCATAAGCCCACATGATCTATGCTTGTTGTGACAAACAAGGGTTAGTGGGTGACCAATATCATTAAATTAGAGAGGTATTTAGATATTGGGATTACCCTAAATGATTAATATGCTACTCAAACCTCTAAATGAGGTATCCTAGGTATCTTAGATATAGAAAGAATCACAATAATCGAAGTCCCCTTTAGGTAAGGACTTACACACTACTAGAAATTTAGGCTATAGCCACGGACCTATAGCCAAAATTTTATACGTATGTGGCTATATGTTGTTTATTTCCATGGTTCAATTAGATTTCAATGGCTATATATTTGGGTCTCAAATTGTTTTATACATGAGCGGCATCCTCCTCCTCCCCCAATCCATGACTCTCTCACCATGACACCCTCTACACCAAATGACCTCTCCTCCTCTCTAATGAACTCTCTCACTGTGACACCCTCCACCCCATTGACCAATCTCACCATGATGCCCTCCTCCCCGATGATTCCAATCGAAAATGTCAATCTTCTTAACAGATGACTCCATTGATTGATCATTTTGGTTTCTTTTTCTCGTGGTTCATAATATGCATTTTTTCCTTTGGTTCAGTTATCTCTTGGGTTCATACTTGAATTTATTTATTCCGGAAATGTTTATTATCAGAACGTGTTTAAGATATATTGTTTGACTCAATGTAATTAATATATACCTCAGATTAAATGTTGGATTTTTTATTGTGATAGGAAAAAAATCATCATTCTAGGTTAAATAGAAATTATAATAGGAAATTAATGAGTTTTTAAAATTGGGAAATGTCTCAGAAAACAATTACATGATTTATGAATCATAATTTTATTAATTTAATGTACCTTAATCATTAATTATTACATTTTTTATTTAGATTCTTGGGATTCTAGTATTATTTAGTATTTCGAAGTTGTTGGGTTAAAGTATAGTAACACAATGTAGGTTTTCTGAATATCCTCCCAAATATTTTGGTGATTGTTTCCAGTTATTTTGAGATGTAATTTCATAGTTTCACTGGGGATGTGGATTTATAAAAAAAATTATTTAATAATATAAGTTTCTTAGTATTCTATGAAACATTTAATTTATTTTTTATGCACTATAAGACACTTAGTTTGACATCAGATCAAATACAATAATACATAATATCATTTATAATTTTCACATTTTAGATGAATGATTGGAATTAAAATATTTCATAGATTGAAATACTCCCATTAATCCTTATAAATAATGAATTCATGATTCAAATTAACGTTTGGTAAACTACCACCTCACCAAAACATCTAAAATATCAGATAACATGGTAATATCAAACTCTTATCTCAATATCATTGGAATGGTTTGTTATGAGGGTGAGGGTTTTTATAAAAAAATATTCATTTATATAACCATACTAATCTCTTGGGCCTAAAATTTTTGTTTTGGTATGGGGGATGAGTTTATTTTTATTATTTTTATATTCCATTTATAAATCCCTTATCTTAGGTTTGGTGTTGGGAGTTTGGTTTCTGGGTATGGATGTTGTATTTTTATGATTCTGTTTAATTATACATTATTAGTTTAATCATGCATTTATTGTTATAATTTTTTCATACTTTTACATTTCCATTAAAATCACGATATCCTTATAACAATATATTATAATTAAATGATGACTATATATATTTATTTATAATAATACATGTTATCATATGGGAAATTAGAAGTATTTTTAAAAAATAATTGAAGAATTAAAATCCAGAATGATGATGAAGGGTGTGGAGATATGATATTTTAATTGGAATCTTCATTATACTATCTAATTTTATTATTTATTGAATATATGATGAAATTTTTCATTGATGAAATTTTGTTAAATCCTTTTTTTTATAATAATTGATTTAATAAAGGTAATATAATTTAAATTAAAATAAATATAGTAACTATGGATTCAATAACATGAAAATGTTTTTCTAAGCATCATTCTGTTGAGATGAATTTGAGGTCCGATTCATGCTTACAATGATAGTTCCATCATTTAAATTTAATGATTTTTGTTTAGATGAGGTATAATTTTTATATTTATTTTAGATTAAAAGTATTTATTATTCAATGGACATTATTCATTACTATTCAATCCCTTGTCCTCCCATAAGAAGATGTCCTTCAGTTTTGTGTTTAGTAGAGAGAAGTATACTGGGAGAAGAGAGGGGAAAATGTTTATCTATGGTAATTACATTATATGTGTTTTAATGTGAGTTATGTAATATAACACCTCAATCATCCATGATATGCTTCACTTTGAATAATACAATTGCTTGCGTTGTACGCAACTTGGATTTTTACCACACCATGACCAATCAAACTAGCCATTATCAATAGTAATACCCACTTTTTGAAACATTATAATTTTTTTTTATCAAAAATGACTTTATATTTGGATTCATAATATAAAAATTACTTTAGGGTAAATTTTTAGTATTTTTCTGAAAAAATTCAATTTTTGATGAATAGTGATAACACTGCGTTATTGTTTAAAACCAACTTTTTATTTAAATAATTACTTATTTTATTTAAATTTATATGAGGTAAAAATAGATACATAATACCTATATATGTTCAATATAATTCATTGGAGTCATTTTATAATAATATTAGATATATAAAATTGTTTTAAATTTTTTAATGTCTTCTACCCACCTTCTAGGCACATTAGAAAATTTGCATAAAAAGTAATTTTATGGATTCTATTAATTGAAATTCTTAAATCTGAGATACATGGTTAAAATCAGTATATAAAATGTGGTTCAATAATAAGAAATGAATTTTTGGTGAATATTAACATTTGATTTTTTTTACCGTGGTGAAAAGTAAATAATGTAATTAATGATAAAAAATGATATTATAATAACTATAACACAAGTCCTAATTCTATTAGTTAAGTGTATTTCTACAAAAAAAATCCTTAGGGATAAAATATGATCCTATTGGTCCACTTGGATTAGATTAGGATATTTATTATTATTATTTTTGGAAGAGTAAAAAGAGTTAGATTCAATGTTTAACAACTAATATATTTTTAGTATAGGGAAATACATAAGGTAAATAAGACTATAAATATTAATTAAAAAGGTAAAAATAATTCATAAATAAATTAATTTTATTTATAATTTTTATAAATTAATTATTTAAAATTTTTATGGCACAATGATGATGCAATAATTACCTTATTTATAAAAGATTAAAATAATTGAATTTATAAATTTCAAAATAAAGGTAAATTGATACTTTTGTTGCATTCCAAGAATTTTATATATTAATATGACATGTTAGGGTTGAATCAATCAATTTTATTCTACGTAATCATGCTGTTATGACCTTCATTAAAACAAAAGACCAAATACTGTCAAAAAGGACATAAAAGAGATTTTTAAAGAAATACTATATTATTAATTATTATAATTTTACAAAAAATATATGGTTCAGAAAATGGACTAATATAATAATATATATATAATTAATTAACCACTTTGGGTTATCTTGAAATTTTATAGTATTATTATGAATCATATTTTATAATAATACAAGAATACATGGTCAAATATAAACTATTTGTCAAATAGTTAAATCTAAAAGATATGGTTAATATGGTTCCCTAAACCTATCTAAAACCTATTTGTTGAGATGTTTTCGACTCATCCCCACCTTATAGTAGAAATAAATGATTTTGGTTCTATTAAAAATCGAATATTATTGTATAATAAAATAATATTATATGCTTTTCCTAAAGTGACCATCACCTCTCTTATAAAAGGGTACCTCCCCTTCTCTAAAAATCACACCTCCAAAGACATTTGGCTCAGCCAAACCCTGCTCAAATGTCCTCCTAAATACCTTAAATTCTACCTAGAGGCACTACATTGATAAAAAATCCCATCTATGGAGCTAGATTTATCAACTCAAAACGAATCATCTGATGAAGAGGTAATAATTTCACCTCATATTTCATAGTTCTTTTTGTCTTCCACATCCTCTTTATTTGTTATTTCCATACTAGAATAATAAATCTAGTGTATTATACATACAATGATGTTATAATACATATGGTATAACAATATTCAGTATTCAATCCATCCTATGAATGAAAAGTCACCATATGTGCGTACATACTGCTTACTATCGCCACGTCATGGTGTAGTTTGCTATTCAAACACTTAATTATTTGGATAGGTATAATAATGAGTAAAAGTGATGTAACCAAAAATTATAACATGAAAATGATTCTGTATAATTTATATAAAGTCCAATTACAAAACTATTTAACCATAAATAGAATGATATTGTCGCTCGTGCATACCTATGAATTACTGTCTCCACGAACGCGACAGAATTCATTCCCCATCATAACTGTTCAAGAGTATTTTTCATTTAATGATTAAAAATAATGTCTAATAACATAATATCAATCTATATATGAATCAATAAAATCTAGTCCAAAAAATAATGTCTTACTTAACCAAGAATATACAGGATAACGAATCTGTTCACCCCCGAAACAATGCTACTACTAAAATATTATTAACAAAGAAACATTAGAAGAGCATATATGATATCATATTTATGTATTTAGTTATTATATAATTTAATAACAATTATTTTAATATTATACAAGATGTTAATGTTCCCTATTCCACGGAAAAGTACAATGTAAGGGTTCACTCTATAATATCATCATTATCCGAGGTTTTTTATACATTAGTATCTAATAGGACCTCTTTATCATCCACATTCGTGTTTATTAAATATGTATTTAAAAAAATTAATATTTCCTAGACTATGGGTTAAAATCATTTATACAATTTTTTAACTGTTAAAAATGTTTCTCATAAAGGAAAATTTCTATCATTTTCCAAATAAGGTCTTTTACGACCTTTTCGAAAAAATTAATGAGAGAATGTTTTTTAACTTATATGGTGGGTGTGGCTATTTTACACAGTTATAACAACATTGAAGCTTACATTAAAAGATTATAAAAATATTTCCAAAATAAATGTTTTATTTTATAATTATTTTACTTTTAAACGGTTTCAAAATAGAAAGAGGTATTTCTTTCAAATATTTTTCATTTCATCTAGGTCAAAATCCTTTGATGGATTTTAAACTTGTTTGAATTTGACCGATTATGATACAAATATTCCATATTGTATTGAAGGTTTTTTGATATGTTTTACTATTTATCTGTTATTTTTATACCATTCATGGTTTATATATTAAATCATGACATTTCATATGCTAGTTTTAATAAGAATGTTTTTGTTATGTTTACACCTTTTCATATGAGGAATGCAGTTGAATTAGTAACTGATTGGTGGAGCCTGGTATAGATTCTTGATGCGTCGGTAGGTATCATGAGACAAAATAGTATCTTTGCATGTGGACTTGACATAATATTATTTTTATCCTTGGCACTTGGCCTTGACTATGTAATTTTGATGTCTAGTATTATGCATTCCATCAAAGTGAAATTGGATATTTGATATTACATGTGATTATTCGAATAGTAGAACATACATGTGAATAAGTAAATGAAATTATTTGATTGATCTTTTCCATATTATTTAGAATATTACATTCAAAAGTATTGTGTTTTTTTCTTTTACATTGCCGTAAAATATTTATGTTTATTTATGAAAGATTCCGCTATATTGTTATCCTTACTTAGCATCTGAGCTCACCCCTTTATTATTTTTTATTTTTACCAGGATGCGAATAAGTATTTTATAATTAACCTACAAGAATAGGATATGAGATAAGAGTCTGTTTAAAGGGGACACAATTATGTTTTATTTCATTATTTGATGATGTAATGAAGAAACTTATATATGTATCTAGTTCTTCCAATGCTACTACATTGGCCAGTATTTTGGGATTGGATCCCTTGTAAACATGAAAATGTTATTTAATAATTCACCAACTCTAGGTAACTGGGTTCGGGGAATTAGAGTTGGAATTAGAGGAAGTTTATTACAAACCATTGAATCTAGAAATAAAAAAAACACTGATTATAGAACATTACCCTAAGACATACATTGAGGATTAGTATAGAAGAATTTCCTAGAATTATTTTAATGTGGAAAATTTATGTGTTTTCAAAGAAATACATCTATGTTTGGATATAATCAGGCAGATGTGGCTCTGGTAAAAATGTACCTAGGAGTGAAAACTACCATAAAGAGCTTTGGGATTGACCCATGGTATCCTAGTGCAGTACAATGGGCCTTTCATCACTCTTGTTTACAACACCCCTGAGCGATATGCCAAGGATAATTCAAATTTTCATTTCAAAACATTATGAAGGATTTATGAGTATATAACTCCTCACTTAAAACATTTTTATGATTATGGATTATATCTATAACCTGTTCAATTTATTTTAAGTGTTTTACATGTTTCGAATTATTTATTGTTATTCATAAACTAATCTAGTTTATTCCATTGTTTATAAATGTTACATTTGTTGGAGGAATGGAAACCATATCAATGAATGTAATCCATGTATGGATTTCCCTCCTATTTAAGATAATTATAGTGGAGATGATGATTCAACTAGTGCTGATCAGCTTATCACTATACTCGGACTACACACTCAGGTTATGAATAATAACCTTACCTATATAGAGAACCCTGATCTATAACACAGGGGGATCAATGTTAGACAGCTTCATGAAGCAATAACCACCACTATACAATTGGACTAAAAATCCATTTGTATTAGAGAAATGGATGAGTTCCTTGGAGAGAACATTTCATGCTTTGGGAGTATCGAAATGGAAAAAGTGGTCATGGCAGTCTATCACCTCACGGGAGATGCAGATCAGTATTGGGAATTAATTCAAAACACAAATTAATATAATGAAATATAAAATTTATAATGGAGGGTGTTTAAAGATATTTTCATAGAAAAATAGATTTCCTCATGACCATCAAGAAGATATAGAAATATAATTTCTTAGTCTGAGGCAATTGGTGGATTAGAATCTCACAAAGTATGATGCTAACATTAAAAGGATAACAAGTCATGCTACAGATTATATACATGTCCCAAGGAGTAAGATCGATCGATGCACTGATGGGTTAAAACCATTCTCCATTAAGCATTAGTATCAAAATCCTTCTCATCATACGAAGATATAGTTTGATGTGCTATCAAGATCATAAAGTAATTCTCAATGTCTTAAGACATTAATGAAAAGAAATATAATAAGGGATCTATAGAAAATAGTCGAATTGCAATTTAGTGTAACAAGGGAAAATTTGAAAATCAATCCCATGGTAAATGTGGGAAGAAACACCCCAATACTTTCGGGAAGGGAATGGGAGGATGTTACAAGTGTGGTGAAGAAGGCCACCAAGATAGTGATTACAAGGGAAAGAAAGAGGCTGTTAAAGTTGAATGATACAATTTTATTGAAATAAGACATTAGAAAAATGAATGGCTTACGAGCCAATAAATATTACCTCATAAAAGGCCAAGGGAGAATGGACAAGGTTATCTGATCACTACTACTGAGCACGAAGCTCCAAACGATGTGGAGGTAGGTAATTTATTGGTTTACTCAAGTTTAGCCAATGATTTATTTTATTCTATATCATATCATTGTTTCATATCTTCCCAGTTTGCTATGAAAATTAGATATTTCCAATTTGATTTAACAATGGATTTTTCAGTCCATAATCCTAACATAAGTATCATTGCAAACAATGTTTTATGAATTAGTCCCCATTAGGGAATATAAATGTTATTTATCTACTGATCTCATCTTCATAACCATCATTGAATTTGATATAATCCTAGTTATGGATTGGTTTACAAACCATGATTCAAAAATTTATGGTAATAACAAGGGAGTTGCAATTTTAAATGATGGCTAGTAGTACCTAATATTTATAATAGAAATGTAATGACTTGATTCTTATCTAGATCTACCCCCAATATATCTAATATATTCAATTATTGGGGACGATGCGAGTGGAATAACTAGGGGTGTGGGAAAAAACTTCAAAAAGAGGATGTGCCTATTTGGAAAGAATATGTTGATGTGTTTAAATAGGATTTACCTCGACATCCTCGGGAACGAGAAATTGAGTTTTCCAGTGATTTAATTTCTCGTTCAAGGGAAATATCAAATACCCCTTATATAATGGACACTATGGAATTAGTACAACTTAAGAAACAATTATAGGAAATGAGTAATAAGGTATTTATTCAATTGATTTTTTCTCTATGTGGATCCCATGTTGTTTTTTATGAATAAATATGGATCTATGAGGTTGTGCGTTCACTAATGGGAGATCAATAGTATAATAATAAAGAACAAGTATCATCTACCTCGCATTGATGATTAATTCGACCAAATTCATGTACCTCAATATTTTTCAAGGATTTCCCTTCGATTCGGAAATCAACAGTTCTTTTGAAGATTGAAGTCATTCCAAAAATTACATTTCGAACCAGGTATATGAATTACATGTTTATAGTAATTCCTTTTAGAATGACTAATGCTCCCTTTTTTTCACGGATCCAATGAATAGAGTTATCATAGAATGTATTGATGAATTATTAATGGTATTTATTGATGATATCGTGTTAAACTTCAAAATCTATGAAGATCATTAAAATCATATGCACACTATTCTGAAAACCCTTAGAAGAAAGGGATTACATGGGATGTTAAGCAAGCGTGAATTTTGGAACCCGGAAATTTCGTTTCCTGGCTATATTGTCTCTAAGGATGGAACCTCTATTGATCCTTCATAGACAAGAGCAATACAATAATGGCATGAACAAATATGTATAACTGAGGTACACAATTTTATTGGTCTAGTAGAATATTATCATCTATTTATCATGAATTTTCCCTAATTGGATAACCCATTAACCAATATCACATCAAAATGGCTTAAATTTTCTTAGACAAAAGTATGTGAATAATGTTTTTAAAACTGATGATAACATTAGTAATTTCTCATATCTTGAATCTACCATCAGGGAAAGTTGAGTTTGTTGTTTATAGTGACTCTTCAAAGAGAGGAATTGGTTGTGTCCTTATGTATAATGATAGATTTATTGCTTATGCATCACGATAGCACAAAAATCATGAATAAAACTATCCTACTCATGATATTGAATGAGCAGCTGCAATATATTCTTTGATGATATGGAGACACTATATCTATGTTGAAAAATGCGATATATATACCGATCACAAGATTTCGAAGTATATTTTATCATAGAAAGAACTCAACATGAGTAAAATATGATTTCTTTAACTACTAAAATATTATTCTTACACAATACAGTACCACCCAAGGAATGCAAATAAGGTGGAAGATGTATTTAGTAGAAAGGATGATCGATTTTTGAACATGATGTGAGTTGAAAGGGATCCTACATTAATGGATATAGTAAGGATGGATATGGGAATAATCATGGAAGGTGAAACATCAATACTCTTTCCAAGGGTTGCTAAACCATCTTTACTAGAAAAGATAAAAAGGTCTCATAATGATGATAAAGAGTTTCAAATGATAATTAAAGCTGTGAACGATGGGATATTGATCGACTTCGTATATGAATATGGGATTTTGAAATTTGGGTAGAGACATTTTGTTCCTAACATACATGATCTATAAAGGGAATTTTTGGATGATTCTCATAGCTCAAATTTCTCTATACACCATAGTAGCACTATGATGTTTAGAGATATGAAGGAACATTTTTGGTGGGATGACATGAAAAGAGATATTGTTGATTATGTGTTAAGATGTATATTTTTTCAACAAGTGATAGCTAGAAGACAATATCCTATAGGATTCATGCAACCTCTTCCCATACTAGAGTGGAAATGAAATGATATTATGATGGAATTTTTTATTGGACTACCAATGACTCTAAGAATAAATGATGAAATATGGGTAATTATTGATAGTCTTACCAATTCATCACACTTTCATGCTTTAAGTGAAGATTTACCACTGGAAAGTCTAGCAAGACTATATATTAATGAATTTTTAAGACATCATTTAGCTC
The DNA here is from genome assembly GCA_963277665.1 of Viscum album. Lineage (NCBI taxonomy): Eukaryota > Viridiplantae > Streptophyta > Magnoliopsida > Santalales > Viscaceae > Viscum > Viscum album. Next base: position 235,275,436 of record OY728141.1, read on the forward strand.
CCCTATCTATTGTTTCTGATTGTAATAACAATTTTATATCAAGATTCTGGAAAAGTCTTTAGAAGGCCTTGGATACTGAATTTCGTGTGAGCACTGCGTACCACCCTCAAACTGATGGACAATTAGAACAAACTATTCCAATATTAGAAGACATGTTGAGATCTTTTTCACATGATTTTCAAGGTACGTGGGATTAGTATTTACTACTCCTAGAATATTCCTATAGTAATAGATTCTATTTAAGTATTTAGATATATCATATAAAGCATTACATGGAATGAGATGTCACACAACAACATGTTGGGATGATGTTGGTGAATGAAAACTCATAGGCCTATAACTTTTTCTGGATAAAATAGAAAATGTGAAGTTTATCCAATCCCACATCATAACATCTCAATGTAGGCAAAAGAGATATGTCGATAACCGAAGGTACGATTTTGAATTTCAAGTAGGAGATCATGTTTTTTTGAAGGTATCTCCATGGACGGGAGTTATACGATTTGGTAAGAATGTTGAATTTAGTCCCAGGAACATCAGACCCTTCAAAATTCAATAATGACTTGAGGTTGTAGCTTACCATTTGGCAATGCCGCCAAGTCTCTCCAATATTCCATATGTGTTCCACATATCATTGTTAAAAAAATACATGCCAGACCCAACACATGTACTCACCTATGAAGAAATAGTACTTGAACCCGACCTGTATTATTGCAAAGAGCCTATCATAATTCTTGATATCAGAGAAAAAGTGTTGAGAACCCAAAAGACTCTTCTGGTGAATGTTATATAGAGAAACCATAAGATGGAAGAGGCAACGTAGGAACCCGATAAATATATGATGAAAAACCATCAGAATCTTTTTATGAAGAAATATTCTACAAATTTCAAGGGACAAATTATTTGAAGTAGTGTATTATGTAACACCCAAAACATCCACTATACACTTCTATTTGAATAATACAATAGCTTGTGTTTTACGTAACTTGGAGCATTAACACACCACGACCAATCAAACTAGTTGTTTTGAATAGTAATAACCATTTTTAGAATATTTATAAATTTTATTTTTTAAAAAATGTATTTCATTTTTTTGATTCGGAATATAAAAATTAGCTTAGTTTGAATTTTTGGTTTTTTTCTAAACACACTCAGTTTTTTGAAGATTAGAAAAAACAGTGCATTATTTTTTAGAACTAGATTTCTATTTATATTTCGTAAAAATAGATGCATAATACCTATATATGTTCTACATAATTCATTTGAGCCATTTTATAATAATACTAGATCTATAAAATTTTATTGAACTTTTTACCATCTATTACCCACCTTCTAGGCATGTTAGCAAATTTTCATAAAATGTAATTTCACCACTTCAATAATTTTAACTTCTAAAATACAAGATATACGGCTGAGATCAGTATGTAAATTGTGGTTTAATAAGATGAAAATAATATTTGTTGAATAATATATTTTGACTTTTATTTACAATGGTTAAAAGTAAATAGGGTAAATTATGGAAAACATGATATTATAATTACCCTAATACATGTCCAAATTCTATTGGATAAATGTATTTCAACCAGAACCAACTAAATGACTAAAATATCATCCATTAGTTCCACTTAGATTATATTAAGACATTTATTATTATTTTATTTATAAAATAGGTACAAGTGTTAAATTCAATGTTTAAAAACTAATATATTTTTAATATATGGTTATACATAAGATAAAATATACTATAAATATTCATTAGAAATATAATAAAATTTCCTAAATGATGCTATTTTATTTATAGTTTTCAGACATTAAATATTTAAATTTATTTTTAACACAATGATGATGCAGTAATTACCTTATTAATTAATGATTAAAATAATTTATATGGTAAATATAAACAGAAATATAAATTGATACATATGATGAATTCCAAGAATTTAATTTATTAATATGATATGTTAGGGTTTATTTAATTAATTTCATTAAAATTAATCATTCTGTTATGACTTTCACAAAATCAAAATACTAAATTGTGTCAAAATTAACATAAAATCATTTTTAAAATAAATAATATATTATTAATTGATATAGTATTCCTAAAAATACAATGATATTCAAAAGGAATTATATAATAATATATATATAATTAATTAACCAATTGTGGTTATCTTGCAATTTTATTGTAAGATTATTAACCATATAATATAATAATACAAGAATACATGGTAAATGGTTAACTATTTAACTAATAGTGTAATATAAAACATAAGGTTAATATGGTGACCTTAACCAATCTAAAACCAGTTTATTTCATGGTTTTCGACCCATCCCTTCCTTGTCTAAGATATTAATCATTTTGAAGCCATTATAACCTGAAAGAGATTGTACAATAAAATAATATTTCAAGATTTTCCTAAAGTGACCCTCACCTCTCTTATAAATGTGTACTTCCCCATATCTCAAAATCACACCTCAAAAGACATTTGGATCATCTAATACCAACTTAAATATCCTCAAAAAAATCCTTATTCTTTCCAAGAGGACTTACATTGATCAGAAAGACACCCTACAAATCCCTTTTGATGAATTCAAAAGGAAACACACTAAAAAGATGTAATAATTTCACCACCTGTTTCAAAGTTCATTTCTTCATCCACTTTATCATTCTTTTTTCCACAACCAAATAATAAATCCAGTTACTTATACATACTATGATGTTATTATAAATATGGTACAACCATAATCATTATTCTATCCATTTTATGAAATACAAGTCACCATACGTACGTATGTATCGCTTATCGTCACCACGTCATGGTGTAGTTTGTCATTCAAACACATAATTATTTGGATGGGTATAATAATGAGTATAAAATATGTAAATAATTAATATAACATTTAAATTATTCTGTATATATTATATAAAATCCAATTAAATAATGATTTCACCATCAAATAATGTTTGAGAAAATAATATCATTCTGGATAAAAATCAAATACATCTTATCCATAACCAAAATGGCTTTCATCACCAAGCATATAATGGAAAAAAATCAGTTCACACATGAAACAATGATACTACTGAAATATTGTTAACAATAAAAAATTAGATGATCATATATCATATCATATTTATGTATTCAGTTAATTTATAATTTAATAATAATGATTTAACTACTATAAAATAGTTTAAAATACCCTAGAACGAGAAAAAGAAAACGGTAAGGGATAATTCTACAATCTTCTCATTATCCAAGGTTTTTTATACGTGAGTTTCTACTATGAAAACTTAATAATCCACATCCATGTTTCATAAAAATTTATTTCAAAATATATTTACTATTTCCTATACTATGGATTAAAGTCATTTATACCCTTGTGTGACTTTTTATAAGATGTTTATAAAGGAATCTTTCCATCGTTTTCCAAACAAGGTCTTTTACGACCTTTTTGAAAAAATTATGGAAATAAGGTTTTTTAACTTATACGGTTGGTGAGGATATTTTCCGCCATTATGAAACCTTTAATTATTCCCTTAAATCATTATAAGAATATTTGAAAAATAAATTTTTTCTTCTATAGTTCTGTTACTTTTAAATGGTTTCAAAATAGAATAAGGTATTTCTTTCAAATAGTTTTTATTTCTTCTATGTCAATATCCATTGATATATTTTAAACTAGTTTGAAGTTGAACTATTATGACACAAGTCGTCAATATTGTATTGAAGGTTTTGGGATATGTTTGACTATGGATTTATTATTTTCATACCTTTCATGGTTTATGGATAATGTATTGAAATATCATATGCTAGTTATAATAAAATTTTTTATGTTATGTTTAAACCTTTTTGTTTGAGTAATGCATTAGACTTAGTATGTGATTTATGGAGACTGCTATAAATTCTCGATGCATTAGTAGGTATCATGAGACAGACTAGTTTCTTGGATGAAGGCGTTGACAAAATCTTCATTGTTGTCTTGGCATAAGGCATTGACTATGTGGTAATAAAGTCTTGAATTATGTATTCCATCATTGTGAATTTTGATATTTGATATTACAAGTGATTGTTCAACTAATAGATTATCCATGTGAATAAGTAAATTAATTATTTTATTTATTATTTCCATATTATGATGAATTTTATGTTTATTAGGCTTGTGTTTTAGTCATATACATTTCCATAAAAACTTTATGCTTATTTATGAAAGTTTATGCTATATTATTATCCTTACTGAGAATCATAGCTCACCCCTTTTTTATGTTTTATTTATCCCATGATGTGAAATATTATTTTACAATTAACCTGAATGAATAGGGTAAGATATAAAAGTGTGTTCAAAGGGGACACAATGATGTTTTTATCATTATTTGATGATGCAATGAAAAACTTATTTATGTCTCTAGTGCATCTAAGGATACTAGACTGATCGGTCTTTCTGGACATGATCCCTTTTTATCATGCCAATTTTATGTAATAATGAAATGACTCTAGGTAAATATGGTCAGGGAGTTAAATTTTTGACATTAAGATATATATAGTATAGTTTATGAATTTGTTGGGCAAGTCTAAGTGATGGGATTCATGATAGATTAGGGTTATGATATATGGATTGGATTTTTTTATACATAGATATTGGAATTGGGATACATTTCCAATTTACCTTATAGGATGAGCTAATAAATTTATTTTTTTTCTTTACTCTTCGTTATTTGGGTGTCATATGGGGAATGTATATGCACACACATACATAGAATTTTCATATATAGATTATTTCAATTATAGATTGTAGAAAGACTGGATTTTAAATTATTGGACCATGTATTAGTGGATCATAGGAGTTCATGGTGGTTTTGAACATGTTTCATGGTCATATCCTGGTATCATGAGTCAATATCTTCCCTAAAATTTCCATTATATTTGTTTTTAGGTTCATGCCTCTATTTCCATTATGCGATAGAAATTGTTTTTCCCTTATACTATTGTATCACCTTTGTATTAATTGATGTGATTTCAATAGTATTATACATATAATTCTTACTATATAGATGGGGTGTAGGTTAGGGCAGTGGGGCCGCAGGTGGGGGGTTGTTGGGGGCAGGTGGGGGAAATGGGGGGAATGTTGGGGGCAGTTGGGGTGAAGGGGGAAAGGGGCAGTTGGTAGGGGCAATGGGGTTAAGGTGGTTTGGGGGGTAATGTGTAGGTGTTAGGGAGGGGGAAAGGGGTGTGGGGTGTATGAAGAGGGGCAATCTAGGGGGGATCTCTAGGGGTGTCTAGGAAGGAGGGATTTCTAGGTTTGTGTGGGTAACTAGGAGGGTGGCGGGAGTCATGGGGGTGTTAGGGAGGGGGGTATCTAAAAGGGGGTTGTCTTTGGAGGGTGTCTAGGAGGGAGGGGTGTCTTAGATGGAGGGGGTCTGTAGGATGTGGGTGTCTATGAGGTTGTGCCGGAGGGGGGGGGGGTTATTTAGGAAGGGTGTATGGGTGTCTAGGAGGTGTCTAGGAGGGAGGGGGTTTCCAAGATGGAAGTGGAGGGGTGTCCAAGAGGTAGGGATGTCCAATAGGGGGTGTCCATGAGGGAGGTTTCTATGAGGTATGTGGTGTCCATGAGGGAGGGAGAGGGATTTCCAGGAGGGAGTGTGTGTTAAGAGGGAGGGGGTGTCCAAGTGGTTGTTAAAGAGGGGGTGTATAGTAGGTTGTATAAGAGGGGGTTTCCATCATTTAATTTGATAAAATAATAATAATAGGTCGTTGTTCAAACAACTAGGTTTTAATGTGGGTGTTTGATGTAAACCAAAATACTCTTATGCAGTCATTAAATGGTGTGACTATTCTTTATTTTTTAAAATTATAAAAATTTATGAATTACCCAAACAATAATATTTATTATGATTATTTTTATTAACATGTCATAGATAGTTACTTATTTTCATGTGAAATAATATATATAATTTTAAGTCATATTCTATATTTTTTATTTATTGTATATTTATATGTCTTATAATGGATAGTTATAAGATGTTCAAGGTCGTTCGAATCACTGATGAATTTCAGTAGGAGTAATGATATTTTTGGACATTTCATACACTAATGATTCACATGGATGATTGATTCGATGAACATTTTTAATGATATTTGTACTTTTCCAATGTTTTAATTGTATTGTAAGACCACGATTATCTTATGCAGAAGTGAGTTACCATATCACTAAAAATGTTTTCCAAAATGAAATATCATGTGTGGTATCAAAATGGGGAAAAGCCCATGTGGTGAATGACATCGATTCATTGTAAAGGATTGGTATGAAAAAATATGACTTATGATTGGTTTCCATTTTTTCTGAAGCCAACTCCTCATGAAGAACAGTGCAAGAAGAAATAAATACTAGAACAATGTATTCATCTATTAATCCTGATGATGATGTTAAGATTCTTAAAATATTATGGAAGGTGCAAATACCCAAGTATATCAGGACTATTGAAAAATGAGGAAACATTAGTTTTTAATGTGATTATATCATTGGAAAACAATGTCTGATATAATAATACTACTTTCGACTATCTTATTATATTAATTATAGATTAATACCCAATGATGCATGTATTACAAAAAATGATTACATGGAATCAAATTTTATTGGCATATTTGGATAATCATCTTTTAAGATTCATTAATCCCCCAATGATTTTGTCTATTCTGGAAGAAAAATGAAAAGTTCACTCATTTAAAATAGTGTGACACATCAAGGTGGAAGACTAATAATGAAAAAACTCAATATCTCATACCAGAGAAATTTATATGGAACTTCCATTTCATTCTCAGGCTTTAAAAACCCTTTATGTTATAACAAATGGAAAAGTATATGAGATTGAATGAAGATTAAAGAAATATGTATAAATATGAAATAGTGGGTCCGGTATATGGGTTGTCATGGATGAAATTTGATATGTTATATATGGATTTTTCAGATGACCCACTCATTTATATATTGGGATTATCTTATGATGGTTTCAACACATTTGTCCAAATTAATACTTCACATAGTACATTGACTATTTTCAATAACTTTTATAACATTTCTTCATGGATGTGTATGAAGAATCTATTTAATATCATGACTATATTGATATCAGGACCTAGTGACCCTAGAAATGATATTGGAACATACTTTCATCAATTAATAGGGTTGTAAAAGGAGCATTGGATTCTTTGTGGACAAGCGTACGATGCATTCGAAAAGGAGAACATTATGTTTTCTAAGGATTTATTATGGATGATAAATTATATCCCTTCATATGGAACGATGTCTAGTTTGATTAATAAAAGGAAATTATCCCACGATATTGTATAAAAAATACACATTCCTGAATATTAAGGTTTTGGAAAACATTCAGCATCATAGGTCATCAGAAATATCTACCGATGGATCATAAATACCTAAAAAAATCATGGACAGTTTGATAATGTTGATGAGATAGATGAGAAATCAAAATGAATATAAGAGAATTTTGTTGTTAAAGAACTGGATGATTTGAATTATGTACTTGGAACAAAATTAATCAAATTTCTTAAATTGAATGCATGTTCATTCGAATTCAAATAGAAATTAGTGAAATAAAATCATATACATTGTGCTTCTGTATTAGGCATTCAATTTAATTCATCATTGTTTGGATCCAATGAATAATTAGAAAACAATTTGTGGCATGTTACTTGATACTATTTTAAATTTGAATAAAATTAAATATGATTTTCGAACTCGTGGTGATTTAATGGATTGGGGTATATGAAAAAAACATCATTCAAAGTTAACTGGTCAAAATAAGTGGAATGTCCCTTTTTCTAGTTTTTCCATGACGAATGTGGAAAAGAAACATTTTATTTAGGACTTGTAAATTTTTAAGGTTCCATATGGTTATTCAAGAAGTAGTTTTAAAAGAATCAATACACAAGAAGTGAAACTAAAATATCTTGAAAACCATTATTACCATGTCTTGATATTTGAGTTGATTCCTATTTCTATTCAAAATTTATATTCACATAATGTTTGAGTTTCTATGATTATGTTATGTAATTTTTATCAGGACCTTTGTGCAAAAATTATGAGTAGAAGTGTTTATAAAATATTAAATAGAGATGCAATGATTATTATTTATGACTTCAATAAAATTTTACCACCATCATTTATCACATGTATATTTTATTTGAGTAAACATCGTTCCACATACGTTCTTTTTGGTGGTCCTATTTCGAGTCATTGGATGTATCCTATAGAAATAATGATGTATACATGGAAATATTATGTTCAAAATAAATATCAACCAGAAATATTTATTATGATATGGTATTTAGCACAAGAATGCATGTATTTCTATTCAACGTAGTTAGATAACATCACTACAAGGTCTAATCAACTTATGATAACTAAATATGTGAAATATAATCCCATTGAGCCTGAATTTCTTTACTTCACCAAATAGGGGGGATACATGGATCATACTTGTTGTGTACATTAAGTAGGGAAGAGTGGGAAATGGCTCATCATACAGTATTATTCAACTGTGGAGTGCTTGATGATTATATCATGTAAGTAAACTAATAAATATACATTTTTAATTGTGTTACTTCATCATATATCGTTACATTTTAATGATCTAATATTTGTAGGAAATATTTAGAAATTATTAAAAAGATACATCTCTCTCTATTTATATTGAGGAAGTAATTGTTGCATGACAAAGAACATTCTTCTTGGTTAATGTAAAAGGTAATTTATTTCTTTCTACTCCTAAAATAATGACATGCCTATGGTTATTATTCAATGTTGGTATCTTTAATGTTTTAAGTCTAATAATTAATGAATTATCAGATGATGTAAGATCATTATCCTTTGGTTCAAACGATGTGGTACATGATTGTAAAGAAATTGTTGTAAATGGATTTAAATTTTTTATAAATAGTTGTGAAATAAAATGGAAACATAGAATGAAATTTTCACAATTAGAGGTAAAAAAAATTGTTAGGTGAGTGCATAGGACAAACAACCTCTATTACAAAAGATATAATATTAAGGTGTTGTTTAGAGAATCATTTTCATATACTACTACGCACATGGTCATGTAGTAAGGAAGAAATGCATATGGATTGATTCAATTACCTGACAAAGAATGTATATTTATAACTGTGGATTTAGAGTTATTGATATGAGCCGCCAGCATCATAACGATGAACTTTATATTCTTGAAACATATGCTAGATATGTGTTTTATGTTACCAACCAATTATAACAACAATTTTTTGTTAATAGAATGGATGAGAATGATGTTGTGGATGAAGCTATCAGTATTTATTTAAATGTTTCATTTGAAAACACAAATGATTAAATTATTAGAATATATTGTGAACCAGAAACTGTGACAGAGCAGACACAAAATTATCCAATTTTTATATATTTTCTTGACATTATCAAAAAAATGTTTGGATGTTTTTAAACATCCACATATAATATCAAATTAACAATTATATTTTATACCATATTCAAATAAAAAACTATTTATAGTCTTTCCAATTTATGTTTAAGGACATCTCTAGTAATTGTTGAACATAGAAAAGTCTTGATATTAAATCAATATAAAAATCACACATCAAAATGTTTCACATTGTTTTTGGAAAAAAAATTTATTAATCATTTTTCATTATTTCTATTTTTTGATAATATTATTATAATTTTCTTGGACACAATGTATGTATATGAGGATACAAGAATAAATAGAAGAATATGGAGAAATGAACAACATATGTCTCCTCTGACTAACAATGTAAGTACAATTCATGTTTTAATATTAGGGTATTTCATATTATTTAACTTGTTATAATTTGTTTTATCTTGTCATATATGTTATTTTATACTACATCATTAAGGATATAGTTGGATTATACTACTGATGCTGATAATATAGGGGGGATTATTTCTACAATTTAGTGTATTTTTTGCTGCTTGAGTAACCTAAAGGTCATCCTCCCATTATGCCACCTCCATATTATCCACACCCACATTTTCCATATGCCTTTCTTCCCTCACCCACATTGGATTGTAGTTCTCAATCTTTTATCCCCCGTTATTTTCTATTCCACCATCCGCTGTATAGGGCACTGCATCCCCATATATCCCACCGCCATATCCATGTCAATATCCACCCTCATCTGTACAAGGTTATCTATCAGATTTCATCCCTCCATCATTAAACTTATCACTATTTAATGTATAGATTACTAATACTGTAGATATTCCACCGACCACAGAGGCTACTCCCCCTCTAGATACAACACATCAAGGGTCAAAAGATCCCCTATTTACTAGAATGTGTTTAAAAATTATTATTATTGATTAATGATAAATTAATATATATTATTTTCCTTTATTAATATTTTCATTATTAGCTCTATCCTCTACCAAATGATGAGACCTCATAAATATTTGAGAGGATTAGAATCGACACACACAAATCATGGTTGAATACAAAGAAGATGTTTCCATAATAAATTTTTTTATAGAATATAATATCATTATGGGAACACTTTCTAAACACAAAAAATATTATTCCGGGTCAACCCTTATGTTAGAGAGAAGATAGAGAGAAAATAAGGGACAATGCCTGGGCCGAGATCTCATAATGTAATGTTAATCACATTTTATTTATATTAATTTATAATATTTAATTAACTATATTTTTTTCCATTTTAGCATTGATAAAATTTTATTGGTAGATAAAATTCCACGGCTGCATGGTCAATGGATTTAGGTGAAATGTGGAGAGGATACATGTATGACTTATAACATGGTTGGAAAATAGAATTGGTACCAAGCATATAGATGTACCAGTGATTCATGATTTCAAAATATCACAATACATAGAGATGATCAGTTATTGGAAGAGTTCATATTTTATGGTATTTGTAAAAAAAATTATATATATATTCATATTTTTTCTGAAAAACAGTTTTATTTATGTTAATAAGTTAATATAATTATTTTTATAGGATAAATCAGACTTAAACAAATGAAATAACTATGGAATGAAACACATTTATACTTTTGGACACACTTCACTATCAGATCATTGGAAAACACCGATAATTCAACATATAAAATATTTATATTTATTTAGTGTAATTAGTTTGACTTCCAATATTCATTTATTTATTTTTTATTTCGGGAAAATGGCATTGAATATCGAGGGTCGGGTTCGTAACTCTACTTTTTTTTGTTCAAGAGAAACATAAAAAGATAGTATTGTACCAAATACTGACACCAAGAAGGTGATTGTAAGTATGTTTCAATTTCAATTATTTTGATTGAATATAATTCCTTATATTTTTTTTATCATTTAGTTTATTTTGTATATAAATTAAAATAATTATTTGGAGGCATTGAGAGGAATAAAAGATTAAAATGTACTCTTGAATAATCATCTGCATAAGGTATTGGGTGATGGGAATAGGGAAGAGTGTGTTGTTGACCAATGAAAAAGATTGTACAATATTGATATAGGTCTAATAAAAACCTTTCATTGAGTATGGTTTCGGGTTAGGTCATAGTGGAAATGATGAATACTTTAATCTAAGAAGCAACTCAAAAAGAATAATATAAGTTAATTGAAAATATGATGATTTTATGTCGACTATTTCTTCTAGACTTCAACCAGATGTGGTTGCATCGGTTGATGGCTGTTTTATATTGATGTGTTCTTCTAATGTAGATTCTTCTGTTGGAGTCGGACCAGGTCATGGTACGGGTACCTATGCTTACTATGATAATGATTTTGGTGGGGTGAGAGGTGGTTATAATTTTCTGTTGGAGGCGTCGATGCGGGTCATCATGAATTTATTGATTCTAATATTGAGACTCACTAATGATGTGAATTCTATTTTTGGATTGTTAATATATGTATTTTTATTATGCATTGGGGCTGTATTATTGTAACATTGAATTGTGGTGTGGTCTTTTTATCTGTGTTTAAATATATGTTGAATTATTTTAATATGATTTATTTTTTATGTGTGTTGTAGTTAGGTTTTATATTAATTATATTCAATTGTATCCTCCTTCTATACAACCATCATACCTCCTCGACGACACTGCTCCGAGGTGGCCCCTCCATATCATCTGGAGCACCAGTGATGGTATCTAGTCGAATTTTAATATATTCTTTTGTGGTGGACAGTATATTAGTTTCAACGATTATATTTTGTGTTTAATGTGAATATATGTAGGAGAAAGAGCGCAAAGGAGAGTTCGGTCCATTATCTCTGCGTAACCAATAATACTACACTTATTCTTTCCTAAATAGGTAGTTAGTATCTCAGATCTAGAAGGTTGAGAAATCTAAAAAGATGATGGGTGAGTCTTTCTAATGGATAACATTATATAATTCTGACAAAATTCATTTGTTTAGTAAGAAAATAGTTTGTTTTTCATGATTCATTTTAATTTTACCCATCTAATAACATTTCCTCCATCATCTTGAGGTTGTAGTTGATGGAAATATTTGGAAAGACAATATTGTTAAAACTTTTATTGGAAGATAGGAAGAGAAAACAAGTTAAAATTGAAAAAATATGATTATCCACTTGTATTTGTTCTTAAATTTTTTATTTCCAATTGTTGTTAGTCATTTTTAACATGTTTTAAATTCTACATTTTTTTAATTATTTTTTATTATTTTCTGGATGGAGGGGAGGTGTACAGGAGGGAGGAGATGTGTGAGTGATGTGCCTCTCATGTGTACTTGGTGATGATGGTATTGAAAATATTTGTAAGATTTATGTTGTAGGAATATTTATTACCTCTAATTTTCTCAGGTATTCTTGATGATACATGTGTTTTCATGTATTTAAGTAGTACTAGGTTTTTTATCAATAGACCATTAATTATTTCAGTTTTTTACATCAAAGTATTTTATTTAAAATCATCCTTTCGTCCCCTTATTCATTTCTATAAAATAAAAATATTGATAAAATTGTTTTTTTTGGTAGGCAAACTGAGAAAACATGTCACAATTAACAACATATGATTATGCATAGTTATTTTTTTACAGTTTCGGTTTTCTATTATTCTTTTTCATTTTTAGAATGATATAATTTCTACATTTTCGAAAAAATGTTTTTCCTCTTTGTAGTTGCATATGGATCAATTGGTTAGTAATTTTATTTCTTTTGGATATTTTAAATTTAATTTCATTTACCTATTTGTAGTTGTAGGTGCATCATGTGGGGGGCTAAGGGTGGGGGAGGGGGCTTGTGCAGGGGGGCTGTGTGTAGTGGGGCTAGGGTTATATTTCTTATTTCTGGTCATTTATCCATTAAGAATTGGGTTTCTAGGTATTATAGAGGATTACACTTCATTTCATCTTTATTTATGATATACCAATGATTTCTAAATATGTATTCTATTATTATATATCTGTTATTTATAATTATGACTTATTCAATATCCACATGAATTATTATAGAGCCTATATTTGGGATTTATTTTTTTCATGATCCCTTCCATCAGTGTTTTGGGTATACATTTTCTCACATATTAATTTTTTTGTGGGTTTATTCAATTGTAGAATATGATAATTTATATGTTTATTGATTTCATATTTATAAATTTGATATCTTCTCAAAGTAGACTTTTTTCCTTATTCCATTGTTATGGTCTTCTTCCTTGATATATATTTTTAACATACTTAACTGAATTAGAAAATCATTTATCACTCATTTGACCACATTAATTATAATTTCCAAAGATGGTCTTCGTGTTTTCAAAATTTAAGAGGCTCGACATCTCCTAACATTATCATGTATATAAAAATATCATTGAAAATGTTCTGATTATCCTCCCTTTAATCTTTTTTAGTATGTAAGCATTAAATTATTGTAAATATTTTTCCTGACTTGCATCAATCAATGCGACTTTCCATATGAGAATTATGTTTATACAAGAAAATCTTTTAGGATATATTTCTCAAAACATCATCTTTAATATAAAAACTATTTTAAAATGTATGATTATCGTATCTTCTAATTTAGTATAAAATGTAGTAATTATTCATGCAACATTGATTCTTCTATCATGATTTGATATTAAGAGTCTACAATAGGTTTTTTTTGGTTCTCCTCATCTCTCTTCTGTATTCTAAAATATTCAGTATCATGTACAAGGGGAATGTAGAGTGTGGGGGTCTGTCTAAGAAGTGGGGCGGAGCGTTAGTGGGGTCTATATAGGGAGGGGTCTGTAGGGTTGTTGGGCTGTAAATTGGTGGGGTTGTAGGTAGGGGTTGTCTAGGGGGTTCGTGGTCATCTTTATTATGCGGAAGGGGTTGTACTGGGGGGTGTGGAGGGAGCTTGTGCAAAGGGTAGGGGGATTCAAGGGGTATCTACCTATCCAGGGGGTTTTCCATCGGTGGAGGGTTTGGAGTGATGCTTTTTAAAGGGGAGGGGTTTGGAGTGAAACATGTATTGTTAAACCAAAAAACGTAAACCAAAAGAAATTGAATGGATCAAAATTTAATAATTTTGAGTGAAACTAAACCATAAGAAATTAACAAATAAATCTTCTTGATCATAAAATACACAATACGAAATCATTATTTTCCATGTACCATGAGTTTTTTTAATCATAAATAGATGAATCTGATGTTATCTTCAACTATTATGACTAATATTATACTTGTATTTTTTTTACTAATATATTATTTATTTACATTATCAGATATCACAAATACATTCCTATTGTCTTTATTAATTTAAAATATTGTTAATTCAATCTCGAGCATGGTGATTATCCACTAAGGACACCGAGTTGGGGATGAAATAGGATAGAGTCTATGGGGAAGGCCTATAAAGGATTTGAAATATGATGATGGGTATATGGTCACTACAATCACGAAGCCTTCTAACTATGGTTTGTGATAATTGTTATTTCAATTTAGATTTATGGGATGTGATTGGCCTACTTTGATTTGGATGTTTCTCTCATTCATTTAGCTTTTCTAATTTATTGTCTCCATATGTTGTGTTATTTACATGGCAACAGTTTCTATTTAAGAGATGTTGTACTGGGTATGTATTTTCTATGATAAGTACTATACATATAATGTAATCTATAATTTTATTAATATGACATAGTTACCAACCATGCAATAGTTATGTACTTGTTTAGATAGGTATTAGAAAAAAAATGCCCAACCTACAGAACATAGAAGTGGATTTATCTATCTATTATGTATTTATAAAATAATGATGTTTTATAAACTATGTTATGTTTGTTGTAATGATTTTTTACCATTTTAGAAACCATGATGTGATGTACATGTATTACATGTTCATAAGGAGTGGGGGTGTGCATGGAGAGGTGGGGTTTATAGGGGGATGTTGGTGGGAGGTGGGGGATTTCCGGGGGTGGGGTGTAGGTTGGAGTGGGTCTTTTCATGAAGGAGTAGGGGGTATGTGGAGTGGGAGGTGGGAGGAATTGATTTTTTTATGGAATCTAGTGGGGGGATATGCATTGGGGTGGGGATTGCAGGGGGATGTTGGGGAGAGGTTGGGGGTTGTCCAAGGGGAGGGGGTGTAGAGTGGGGGGGGGGGGTCTTTTCAGGATATAGGGGGTTTAGAGTGGGGGTGTAGGGTGGGGAGGGGGTCTGTTCCATTATTATTTTTGTGTTTCCCCTCTTCCATGTAGATTCGATTGATGAACACTCATTTAAATGAATCCTTATATTTCTCTTTTGTATGTATTATATTTGTTCTAATCCAATGATGTATTGGTCCAATTTGTATGACTGTATACTAGATAAATAATATGTATTTTTTAATGAATCTAAACTAAAAAAATAACTCTCAGCAACATTCCATCTTGTCCATACCCCATGACTGAAGTAGTCCTTTCAGTGTCACTGTTTTTTTATTATATTATAATTATTTTATGTTTTTAATGAAGGGAATCATGGTATTGTGGTGTGTTGGATAAATTATCGAAAATAATTTGTGTCAATGATGGATCCAAATGAGTTCTATGGGATATCCTCTCAGATAAACTCCTCATCATTGAATCCATCAGCAGTGAAGCATCACATGATGGACAACGCAATCACGATTCCTCAACATGTGGGCATGATGATAGTGAAGCACCACATGATTGGGATATCCTATCATCCATCAGAAATGAGGCCTTCTAAAAGTTCATCATAAGGCTAAAATAATTGGTTTAGTTTGGTACATTATATGTTTTCATAGTTATTTTTTATTTGCCTAATTTTAATGGTTTAATTCATTTTTAACAGCTTCATTTTGTTTGATTTGGGGATATTTAGTTCAATTAAATTAATTTTAGATTCAATTATGTATGTCTCATTAGTATCATTTTTGGCATGATCAATTATCATTTATTGAAGTAATTATTGGTTGTTTTGGGTAAATTTGGTTACATTATTTTATGTTTTGTTTGGTTTAATCTTTTTCAAAACCATTTAGTTTGGTTCCACTTCAAACAATTTGGTGAGATGAATTTGGATTTATTTCTAGTCATATTTGAATGTTTTGGTTAGTGTAGTTCATTTGACTAGAAATTTTTGTAGAATATCTATAATAGATTTTTTTTTGGATTGCACAATTCAATTGACTAGTGTGTATGGAGGGTTGGGGGTGTGATCTGGGGGGGGTAATGTAGGGGGTTGTGTAGTGGGTTGGGGCTTTGTCCAAGGGGATAGTTGAGGGGGGATTTGTAGGGTAAGTAGGGCTACAGTGGGGTTTTGTGGTGGGGGTTGGTTCTATCCTGGGGTGTTACAGGAAGCAGGTGGGGTATATCTAGGGGGTGGTGATGTGGGGTCTGTCTAGGGAACGGGTGAGGGGATGTCCTGGGGAGGGGGGCCTTGGAGTGGGTGGGGGATTCATGGGGAGTGGGTGGGGGTATTTAGGGGGAGGTAGGGGGTTGTCTAGGGAGGTTTTCCATGGGTTGTCCAAGAGAGGGAGGGGGGCAGCAGGATGAAGGGATGTCTAGGGTAGGGAGGGTGGGGTGGTGTTGTCCAGGGGTTGGGAGGGGCTTTAGGGGGGTTGGATTGTCCATGTAAAGGGAGGGGAAGTCTGGGGGAAAGGAGGGTATGTCTAGTGAATGGGAGGGGTTGTAGGGGATTGGGTGGTGGTGGTGTTGGAGGTTGTCTGTGGGGGAGGGACTTTTGCTGTAGTGGTGGGAGGGGATATCCATGTGGAGGGAGGGGGATGCCATTTGGGTTGGAGGGGGATGTATAAGGGTATGCATAGGGTGGGGGTGGGCATGTCCCGGGGGAGAGAGGGGGATGTTGGATGGGGAGGGGGCTATCCACGGCGACCACGGTGGGGGAGGGGTGAGGTCTAGGGGTGGTAGGGGCTACATGGGGTTGTCTTGGGAAAGGGTGTGGGTTGTAGTGGGAGTGGTGGGGGTGGGTGGGGGGTGTCCATGGAAAGGGAGGGGATGTCATGGTATTGATGGGGAGGGGGGTTGTAAATGTTGGAGGGAGGCGACTGTAGGTGGACTGGTGAGTGGATTTCTAGAGAGAGGGAGGGGATTGTCTAGTGAGGTGGATTTGTGGGGTGGGGGGGGGGCATAGGGGCATGGTCTGTCTAGAGGGTGGGATGGGGATATAGGGGGTGATGTGTAGGGCTGCATGGTGAGTGTGTGTGTGTGTGTGTATGGGGGGGGGTTCCAAGGAAAGTTATGGGTTCTATAAGGGGTGGTTAGGGGGGAGGGTGGATGTACATGAGAGGGGCCTATATGTTGATTGGGGGGGTTGTCAAGGGGCAGCAAGGGGGTGCGTTGGGGGGGGGGGTTCCAGGGTGGGGTGGCTGTCGGGGGTAAAGGTCCATTAAATGGGAGGGGTGTAGGAGGAGTGATGGGGGTAGGGTTGTGTGGGAGGGGAATGTACACGGTGGGGCTATGTAGGGTGTGGAATACCTCTGTGGGGGGGGGGGTTCCCCAGGAAAGGGAGGGGGATGCAAGGGGAGTGGTAGTGGTGGGGGTTTCTAGGTGGGGGGGTTGAGGTGGAGTGGTGGGGGGTACTATCCAGGTGGAGGGAGGGGCATGTCTAGGGGGTGGGACGAGATATTTCTAGGGGAGATGTGTTGGGTGGGGGGGACTGTTTGAGGTTATCTAGAGAAATGGAGGGGCTATATGGAGAGTGGTGGGGCTTGTCTTGGGGGAAGGAGGGGACTGTAGGTGGAGTGGTCGAGGGGATTTTTAGGGGGAGGGAGGAGGGCTGTCTAGGTGGCTATATAGGGAAAAAGAAGGGGGGTTATAGTGGGGGTGTTGTCCATGGAAAGGGAGTGGTTTTAGGTGGAGGGGTTTCAAGTGGAGTGGTGGTGGGGTGTCTAGGGGGAGAAAGGGGGCTATCTATGGGGTAATTTTTATGGATTTCCATACCCTATTTCTACTATTTATAATAGTGGATATAAGTATATTTATAGAGTTTTTAATTGTGGATATAGGTCTATTTCTATGGTGAGAAACCATGGAAATAGAGTGTGTCTGTATTGTGGTATAGTCACAGTTCTAAACCATTGCTATAGTAAAAGTACCACGGTTCAATATGTGATTATATACCTATATCCACAACTCAAACCATGGTTATAGACATATATCCATAGTTCCCCAAACATTGACTACAACTTGAATTTACAATAGTGATGTAGAGGAGGGATGAGGTTATTGGGTCCTAAAAATCCCTCTCTGTGTAACCCTTTTATAAATAGGGTGTTTTGTGAACTAGTTTAATGTCCTGGGAGCCATTGAATGACCTGGCTCAATACATATGGGGGGTGATGCAAGAAGTAGTGTAGCATGTATATAGGGGCGTCACACGTCTTGGATGACACCACTGGTAGACATTGTGAGTCATGAATGACATGTTTCGATGGAATCATGATTCTTGACTGACTTGACAAAGAGAAGCTATGAAGGTTTTGTCATCAAGTCTATATTGCCTCGTGTGACTTGGATGAAATGAACAAATGTCATTATTTGAGTCAATATACATGTCCAAATGATGTTGCAAGTCCTGGGTGATGGACCCAGAGGGTTCATGTGATAAAAGTTGTGCCCATGGGGAACAATGTAGCTTACTCTAACATGTTTGGAGAATTTGTCATGTCATTGATGATTCATCAAAATGGTGTCATGTGAAGTAGGTGATGTGTCCTGCTGCTATCACGTGTCCATGGATGAGACATGAAAATTACATTTGTGTCACTAATAATGTATATTTATTAATCATTATACCATTGATATTGGTTTCAACCCACCTATTGCAAATGAAACATTCTTGTTCAATGTCATTTTATCTTTGGTCTTGCCTGGCCTGGTGGGATTCTGGGGTTTTATTCGCATTCACCACCAAGATTCCTTCACGTGATATATGGATTATCATGTGAAGCACTTCATGAATAGGACCTGACGAATTCAGTTTTATGATGGTATATTACCTGACAAAAAGTTGATCGATCGCATGATCAGTTACCCAATGATGTATGTAGGAGGATCAGTGTGTCCACCGTGCATGACAGCAGTCAATGTTCAATATTCTAGCATCCAACCTACCAACCCATGTTCATTTGGGGGTGGATTAATAGGCTTCTCCCCACCCCATGTGTACTCTCCATTTTGTGAGGGCTATCTGGTGTGAGTCTAGGCTATATTCCTCAATGGGGCCTAGCGCTATGTGGCTTCAAAAGTCCTTATAATTCACTGCATCAAGGCCATTGCCTAATTTTCAGCACCTGCATGTCATTCTGTGATGAAATCATGTTCTGAGGCATCCCTGGAGTAATGGTGACATGACTAAAGGACTTCGCGATATCACGGTTCCTATTGGAAGAAATTCACGGGACATCCTATGACTTTTCTTGGTCTCCCATTGGACTGTGATGTAGGTGTACTGAGCACATCACATGCCCATCAACAACCAAGAACACATATATAATTCTTTATTTATATCTCTTTTTTTTTGTATGTGAGGAGCATTGGGAGTCATTTGACAGTTCATGTGTGCTATGAAGGATATTTTTATATTTTTTGATGATGTGTCACATTACCAGTATTGGTCATGTTGGGGTGTGAGAGAATCACATTTAGAAAATCTATTCACTATCACATTAATCAAAACATAGTTGTCTAGGGTGATATATACATATAAAGGATGAAAAACCAAAGGGGCAATCATAATGCGAGTTATATGTGTTTTCGAGGAATCGCGGTGCCTTGAGGGTCGTTGGGGGAATATCGCGTAACCTTTAGTGACAGTGAACCGCTCTCACCTCTTATCTGTTGATCTCCATTGTTTTATTTCACAATTTTTGCGGGTCATGTGAGTTTGAATGAGTAATATCATTGATTTTTAAAGGATTCTTGGATGATTTATTTCCTGGCCAATATGGGTCATATGGTGGGTGTAAAACAATATAGTGGATATGTCCATCAACCGTTCCTTGAGGGGTTTTAGAGTTTTCTAGGAATACATGAGGGATTCTAGGCAGAAATCATGAAATGTTGAAGGAGTTTTGAGAAATGACCTCGCCAAAGTCATCAATGATTTGTGGTGTGTTGCATGTCTTCAAGGGCACACATCACATTTCCATCGGTGACCACAATCCCTTCTCAGCTCCTCCACATTATCTCCATCGCTCCACATAATGAAGTCTCAGAGTTCATGTGAGTCAGATTCGATATCACCAAGGGATTTTATTCTCCTAAATGATGATTTGGAACCTGATCTGTTTGACCACTATGGGTCCTTTCCATCAAATATCATGCATTCCTTTTTTATTGGATTTCATGTGGTTTGTATGGAACTTCCCAAGGAAAAACAATGACGCTGGGTGTGTGGGGGTGATCATTCGGCTACCATTGTCCATCAATTGGTCTATCTGTAGGGTCACTATATGACCAGAGGTTTTTATTGAATGGGGCTCCATGAGACCATCCAAGAGTCATGGAGACGTTGTGTGACCTTGAAATGGTCATGTTATTGACAGTTATTTAGAGACTTTTTGTGTCTTCAACCATCCTCACCATTCTCGCTCTCACAGGGAAAAATAATACTGATATTAATTTTTTTCTTCCTTTATGACCTTGCGGATTATTATTTGGTGGGCATCGTGAATGTTTTTAAAAATAAGAATCCATTAAACTAGTGTCTCAAATTTATTTAATTAGGTTCTTATTTGTGTTGTTTTATATTGAATATTTCATGTGATTCAAAATAAGAATTTATGAAACTAATGAGTATATGTAAATTATATCCCTATATGGAATGAAATAAGAACTAAAATCATGGTATTCATACCAAGACGTGTACATAAAAGAGGATTGAATAAAAAAAGGTTGGTGTTGATGAAAATTAATATTGGAATTAATAAATGGAATAAGAATTCAGTATGCTATATATGTGAATGATATAACATTTAAGGATGGAATATAAATTATATGGATGTGTTTTCTAGTATTTTGAGTTTAGAAATTAAAATTTCATGATTGGAATAATTTTATTTTCTAGGGATTGATGTGGTACGGAAAGATATTTGTAGTTTTATCAATTATATTACCCATAGAAGTGCGCTAATAAATAAATTTTACATTCATGATTATAAATGAATGTCAACTCTAATTACATTTAAAACCAAACTTGGGAAACATGAGAATGTAAATGTATGGATCACAAAATTTATAGGATGATATAGGTAGGTAATTATATTTGAAAATAATATAGATTGAAATTATCTTTATAACACATTTAATGGGCAATTTATAGAATTACCCAAAGGAGGAGAATCTTGATGTATCTTAATAGATGATGGTGTTTATCTAGGGTGCTATCATTTTTAGATGATTCATTGATATAAGAAATGATAATGATTTTATATCATTTAATAATGTGGATTGGGTTGGTTATATAGTGGACCAAATGTCTAAAATTAGTGATTCATTATTCACTAGAAGTAAATTATAGGAATGGTTGATTAAAATATTGTAGAGAAGTCTCCTGAGAACAATTGAAGAAGAATATTTCTCAATAACCAAGGTGTGAACTCAACTTATATGGATGAAGAAATAATTAGAGGATATCAATAATAGGTGATTAAACCCATGGTCCTATTTTATTACAATTACTGTGTGAATGATCTCATTAAAAATTATATACACCACTCTCATACCAAGCATATTAAAATAAAATATATATTTATCATTGAAAAGTTTTAATATGTAGTTATCAAAATAGATAAAGACATAACTAATGGGAAATTTATAGATATAATTACTAAACATTGCCCCCTCTAGAATTTGAGTAACGTCGGTTTTCATCTTTCTTCCTCAGTATAAGATGATTGGTCAATCTTGTATCACTATATTGAGTCTAATTATTTATATATCAGTACCATGTTTCGAAGGTTATTTATCATTAGGTTTATCAAAAAATGTGTATAATAAATATGATGGCAATGAAATTACAATGTGGTATATGTGATAATATTATATAATCATGAGGGAGTATAGTCTATGAATGATAGGGGAGATATGATCAATGGTGAATAAAAATTTAATAAACAAGATTAAAGGGAGGTTTTTTTGTAAGTCTAGTAATCAGTCATGGAATTATCTAATGAAATATTTTTTCACCAATAATATTTTCTCATCTAGACATCATGCCATGTATGAATTGTTTTTAAGGATTTAGATAATTAATTTTGTATGTGTGAATATCACATTATATTTCCAATAAAAACAATGTAGAGAATTTTGAAACCAAGTTTATCTATGATAATGAATGAAAAAAACCTTTTCTCATATGGGAGTACATTGGAAGGTAGTGAATGAGGTAATATGGATGCAAACTATTGTGATTAATCTTTTTTCAATCTATTATCATGTCCGAGTTTTTTGTCAAGTGAGATGTTTTAAAAGTGTGATATGCTTTCATTGAAGGTTTATTTGTGAATAATGAGGAATAGTTGAATATAAAACACATAAGTTGTGTTTAGAAAAATGTCTCTCAAAAATTAATGTAGTGCATCATTTTGGAGAAAACAATGGATTCTCATTTCGAGCTAGAAGTCTCTCATGAACCTTGATTTCCATGAACATACTCCAAGGGATTGAGTTGTGTTGAAGAATTATAGATGGGGTAACTTCTCTATTTCACATAATTTTTTAAAAACATGTTACTTTTTTGGAAAAATTTATGTGATAAAATGTTTTATATAGAAGGGATTTTATGTGAATCAGTGTTTTTATGAAAATGTGTTTTTTATGAGAATTGAATGAATCCAAATGAAAGTGTAATGTCAATTTTAATTTTAATAATATGAATTTAAATTATTAATTTTATAACACATGTAATATAAATTCCAATTAATAGTGGTTTCTATTAAGATTAATAAATGAATTTGATCATAATATTTTTGGAATTCATGATTAAAATCACCCTACACATTTTTGATAAATTTGAATAATCCTACATGTAGATAATATATGGAGAAATTTATCCATATTATATAAAAAAGTGAGTGTTCGAAAAAATATTATGACATAGGAAGTGTGGTATTAATTGAACCAATATTTATAGGTACCGAGGATAACAAAAAGTGACCATGACCACAAAATTTATCCTCAAAAAAGTGAAGCATTGTGATTTTTTTTTACAAATTCATAGTGGTGTCTTTAAACTCCATAGATTATCCTTTATCTATAAACCAAATAAAATTTCCAAACCCTATTATTAATTTTTATAGGTGGAATTTTTGTTGTCAAAACATCAATGATATGTTCAATGAGTTCATAACTGTTTGGGAACAGAATCTAAAAAAATAAAAAGTTCACACCCAGACACCCAACCCTATGTATCTCATTAAACAACATCATCATTATTAAAAATGAAATTATTTAAATATATTATAATATAAATTTACATTAAACAATAATAATTTTGAGAAATTTTAATAGAATATGAATAAGGAATGTTACGTTTGAAAATGTACAATTTCTCAATATTGAATTACCCCCTCTAAGAAATCATAATTTATTTGGTGATCCTAACCATTGTTTTTAGATCCAAATATCTCAACTAAAGGTATTTATTTTATGATTGTTTCGGAAAAAAAAATTAATATATTAATAATTGAATTTTACCTTTTGATATGAATGGTTTATTTATATGGGAGGATATAATGATAACTTATCTTATCTCTATTTGAAATAATGTTATTGAGTACTTTATTAAATGTTTTATCATTCCAAATGAGACTACGCAGATAGAGGATAGATCATTATATATGAGGGTGATAAGGATAACAAATAAATAAATACAACAATATAAAATAGATTATGAAAATAACGAGTGGAAACTCTATTTTGAAAAATATCAAGAAGTTTTTATAGTTTTGATCAAGATGGAGACATCATGGATGAGTGACTTACTCTATTACTATATCAATTAAATCAAAAGTAATGGCCTATGAATAATTTAAAAAAACAAAAAAAAACAATAGAATATTCTTAGATTTTCATTCATGGAATAAAAAAATGAGTAGTCATAGATTATAGACATTTCATTCTCATAATACATGATAGGTTAATTAAATTATGTTAAAAATATTAAAAAACATGATGTTTAATTGGTTAGCTTGGGTAAATATATTTTATTTAAGATAAAAGGTGTTGGAGAGAATAATATCGGTGATTACCATTTAAACCTCAACAATGTTCTTTTTACTGATAAGGTATATCATAATAAATTAAATCTGTTATATATTTAATATTATGGAAATTCGGTTATATTCAGGATTAATGTGTGATTTTTGAATATGTAAAAAGATGAAGTAATGATTTAAATATAATGAAAACCAAATGGAAAATTAATCTATGTTTGATAAGTTTAAATTGGTTTCTATTTGAGAATACTCAATGTGAACAATCTATAGCATAAAATAATCAGTCGCCTTATCCAAAAGGGAATGCTGCTGATAATAAATGAATAATTTCTAGTAATTATTCCATTCATTGAGAAAGACATTTTCACAATTTGAAAAAATATAAATATTGGAAAATGAAATAAAAACATACATAGGTGTTGAAACTCCACCCCAAAACCATTGTAGTTGGTCCACTATAAGGTTAATGGGCCCATGAGAAAGAAATCATTAGTTTTATATAGATATTTAATTATATTAATCAAACAATAACTATAATTACATAAATTATTTTTATATCTAACAAATATGAATCATTAATCATCTTCAAAATTACAGAAGTCATATTGTGATGTAAACTAGTCATACAATGAAGTGTATGAGATCCGATATTGGGATTCAGTATTCTAATATAATATTTTCAAAATATATTAAAAAATGTGGAATAATGTGTGAGTTTAGTGAACCATACACTCTATATAAATATAGAGTATATATAAATAAGAACAAGAGTCTTTTTATTGTTTCTATAACTATGATATTAGATCATGATCATATAAGGAATACAATCTTCAAACACTTAATATTGTCTAGGAGTTCATGTATTATCAAGATAAAAAATAATGGGATGCAAAATTTTATGATAAAGATAAAGAAAATAATTTCATAGTTATAATTAAAATGGACTTTGATATCAATTATATAAAATCAAAAATTATATTGGAGAAGAATTTTATGATCTAACAATAATTTAAAATGAATATGAGCTCTAAAAACTAGTCATCAATGATAATGAGGAAGATGCAATCATCGATGATAATAATGTTAAAAATAATAAAAATATATATTTTATTTCTGGATCATGGTATATATTTTTCATCATTAAGTGGTTATTTTGAGGACATTAAGATCATGTAAATATAATATTGAGAAATAATTTTAATTATGATATCATCATCGAGCATCCAAATCAATGGGTATGAATATGAAATTTTTTTAATTAGTTTGTTTTAAAATATTTATTCCAAATCCATTGACTAGGATTTTAGAAAAAATTCATTAATTAAATAAATTATTTAATAACTAACATGATTTCTAAATAATAAGGCATCATGTTTTTTATTCAGGACAAATGAGAAGAAATTAATTTGAAATAAATTTGATTTTGATATAAAAAATAAAAGAAATGGTGATGGTTGCTACGAATCAGGTTAAACCATTTTTCATAGGAAATTATAAAAATAAATTAATATATATTTATGATTTATTTTAAATTATATCCATACTTGAAACTATCTAGATATTTCGTAATATTGTTTCATAAAAAAACCACACATTTCATCGAATAGATATAAAACATGAATTCTTGAATGGTGAACTGAATAAATAAGTATAATAAAACAAATCATGGGGATTAATTCTTGAGTAATATAGTATGAAACCATTAATAATAAATAAGGTTCCATGTGGGATAAAATAAGCCCGAAAATATTGGTATACCATGTTTGATTATTAGTTTATAAATATGGAATTCTGAAAATAAATAGTGGGGAAAAATAAAATTATATGAAATAAAATGACTAAATAAATAATTATGACAATATATATATTGATTATATTATAATTTTAAGAGACTAAAATGAATTATAGGAATTATTTTATTTATAAATAATTAAAATATTTTATATTTCATTTAAAACTTATTACTAATTAAAAATAAATATTACCTGGATTGTCTCTTAAGAATGTTGTGAAATGTAGTTATTGAAATGATTTAAAATAATATAATCACAATGATTGTATATAATAATTAGAGTGGGTATAATATTTATTTAATATGATGGGAGTAATTCTATAAATATGAAATAGTCTTTAAAACTGATTCATATTCTATTATTTTTAACCACCGTAAGGCTAGACATTGATTTTTTCTTACAAATTTTACTAGATATCAATCAAATCCAAATGATTCACACATAATATAAAACAAGAATAATATTAGGTATAAAAATAATACACCCAATTATGGTATAAAATATAATAATAGACGAGAAATAAAACGTTAGGGGCTCACAAATGAAGACTGAGTTGGCCATGTCGATGTTAAAATATGGAAATAGTAGGACAATCATTCATTTTTGGAAGAAGTTTGGAATCAGAATCTAACTAAAAATACTCTATCACATTGAGTAATAAAACTATGAATATGTTTTATCATCATAGATAGCTATAAAAATTATTTCGATAAACACTCAACACGATGATATGCATGTTATTGCAGTCTATCCATTAGTAATATTATGTAACAAGAAATTTGGAATAAATACTTATATGAATCTATTTAAACATTCAACATCAAATAATATAAAAATAAATTTAAATTTATTGATAGAGATTTTGTCTGTAGAAGATTTGAAGTTTAAATTTTTTTTATATCTAATGAATAATTTTCTCAAATGATCACAACGCCTCTCCCATATAATTCATTTGAGATGATGTGGCTGAATATGTATGCAAATTCCATCACTCTACATTATTGATTTATGATTCCAAGAATTATACTCACATTGAATCATGTTTTCATTATTATAAATGGGGTCATATAATCTTAATGGGGATACATATTTATGACCATTATTTTTTTTAATTTATATTTTTGAGATGAGTATTGGAAATAAGATGACAATATTACATAAATTTCGAATCATAAATATTTTTTTGAGTTTGTATCACATAATGAATTATTATATGGACATTATTTATGTATAAGTTAATCTATTATACATTATCCAATGATATAGATCATGTATACTTGGATTTGATTAAATTATGCATCACTTTATTGAATAGAATCATTCCATAACTTTTAAATTATCGTTTCTCTTTGTTTTAAATAAGGGCGAGTATAAAAGATTTTACCTTATTAATGTTTAATCAAAATATGGGTTTTCATATTCTAAATGACCGAGTTAATCAGGGGGATAGAATTGGAGATGATTTATAATTGAAATTTATTAATTTTTTAATGAAAATTTTGTAACACCCTAAATTTGTGGTGAATGTTTTTCAAATTAATTTATTCATTTGATATTTTTTCACTTCACACAAAACTAAAGATAAATCTTCAATAAGTCAAACATTCCATGCATACTGATCCAACATGGCATATATTACACAAAATCCCAAATACCCTTATTTTATGGACAATAAAAAATTATCTATGTTACATAGAATCCCAATTAGGCATACGTTACACAAAACTACAAGGTAAGCGTACATTCCATGCAATATCGACCTTCCATGTTATCTTATATATCACAAAAGACTGAGTGTAACCTAAATATAATATATTATTAAAAATAATATTATAATAAGATATAACATAGATATTAAGTTGATTTACATGAATATGATTGACTAAATTTTTAAAATATATGGTTTACAAAAATAAAAAATGATTTTATAGTTTAGAAAATTAATTATAAATAAATAGGAGTACCGATTGATATAAAGAAAAACATCACTATAGTCACAAATCTATTTCAACCTAGTAAATTAAATTATTTACAATTGGTTACTATTATCCATAAAATACCTATGTTATTTATTCAATCCAATATTTTTTATATCTATCCAATATATTTGTTTGAGGCAAGACAAGAACAAACCCAATTTTATGCTTAAAACCTATATTTTAATTGACTCATTTTTTCCTTATTCTCATTGAGAACCCTTTTTAAATCTAATTTTTGGTAATTTTATTAATTAAATTTTTTTAAATGAAACATTATTATTGGAATATAAAAATAAAAATTAGGTTAGGATAAAATTTTTGGTATATTTACATAAGGTTTCACCTTTTATTAAAAAGTTAAATTAACTATATTATTATTCCGCACTACATTTTCAAATAATTTATTTATAATGTTAAATTATATTTTTAATGGTTTAAAGTGTTTATTTAGAAACTATTTTTACCAATTAGTCCAATTTAGGACATTGGAACCAATTTCAAATTAAGATATTATATAAAAACATCTCTAAATGTTTGTCACTTTTACTATAAAAACCTGTAGTGTCATCATGTCAGAGAGATTAATTTTAAATTAATTTATGCAAAAAAAAATTTAATAATTTTAAAAAATTAATTACATATTTGGAATAATATAAATTTATAATTTCTTATATGTTCACCATTGTTTTTTATAAAAATTATTAATAAAAGTGATTAACATTAATCATAGTGGTTTAAGAAAAATTACGCTTAATTAGGTATTGAACCTAATATTTAAGACCCAAAACAAAATAGAAACATTTAAAACCCCATTATTTATACATATTACAAACCTATAATAAATTGTATAGACCATGGTCTATTATGAGATTCACATTCAAATTGAAAAAACTGGGAGGAATTATCTTTTCAAATATTTACTAGTGTGACACTCTTCATCCACTATGAAAGGCCATTACTTATACCCATTCATCAAACCTATTTAACATTTTATATTCATCCATGATCAACCCAAGTTGAATACCAAAAATCCCCCATTCATCAATGAGTCCTCCCTATAGTGAAAAATCTTCTCAAGGAAGCCTATTGGCATAAACCAAAATGGGTTACCTGATTAAGAGGCGACATCTTCCCTCACACTCATTCCCTTTATTTTCTATCATCACTAATCCACTTAATTTATTACATTATTATATGAAAAACAAGTACAATACATATAATAGGAAGTTTTTAGACAGATATTTTTACCAATAAAAACACAATCCTCAATCTAATTGATGTTAAATATAATATTTATGTGTATGTTTATCTACTACCGCACGAAATGATGATTAATCATTTGTCCATTACCACCAATCACGATAGCCATTATGATAAAGAACATTTATATATATTTCATAAATTATATTTATAATGTATTTAATCTTCTTTATTACTTTTAAAACAGCAATATATTTACATTTCGTTTTCTGTTAATAAAATAATCTCTTTTGAGAAAGTGTGCTCTATCTCCCCCTTAAAGTGATGTGATTTATTCACACACCACAAAAAATGTATTAAAGATTAGTTTAGTGAATATATATTATATATTTCATATATATGATATTGTAATTTTTTTGGAATGATGATATATATATACACATAAATATATATATAATTATGTCATTTAAATAATTTATTTTAATACAAAAAAAATTGATAGAGTGTTCATGCGTACATACAGCTTACCATCCCCATGAATGGTGTATTGATTTCCAAACATCATTATGATATAGATTATTATAATATTAACATAATAGATATAAATGATAATTATATCATGTTTTAATTATAGAATCCTAATACATATTTAAGGATCAATGATATAATAAATTAAGATGCTTGTGAAGAAGAAAGTGAATACTGCCCGAAGTGAACCTTAACATTTGATCTTCAATAAAAAGGTAATATAAGGTCATAAATAATGTGGTTATATATACATTAAAATTATTATTTAAATTATTTATGATAAACTTATATTTATTATTCAAGAATCTTTTATGAGTACATAGAGTGTTAGGACACAAGGAAAGGGGACTTCATCTCACATTTAATTTCTATGAGATACATGTTATGTTCACCACTCATTAATTTTGTGTGGGGGTTTTTACTATGCATTATTGTATTATATGTCTATTATAATTAAATATATTGTTAATCACATGTCCATTATATTATTATTTCATGGGTTTTAACTTTCAAACGTTACTGAATCTGTAAAATAGTTTTTATCAATTTGTTTCCGACTCATGTTTTGTAATGAACCTAAATTATTTTTTGATGAGTATATACATCCATTTTTAATTTTATATTATGAATATAATTATTTTAATGATATATTAAGCTTTAATTAATTTCTTTTTTTAAATGGATATTATGATCCCATGTTACTATGCTATAAGTGTTTATTGAGACAGTCTCTTCATTTTTTCTAGTTTTTTTTATGTTTTTGCCTCCTTTGATGAAATATTATAACTCATATTTCAAGACATTAAATAATTTTCTTATACTATGGTTACTAATTATATATTCATTTATTGGTACCATTTTTTAATCAATGGTACGTAACATTGTAAAGAAAGTGATTTTAAGAAAGCATTAGTTTACCCACTTTTCTGTCAGAAATCATAGTTTTATAAAAAGTATTTTCCTTGGAAATTATAACATTACATTATATTGTATATATTAAAATCATAACTTTCATTTTTTTACCATAATATCAGAGGAATCTTCTTGTCTCTTTTAAAACAAGGAAATTTCAATACCATTTTTACTATGTAAATGGAAATATATTTTGACCTCGTATGACATGTACTGATTTACCCACCATCATTTCTTATAAGGTAACTATTAATTTTTAAAATGATAATCATAATGACATTTTTTATAATATATTTTCCAAAAAATGTTTTTCAAAATTTATTGAAGCTTCATTTAATGATTTTCTAGAAAAAATGTTTTCAAAATGTGTTCAAGATTCTTTTATAAGTTTCAAATAAATTGGTTTTCAAAATGATTTCAAGATTATTTTATATGTTTTCATGTAAAATTATTTTAGAAACATTTTAAAACTTTTTTATATTATTTCATAATGTTTTCAAGGAAAAATGTTCTTAAAATATATTGAATAATATATTATATGTTTTCAAAGAAAAAGGGATTCAAAATAATTTCATTCCTTATTTATAATTTTTCAAGTTATTTTATAATTAAAATACATTAAAATTATTTTATGTATAAAAAATTATTTTTCAAACAATAAAGTATCTTTTCCATCAAGAAACGTTTTTAAAAGAGATTTCAAAATTAGTTTCTATCTAAGATGAAATATGTTAATGTTACTCATTCCATTCTAACAGTTCCATTCATATCCTTTCTATTAATGAGTTATTATTAATGTCATTATCTTTATGAAACCTAATTGTAATTCTTTTGTTATATATATATTCAATATTTTACAATTTAACAGGTTATTATTTTGATTAAATGATTATAAAACCAAAAAAAATCCATTGATTGTGAAATGAATAAAAGTTTATGATTCCCACTAACTTTCTTGTATTATTGAATGTTTATTTATGATCTTGTGGAACATTAATGTATTATTTTATTATGTGATGGGTGGAACCTATATCTCTTTTAAATACATTTTGAAAGGATTTATTTCTCATTAAATTAATTAATATGGTCTTAGGTGTGAACCTTGACTTCTACGATGGCCATGGGAGTGAACCTTGACTACTAATATGGTATGGGGAGTGAAATCATGCAATAATGATGTCCATGGAAGTGAACCATGAATATAATGATGGTATGGGGAGTTAAACCATAAAACTAATATGTTCTTGGTAAGTATTCCATGGATACCACAAAAATTATTAAATGCTTATGTGTTTGCCAAAATTCCATGTCTTATTGCTATTTTATGATTTCTTGTCTTATGATCATTATTTCATATGATTCATGTCTTCTGAAATGGAATTCATTTTTCTATGATTTTAGTAAATATCATTGATATACATGGTATGATATTTGATTTTCGGTATCATGTTCAAATGCCCTTATAATCATGTTTATGCTTATATGCATTCCTTATTTATCCTTACTGATCATTTGATTCCAGAAATTTTATATTTCCTTTCCACAAAGTTATAATGATATGTACTAAATTTTATATTTTTATAAAAGTTTCTAGTCAAGAAGAAACTAGTGCGTGATGATGTAGCTCCCATATGTAATAGGGTTAATGTTTCAATTTTTCCAAAGGCACTACACAAACTACAGTCTTTGGGAATCTATTTGTACTATGTTTATGTATTCAACGAAATTTTTGTAATGTAAATTATTTGAAAATTTAATATCACTATAAATACAAATAGGAATATTGTTGATCTCAAAGATAACAAGGTTATAGTTTCTAACAATACATGTCATGAGATTCAATACATTATAAAGGAAATGTAAAATGGTTAAAGTGTAATAATGTTGAGTTGATGTAGTTGGAGATGTTTTTGATTAATTTCAAAGATGATATGAGATATTTGTAGATCATATATAAGAATAAATCTAGAATCTATCTTAGTATTTAATATACATGAGTCTAGAAAAATAATACATGAAAACATGAAATATTAAATTCTAGATACATAAGATCTCACATGGTGAAATGTAGTTAATTAATGACATAGGTAAGAGTTAATTTGAGTTCATATTGTGATACAAAAGAGTAAAATGAAGAATAAGAAAGTTCATTTTTTTTATAAATAAAAGTAATTTTGATAATTTATATCTTATATAGATTAATTTTTTAATTTTTATGAGTAACTATAATGATATGAATGATAAAAATGATATTTCAAAATACAGGTAAGATATTTTTGGATATCATCTAAGATTGAAGATTATTTCTTTAAAAAAACATAATATTAAATACGATGATGATATGTGATTCCTCAATTATTAAATATTATTATTATTTGTGGTGAAACAAGATTTGATATATTAATGGTGTTTGGAATTGAAGAAGAAGATTAAAATGTAAGCTAGAACATTCTAATATAACTATTTCTTCATGGTAATATATATACTAAGAATTGAGTTACACATATTTTTAAAAATATTTTTTTAATTTGAATGGAGGAAGATGGTGAGTTTTTAGGGGAGTAAAATTATACAATTGGGGAAATTTGGAATGATTATTGAATGTTAACTATAGGAATTTAAAAATATTTATTTGTTTCCATATTTTCTGAATTAAAGTAGGAAGATTTTATAGGTATTATTTGATATGATTCTAATATGGAGAACATGATACTAATTTTAATGGTAAATTCAATGTTTAATGTTATATGTTTTTCCAAATGATTAATGTTGACCTTTTAAATAATAATTTAAAAATAATTGATTAAAAAAAGTTTAAAATGTTGAAATATTAAATCAGAGAAAAAGACTAAGGTGATTAATGTGCTAACGAAGAAGAATAATAACATAACTATCTAAAAAATAGGAGAATCGTACATTAATTATTGATATTTCTTCATGAATCCATACCATGATGTTTTATGTAACAAGTTTCTATTTGTTTCACACTACTTACTGGTGGTGTTGTTACAATTTAAAAGATATAATCATTATTATTGATTTATCATTATAAAAAAATATATTGTGTGTGTGTGGGATAACAACAAATATACACCATTAATGAAGTTATCCATATTAGAGATAAAACTCATTAATTCTTATGGGTTATCCTTTTACTATTTTCATCCAGGGAGTTGAGATATTATTTCTAAAAATCATACCAGTGGATGTGTTTGAAAATTTTTAAAAAATAACCACTAATTCATTGTAAGAACTCATTTAATGATAGAATAAATCATTATAAATTTTATTTTTACTATTTAATTATATATTTATTTTCAACATAAATATATTAAAAAATAATTAAAGTCAAAAATAATTTTTTTATTAAACTCATTTCATATAAGATACTTTAAAATGTTTAATACTAAAAATAATGAATTTAAAATTTGAAAAAAAAATTGATATTTAAATTCAAGATTTCAAAATTATATTAGCATAAATTATTGAAAAATTTATAAATATATTTATTTTTAGTTAATATTTAAAAATAATTCATTTTATAAAAATCATTATTTAATTTTAAAGTATTTATACATTAATATTTTGTTTCGAGTTTCTTTTAAATTTTCAATAGTTAAATTTTTCTAAATAATCCAATTATTGTTTTTAAATAAACTCTATGCTTTATTTTAGTATGAATACATTTTATAATAACCAAATAGATTTTTTATGACAAATGTTTTTTTCGTCTCAATTTCGCAGTTTAATTTTAAACTAAAATCATCAAGTTTTGTTTTTTAAATTTTTCAAAATGGATTCTATATTATGAATCAGTGTGTGAAATATTAATGAATGTTTTTTAGCTTTTGAAAATATAAATAGAATCCTCAAAATTTTTTATTACCATGGTGAAAGGTAAATTAGGTAATTAAGGTATCAAATAAAATGATAAGAACTATTAATTGACCCAAACTGTAACACCCCATGCTTTTCTGAAATTAGATTTTTTCAAATATATTTAATATATTTCATAGTTATTCATTAATCGCAACAATAATGTTATCTTTTTATATAAAAAATTATATTATTTTTCATTACACTCAATACCAAGTTTATCTTGTGTGTTACACAACACTGAGCTTAGGTTTTGTTACACACAACACTATGTTTAGATGAAATATGTCATACAATTAATATATTATTATTTAATCAGATAGTTATCACACATCCATTAGAATGATGAGAATAAATATTATTATCAATATTATGAAAATATATGGTTTACAAATGTATTATTTTGAGACCAATTAATTATAAATGAATCAAATGTCATTTTGAAAATATAGGGAATTTTGTTTTTGAAAAAAAACTATTTTTATACACA
Source organism: Viscum album (assembly GCA_963277665.1). Classification (NCBI taxonomy): domain Eukaryota; kingdom Viridiplantae; phylum Streptophyta; class Magnoliopsida; order Santalales; family Viscaceae; genus Viscum; species Viscum album. Next base: position 235,310,930 of record OY728141.1, read on the forward strand.
TAAACACATTTTACAATAATAAATTAAAAAACTCTTTTTTAATGATATTAATAAATTTTATACATTATATACTCAACAATATTTTTAACATCCAACTAATTAATTTTAATGGGAAGAGGTCAGAATAAATCTAATTTTATGCTTAAAACAAAATTTTCTATAAAAAGTTTAGTTAGCTCTCATGCACATATTCTAAATATACATTTTATCAAAATTAAATTATTTATATGAAAAAACATTAATTTTGAAATTTTAATATCAAAGTTAATCTATGTTATATTTTTTCACCATTTTAAATCTTCAATCCTTAATGAATAAGGAAAAATTATGAATTTTAATTGAAAACATCCTTTTAATTTTTTTAATCTACAAATTGATTTTATATTTTAATTTATTTTAAAGTTATAATAATTCCATTATACAATTTTTAATGTAATTTACATCATTGGAAAATTTTCATATTGGATATTGATATAAAATCATTGTAATTTTTGAACAATTTCTATTTAAAAACATGTTTCTCATTATTTGTGTAGGATTAATTTTAAATTAATGATTTCCACTTATTGACTGGAAATTATAAAAATGGATTCAAAATTTTGAATAATAAAAATTTATATTATTTAATAAGTTCTAATTTATTTTTACCCAAAATTAACAGTTTATGCAATAAAATTTGATTAGCACTTATTAGGTAAAATTGGTTTTACCAGGTGGTTAAATGATAACAATAAGTGTTAAAATGACCAATAAAATTGATTAATCCCTTTTATGGACATATATAGACAATATAAACTATAAGGTTATATAATGTTTCATTTTATTACCCATGTGACCTGAAAAATGTGGTAACACCCGATTCTTTTGAATAATACCAACTGTGTCATTTCCCACACATATAAAAGGCCACCCACAATCCTATCTGATTCAAAACATAAATCCCTTTCTATTTTTCCACTAACTAATGAAATAATTACCAATATCCCCTAAACTAATCCTAGAATCCATATTTTGGATATAAATTCATCATAGGAAGGAATTTAGATAAAATATAGGGAGTATACCCGAAGAAGAGATTACATTAATCCATGTGCGATTTTATATTATTTCTTCTTTCACCAAATTATATTCATATTATGTCATGATTATATAATAAAATAAATATATTACATATAACTATATTTATCTATATTAATTTAATGACAAAAAATCATATCTAATTCTATCAAATGGGTTTCAAAATCAACATTCTTGTGTACGACAGGATGGGACCTCTTGAATTGATATCATTTGTTCTTATATTACCACCACTCACGGATGAAAATAATGATGTGTTTATTATTCACATATGATATTAATTATTGTATTATTATTATTAAATTTTTATATGCCACATACCATCATACTCTCCATTTTCTAGGAATACAATAATATCACTCAAGTTTACGGTAGACTACCACCTCGCGAAGCGAAGTGATTTGTTCATGCCTTACATGGAATGTATTAAGGATGGGATTAATGAAAACTTTTCATTTTTATGACTTAGATGTATTTATATAATGATAATATAAATAATTTACTTTTTTTTCAATCAATTTTACAAGAAATTTGAATAGACTTTTATGCATATGTAAGGCCTACCATCACCATGAACGATGTATTTCATTTCCATCACTGGATTTTATAGATTAATATAAAGTAATATATATTATGTATATAATATTTATATAACATATTTAACATTATAAATACTATTTAACCCTGATCAGTGTAATAGAACTATTAATAAAAAATCAAAATATATATATGCAAAAAGCGGTTATTACCCAAAACACAGAATTAAAATTTGATTGTTAATAAATAGGTAATAAAATGAAATAATTAAATCATATATGCCATGATATATATAACTATGGTTATATATTAATTTAAAATAAATTAATATTTTTTATCCATAAGGTTCAAATGTGTACAAAAAAAATAAAGAATTATAGTAATGGATTTCCATATCACTTTAATATATCTACGAGAGACATTCTATATTCACTACACGTTTCTTTTACATGGTGAATATACATCACATGGATGTGTTTTATGACTATTATGAAAATATATATGGTTACATACATATATATTTATGGCTAAATTTATTTTATAGGGTTTATGGTTTCGATGTTACTAAAAGGGTAATGTATTTTTCTCAACTTTTTCTTTCATTGAGACATATGTTATGCAACAATATTCTTTTAAAAGGGGTTTATAAAACCGAATTAGTAGTAAATATAATGGATCTATTGATACTCATGATATATTGAATTTTTATATTATATTTACCTTTAATGGGAATTCTGATTCATGGTTAACAAATTGGTAACCACTTTTTGTTATAATCTCATCGTTTAACGATATTATTTTTATTAAGTATGCAATATTGATATCTAATTTTTTAAATCCTAATAATATTCATGATATTTTCACTTATTTTTATCCATGATATCTTCAATTTATAGTACCATATTTACCATATTTATTGCTTAAAATAATTAATAATTGTTTTTAAAATTCTCATATAATTTTTCTCTTAAGTAGGAAATTTTTTTTCATTCAACACCATGTTTTCTAAATTTCTAAAAAATTGTCTTATCACTATCCTATGAAATTTGAAGATATATTTACCAGAATTTTATTTTTTACTAAAATTATTTGAAATTAATTTTCATTTTATTGTCCAAACAATTCCAATTAAACAATCCATTTTCAAGAAAACTATTTTCTTGGAAGATTCTTTTATAAGTTTACAAGGTTATTATAAAAAATGATTTTAAAATGATTTTATATTTTATTAAAGGAATTATTCAAAGGGTAATGAATATATTCCTCCACGCATTCTTTAAATTATTTATCAAAATAATTTTCTATCTATGATATCACACACAAATGTAATATGTGCCTTTCTAGGGTTATGATAAATATATAACATTATTACTCTTTATCCGAGTGGTTTATATATATAATGTTATGATGTTTATGAACCTTTTTATCTTCTAAAGGTTTTACCACGATAAAATTATTATGAACCCCACTTCTTTTCATTAGTAAATCTATGAAGAAATAATGAAATGACTATGAAACCTATCTATTTTTTCAGGGGTTATGATTTATTGAACTGTTAATGAAAACCATTTTATTTCATGGTTTATTAATTATTGAATGTTTATGATATTACTGAACACATAAGTGTGGTTTTAATTATGAGAACGGTTGGACCTATATCTACCTCCATAGAAATGGGTAATGAATTATATATCATAAGAGAAAAATAGGAAGGAAGTTAGTTGGATTGATCCACAATTTGAAACAAGTTTGTTCGGAGACACTATGGGAAACCGGTGTAACCATATCTCAAAAGGGAAATATGTGTATATGAATCCACTATAAGAAATAGTTGTGTCCTAATCCACATTGGGAAATATGTGATATTTCCCGATCCATTTTTTGATGGTCATTGTAGTTTACCCTGAAAAATGAAATTTCCATCTTTATTTGTTATGATGACACACTTTTATTAATTGAGATTATATTTCATGCTTTATTTATTATGATTTATTACTATTATGTACCATTTTTTTGAAATGATAATGTTTTATTTTATAATACTTGTTTGTGATCCATGATTGGTTGGGTATGAGCATTGAAATTTATTATCATAATCCCATACCCTTATGTTTATCTAATTCATTCATAAGAACATAGATTGATATATCTTATGTTTATATGTACTGAGAAACTCAAATCACCCTTTCTAATATTTCATTTCCCCATGTTATGATTTAAATTTTTATGTGGTGTATGTATATGAATATTAACAAATAGGAAGATATTTATAAGAAATATTAAATATCATTAATATATGAGAATATTTTGTTCTATGTTTTCAAAGGCAAGAAAATATTTGGGTCCTCAGAAATGTGATTATTCAATGTAAGGAATATTTATTAAAAAAGATATTTTATAAATTTATAATAATCCTAGGCCACTATAGTGGCTATAAAAGGAAATGATTATTTTTCCTTTGGAAATTATGATGAGAAAAAATTAGTGTTATCCCTAGGGATATTTCTAAGGGAAAGTATAATTATTTATCTATTGATAAGTTTAAGGATGAGTCAAATTTTAAAAAAATGTCTTGAAATTCTGGTAAAGGACAGAAAAACTAGTTTCCCAATAATTAGATCCATGTATAATTACTGTAAATTGATGTGGATTTGGTATAGATATACCAATGTGTAACAAAACTAAAAGCACAATATTTTTATAGAATCAATCAAAGAATATTTCATGAAATGGTCGTTCAATCAAACATAGTTTCAAACTATTGGGGGATATGTTTTATAACTTCTCATACTTACTATGAATCAACTTGAAGTATTTAAATAGTTGGTTTCTATAAATGACATTAGAAAAAATAGAAGGCATCATAGTTCTAAATTACTCTATAAAGATTTTGACATTCTATAATTTATTTTAATTTATTTTGTGAACTATGATTAGTATTTATCATAATAAACTTTTTATTTTAGTTTATGGAGGAAACCCTAAGGAACTGTGTTAATTATGAATACACCAGACCATGTAATGATTTTCCTTCGAAGAAACTAAAAGATATAGGATTTAGAACGAAATATATCTTTAATGTGATCCAAAAAAAATTCATGTATGAATCATGTTGAGATTGTAAATAAGAGAAGGAGTAAAAAAATTATGTTGAGTCCTCCATGAGGAAACATACTTCATTATTTAGTAGTTCCAATGATACAGTAGTTTCTATGTAATGTATTCGTGCCAATAAAAATATATTTAAAATTATTCAGAGTTCAAATAATGAAAAAAAAAACATTTTGGATTTTCATCATTTGGAATGTGGTGCAGATCAATGGTGGACCCTTATTGAGAACACGATGGAATAAGAAGAAATTTAATCTATAGAAAGGAGAGTGTTTAAGGATATTTATTTTCAGTATGTAATTTAATATTATTATACAATAAATTATAGCAAAGAACATACTTGACATTTAACGAATGGATAACGAATCTATTCATACCTATACATTTTATTTTACAAGTCTTTCAAGGTATTCTTTTTGTTTAATCATCAAACATGAAGAAAAAATGACTGATTTTTTTGTGGTCTGAAACTAATCCTTTTAAAGGCCTTGGATATAAAATAATGTATTAATTATGTATAATGAATATGAATTTCACTGAAGGTATAAATGGATATTGGATATTCCTACCATTCTGATGGTTTTGTTTTGCAATGGGAGATCGAGTGTCATAAAAACTCAAATTATGTAAGAAATTTTCAGGAATCTGAATTACAAATATATGGGAAGAAGAATCAAGGTAATTACTTAAATATAATTAGGAGGTTATATTAATTTGGAAAAGTGGGTTATAAAGTTAGTGAATATTGAAAATGGATTGCAAGTCTGATTAATATAAAGGATTAGAAAAGGACACTAACTAATGCATTAACCAGACTCTGGTGCTTTAACTGCAAAGAAATTGTGCATTATGAAAATAAATTCCCCAATATAGTAGATAATGTGTATGATAAAACCAAACAACTTCTAAATACATAGGATAATGGTTAATATTATTCAATCACAATATATAAATTTAATCATGATACTAAAGTCACACTTATCCTCCCATCAATGGGTTGGAATTTCATATTTCTTATTATGTGAATGAGTCCTTTTAAAATATCATTGTTCATCCTTTAGTGAATTTTTGTGACATTATATCCATCTACATGAATTCAGGAATAAAAAATCATATTTGATATTATATCAATACAAGGATGAACCTAACATACCAATGGATATGTTTTGGTTTAAGATAAGAGTTGTTATAAGGAATAAAGGGTCAATTGGCATTTGAAAGTGTATATGTATCTATGAAAGTAAACTTAAGAGTTATGGATACCATTACTGGTTTATGTGTTTAAGGATTATCATAATTCATTGACACCCCTTTTTTGGTTTTTATGGAATGAGAGTTTATTATGAAAGAGTATATTACAATAGAAAATTATCAAAATCTAACTATTTGGTTTTTTAATGTTTTAATCAATTTTTTTTACAATGAGGAAGGATTTTAATATTTTTTACATATGAATAGTGTTACATGTAACCTATGTGTTTTATAATACATTTTATGTCATGTTAATTGTGGGTTTTAGTTTTTTACCTTAGGATGTAAGCATACTTTGTTTCCATCATTGAAAATTACTCCCAAGATCTACTTGCTAGAATATACATTAAGTGGAATAATATATTTGGGTAAAAAATTAAATTGTATATAGTAAATACCAAATTTTTAACATAATTTTTTGTGAATTCATTATCAATAACTTGATAAATAGAATATTTTTATCATTATGTATTATCTATAGAAAGATGGTCCGTCTATAAGGAAATTTCAAACCCTATATGATATGCTAATATATTATTCTATTAATTTTAAAGTTGGTTGGGATAAAAACATTCCTCAAATAGAGATTTCACTAAAAAATAATTTTCACTCTAGCATTCATATGGCACTATATAAATACAATTTATGGAATGATGTGTATAACTCCAACGTACTGGAATGAAGTTGCTAAAATAAATCCACTATAACCTGAGAAAGACAATGTGATGGAAAATAAGGATAGATCCATTAAAATAACTATTAAGGAAAACAAAAATTTGATATAAATTTCATGAAAATAATAAAAGATGCAAACTAGGATTTGAATTTGGTGAGAAGGTGTTTCTACAAATTTATCAATAGAAGAAATAAGAGAAAACATAGCCCTAGGTTTATCAGTACCATTAAAATAATTGATTATATCAAGACAATAGATTATTATTTCCACTGAGACTCAATATTATCAATGATGTATTATATGTATTTCTTTTGAGGATTTCCATAAAAAATACATCACGTGTATTGAACTCAGAGGTTGGACTTACTGAGTGTGATATTTCATATGGGGAATGGCTGGTAGAGATTTTTTTATCAAATAGGCACGATTCTACGAAACAAGACCAGTCACCTGGTCAATGGATTATGAAAAAAATATCTTAATGAAGCTACATGGGAATATTAGGATGTAATGACATATAATTATACTATATTTTTGGTACAAACGTGTTGAATTTCAAGTAAAAATTCATTTTTAGAGAGGTATAATGTAACGCCCCAAGATTTCTTGAAATTATTATTTATAAATAAATTTAATCAAATAAATATATTTCATTAAATTAAATGTTCAGTTTATATTACATTATACACAACATTGAGTTTAACTTTCAATACAAACAACACTAATCTTAGCTTGTGTTACATGAAAAATCGAGATTACCTTGCATTACACGCAACATTGAATTTTGAAGAAAGATGTCATACTATTAAAATATTATTGTATAATATAATAGTTATAAGGTTGGAATTTGATTGGAGTTTATCAATAGTATTAAATAAATTATGAAAATATATGGTTTACCCATTTATTATATAGGGAACAATTAATTAGAAATTATAATAAATACCTTTTGAGAATATTGACAATTGTTTTCTAAAAAAACAATTTTTAGGGATAAAAATATGATTTACCTAAATAAATTAATCATAATTTTTTAAAAAAGATTTTTATTTAAATTATATATTATATATTTCATGAATTGTTTAACAATCATCTCATATGGTTTCTATAAAAGTGTTAAAAAAATCTCTTTCTATGATTAAAGAAATATTTTCTAAAAAATAGTTTTTTTGACTATATCACACTTATATTCGATTTATTTTTCACCAATTTAAAAAATATATATTTGAAAAAATAAACAGAATTTTTGAAATCATAATATTAATATTATTTTAGGGTATACTTTTACTTTTTTCTAAAAAGCTTCATTATTGATGAATGGTGAAAATAAATAATTTTAATTGAATACTACTTTTTTAATATTTTTAATAAACTAAATTTTATTTTAAATTGATTTTAAAGTAATAATAGTTTTATTATTTTTTAATTAATTAAATTTATGTGATTAAAATCATTTTCATACTATATTTTCATGAAAAAATTGTGTAATCTTTTGAATAGTTTCTATATAAAAACCTACCTTCTAATTGCATCTACATGTGTTAATTTTAATTTTAATATTCTAATTTTTTGAAATAAAATTGAAAAAATGGTTTCCATATTTGAAATTAGAATAGTTTATGTTATCTAAAAATTTTAAATTTATTTTATACCAAAATAAATAGAAAATTAATTATGGGGTTTTATGTAAAAATGGTTTTATCAGGTTCAAACTAAAAAGATAGGAGAATGAATGAAATATAAACATATATAAAACTATTCAATGGAAATATTTATACCATTAAACCTTAATGTTTTGGGAATGGTCCATTTTAGACTATTTTTTATTATGAAAAACGTGGGAGCATTGAATTAATTTAAGAAATACCTAGTGTGTCCTCTCCTCCACCTTTAAAAGGCCACACTGACTCCTCACTTCATTACACCTTAAAACACTTTTTTCATACAATATCGATCCAAATAATTTTTAAAATTTAATCCTCAAATCCTTTAATCATTTTTTGGTTATAAATCCTATATAAGACGTCTTTTAGTGAAAACATGAGGAGGATAGGTGATGTAGAGGTAATGTTCATGAACCATCACATTTATTTTATTTCTTCTATCACCCCTTCAATTATTATTATATATTATTATATAATAACCGCATTTAATACCATATAATGAGATTATTTATGATAATGTAATTACAAAAAACTATATCAACTTACATCAAATGGGTTATTGATTCATCGTTCTTGTGTACGACCGACTACAACCTCATGAACTATTGTTGTTTTATTTTTCATTAACACCTCTCATAGTTGTAAATAAATACCGATTTATTATTTATATATTCTATAAATTATGTTATTATAATTCATGAATTATTATATCACACATATCTTCATAATAATCATTTTATAGGAATATAATAACGACATTCATGTGTACGACAGACTACCACCTCATGAATCGATGTGATTCTTTCACGCTTTACATGGAATGTATTAAAGATGATTTTAATGAATTTTTTTGATTTGTATAAAATAAAAATTATATTATAATTATAATAAATATATCATTAATATACTTTATTTCAATCCTAGAATATAATTTAAATTGTGCTCATGCATACGTACGACCTATCGTCTCTATTAACGATGTATTTCATTTTCCATCAATAAAATTAAAAAATTACTGTAAAAAATATATATTAATGATTCAAGATATTTATATCATTGTGAAAATTATTTATATTTTGTAACCATGATCAAATTAAAATGGAAATGAATAAAAAATCAAAGAATATATGAAAAGAAATATGTTATTACCCGAAACATGACTTTAACAATGGATTGTTAATAAGCATGTAAGAAAATTAAATAAGTAAATAATATATGATATTATAAAAGAAATTATGGTTCTATAGAATATTTAAAATAAACATATTTTTATTATAGTTATTGCTTCAATGATTGTTAAGGAATTCGTCACATATTTTATGATTTCTCCATCTCACTTTTATTCTTTTGTGAGACACATGTCGTATTCATCACATGTTTCATATACATGGTGAATATAATTCCCATTACTGTGTTTTATTATTTTTATAATAAATTTTATTAGTATTTATATATCCATTTGGTTATCTCTATTTCATGGGGTTTATGGTTTCATTGTTTCCGTAGTGGTAAGGGATTTTTGTCTCAACATTCATTTTCTAAGACATATGTTATATTATGCCCCTCAATTATTTAATGAGGTGTGTATACATACCCTTTGATATGTAATATCTTATATTTTCTAATACTCATGATACTTGAATGTTTTATTTTATTAAATCCTTTAATGGGAATAATTATTCATGTTTACAAAAGTGTTATGAGTTTTATATAACAATCTCATCATTTATAAGGATTAATTATGAATAAGTATCCAACTGTTACATATCATTATATACCTCACATTAATTCTCATTAATTTTATTATCCTTTTATTTCTAATGATATATTCTTGTAATAGAACAATTTTCCCACTATTTGGTAATTAAAATAATCCTATAAATTTTTTTAAAATATGAATTTATTTCTCCCTTCAATTATAAATCCATTTTTATCCAAAAAAAATTTTACTAAAAATATTTAAAATAAATATTTAACCTATTAAAATGATTTTTAAAATCAAATTTTACCCATTTTTGAATTTTTACAAAAAAACGTTGAATAAAATAATCATATTATTTTCTAAAAAAATCCAATTTGTATCTTACTGAAAATATGAAAGGCTTCTTATTTTTAATGTGTATAACATGAACATAACATCCCATTGGCATGAAAATTATTTTATCGAAGAATAATTTATATATTTTAAAATCATTATTAAAATAAAATTATTTTAAAATGTTTTTTTTTGTTTTAGAATTTCATTTCCAATGTAAAATGATATTTTCATCAGTATTAGTTTTATATGATGATCAAAAAAAATTTAAATATAATATTTCATCTGCTTAATATAGATATTCCATTGTTGGGTTATGATCATGGGATATCTTTATTATTATTTATCTATGTGTTTTAGGTTTATGATAACATAATGTTTATGAACCTATTTCTCTTCCAAGGGTAATACCATGATAAAATTCCTATAAATCCTACTTCGTGTCATGTGGTATGCTATGATTAAATAATGAAATTATTATAAGGAATTTATATTTTAACACATAAATGAAATGTTTAAATTTTTCTGGAACCCATTTCATTTCATGGGTTATGATATTTTTAATTTCTACGATATTTTGGAACACATAAATATAGTTCTTAGTATGAGGAATGTGGTACCAATATCTCCATTCAATGCATTCGGTTATGATTTATATCAAATGAGATAAAAATTATTAAAAAGATTAAGATATTGATAAAATTATGGGAAAATGTGTTTTTAGATCCCCCATCAGAGACATGTGCATCTTGATCCACTATGGGAAATAATTGTGTCCTGATACACTATAAGAAACAAGTGTGTCATGGTCAACAATGGGAAACAAATGTGTCATTATCCACAATGGAAATAAGTTGATAGGTAATTATACAACATGCTTATGGTATTTATATTTTAAAATCACAAATGAAATTATTATATATATTTATGATGGTTCCACACATTTATAACATAATATTATGGTTTATGGCTAACTTATGAAAATTCATCACTCTAATTTCCCATCTTTTCTGAAATGAAATTTATTTATTCCATTAATATAGTTTATAATATATTATCAGTTGAGTATGATATTTCTAAATTATGTTAATAATAAAATACCCTTACTTTTTACATTTCCTTTCATTGGATCATAGATTTAAATCTATTATATTTACCCTTACGAAGAATTTAAGCACAGACATTCTTATATTTATTTTCCCTAGGATATGATGAATGGTTTCAAGGATGGTATATCGGTGAAAATTAATAAAAGAGAAGTTATTTTTTTGAAACATTTAATATCATTTACTAGATTAGAATATTATGTTCTAAATTTCCAAATTCACTAAACATCTATAGCCCTCAGACATGTGTTTTTGTAACATAATGAATATTCATCTTAAAAGATGTAATATACATATATGAGAAGCATGTTTTGGTTTTAAAAAAATATATAAATATTATTTTTTAATAAATATTGACAATAATCATCCAAGGGTCGTGTTTATAACCTTTTGGGGCTATTTGGATGATATTATGGCCTTCATAGTATTTTATTTAATGAAATATTAGATATGCCAATCTTTTTTTAATAGATGTAATATTTTTAATATGGTGTTATCCAAATAAAATGTTTAAATATATTTATTATTTTTTAAGACCAAATATTTATCTTTATAATTATATTTTATTTATAATTTTTAGATAATAAATCATTACTTTTAACAATTTCACAACACTTATGCAATGCCTAATTAGTTAATGGAAGAAAATGACATAAATATACTGATAATATTAAAAATAATATAACTAGAGCCAAATAATATGACCGGAAAATTTTATATATTAAAAAATCGTGTTGGGAATATAATAATTTTTTTTGAATTTTTGATTTTTTGTTGATATTATTAATGTAAATGTATTGAATTATTCTTAAATTTGACATTATTGATATTTTATAGTAAAAAATAATTTTCTAAATGATATAAAATTCCTAATAATATAAATATATGAAAATTTATTTATTAAAATATTAAAATATCAACCATATTCAATTTATGGGTCTTAATCAACTTCATAATAACTATATTGGCTGTCAAATAGTAAAAATATATGTTGTCACACTAAGTATTAAAGTTGTTAAATATGATTTACATCAAAATGTTAAAGGTATTAATATAGTCATAACATTACTAATTTTTATTGGATGTGATTTTTACGATATATACTAATTTTATCTTGAAATTAACTATCTTTTTATTTAATTATTTTGAAATTTAATTTATGATAATTTAATATTTTGGGAAATTCCAATAGTGTCTCTCCGATCTCTTATAGAATAGAACCTCTTCTTCTCATTTATTTACAATTTAAAACCAATTGATTTCATAAAATACCTTCCCAAATTTCTTCCTATAATATATATTCTAATCATTTATGTATTTTTTTTGCATAATACCAATATTATATTAATTACGGTTTTAAGTAAAGGAAGTTTTATTTTGAAAAGATGTAGTTTTTGTCAGCATGTTTCAGTTTTTTTCTTCTTCTACATACCTAAACCTTATTAAAGAATGAAAACATATTAAATATAATATCCTTTATTTAATAATATTTTATTATGTTACTTTAAAGATGCATATTTATCTCATATTCTATCAAATGATAAACAAAACCATCATTCACATGTTTGGAGGACTACCGCCTCACGAATCATAATAATCCATTTTTCATCACCATCTATAAATAGGGGTTATAAATATGGAATTAATGATTATATATTATATTTGTGATATATTTATCATTATAACAAGAAAATATATCATTTAATTTTTTACCATACTATACAATGGAAAATGAAAATGTTGTTCAGGATACCACCTCCACAAAGCAATGTGATTTGATTATCATCATCATATCACATGGATTATATATATAAGTGTATTTATTGATATAATATTATATATGTAATATTATTATCATTCTCAGAATATAAAATAATATTTACCATCTTTCCATAATCATCATCGAAAATGGTTACGTTACTAATGCGTATGTACTACCCACCATCTAAATTATTATAATAGAATTATTCTTTCATAAACATATTTCATAGTTATATTCAAATGAATAAATTACGTATAAAAATATTAATTATTCGATGATAATTATTCTATATATTATTTAATAGTGATTTTTTTACTACAGTCAACCCACTAAATTCATTTTAAGACTATTCTTGATGAATAAAAAGAGCATATTTGACGAATAAGACTCTAGGAAAGTTAATTTAATTTAAAACTAATATTTTAATGATTTCTCAAAATTATCTAATTTTTAGATATTCAATTAATTTTTTCATCAAAAATTTATTTCAATATTGTTTTTATTTTTCTTTTATGATTATTTATATTCATTTTACCCATGTTCTATTTATAACAATGTCATCTGAAAAAAATATTATGGTCATTTCCCAAATAATGTACATTAAGAATTTTGTTCAAAAAATAATGAAGGAATTTTTTCAGTATTTATAAAGAATTTAATAATATACCCACATCGTTATTTCTTATTCCTCTAAATCTTACAATATATATTTTCATCATGATTTTTAAATAAATTGGATTCTTTTTTATTTGAAAAAATGTTAGACTTTAAAAAAATTGTTTTTTAAAAGAATATAGTTCTTTGATATCCATATGTTATTTCATTTTGTATTAAAAAAGTTTTAAAATGATTTTATGATAAAAATGTAAAATAATAAAAAAAATCATGATATGGTATATTAAAATAATATGAAAATTTTTTGAGCCCGATACAACTTATACTATGGGTTTTTACCCATTATAGCATTTTAGTGAGCCAAATATAACTTATAAAAGGATTGTGGATCATTATATATCATTAAAATTGGGTGATGATGATATAGGTTATATTATAGATGATCCACATTCTGGAGTATTAATTCATTGGGTAATGATTATTATCTCAAGATATTTTTTTATATATCAGATGTTTGGTTATTGCAATTATAAGGAATTTGAATGGATTTTATGAATGAGATTATCCATGTTTCAAAAATGGTTTTTTATTTTATTTCTATTGGTTTAAAATGTTTTATTTGTGAAGATATTATGTCTATTTTTTAAATTTTGGTGTTTTGTAAGTCATATTCTCAATGAACATTGAAGATAATGGTAAACAATATATGAGTTTTCATTTATTTCACTAGATTAAAAGTTTTCTTTATTTAATGTATATTAATGAGAATTTTTTAGATCGTCCCCAATTTATATAATGTTTTCATATAGTTTAATGAATATTAAGGATAAGGATTAGTTTTGGCTGTAAGTTTGAAATATTTTTCATGAAAATAAATCACATTTAGTTTTTATAGCATTTTTTGGAAAAATTTAGTTAGTATAAGTGTAAAATTTAAATGTATGAGTAATTATGTATCAGTTATGAATTAATTGTATAAAACTATAAAATCAATACATCCATGTTTTTGTAATAATGTGAATTCATGTTAAATTATACTAGAATAGATAATGATTATGTTTGGGTCGTTATAGTTAGTATCAGATGAGGGATTAGATAACTTTGGAAACTATGATTTTTCCTTGGAAGGTTGTTTTAAAAGTTGTGGATACCATAATAGGTTTATATTTTAATAGTTTATCATAATGTAATTATCCTAGAAACCAATTTTTATGATTTAATTTATGTATTTTTATGGTGTCTAATGATATTTTTAGAGATATTATAAAATAATGAATTATTAAATTTTAAGATGTCTAATGAAAGGTATGATACAAACATTATGGTTAATTCTATTTTAATTATTATCACATCAATGTTACTTTTGAGGATATTTATAAAATTTCTATAAATTTATATTTATTATATAACTATATTTTTATAAAAAGGGAAACCCATAGTATAAGGCCCCCAACCTTAAACATTACTTAATCTTGAGTTAATACAAGATTACACATTGAGGATCATTTCAGGTTTTGAGTTTTAGAGAATTAGATCATGAAACTTACATTACATTCCACATTTAAGCAAAGTGGTTACATAAAAGACGGTCTTCATTCTTCCCATAAACGGAATCATATTTAAAATAAAACAAGGATTCTTTCTGGACACATCCTTGACACTATCATCACATCACGTACCGTTCCCTTGACCTGTGAAAAACATTTCAAAAACATGGGATTAGCATAAAAAGCTCAGTAAGGGTTATAAAAAATATGGAAAGGAAACATGAGTTCATATATACATAATAATGAAATCATACTTAACCCATTAATCATAGGCACTTTATCATACCTCATCAAATCATGAATAAAACATATAAATCATAAGACTTAAAAGGTAACTTGAGGTATTCATAACATTCTTACGTAGGGAGTAACCCTCTTGGTTACGTTTTTGAATACCCATCACAGTATATTCCCTAAATCTCTTCGGAGAAACCTTAATGTTTCACTCCATCACGTTACCCAATGCATTGGAGAGCTATATCGGGCTCACCCGCCCTTAGTTTATCACGGAAACACCCATCTTCATAACAATGCCCTAGAACAATAACATAATCTTATCACATAAAACATGCATAAAGGAAACATAACATTTCCTCCTTTCAATAACAAGATATCAATACAACACATTGATATAAATACATTATGAAAACCATTTTCATTACCAAAATAATTGAAAAGTGAAACATGGTATTCATTTTTCTTTTAAAAAGATGGTATGGCTTGTAGAGAAAGCCGAAACTCAAATAATGGTCACGGCGGCAGAGAAGTCATTGTCGCCACATAGGTACGACATAAACATTACCTTTTGTCATTTAATAAACACTTCTTATAAAAAGATTCCTTTTGAATAAACGTAAAAGTCAAAGGGGTATATACACTGTATAAAAGAAGGTTGTGTATAAAACAGAATTTGCCTCAATGAAAGGAGATTGAGACGAAGTCCCTTACAAAGACGGTATCCTTGGTTTAAGGATAAATCAATTACATAATTATGTGTGACAAATGAATACACCAAATATAAGTGGATATTAAGTGTAAAATAAGCAAAGGTCATTCACACATATTCAAAGGATGACATATTCAATAACTACATGTTGAACCCAAAGAAATAGAAATTGGGTTAAGAAGTTCCCTTGACAGCCTAACGGTGTCACATCAAAAAAGGGTATCTCATCACATGGACATAAAATTTACATCAATAATAATATATGAGAACATATCCCAACATAAAAATATTTAAATTAAAAGACCCAACAAAAGAATTATTTTAAAAAGTGTAGGGTGAAAGCTTCCCTTACCGACATGGGTATCTTTCGAAACATACGCCCCGTGAAAGAAGAACAATACAAAATTAATGTAAATACTCATAAACGAAATTATATTACACAAAGAGTAGAATAATGGATAGTAAATACACCACTCAGAGGAAATTGTGGAAAATGTAGCATAAATCTCATGGGAATAAAAGTGAGTTGAAAAATCCTTTACGAAAACTCGGCAGCCTAAAGGCGCAACTTAAAACTTCCAAAAATGGATTGATGAGATAAAATAGGGTCTCTCATCATATTAAAATCAAATGTACAGCAAGAGGAATATAAAAGAACTTTCCACCATCATAACAAAGAGGAGCTTAAAAGAAGTGACATAAAGGAGAGTACTTTAAAAGAAAGAGAGAGGTCAGATCTCTTACGAAAATTCGGCAGCATAACAACGCCACTCAAAACTTCCAAAAATGGATTGATGAGATCAAATAGGGTCTCTCATAATATTAAAATAAAATGTACAGAAAGTTGAATATAAAAGAACTTCCCCCATCATAACAAAGAAAAGATTAAAAGAAGTGACATAAAAGAGAGTACTTAAAAAGAAAGAGAGAGGTTAGATCTCTTACTAAAATTCGGCAGCCTAACGGCGCCACTCAAAACTTCCAAAGTGGATTTATGAGAGAGAATAGGTCCTCTAATCACATGAACATAAAAATTAAAGTAATAGTATTATAAAAGATCATCCCAATAACAGGAAATATTATTTTTAAATGAAATGACATAAAAGTGTGTACTTAAAAAGAAAGAGAGGAGTAGGATCCCTTACCTCACGCCCGACTTGACTCGATCGTTCTATAACGTCCTGAATAATAAACTTGAGTTAATTTCTACTTGATTAAGAACCTTTTTAAAGCTTATTATTCCTTTTATATCACTTATTTCCATGTTATAAACATTATGTAATCATGAAGTTAATAATGTTTGTTTTGTCGATATTTGGTTCTTAAGTCAAAAGTGGACTTCTTACAATTACATGTTGTTCGTGTGGTCAAAGGTTCTTTATATCTAGAATGAAATTCCTGATTTTGATATCATATATATCATATAAATCCAGCATATACATATATTTATAATATCACATAATCATTTAGAGGAAAGAAATGAAATGCACCGTTCATGGAGACAGTAAGTCATACGTACGCATGAACGCTACTTTCATTTCTATGTCATATTAATGGAATTAAAACTAAATGAGAGGTATGTATATTTTAATTACAGAATTATATTCATCATTTAGATGTATCATACATCATATATATCCATTATATACATGTACTTATAATAGTACATTACATTTGGGGATAAGAAATGAAATGCACCGTTCATGGAGACGGTAAGCCGTACGTACGCATGAACTCTACTTTCATTTCTATTTCATATTTTTATGGAATGGGATAATAATTATATAGAGGTACAGTATAAAATCATATATAATAACTTGAAATCCATCCTTTATACATCCCACATATGGCATTAACGAATCACATCACTTTGAGGGGGCGGTAGTCTGCACTTCCTTAAATGAAGATATTGCGTTTACCCATAATGGAAACCATAAAGGTATGCCCAAAATAAAAAATACAGAATCTTAAAGAAAATATAAACATATTATTTATCATATATAAATATAGTGTCATCTTAATGGCCACCATTGAAGGTGTTAAAAGAATGTTGAACAATCATCGTTTCGGGAGGCCGAAATTCGCCACCCACAAAAATAGTATGTTTTTTAACAATTAGATGTAGGTGTGCGAAAGTGTAGCTCGAATCCTTCTTATAAAAACATCCTAGTATATTTATTATACTGGAGTTGTTACAAAAGAAATTACTTAAAAGAGTTTAGGTGGTTGGGGAAGAAAAATAAAACAAAAGGACTCAAGTTAAGACATTACCTTAAAATCGGGTAACTCCCTTTGGTTTGAGCTCAAAGGCTTACTTGGGAAGACTTCTGCCCAATTTTAGGATTCAAGGAGTAATATAGGGAAGTGGAGAGACAAAATGGGCAGAGGTTTTCCGATCCAAATGCTTTGGGAGTGTGGGTAAGGAGGTAGAGGTGGGGGCCTTTTATAAGAGGAGAGGAGGGGCACACTTGGAAGGTAAAGAAAAGTCACATTATTTTAAAATGGTATTCGGATTTAAGAGGTCCCACATTTATGTGTTTCAAGTATAAGGTGATAAGGGTTAGAAATCCACTCATCCAATAGGTTTTTTTACATGTTTAGGTCTTAGATATTACATTATCATTCCATTTTATTTAAATCGATAAATAATGAGGTCATCGCTGCATCATCATGATGTCATAAATAATTTAATTTATTTAATGTTTAAAAATTAAAAAAAAAAATACTATTATGTAGGAAATCCTTTTATCTTTCCAATTAATATTTATTGTCAAAAATCCGATTTTTATAACCCCATGTAAGAATTTTTTTAGTAAAACATTTCATGTTTGTCTCATTTTTACTTTAACTTTAAATAAAAAGATATTAATGTCATTTTCCAACCAAAGTGGCTTCATGGGGTCCCCAAGTTGACCCATGGGTTTTCTTGGTCGGCCATGACACATCCAATGTGGTTAGGACATGTGTCATGTTCATTTCATATTATTAAAACCTTATTTTTCCTTAAACTATACTAATTACCTCTAATCGCGATTAAAAACTTAATAAGTTACTGTTAACCAAAAAAATATTTTTATCCCATTGAACCACATTTTACTTCGTAATGACAACCATTTATGTCGGATTTTTTTAAATTCAATACACAAAGATGGTAAAATTTCATTTAAACGAAAAAATCAGTTTTTATAAGTACCACTTAGTGGTTTCACTATTCATCAAAAATTGAAGTTTTTCAGAAAAATCCCAAAAATTAACCCTAAGCTATATTTGATATTCCGAATTCAAAAATGAATTCTATTTTAAAAAATTAAAAAATATAAGTCACATTAATTAATTTAATAATTAATTCCCGCTGTCAGAGTAAATAGCGTGTTTTTATAAAACAATAAGTATCAAAAGATTAACACTAGTTTAAGTCTGATTTCAAAGTGAAATTAATTACAATGACCACTATTGGATTTAATGGAAAAAATATATATTATAATTTAACTTTAAAACCAATTCAAAAGATAATCTAATAATATAAATAAATTAGATTAAAAAGGGGTTTTGAATTAAAATACAACATTTTACACTATTCATTAAAAAATGAACTTTATCAGAAAGATACCAAAAATTTACAGAAAGTAAATTTTGATGTCCCAATTCTTAAGAAAAGTTTAATTTCGAAAAAAAGGGTGTATAAGAGTGAACAAAAATATATTTAATGACGGTTCTCCATCAAAAGGCGATAAGTGAACCTTTAGTGAAAACTAGGGTATATACGCCTAAAATTGAATTCTTTCCATATTTTATGCCTTTATATTTTATTATATAAATGTAAAAACATTTAAAAACATATATAATCATACATTAGTTATTTCAATCCATTCCTGCCAATACAACGTCTACAAGTTAACTACCAATTAAAATAGTTTTATTATTAGAGTGCAACGTAAGATTCCCAAGAAACTCGTTGTTGCGTGTTGGGTACGCCATCGAGCATAGCGTCCCCTTTAAAGTAATATTAATATTTTATTCACAAATGTGGATAAATATGAAAATTTCATATTCTTTATTTACCCGGGGTGTTACATCCTTCCCCCCTTTTGGGAATTGCGTTCTCGCAATTTTTAAAATTGAGCTTGGAAACATCCTTGAAAGTCCCATATCAGAACAAGAGTCGGTAAAACAATCACTTAAAAAGGGAAGATAAGTACAGAGGTCACCCGAGTTAACCCATATGTAGAAAAACATGGACATGGAAGAAAACGAAAAGGGTCATGTTCTTGAGGGAGAGTGATAGTAAACATGTATAGGAGAAAGTTAACCACAAGAAAATCACAAACTTGTGATGGGTTAAACGGTATTCGATTCCCCAGGAGGAAAAGTTAATAGACAAAATTTTTGTTTTAAGTTACTTTTTATTGAGGAATTTATTCATAAGGAAACATAATCACTTATCATGATTACTATCAACATTTATTAGATTCCTTACACAAACTCATATTTTCTCCAAAAGACGAGTATTTAGGAAGACTTGTTCACATTAAGAGTACTATAATCAACTTATAGAGAATCAACTAATCCACAAAAGAGAACTATATACTTCCCATGGATTTAGACTTTAACCAAAAACAAAACCAAAAAGGTTAGTACAAGATCAGATAATCCAGAAAAGGATAACCATTTATAAAATTAAAATCTATGCTTAATCTCCAAAATTTGTCCAAAAAACACAAAGTTCAACGAGGACCATTCGATAAACAATTTTTCAATAAAATTATTCAAAGTAAACCAAACTAAGGTTGAAACCAAAATATTTGAAGGATTTAGTCACATTGTCTCCCAAGTTAAATCGTAACATTTATCTCCAAACAACATCAGTTGCTCCTAAAGTCTCGTATTGAAAAGTAATTAACTTAATCACATATCCTCCATGATAGGTTAATAATTTCCATAGATAACCCAAAATCAGCTCATTCTAGATTCATAAGATCATCTAACTAAAAATAATTAGTTAAACTGACCAGGGACTTCATGTAGTCCAGTGGTAGGCGATAAATACCAGTTGCACTTTGGTTGTGGGTTCGATTCCCGCAGTTTTGTCCAACACAATGGGTTGTCACACGGTCTACATGTTGTCCTTTTTGCAAAACAATATAATTCTCAAATCATTCCCCAAAATGAGATAAAATCATCAAAAATAACCAGAACATAATTTAACCTCAATTTTATCTCATGCCTTTCACTTTCCAGCATATCATATAATAACCCATAATTACCTCAAAAGTAAGGATCATATAAACTTTAATGGTTACCTTTATAATTATTACCTGAACTTCCACATCGATTGGTCATATCATACATAATACATTACAGAACATACCAAGGTTCAAGTAGTTGATCATGACTCCTTGATATTTGGTTTAGAACAACCACGAGTTTCCTCATTGAATCCTCCATTTTATCTAGTATCTTAATCAGAGAACCACCATAGTTTCCATCAAAGCTGTTGTCTCTTTGGTGCTTGCTAGATCCATCCATTCACTAAAAACAGAAATGTCAGTGTGAGTATATCAACAAAACCATCATGTACTAATGAGGAAGGTAAACACTAAGATATACTTACTCATTCACTTTATCTAAAACTTGGACTCTTTCTAAAATCCTAACCATTATGGCAATGTCACATATTATTAAAGAATACCCTAACCTCTAATGTTATCTAAACCGATCATTGATACCAACTATAAGGCCCCGACCTTAAACCTTACTTAATCTTGTGTTAATACAAGACTACACATTGAGGATCTTTTTAGGTTTAGATTTTTAGAGAATTAGATCAAAAATCTTGCATTACATTCCACATTTAAACAAAGTGGTTACATAAAAGACAATATTAATTCTTCCCATAAACGGAAAAATATTTAAAATAAAACATGGATTCTTTCTTGGCACATCCTTGACACTATCATCACATCATGTACCTTTCCCTTGACATGTGAAAAACATATCAAAAACATGGGATATGCATAAAAAGCTCAGTAAGGGTTATAAAAAATATGGAAAGGAAACATGAGTTCATATATACATAAGAATGAACTCATACTTTATCCATAAAACATAGGCACTTTAACATACCTCATCAAATCATGAATAAAACTTTGAAATCATAAGACATAAAAGGTAACTTGAGGCATTCATAACATTCATACGTAGGGAGTAACCCTCTTGGTTACGTTTTGGAATACCCATCACTGTATATTCCATAAATCTCTTCGGAGAAACCTTAACGTTTCACTCCTTCGCGTTACCCAATGCATTGGAGAGATATATCGGGCTCACCCGCCCTTAGTTTATCACGGAACCACCCATCTTCAGAACAATGCCCAAGAACCATAACACAATCTTATCACATAAAACATTCATAAAGGAAACATAACATTTACACCTTTCAATAACATGATATCAATACAACACATTGATATAAATACATTATGAAAACCATTTTCTATACCAAAATAAAAGAAAAGTAAAACATGGTATTTATTTTTCTTTTAAAAAGATGGTATGGCTTGTAGAGGAAGCCGAAACTGAATTAATGGTCACGACGGCGTAGAAGTCGTTGTCACCACATTCGTACGACAAAAACATTCCCTTTTGTCATTTAATAAACACTTCGTATACAAATATTCCTTTTGAATAAACGTAAAAGTCAAAGGGGTTTATACACCATATAAAAGAAGGTTGTGTATAAAATAGAATTTTCCTCAATGAAAAGAGATTGAGACAAAGTCCCTTACAAAGACGGGATCCTTGGTTTAAGGATAAATCAATTACATAATTATGTGTGACAAACGAATACACCAAATATAAGTGGATATTAAGTGTAAAATAATCAAAGGTCATTCACACATATTCAAAGGATGACATATTCAATAACTACATGTTGAACCCAAAGAAATCGAAATTGGGTTAAGAAGTTCCCTTGATAGCCTAACGGCGTCACATCAAAAAAGGGTTTCTCATCACGTGGACATAAAATTTACATCAATAAGGATATATGAGAACATATCCCAACATAACAATATGTAAATTAAAACACCCAACATAAGAAGTCTTTTAAAAATAGGAGGGTGAAAGGTTCCCTTACCGACATGGGTATCTTTTGAAACATACGCCCCATGAAAGAAGGACAATACAATAGTGATGTAAATAATCATAAATGAAAGTATATTACACAAAGAGTAGAATAATGGATATTAAATACACCACTCAAAGAAAATTGTGGAAAATGTAGCATAAATCTCACGGGAATAAAAGTGAGATGAAAAATCCCTTACAAAAACTCGGTAGCCTAACGACGCCACTTAAAACATCCAAAAATGGATTGATGAGATCAAATAGGGTCTCTCATCATATTAAAATAAAATGTACAACAATATGAATATAACAAAACATCCCCCATCATAAAAAATAGGAGCTTAAAATAAGTGACATAAATGAGAGTACTTAAAAAGAAAGAGAGAGGTTAGATCTCTTACGAAAATTCGGCAGCCTAACAGCGCCAATCAAAACTTCCAAAAATGGATTGATGAGATCAAATAGGGTCTCTCACCATATTAAAATAAAATGTAAAGCAAGAGTAATATAAAATAACTTCCCCCATCATAACAAAGATGAGCTTAAAATAAGTGACATAAATGAGAGTACTTAAAAAGAAAGAGAGAGGTTAGATCTCTTACGGAATTTCGGCAGCCTAACGGCGCCACTAAAAACTTCCAAAATGGATTGATGAGAGAGAATAGGGTCTCTCATCACATGAACATAAAAATTACAGTAATAGTAATATGAAATATTATCCCAATAACAAGAAATATGATCTTTAAAAGGAATGACATTAAAGTGTGTACTTAAAAAGAAATAGAGGAGTAGGATCCCTTACCTCGTGTCCGACTTGACTCGATTGTTCATTAACGTCCTGAATAAAAAACATGAGTTAATTTATAATTTATTAAGAACCTTATTAAAGCTTATTATTCCTTTTATATCACTTATT
Organism: Viscum album; assembly: GCA_963277665.1. NCBI lineage: Eukaryota > Viridiplantae > Streptophyta > Magnoliopsida > Santalales > Viscaceae > Viscum > Viscum album. Next base: position 235,335,298 of record OY728141.1, read on the forward strand.
TCCATGTTATAAACATTATGTAATCATTAAGTTAATAATGTTTGTTTTGTCGATATTTAGTTCTTAAGTCGAAAGTTGACTTCTTACAATTACATGTTGTTCGTGTGGTAAAAGGTTCTTTATATCCAAAATGACTTTCCTGATTTGGATATCATATATATCATATATATCCAGCATATACATGTATTTATAATATCACATAATCATTTAGAGGAATGAAATGAAATGCACCGTTCATGGAGATGGTATGCCGTACGTACGCATGAACGCTACTTTCATTTCTAAGTCATATTAATGGAATTAAAACTAAATGATAGGTATGTATATTTTAATTCCAGAATTATATTCACAATTTAGATTTATCATTCATCATATATATCCATTATAAACATGTACTTATAATAGTACATTACATTTGGGGATAAGAAACGAAATGCACCGTTCATGGAGACGGTAAGCCGTACGTACGCATGAACGCTACTTTTATTTCTATTTCGTATTTTTATAGAATGTGATAATAATGATATAGAGGTATAGTATAAAATCATATATAATAACTTTAAATCCATCCTTTATATGTCCCACATATGGCATTAACGATTCACATCACTTTGAGGGGGCGGTTGTCCGCACTTCCTTAAATGAAGATATCACGTTTACCCATAATGGAAACCATAACGGTATGCCCATAATGAAAAATAAAGAAGCTTAAGGAAAACATAAACATATTATATATCATATATAAATGTAGTTTCATTTTAATGGCCAAATTTTAAGGTGTTAAAAGAATGTTGAACAATCATCGTTTCGGGAGTCCGAAATTCGCCATCCATGGAAACAATATGTTCATTAACCATTAGATGTAGGTGTGTGAAAGTGTAGCTCGAATCCTTCTTATAACAATATCCTAGTATGTTGATGATACTGTAGTTTTTACAAAAGAAATGAATAAAAAGAGTATAGGGGGTTGGAGAAGCAAAATAAAACAAAAGGACTCAAGTGAAGACATTACCTTAAAACCGGGTAACTCCCTTTGGTTTGAGCTCAAAGGCTTCCTTGGGAAGACTTATGGACGAAGTGGGGATTCAAGGAGTAATAAAGGGAAGTGTAGAGACAAAATGGGCAGAGGTTGGCCGAGCCAAAGGCTTTGGGAGTGTGGGTAAGGAGGTAGAGGTGGGGGCCTTTTATAAGAGGAGAGGAGGGGCACTCTTGGAAGGTAAAGAAAAGTCACTTTATTTTAAAATGGTATTCGGATTTAAGAGGTCCCACATTGATGTGTTTCGAGTATAAGGTGATAAGTGTCCGAAATCCACTCATACAATAGGTTTTGGACATGTTTAGGTCTTAGATATTACATTATCTTTCTATTTTATTTAAATCGTTAAATAATGAGGTCATCGCTGCATCATCATGATGTCATAAATAATTTAATTTATTTAATGTCTAAAAATTATAAAAAAACTACTATGATGTAGGAAATATTTTTATATTTCCAATTAATATTTATAGTAAAAAATATTATTTTTATAACCCCATGTAAAAATTGTTTTAGTATGACATTTCATGTTTGTCTCATTTTTACTTTAACTTTAAATAAAAAGATATTAATGTCATTTTCCAACCAAAGTGGATTCATGGGGTCCCCAAGTTGACCCATGGGTTGTATGGGTCGGCCATGACACATAAAATAAGGTTAGGACATGTGTCATGTTCATTTCATATTATTAAAACATTATTTTTACCTTAAACTACACTAATTATCTCTAATCGCGATTAAAAACTTAATAAGTTACTATTCACCAAAAAAATATTTTTATCCCATTGAACCTAATTTTACTTCATAATGACAACCATGTATGTCAGATTTTTGAAATTAAAAACAGAAAGATGGAAAAATTTTATTTAAACGGAAAAATCAGTTTTTATAAGTAACACATAGTGGTTTCACTATTTATAAAAAATTGATGTTTTTCATAAAAATCCCAAAAATTCACCCTAAGCTATATTTGATATTCAGAATTAAAAAAATGAATTCTATTTTACAAAATTCAAAACATATAAGTGACATTAATTATTTTAATAATTAATTCCCGCTGTCAGAGCAAATAGCTTGTTTTTATGAAACAATAAGTATCAAAAGATTGACACTAGTTTAAGTCTGATTTCAAAGTCAAATTAATTCCAACGACCACTATTGGATTTAATGGTAAAAATATATTCTAATTTCACTTTAAAACCAATTAAAAAGAAAATCTAATCATATAAATAATTTAGATTGAAAATAGGTTTTGAATTAAAATACAACATTTTACACTATTCATTAAAAAAATGAACTTTATCAAAAAGATTCCAAAAATTTACACAAATTAAATTTTGATGTCCCAATTCATAAGAAGAGTTTTATTTGGTCCAAAAGGATGTATTAGAGTGAACAAACTATATTTAATGATGGTTCTCCATCAAAAGGCGATAAGTGATCCTTTAGTGAAAACTAGGGCATATACGCCTAAAATTGAATTCTTACCATATTTTTTGCCTTTATCATTTATTGGATAAATGTAAAAACATTTAAAAACAAATATAATCATACTTTAGTTATTTATATCCATTCCTACCAATACAATGGCTACATGTTAACTACCAATTAAAATAATTTTATTATTAGACTGCAACGTAAAATTCCCAAGAAACTCGTTGTTGCGTGTTGGGTACGTCATCGAGCATAGCGTCCCCTTTAAAGTCATATTAATATTTTATTCACAAATGTGGATAAATATGAAAATTTCATATTCTTTATTTACCTGGGGTGTTACACATATGTTATGTGCTGACCCATCGTATCTGGCTTGGCTGTTAGGTTTAAAGGAAAAACCGAAGGGAGACATGGGTTCATTTCCTACCACTAGCCTTCATGATATCCTGGTCTATATGAAAATATTTTCCATTATTAAAATTGTTTTATAGAAAAAAGTTATGTTCATTTTGGGAACATTTTTTAAATCATATAGATAACCATCATGATAGGAATATAATTAGGTGATTAAATTATTAATGTTATTTTGGAAGAAGATCACTATAATTTTTTGAACACTGTATGATTATATGAGATTTAATTTGATGAGAAATGTTTCAATTTTAATTTTCAATAATACATTATATTATTATGGTTTTATAGGGATTCAAGTTTTTATTGAAATATCTAGCATATCATGAAGATGATATGATTAGGGTAAATACATTATGGAGTGAGAATTTCAGAGTTAATTATATTATTTGGTTATAAGTGAATTTATTGTTCCTCTAAGATAATGTGATCAAATCACTCTAATTTTTAGGGTTTTATATTATAATATAATATTTTTTATAAATATTGAGGATAACTATATAATGAATGATCTGAGCTTAAATTTGGGTATTATAGTTAAATTGTTTATATTAAATTATTCATTCATCATATATATGTATATTAATTTTGGGAATTATATTATATTTTACTATCCATTTTGATTTAGGTTATTTCCTAAAGATAGGATGAATATTTTTTTTAGTTTTTTGGGTTTTTTTGGTCTATTTAATTTAATTCTAGTGATCTGGTCATGAAAGAAGTTATTTTTGAAAACAAATCTATTGGATAAAATATGTAATTATTGTTGGAATTGATTTAGGCGTAATATTATTATTATCTAGTAATGTTATTTTCATATATAATTTTAATTTTAATTAAAGTAAGTCATAAATTATATTTAATTTATTTTTAAAAAAGTTTATTCATTTACTTTTAATTTAATGAAATCCATGGCCATTTAACTCGTAAGAGATTTATGGTTTTGTGATAGTTTACGTTCACTTGACCATGTTCTTTATATATCTCTATAAGTCATTAAAAATTATATTATTTATTCCATTTCTATGTTTTCCTACGTGTAAAAATAGTATGTTTTATTCATTATGACATTTGTTCTTCCATTTCTCTATTTTTATGTGAATGTTTTTTTAATCTTTTTATGTTGTGGGTTTTTAAAAAAGTAATTTGTAAAATTCAAACCATTGTTGTTGTTCCCGAGTTCAAAATTGTGAGGAAATTCTTTCCAAAGTGGGAGATAATTAATTAAACTTGGAAATGATAAAATAAAACATTTTATTTTTTATTAGTATTCCTGAATTATATATTTATATTAGTTATAAATATATAAATAAATTAATAAAATCCAAAAATAAAATGGTTCGATTTAAATCATTTCTTGTAAGATGTAATTTAAAAGTTTAATTTTAAAATTATAGAAGTGTATTTTTGTAAGATATGATTTTATTTTTACATTCATCATATTCATGTAATCATAGGATTATTTTTTCGAGATTTTTCTGAAAATATTGATTTTTAATGAATAGTGAAAAATACTGATTATTATTGAAAACTATTTAATTTGGTTTTAAGGTAATGCTATTTTTTATATTATTTTTAATTTTTAATTAGTTAATTTTATTTTAAATAACCCAATTATGGTTTTTGAATCCTTTTTTACATGAATTTAGTATGAAATAAATTTTATATTAGAAAGGGAATTTTCATGATAATCTTATTTCATTGTGTTTTTTTAGTTTCACATAAAAAAATTCTACAAATTCATTTTTTTAATTTATAAAAGATGATACATTATTTTTAATCAATGTTTCTAAACTTATTAATCATTACCATTTTATTTTTGGACAATTGGAAAGATAACATTTTTCTTTTTTATTACCACAATAATCTATAAAATAGGAAATTTAGGTTTAAAATAAAATGATAAGATCTATTGAATGACCTCAAACTTAACTAAATAATATTTTATGTGTATATATTGATCATAATCATCCCAATATCTAATTTATGACCACTTTTTCCTACATTAATTAGATTATGTCTTATGTAGTATTTTATTTAATAAAATGTCTAACATGTCACCCTCTCATTCTAAATAAGTGAAATATTTTTATTATTCTGTTATCCAGAGGATATTATAGAATATTAAAATTAATTTTAAAAATAAAATACTTATCTTCATAGTGTTATTTTATCATTAATATTAATAGAATAAATAACTATATTAATTGATTGTAGAAAATTAATGTAGTAATAATTTTCTAATTAGAAAAAATAAAAATAATTGTTTTACAAATATTACAATAAATATAATTTGAGATAAGAAATTAACTAAAATATTTAATCAAAAAATTTCATTATATATATATAATTTATTTCTAATTTATATTTTTTATTTTTATTATTAATATCAATATATTTAATAGTCCTTAAAATTGACATTATGGATATTTTAGATTAAAAAATATTGTATTATATGATATAAGAATACCATAAATATTTAATTCCACCTAGTTATTAAAATATGGTTAAACATATCAAATATAATCTATTTATGTGTTGTTTTTCATTTTAAAGTAACTATGTTCAACCTCAAAGAGTAAAAATATATATTCTCCCAACAAGAGTTAAATGGGTTAAATTTGTGTTAAAACAGAAATATAAGGATTGAAAAATAATAAAACCATTCCTATTTTTCATTTTATGGAATTATTTAGACACATAATATTTATATATTCTAAAAAACGAAATTTTTAATCCATTTCATTTGAAAATTTATTTATATTAATTTAATATTTTTAGAAATTATGTTAGTGTCCTACCCCTCTATTATTAAATAGAATATATTCATGTCATTTCTTCACACCTAAAAATCCTTTTTCTTTTTCCAATCCCTAACAAAATAGCTTCATATAAACCATCCACTCATTATATAATTAAATTATTTTATAAAAAATTATTTTTGGTCTTATGGTGTTAACAAAATGGGAATTTCCAAAGAATATGTATAGTTTTCTTCAATTTGATTTTGATTTATTTTATATTCCACATCCCAAAAAACTTATACTATGATGATAAAATAATAAATATAGTATCTACTATATATTATAAGGTTATTATGTTACTTTAATGACCTATATTATTCTTTTCTTCTATCAAATGGGATATGAAATTATCATTTGTGTTTTTAGAAGACTATCACCCCGTGAACCGATGTAATTCATTTTCCATCACCATCTTTCATGAATGGTAATTATGATTGAATTAATGTTCTAATATATGATATTAATGAATAATTAATTATTATAAAATTATAATACACCAGTTAAATTCTTACTTTTCTAAACAATAGAAAATGATACTGTCGTTCGTGTGTATTTGTATTCTACCACATCTATAAAGAGATTTGATTCATTTTTCAGCATCATATTACTGTGATGATATATAATTATATTTAATTAAATAATATATTTTTTTTAATTTTATTATCATTCTTCAAATATAATGTAATATTTAACATCTTTCTGTGATGATCCCTAAAAAAGGGAAACGTTACTCATGCATACTACAGCCTAATGTCTCTATGATGGTAAGGTAGTTCATATTCCATAAATATATTTAATGGTTAGATAAAACGGTATAATTTATGTATATATTTTATAATTATGTCATTATTAATATTCTTGATATGATGGAATAATGAAATTTTTGATAATATTATGCATACAAAAGTCATTTTGGACTTATTAACTGACTATAATCAAAACCCCTGACATGAACATAAAAAATTATGTAATTCAATATAACAGGGAAATAAATTATAGAAAATAAATAATAAAAATTACAAATGTTCTTAAGAAAGAAAATGATGAAAATATTTTTCTTATTCAAGAATATATTTTTTTTCTATGATGAATTGGACTAAAGGTATATGATGTTTATTTAAAAACCATTTCTTATAATGTTCTCTTAAAACTATATTTTTCTTCAATATAAATTATTTTTTTATATAAATATAATTAAAATAATGTTTTTTTTTTATATTGTGATTTGATGTAATTTTCACCTTTTTTGCATTATAAAGTTATTAAAAATTAATTTTTTAAATTTTTTCCAAATGAGCTATTATTTAACATTTAAAAAAAATATAAAAGGAATATTTTTAACTTATACAACATGAGTGTATTTTACTGACAACATGAGGCATTAATTATTTTATGTTTCTATTATAAATTTCAAGTGATATTTTTAATGAAAATGATTTCTTTATTATTTGCGTAGTTTTCAGAAATTAAAGACATTTTTAAAAGAATATGGTATTTTGATATACAAATGTGTTTTTATTTGGTTTTAAAAGTGTTTATAAAGGGTTTTATGGTGAAACTTCTAAAGCAATTTTTTTTAATTATATGGTACTAGTGTAATACATGATAAACGAGTGATCCAAATACAACTTTTACGATGGGTTGAGCCATATTATAGCTCATGGATGAGCCAGATATAGCTTATACAATGGGTTTTACCCCATTATAGATCATGATGAATAAGTGAGACTGATATATCATATATTAAGGGTGGGGCCAATTATATCTTTCTAATGTATTTTTTATTTATTAGGTTCAATATAAAATTTTAATTTAATTTGGCCTTATAGTTATTACAGAAGAGAGGGTTTTGAAATGTTTCTATGAATATATTTCAATATGTTTCCAAAAAGAGTTTTTTTATTGAGTTTAAAATGGTTTTATTGAAAACAATTTGTATGTGTGTTTTTCATGTGGAAATTTATTATTTGAAATGCTAAAATAACATTGAATTTAAAATAAAAATTACATGTGATTTCATTCTTTTCACTATACTAATGGTTTGTTAAGTTTACATCCTTTACGTATAAATTTTTTATCTGTCGACATTTTAAAAATATTTTTCATAGAGATTATGGAAGAGTTCAGACAAAGATGAAGTCAAGATGAAAATTTTGATGATTTTTCATAGAAGTTAATCAGGTTGATAATAATATTTTTTGTAGGGAAAATTTATACAATTTATAAGTGTCCACTTGTAATGTATGAGTTTTTTTTATGAGTTATGAATTAATTATGAAAACCTCTAAAAAATTGATCCTCATGATTTTCAGAAAGTGAATTCTGGTTCAATGATTGTATAATAATTTATGATTTAATGCTCCTTCCTTACATTAACCCCATGTTAGATTTAATAATCAATTTATATAATCCTAAAAAATACACAAACATATATAGATATACCCACGCACCCATTATATCATAAATATATTAAAAATATCACTTTTTATGTTTTATAATTTCGTATATTTTTATTTGATATAATTTTTATATTTTTAGATTTGTGAGTTTTAATATTATAATCTATGAAAAATATTCATTTTAAATTGAACCTACTATGATATTTTCTAGAAATTATTGTGAGGTAAATATAGGGTTAGTTAAACTGATCATGACTATCTATTTATGTTATTGTGAGATATAATGTCCAAATATCCATGACTTTAAACCAAACAAACTATAAAGTCTATAGATAATGTTTAAATTTGAAAACGATTAAAAAACATGTCATAGAGAATAATAATTCACATTATAGTTAATATATTCCAAACCATACATGACATTGATTTTAATAAAATAGTTATCTATAACACCATGAACTGTTATCCATCTCAATTATTCCATAAGATCCCATCATTCGTTTATATACTAGATTAGTGAAGCTCCAAGCTACCTGTAATACCTAATCCCAACTATAAAAACTAGTTTAATAACCTAACAAGGCCATACATTAAACTTGAGGATCCATCTAATCATTAATATGGATTCCCACCACCATGAACCATGATTCAGTGCTTCACCAACCTGATAAATTATGGCAACACCCCAAATTATAGTATACACATTTGACCAAACTACCACTAACCGAGTGTAATGTATCACATCATTACTTGTGTGTGAAATAATAAATATATTTGGAATTTATGTATAAAAACCCATGTAAATTTAAATTATTTGAATATAGAAAAGTAGAAATATGTTAAGTACATTTATTACATTGTAAATAAGGGTTTTTAAAAAGTTTTAGAGATCTTTTAGATGAAAGTACATGGTATAATAGTTTCTAAATGCAAATGATACCACTTGGTTTCTAGTGTGGGTACACTATATATATAATATTACAAAGATGTTTACAAATACCTGTTATCTATCATTTGGCATATGATACTAGTATAAATGGTACTTTGTTTAGTGTACAATATGAATTGTGACATTGAATGTACATCAAGGTTTTTATAATAAACTATTCGGTACCTTATTAAACAATGAAACCTTTTTAAAAAGCTGATAAATTGAGGTTATTTGTGGTGCCCCCTTTGTTTTTAGTAGTGTTATTATTACGGATTTGATCACTCAGTTTGTCCCCCTTATGTATTATTTCTACATTATCTCAATATGGTTAAGTGTGATTTTGGTGTCATCCTTCATAATTAATGTAATCACTCCACACATCATCTTGTTATTCATTATATACTCTCTTCCCCTAATTTAATAATTATTTATCATGGTATTTATGTGTGATTTCATTTAATCATGGTTGAATAACATCATGAAGATATGAATATCATTTATTGGAAAAAATGAGGATGATAAATGAAGAATACATAGGGTTGATCACTATTTAAAAATATGTATTTTCTATGATGTTTGATTCATTGTTTTTTAACAAATTTGAATGAAAAATTGGATTCATCAGTATAAAAATTAGTTTTGTTTTACAATAATATGATCAAGGATTCTTGTTGTGTGGAGTATACCTTTTTGATCTAAGTATCAAATAGGTTACGCTTCCCAATGATAATTTCCCATATTATTCCTATTGAATAAATTAAAGAAAATTATAATTTTTATAATTGGTGATATGGGTGTTTTATCAAGATCTGAGCAACTCTCTATGATCATGATATGTGTGGGTATTTATGTGAATTAAATAGGATCACTTGAGTAGTTAAATCTAAAAAAATTGGTGGCCCCTTACTTATAAACCTATATATAACATTTTTAAAATTTATAATTATTCATGTGTGTATTGATTTGTTGGTTGTGGATGTCATATAATGGAAATGGATAGTTTCAAATTATATAATTATTTTGGTTGAGACTATTAGCTGTGGAATGTATATTTTAAAGAGGATTAGTGATTTATAATCATCTGGTGACAATATTGACATGGTGTTCAATTCATAAATTCTTATGATAAACCCTTAAAGGAATATGATAAATTAATATATATAGAGTTTGGGATCATGAGGGTTGGGAATATGGGTCCAATATGCGTAGATCTTTAGTTATTGGTTTAATAAAGAGTTCTCATTTGGTTTTGATTGATATTTCGTATTTGGAATAATATGAGGCTTCGGTAGTGATAAGAACATGATAATCAATATTTTTATTAGATTATTAAACAAATAATGTCTATTTAAATTAGTCCATGAGGTGGGTGTTGGCTGATGGATCATTCGCCACAGTTCTATTGATAGATAAGTGTGTTTATAATGACATATTTCTCATGGGGACCCTTCTAATGGGGTATATGGGTTATTAAAGAAATGATACATGAGTAGGATATATTAAAATGATTAGAAATCTAATATAGAGTTATAAAAAAGTTTTGGTAGAGGATAAGAATATATGATGTATCATAATCATGGTTTTCTATTTTATTGTTCATGGGAAATAGTTTACCCACAATGTATATTTGTGGTATTTTTATAGAATGGTCATCCATTATGATAACCTGAGAATAATAAGGACATATTTTAAATCAATTTCATAATTTAAATATTATATATTTAAAATGAATAAACAATTCCAAAACCTATAATTTTATTAAAATAGGTAATTAGATACATAAATATCATTCTACAGAATACTTCTTCAACATCACTTAGATAAATCTAAACAATCGACTTTCTTTTACACATATTATTTAAAACAATTTATTGGGGAAATTGGATATATAAGAAGGTGTAGGATAAAATACTCAGTGATGGAATATTTTATCAATGATTTATAAAGGAACAGATCATAAGCATGAGAGAAAACATGAACATGGAAAAATATATGATTAAGAAGAACATGGATTCCTTAGATATGTCCACAGGGCATGGTATAAGGATATATAACCTCCATGAAATCATTATGAACTATTATGAATACCATGAAGTAAGAATGAGTGAACATTATACAATAATAATTTTCCTTGAGTAATAATGTGCACATGTATAAACACATAGAAATTTGACATAAAAATAGGTATAGGAAATCATGACATTATGAACATAGATAATTTAAATTCAAATCAATTGAAAACATTGTAAACAAAGATACAATAATCTTGTCCATGTACAAGATCATGAACATAAATAATCACAATCATTTCCACACATAATTTTGATAACATAGTTAGACACAATCAGGAGAATGAAAAAATTTATAATCATAGCTAAACAACAATCATGTCTATATATAACGTCATTATTTAATGAGATATAATACACTACCCAAGGCATTATAGGGATATATAGGACCCAACCATCACATAATTCTAAACCATGTATATTTGTGAAACCTAATATCAATTTTATATCATATAAAGAAAACTCTTTTTTGGAGATGGTAAGCCGTACGTACGCATGAACGCTACTTTTATTTCTATTTCATATTTTTATGGAATGTGATAATAATGATATATAGGTATAGTATAAAATCATATATAATAACTTTAAATCCATCCTTTATATGTCCCACATATGGCATTAACGAATCACATCACTTTGAGGGGGCGGTTGTCCGCACTTCCTTAAATGAAGATATCACGTTTACCCATAATGGAAACCATAACGGTATGCCCAAAATGAAAAATAAATAAGCTTAAGGAAAACATAAACATATTATATATCATATATAAATATAGTTTCATCTTAATGGCCACATTTTAAGGTGTTAAAAGAATGTTGAACAATCATCGTTTCGGGAGTCTGAAATTCGCCATCCATGGAAACAATATGTTCATTAACCATTAGATGTAGGTGTGTGAAAGTGTAGCTCGAATCCATCTTATAACAACATCCTAGTATATTGATGATACGTTTTTTGTTACAAAAGAAATGAATAAAAAGAGTTTAGGGGGATGGAGAAGCAAAATAAAACAAAAGGACTCAAGTGAAGACATTACCTTAAAATCGGGTAACTCCCTTTGGTTTGAGCTCAAAGGCTTCCTTGGGAAGACTTATGGCCAAAGTGAGGCTTCAAGGAGTAAGATAGGGAAGTGTAGAGACAAAATGGGCAGAGGTTGTCCGACCCAAAGGCTTTGGGAGTGTGGGTAAGGAGGTAGAGGTGGGGGCCTTTTATAAGAGGAGAGGAGGGGCACTCTTGGAAGGTAAAGAAAAGACACTTTATTTTAAAATGGTATTCGAATTTAAGAGGTCCCACATTGATGTGTTTCGAGGATAAGGTGATATGGGTCCGAAATACACTCATACAATAGGTTTTGGACATGTTTATGTCTTAGATATTACATTATCTTTCTATTTTTTAAAATTGTTAAATAATGAGGTCATCGCTGCATCATCATGATGTCATAAATAATTTAATTTATTTAATGTCTAAAAATTATAAAAAAACTACTATGATGTAGGAAATCTTTTTAGATTTACAATTAATATTTATAGTCAAAAATATTATTTCTATAACCCCATGTAAAAATTGTTTTAGTAAAACATTTCATGTTTGTCTCATTTTTACTTTAACTTTAAATAAAAAGATATTAATGTCATTTTCCAACCAAAGTGGCTTCATGGGGTCCCCAAGTTGAACCATGGGTTTTCTTGGTCGGCCATGACACATACAATGAGGTTAGGACATGTGTCATGTTGATTTCATATTATTAAAACATTATTTTTACCTTAAACTACAGTAATTATCTCTAATCGCGATTAAAAACTTAATAAGTTACTATACACCAAAAAAATATTTTTCTCCCATTGTACCTCATTTTACTTCATAATGACAACCATGTATGTCAGATTTTTGAAATTCAAAACAGAATGATGGAAAATTGTTATTTAAACGGAAAAATCAGTTTTTGTAAGTAACACTTAGTGGTTTCACTATATATAAAAAATTGATGTTTTTCAGAAAAATCCCAAAAATTCACCCTAAGCTATATTTGATATTCAGAATTCAAAAAATGAATTCTATTTTACAAAATTCAAAACATATAAGTCACATTAATTATTTTAATAATTAATTTCCGCTGTCAGAGCAAATAGCTTGTTTTTATGAAACAATAAGTATCAAAAGATTGACACTAGTTTAAGTCTGATTTCAAAGTCAAATTAATTCCAACGACCACTATTGGATTTAATGGTAAAAATATATTCTAATTTCACTTTAAAACCAATTAAAAAGATAATCTAATCATATAAATAATTTATATTAAAAAGAGGTTTTGAATTAAAATACAACATTTTACAGTATTCATTAAAAAAATGAACTTTATCAAAAAGATTCCAAAAATTTACACAAATTAAATTTTGATGTCCCAATTCATAAGAAGAGTTTTATTTGGTCCAAAAGGATGTGTTAGAGTGAACAAATTATATTTAATGACGGTTCTCCATCAAAAGGCGATAATTGAACCTTTAGTGAAAACTAGGGCATATACGCCTAAAATTGAATTCTTTCCATATTTTTTGTCTTTATCATTTATTGGATAAATGTAAAAACATTTAAAAACAAATATAATCATACTTTAGTTATTTATATCCATTCCTGCCAATACAACGGCTACATGTTAACTACCATTTAAAATAATTTTATTATTAGAGTGCAACGTAAAATTCCCAAGAAACTCGTTGTTGCATGTTGGGTACGCCATCGAGCATATCGTCCCCTTTAAAGTCATATTAATATTTTATTCACAAATGTGGATAAATTTGAAAATTTCATATTCTTTATTTACCTGGGGTGTTACACATAGGTTATGTGCTGACCCATCGTATCTGGCTTGGCTGTTAGGTTTAAAGGAAATACCGAAGGGAGACATGGGTTCGTTTACTACCACTCGCCTTCATGATATCCTGGTCTATATGAAAATATTTTCCATTATTAAAATTGTTTTATAGGAAAAAGTTATGTTCATTTTGGGAAAATTTTTTAAATCATATAGATAACCATTATGATAGGAATATAATTAGGTGATTAAATGATTAATGTTATTTTGGAAGAAGATCACTATTATTTTTTGAACACTATATTATTATATGAGATTTAATTTGATAAGAAATGTTTCAATTTTAATTTTCAATAATACATTATATTATTATGGTTTTATAGGGATTCAAGTTTTTATTGAAATGTCTAGCATATCATGAAGATGATATGATTAGGGAAAATACATTATGGAGTGAGAATTTCAAAGTTAATTATATTATTTGGTTATAAGTGAATTTATTGTTTCTCTAAGATAATGTGATCAAATCACTCTAATTTTTAGGGTTTTATATTATTATATAATATTTTTGATAAATATTGAGGATAACTATATAATGAATGATATGAGCTTAAATTTGGGTATTATAGTTAAATTGTTTATATTAAATTATTCATTCATCATATATATGTATATTAATTTTGGGAATTATATTATATTTTACTATCCATTTTGATTTAGGTTATTTCCTAAAGATAGGATGAATATGTTTTTTAGTTTTTTGGGTTTTTTTGGTCTATTTAATTTGATTCTAGTGATCTGGTCATGAAAGAAGTTATTTTTGAAAACATATCTGTTGGATAAAATATGTAATTATTGTTGGAATTGATTTACGCGTAATATTATTATTATCTAGTAATTTTATTTCCATAAATAATTTTAATTTTAATTAAAGTAAGTCATAAATTATATTAAATTTATTTTTAAAAAAGTTTATTCATTTACGTTTATTTTAATGAAATCCATGGCCATTTAACTCGTAAGAGATTTATGGTTTTGTGATAGTTTACGTTCAATTGACCATGTTCTTTATCTATCTCTATAAGTCATTAAAAATTATATTATTTATTCAATTTCTATGTTTTCTTACGTGTAAAAATAGTATTTTTATTCATTATGACCTTTGTTCTTCCATTTCTCTATTTTTAAGTGGATTTTTTTTAATCTTTTTATGTTGTGGGTTTTTAAAAAAGTAATTTGTAAAATTCAAACCATTGTTGTTGTTCCCAAGTTCAAAATTGTGAGGAAATTCTTTCCAAAGTGGGAGATAATTAATTAAACTTGGAAATGATAAAAGAAAACATTTTAATTTTTATTTTTATTCCTGTATTATATATTTATATTAGTTATAAATATATAAATAAATTAATAAAATCCAAAATAAAATGGTTCGATTTAAATCATTTCTTGTTAGATGTAATTTAAAAGTTTAATTTTAAAATTATAGAAGTGTATTTTTGTATGATATAATTTTATTTTTACATTCATCATATCCATGTAATCATAGGATTATTTTTTCGAGAGTTTTTTAAAAATATTGATTTTTAATGAATAGTGAAAAAAACTGATTATTATTGAAAACTATTTAATTTGGTTTTAAGGTAATGCTATTTTTTATATTATTTTTAATTTTTAATTAGTTAATTTTATTTAAATTAACCCAATTATGGTTTTTGAAACCTTTTTTACATGAATTTAGTATGAAATAAATTTTATATTAGAAAGGGCATTTTCATGATAATCTTATTTCATTGTGTTTTTTTAGTTTCACATAAAAAAAATTATACAATTTTTTTTTAATTTATAAAAGATGATACATTATTTTTAATCATTGTTTCTAAACTTATTAATAATTAACATTTTATTTTTGGACAATTGGAAAGATAACATTTTTATTTTTTATTACCACAGTAATCTATAAAATAGGAAATTTAGGTTAAAAATAAAATGATAAGAGCTATTGAATGACCTCAAACTTAACTAAATAATATTTTATCTGTATATATTGATCATAATCATCCCAATATCTAATTTATGACCATTTTTTCCTACATTTATTAGATTATGTCTTATGTAGTATTTTATTTAATAAAAAGTCTAACATGTCACCCTCTCATTCTAAATAAGTGAAATATTTTTATTATTCTGTTATCCAGAGGATATTATAGAATATTAAAATTATTTTTAAAAATAAAATAATTATCTTCATAGTGTTATTTTATCATTAATATTAATAGAATAAATAACTATATTAATTGATTGCACAAAACTAATGTAGTAATAATTTTCTAATTAGAAAAAATAAAAATAATTGTTTTACAAATATTACAATAAATATAATTTGAGATACGAAATTAACTAAAATATTCAATCATAAAATTACATTATATATATATATAATTTATTTCTAAATTATATTTTTTATTTTTATTATTAATATCAATATATTTAATAGTCCTTAAAATTGACATTATGGATATTTTAGATTAAAAAATATTGTATTATATGATATAAGAATAACATAAATATTTAATTCCACCGAGTGATTAAAATATGGTTAAACATATCAAATATAATCTATTTATGTGTTGTTTTTCATTTTAAAGTAACTATGTTCAACCTCAAAGAGTAAAAATATATATTCTCCCAACAAGAGTTAAATGGGTTAAATTTGTGTTAAAACAAAAATATAAGGATTGAAAAATAATAAAACTATTCCTATTTTTCATTTTATGGAATTATTTAGACCCATAATATTTATATATTCTAAAAAACGAAATTTTTAATCTATTTCATTTGAAAATTTATTTATATTAATTTAATATTTTTAGAAATTATGTTAGTGTCCTACCCCTCTATTTTTAAATAGAATATATTCATGTCATTTCTTCACACCTAAAAATCATTTTTGTTTTTCCAATCCCTAACAAAATAGCTTCATATAAACC
Organism: Viscum album; assembly: GCA_963277665.1. Classification (NCBI taxonomy): domain Eukaryota; kingdom Viridiplantae; phylum Streptophyta; class Magnoliopsida; order Santalales; family Viscaceae; genus Viscum; species Viscum album. The sequence goes on from OY728141.1 coordinate 235,352,188, forward strand.
ATCCACTCATTATATAATTAAATTATTTTATAAAAAATTATTTTTGGTCTTAAGGTGTTAACAAAATGAGAATTTCCAAAGAATATGTATAGTTTTCTTCAATTTGATTTTGTTTTATTTTATATTCCACATTCCAAAAAACTTATACTATGATGATAAAATAATAAATATAGTATCTACTATATATTATAAGGTTATTATGTTATCTTAATGACCTATATTATTCTTTTCTTCTATCAAATGGGATATGAAATTATCATTTGTGTTTATAGAAGACTATCACCCCGTGAACCGATGTAATTCATTTTCCATCACCATCTTTCATGAATGGTAATTACGATTGAATTAATGGTCTAATATATGATATTAATGAATAATTAATTATTATAAAATTATAATATACCATTTAAATTATTACTTTTCTAAACAATAGAAAATGATAATGTCGTTCGTGTGTATTTGTAGTCTACCACATCTATAAAGAGATTTGATTCATTTTTCATCATCATATCACTGTGATGATATGTAATTATATTTAATTAAATAATATTTTTTTTATTATCATTCTTCAAACATAATGTAATATTTAACATCTTTCTGTGATGATCCCTAAAAAAGGGAAACGTTACTCATGCATAATGCAGCCTAATGTCTCTATGATGGTAAGGTAGTTCATATTCCATAAATATATTTAATGGTTAGATAAAACGGTATAATTTATGTATATATTTTATAATTATGTCATTATTAATATTCTTGATATGATGGAATAATGATCTTTTTGATAATATTATGCATACAAAAGTCATTTTGGACTTATTAACCGACTATAATCAAAACCCCTGACATGAACATAAACAATTATATAATTCAATATAATAGGGAAATAAATTATAGAAAATAAATAATAAAAATTAAAAATGTTCTTAAGAAAGAAAATGATGAAAATATTTTTCTTTTTCAAGAATATATATTTTTTCTGTGATGAATTGGACTAAAGGTATATGATGTTTATTTAAAAACCATTTCTTATAATGTTTCCTTAAAACTATATTTTTCTTCAATATAAATTATTTTTTTATATAAATATAATTAAAATAATGTTTTTTTTATATTGTGATTTGATGTAATTTTCACCTTTTTTGCATTATAATGTTATTAAAAATTAATTTTTTATAATTTTTACAAATGAGCTATTATTTGACATTTCAAAAAAAATATAAAAGGAATATTTTTAACTTATACAATATGAGTTTATTTTACTGACAACATGAGGCATTGATTATTTGATGTTTCTATTATAAATTTCAAGTGATATTTTTAATGAAAATTATTTCTTTATTATTTGCGTAGTTTTCAGAAATTAAAGACATTTTTAAAAGAATATGGTATTTTGATATCCAAATGTGTTTTTATTTGGTTTTAAAAGTGTTTATAAAGGGTTTTATGGTGATACTTTTAAAGCATTTTTTTTAATTATATGGTACTAGTGTAATACATGATAAACGAGTGATCCAAATACAACTTTTACGATGGGTTGAGCCATATTATAGCTCATGGATGAGCCAGATATAACTTATACAATGGGTTTTACCCCATTATAGATCATGATGAATAAGTGAGACTGATATATCATATATTAAGGGTGGGGCCAATTATATCTTTCTTATGTATTTTTTATTTATTAGGTTAAATATAAAATTTTAATTTAATTTGGCCTTATAGTTATTACAGAAGAGAGGGTTTTGAAATGTTTCTATGAATATATTTCAATATGTTTCCAAAAAGAGTTTTTTTATTTAGTTTAAAATGGTGTCATTGAGAACAATTTGTCTGTGTGTTTTTCATGTGGAAATTTATTATTTGAAATACTAAAATAACATTGAATTTAAATTAAAAATTACATGTGTTTTCATTTTTTTCGCTATACTAATGGTTTGTTAAGTTTACATCCTTTACGTATAAATTTTTTCTCTGTCGACATTTTAAAAATATTTTTAATAGAGATTATGGAAGAGTTCGGACAAAGATGAAGTCAAGATGAAAATTTTGATGATTTTTCATAGAAGTAAATCAGGTTGATAATAATATTGTTTGTAGGGAAAATTTATACAATTTATAAGTGTCCACTTGTAATGTATGAGTTTTTTTGTATGAGTTCTGAATTAATTATAAAAACCTCTAAAAAATTGATCCTCATGATTTTCAGAAAGTTAATTCTGGTTCAATGATTGTATAATAATTTATGATTTAATGATCCTTCCTTACATTAACCCCATGTTAGTTTTAATAATCAATTTATATAATCCTAAAAAATACACAAACATATATAGATATACCCACACACCCATTATATCATAAATATATTAAAAATATCACTTTTTATGTTTTATAATTTCATATATTTTTATTTGATTTAATTTTTATATTTTTAGATTTGTGAGTTTTAATATTAGAATCTATGAAAAATATTCATTTTAAATTGAACCTACTATGATATTTTCTAGAAATTATTGAGAGGTAAAAATAGGGTTAGTTAAACTGATCATGACTATCTATTTATGTTATTGTGAGATATAATGTCCAAATATCAATGAAATTAAACCAAACAAACTATAAAGTCTATAGATAATGTTTAAATTTGAAAATGATTAAAAAACATGTCATAGAGAATAATAATTCAAATTATAGTGAATATATTCCAAACCATACATGACATTGATTTTAATAAAATAGTTATCTCTAACACCATGAACTGTTATCCATCTAAACTATTCCATAAGATCCCATCATCCATTTATATACTAGATTAGTGAAGCTCCAAGCTACCTGTAATACCTAATCCCAACTATAAAAACTAGTTTAATAACCTAAGAAGGCCATAAATTAAACTTGGGGATCCATCTAATCATTAATATGGATTCCCACCACCATGAACCATGATTCAGTGCCTCACCAACCTGATAAATTATGGCAACACCCCAAATTTTAGTATACACATTTGACCAAACTACCACTAACTGAGTGTAATGTATCACATCATTACTTGTGTGTGAAATAATAAATATATTTAGAATTTATGTATAAAACCCCATTTAAATTTAAATTATTTGAATATAGAAAAGTAGAAATATGTTAAGTACATTTATTACTTTGTAAATAAGGGTATTTAAAAAGTTTTAGAGCTATTTTAAATGAAAGTACATGGTATAATAGTTTCTAAATGCAAATGATACCACTTGGTTTCTAGTGTGGGTACAATATATATATAATATTACAAAGATGTTTACAAATACCTGTTATCTATCATTTGGCATATGATGCTAGTATAAACGATACTTTTTTTAGTGTACAATATGAATTGTGACATTTAATGTACATCAAGGTTCTTATAATAAACTATTCGGTACCTTATTAAACAATGAAACCTTTTTAAAAAGCTGATAAATTGAGGTTATTTGTGGTGCCCCCTTTGTTTTTAGTAGTGTTAGTATTACGGATTTGATCACTCAGTTTGTCCCCCCTATGTATTATTTCTACATTATCTCAATATGGTTAAGTGTGATTTTGGTGTCATCCTTCATAATTAATGTAATCACTCCACACATCATCTTGTTATTCATTATATACTCTCTTCCCCTAATTTAATAATTATTTATCATGGTATTTATATGTGATTTCATTTAATCATGGTTAAATAACATCATGAAGATATGAATATCATTTATTTAGAAAAAATGAGGATGATAAATGAAGAATACATATGGTTTATCACTATTTAAAAATATGTATTTTCTATGATGTTTGATTCATTGTTTTTTAACAAAATTGGATGAAAAATTGGATTTATAAGTATAAAAATTAGTTTTGTTTTACAAGAATATGATCAAGGATTCTTGTTGAGTGGAGTATACCTTTTTGATCTAAGTATCAAATAGGTTACGCTTCCCAATGATAATTTCTCATATTATTCATATTGAATAAATTGAGGAAAATTATTATTTTTATAATTGGTGATATGGGTGTTTTATTAAGATCTGAGCTACTCTCCATGATCATGATATGTGTGGGTATTTATGTTAATTAAATAGGATCACTTGAGTAGTTAGATCTAAAAAAATTGGTGGCCCCTTACTTATAAACCTATATATTACATTTTTAAAATTTATAATTATTCATGTGTGTATTGATTTGTTTGTTGTGGATGTCATATAATGGAAATGGATAGTTTCAAATTATATAATTTTTTTGGTTGAGACTATTAGCTGTGGAATGTATATTTTATAGAGGATTAGTGATTTATAATCATCTGGTGACAATATTGACATGGTGTTCAATTCATAAATTCTTATGATAAACCCTTAAAGGAATATGATAAATTAACATATATAGAGTTTGGGATCATGAGGGTTGGGAATATGGGTCCAATATGGGTAGATCTTTAGTTATTGGTTTAATAAAGAGTTCTCATTTTGTTTTGATTGATATTTCGTATTTGGAATAATATGAGGCTTCGGTAGTGATAAGAACGTGATAATCCATATTTGGATTAGATTATTAAACAAATAAGGTCTATTTAAATTAGTCCATGAGGTGGGTGTTGGCGGATGGATCATTCTCCACAGTTCTATTGATAGATAAGTGTGTTTATAATGACATATTTCTCATGGGGACCCTTCTAATGGGGTATATGGGTTATTAAAGAAATGAGACATGAGTAGGATATATTAAAATGATTAGAAATCTAATATAGAGTTATACAACAGTTTTGGTAGAGGATAAGAATATATGATGTATCATAATCATGGGTTTCTATTTTATTGTTCATGGGAAATAGTTTACCCACAATGTATGTTCTTGGTATTGTTATAGAATGGTCATCCATTATGATAACACGAGAATAATAAGGACATATTTTAAATCAATTTCATAATTTAAATATTATATATTTAAAATGAATAAACAATTCCAAAACCTATAATTTTATTAAAATTGGTAATTAGATACATAAATATCATTCTACAGAATACTTCTTCAACATCACTTAGATAAATCTCCACAATCGACTTTCTTATACACATATTATTTAAAACAATTTATTGGGGAAATTGGATATATAAGAAGGTGTAGGATAAAATACTCAGTGATGGAAAATTTTATCAATGATTTATAAAGGAACAGATCAGAAGCATGAGAGAAAACATGAACATGGAAAAATATATGATTAAGAAGAACATGGATTCCTTAGATATGTCCACAGGGCATGGTATAAGGATATATAACCTCCATGAAATCATTATGAACTATTATGAATACCATGAAGTAAGAATGAGTGAACATTATACAATAATAATTTTCCTTGAGTAATAATGTGCACATGTATAAACACATAGAAATTTGACATAAAAATAGGTATAGGAAATCATGACATTATGAACATAGATAATTTAAATTCAAATCAATTGAAAACATTGTAAACAAAGATACAAAAATCATGTCAATGTACAAGATCATGAACATAAATAATCACAATAATTTCCACACATAATTTTGATAACATAGTTAGACACAATCATGAGAATGAAAAAATTTATAATCATAGCTAAACAACAATCATTTCTATATATAACGTCATTATTTCATGAGATATAAAACACTACCCAAGGAATTATAGGGATATATAGGACCCAACCATCACATAATTCTAAACCATATATATTTGTGAAACCTAATATCAATTTTATATCATATAACGAAAACTCTTTTTTGGGATTATGTGATACATAATTTTTTTATTGTATCATATAAAATTTCAAGAATAATTATCTCTGTCGATTCAAAAATAAAAAATGAACCAATAAAAGTATAACATAAGAATATTTATTGGATGATGATGAATATTACTCATATAAGATAAATTTTTTTTTTTGATTTTGAGGTATATAGAAGTAAAATTCTAAAGGATTCATCTTTTAAAATTTTCATAAAAGAATGATGTTACAATTAAATTTCATGATTCATTTTTTAGAAGTTCACAAAATGAATTTATAATGAAAAAATTATTTTAAAATAATATCTAATAATATAAATTTAAAAATAAATATAGTTTAGGTAGATAAATATAGATTGATTGATATAAAATATATTCAACTGAAGAGATATTATATTTTCAAGAAAATTTGAATTATTTACAACAAGTTAATATTTGTATTTCCAAATAAGAAAAAATGGAATTTTTTAAGAAATATTATGGCCATGATGGAGAAGAAACTAATTATGGGAAGAAAATTACTCATAAAATACGATTTTTTTGATGAATGAAATTATTCAATGAATGAATTTTTTTAAAAATTTAATTTCCTTATATATAAAAAATTTTAAAATATATATGTGTCAAAATATAAAAAACAGAGAATAAAATTTTCAATAAAATAAAGTGTATGACTCAATAGAATCTTATTGATCACATATAAATTATTTTTTTAATATTGTATTTATCTCAAACATAAAATAATTTATAAAATAATGAGATTATAATTACTTTGGAAAACTATAAATACATGTATTGGATGATTTTAATATAAATATAAAGTTGTTAGAGTGAAAAATTGAACTTCTAAAACACATAAAAATGATATTAACTAAATTAAAGGAAGTTAAGTTAACAAAAACCGCTTAAGACTTTATTGGAATTGGAATCAAATGATCATAAAATATATAACCCAATATAAAACAAAAAATACAATTAATTTGAATATATTCATGATAAAATTATTAAAATAGGTAGTAAAAAAATATAAATTAAAATATGTTTATAATATAAAATGTGTCCAAATAATGTGAAGTATAGAAAAAAAACTCTTACCTTAGATTTATTCTTGGTCAGATGTGCTCTATCATATTGTGAAATTAATTTTGGTATATTATTCATCTATATAGTAACCATATTTTTAATTATCTTATTAAATATAATTATTTTTGTACATTCTTATCAGTAATTTATTAATATGTTTTCATTTATATTTATATTTGGTTGTTAATTGTCTTGTTTTTTCAGGGTTTGATTCAATGTCATGGTTCGTTTCTTTATTCCATGATCATATTTTCATCACCTCTAGACTAGTAAAATAGGTAACATATGTTTATATATATATTTCTAAAGTTCAATGGTTATTTAATGGAAGTTAGGGTGATGTTTTGTAAAGAGTGGATAAAATTCATTTTTAAGTTTTTTATTAAATAAAATGTATTTATTTTACTAATTGTTATAAATATATATAAATACATTATAGAATTATTAAAACATATTTAAATAAAAATTATTACATTATATTACCTGTATTTAATTTTTATTAATCCTATGTGAGAAAAACATATTAAGATCATTCATGTAGGTTTTATCATCGATGCAATAAAGATAACCTTATAAAAAAATGAATGAATAAGAACATGTTATGTAAATAAATAATATCACCTTAATATAACAATGTTTTCCTAAATCCAACTATTAATGTTATATATCATATTAACTAAGAAGGGGAATAAAATTATAGAGAATAATTTATTTTAGAATGTATAATAAAAAAGTTTACGAGTTGAATATTCTCTTACTGGGACTCGTGGAAATGAAGGATTTGGGACTCCATCATTTAATTATATTTTAATAATCATGATATAAAATTATTTTGGATAGATTAAGGAATAATTAGTCTCAAGAAAACTTATGGATGTGTTTTCTATAAAGTGGGTATAGCTAGGGTAATTTTTAGGTGATAATGAGTATTATTCTTAAAAATACACATTCATTAATGACTGAGGACTAAAATTTCTCATGGAATGTTATATAAATTACGAAATAATGGATATTAAAGATGGTTTGGTCTAGAAATCACACATCCAATCATTTAACAATATTAATACTCATAAAAAATATGCCTTTTATCCATGAAATAAGGCCTTCATGGCATTGGGACATCAGGCCATAGGGTATTTGGGCCATCAAATATTGGGCCATTAGGATATTAAGATAAAATTATGGTGCTAGATATAGAGTGGGTAAGACTTTAGAGGGGGTTTGTTCTATCCTTTCCAGACTATGGGTGTGTTTTTTTTTAATTTTCCTACATCTTCGATACAAATAAAAAAATTAATTTATTTTATCCAAATTGTTTTATCAAAACAACTTATAAACGCCATGATTTTACATTCCATCAAAAAAATACAGTCATTGATATCATACAGAACATGAACTTCTGAGAAAAAACAAACGATGAAATAATATTATTTAAATGTGCCCATTATAACATTATTGTCAAATTACAAAGTATAAATAGGCATATCCACATTAAAATATATATTTATAAATTTCTTATTCAATAAAATATTATTGATTAATGCAATGGAAAAATGTTCTCAATTTTTTGTAAAGTCATTTTATTCCTAAAAATATTCATATTCGTTACAAATAGTTTTTAATTTTTTGTTTGAGAAAAAAATTATAATTATTTTCTTCACATTTATAAATTTTTATTTGAAAAAAATTATTATATTTATTAAATCATCATATCTATATTATATTAGAGACAAATATTCGTGTTTTATGGGAAAGATTTATTTTTGACTGAATAGCGTTAAAAATTAATCTATTGAATACTACCTTTTATTTTTAAGTATTTATAAAGTAAAATTAGGTTTTGAATAGGTTATAAAATTTCATTAGTTTTATTTGATTAAAAAATATCTTAATAATGTCGCTTGTATAATCAATATGCTGAATTTTTATAAAAAACATTCATTTACCTAAAAATCCATTTTTTTGGAATATTTTTTATGGCATTTTACAGGATTATTTTTAATTAATTTCATAAAAATTTAGGAATTGATATTATAAATTAGTTTGTATTTTATTAATCAAGGAATTTATATTTCAAAAATATTTCAATTTCAATTTTAGTAATTATGAATTGTATGTAGTGTAATTATTTTCTACCACGTTAATGGTAATATTGGTTAATTAGGTGTAAAAATAATGTGATGTAGAAAAATATTCATTCAATATATTGATATTAGATCATTTTATGAATATATTTCTTTCATAATTATCCAAACATTTTAAAATATGGCCTTATTTTTAAATTTGTTATTTATTATGGACATTAAATCATTTTATGTGATAAATAAATACAATATGATACATTTAATACTTCAATATCTATAATATATTTTGATAGGGTTGATTGAATTGATTTTATTTCATAGAGTTTTTATTTCAAATATGAATGATTTATTTTTATGATAGTAATTTATTTGTCAATTTTTAGTGAATAATAATAAAATTAAATACACACACAACAGCAAAAAAATTACCTGTGTAATAAATTTGAAAATATAAGTTATTAGTAATATTTTTTATGTTTTTATTCATTAGGTTATATTACTATATTCATTTAATAAATTTTAAATTAAATTAATAATGTCAAAATTTATATTAATGATATTTTATGAGAAAAACATTTATATAATTAATAAAAATTAATAAACATTATGTGGATAACTGGGATAATAAGTGATAAACAATATCCTTTTCTAACCACTTTTTTTCATATTATTACCTTATATGTAAATTTATGAACCTATAATATTGAAATTTTTGTTATTGTGGCTAAAGATATAAATGGTTTAATAATGGTTTAATCAAAATGATAATGTGTAAAAGGATATGTAAGCCTATATTGTTTATATTATATTATTATATGATTATTTGAAGACCATATCATCAATATATTTGAGTCCATTTAATATTTTACCATTTAATATGTGATAGAAACATATCATATTATACTATTTTATGTATTTGTAAAATTTACCCTCCCCTCAATTATTATAGGATACCACCATTTCTCTCTTCCCTATAATTCCTAACCCACTTAGCTTGACAATACCATAGTCAAATCCATTATAATATTATCTATAAATTTTATAGTCGAACAATTATTCTCAAAATAGAATCCCTAGGGTCCTTAAAAAGATATTCAAATCAGGTTTCAATAACATATGATATGTATCTTAACAGAGTCCTCTATTTTTTTTACTTCTTTTCCACAATTAATAATATTTTAAAATTACAATTCAATAACACATGTATCTACTAAATACATAAATGTTATTATGTTAATGAAATAATATCATTCCATATTTTTCTCCTTCAAATATTTATCAAAACCATCACTCGTGTGTATGATAGATTTCTGTCTTGAGAACTGATGTAATTTTTTTCCATCACCAACACACCTGGAAGGTAATAATGATGGAATTAATTAATATACATTATATTTATGATATAATAACAATTTTAAAAATGGATGATATCATATACGTATTTACCATCTCACCCAATAAAAAATAATAACATTTCTCATGTGTACGTGGGGACTGCAACCTCCATTAAGTGATTTGATTAATCTTTCATGTTCACTTTTCATAAAATATGATAACATTTATATAATTAATATTAATTTTTTTACCATTATTGACATTTTTAAATTATATAACTATGATAATGTCACAAGGAACATAACTACTGAATCAAAACATACATGAATACGAAGTGGTTTACACTCAAAACAATGATAATAATGACATATTGTTTACAAATAGGGGATAATATTTTTAAGGGGATATTATATTATATCACATATATGATTTTTTATAGTATGTATTTATAATAAATATAAATCAAATTATTTTGATAGTGTTCTATCATTTATTTATTGTCTATGATATGCTAATATTATGTGGGTAATGACCTATTATTATTAATATATATTTACTTTCGTTGATGTAATATTATCCTTCATAAAATACTTCATTTATCTTATCTTCATTATATTTAAAGAGTTTTCATGTTTTATTCTAATTTTTATTCTTTTTTTATGTTGATTCTATCTATGAAATGTTTAATAGAAATAGAATACATTACTTATCTTTCTGATCGAGTATATCTTTCTTCCATATAATTATTTTTTAAAAAAATATTCTCTATTCCTTGTTATTAATCAAAATAATTTATTAGTTAAATTTTTTCCCATGATTTTTTATATGGATTCAAAGAATCGTTAAAATGTTTTCTAAATGGGTCCTTTATTACTATCTCTTAAAAAATTCAAAACGAATATTTAATATTAAATATATGGAATTAACTAATATTCCCACCCCCATAAATATTTTACAATATATAGATTTTTTATGTTTTAAATGGTTTTATAAAGAAATTTATTTAATGAATATTTATTCAAAACAAATTTATTCCATTTCCCTCTATTCTCAAAAAGACAAGATTTTCTTACCAAATCTAATTTTATAATGAATTTATGGTCATATTTATTCTCTTGATTAATTTTTTGGTCATTAAAATTTTGTTGAAATATCCACTTTCTTATGATTATATTTAATTATACATTATATTTCACTTCCATATAAAATTTATTCATGTCATGGATATACTTATATCTTAATTCGTATACCATTTATACACATTGTGTTTTACAATGAAATTTATTTTTTGACTAATGAGATTTTAATAATAATTAAAAGAATGTTAATGACCACAAAATTAATCAAGAGAAATATAATAATTCGTATACCATTTATACACATGGTGTTTTACAGTGTGTCCTACCCCTCTATTATAAAATATAATATATTCTTGTCATATCTACTCACCTAAAAATATTTTTTGATTCTCCAATCCCTAAAAAAATACCTTCATATAAACCATTCCCTCATTATATAATTATGTTATTTTATAAAAAATTATTTTTAGTCTTAAGCTGTTAAGGAAATGGAATTTTCCAAAAAATATGTATAGTTTTTGTCAACGTGATTTAGATTTATTTCTTATTCCACATCCCTAAAACATTATACTACGATGATAAAACAATAAATATATTATCCAAAATATATTAATAGGTTATTATGTTATTTTGATGACCTATATTAAACATTTATTCTGTTAATGGGATATGAAATTATCATTCGTGTGTATAGAAGACTATCACCTTGTTAAATGATGTAATTCATTTTCCATAACCATCATTAATGAATGCTAATTATAATTGAATTAATGGTCATATATATGATATTAATGAATCATTAATTATTATAAAATTCTAATATATCATTTTAATTGTTACCTTTCCAAACAATAGAAAATTATAATGTCGTTCGTTTATATATGTACTCTACCACCTCCACAAAGATATTTGATTAATTTTTCAACATCATATCACTGTGATGATTTATAATTATATATAACGAAAAAATATAACATTTTTTATTTTATTATCATCCTTCAAATATAATGTAATATTTAACATCATTTTGTGATGATCCCTAAAAAAGGGAAACGTTACTCATGCATACTGTGGCCTAAAGTTTCCATGATGGTAATGTAGTTCATATTCAATAAATATATTTAATGGTTATATTAAAAATATAATTTATGTATAAATTTTATAATTATGTCATTATTAATATTCTTGATATGATAGAATAATGAGATTTTGGATAATATTCAGCATACCAAAGTCATTTTGGACTTATTAACTGATTATAATCAAAACGTCTAACATGAAAATAAAGGATTATATAATTGCATATAACATAAAAATATATTATATAAAATGAATAATAAACATTAAAAATGTTTTTTAGAAAGAAAATAATGAAAATATTTTTTTCTTATTTAAGAAGATAATTATTTTCTGTGATTAATTGGACTAAAGGTATATGATTTTTATTTAAAAAACATTTCTTTTAATGTTTCCATAAAACTAGATTAATCTTCCATATAATTTATTTTTTTATAAATATAATTAAAATAATGTTTTTTTGTTTTCATATTGTGATTTGATGTAATTTTTACCTATTTTGATTTATAATGTTATTAAAATGAAAATTTTTCAAATTTTTCCATATGAGATATATTTTGAAATTTCAAATCAAATATGAGAGGAAAGTTTTTATCTTATATGGCATGAGTGTATTTTTCTGACAACATGTGCCCTTAATTCTATGATGTTTCTATTATAAATTTCAACTGATATTTTTAATGAAACTTATTTCATTATGATTTGTGTATTTTTTAGAGATTAAAAAGTAATTTTTAAATGAATATGGTATTTTGATATCCAAATGTTTTTTATTTGGTTTTAAAAATGTTTATAAAGGGTTTTATGGTGAAAATGTTGAAGAAATTTATTTTATTAATTATATGGTACTAGTGTAATAAATGATGAATGAGTGATCCAAATACAACTTTTACACTGGGTTGAGCCATATTATAGCTCATGGATGAGACAGATATAGCATATATAGTGGGTGTTACCCCATTATAGATCATGAAGAATAAGTGAGACTGATATATCATATATTAAGGGTGAGGCTAATTATATCTTTCTAATGTATTTTTTATTTATAATGTTCAATATAAAATTTTAATTGAATTTGGCATTATAGTTCTAAAAAAATAATGTGTTTTGAGATGTTTTTATGAATATATTTCAATATGTTTCCAAAAGGGGTTTTATTTAATTGAGTTTAAAATGGTTTCATTGAGATGAAATTGTATGTGTGTTTTCATGTGGAAATTTATTATTTGAAATAAAAAAATAACATTGAATTTAAATTAAACATACACATGTTTTCATTTTTCCTCTATACTAATGGTATTCTATGTTTAAGTCCCTTACCTATAAATTTTTTCTCTGCCACCTTTTTTAAAATATTTTTCACAGAGATTATGCAAGAGATTGGAGAAGGATGATGTCAAGATAAAAATTTTGATGATTTTTCTTAGAAGGAAATCATGTTTTTCATAATATTGTTTGTGAGGAAAATTTATCCTATTTATAAGTGTCCACTTGTAATGTATGAGTTTTCATATATGAGTTATCAATTAATTATAAATCCTCTAAAAAATGATCCTTAATATTTTCAAGAAGTGAATTATAGTTCAATGATTTTATAATAATTAATTATTTAATTCTCGTTCGTTACATTCACCCCATATTGGTTTTAATAATCAATTTATATAATCCTAAAAAATACAGAAACATATATAGATATACACAGACACCCATTATATCGTAAATATATTAAAAATATCACTTTTTTATTTTTTATTATTTCTTATTTTTTAATTTGATTTATTTTTTATATTTTTAGTTTTGTAAGTTTAAATTTTGGAATCTATGAAAAATATTAATTTCAAATTGAACATACTATGATAGTTTCTAGAAATAATTGTGGGGTAAATACAAGGTTAGTTAAATAGATCTCGACTATCTATTTATGTTATTTAAAGATATAATGTCAAATTATACATGGTTTTGAACCAAACTAACTATAAGGTCTTTATATAAGATTTAAAATTGAAAATGATTAAGAAAATGTCATGGGGAGTAACGATTCACATAATAGTGAATATATTACAAACCATACATGACATCGATTTTAATAAAATAGTTATCTCTAACAAAATGACATGTTATCTATCTAAATTGTTGCATCAGATCCCATCATCCATTTATATACTATATTAGTGAAGCTCCATGCTACCTGTAATACCTAATCCCAATCACAAATACTAGTTTGATAACCCAAGAAGGCCATACGTCATAGCCCGAGGATCCATATAATCATTAATATGGCTTCCCACCATCATGAAACATGATTTAGTGCTTCACCAACCTGATAAATTATGGAAACACCCCATGTTAAGGTATACACATTTGACCAAACAACCAATAACTGAGTATAATATATCACGTCATTACTTGTGTGTGAATTAATAAATATATTTAGTATATATGGATAAAAACCCATGTAAATTTAAATTACATGAATATGGAATAAAGGAAATAAGTTGAGTACATTAATTACTATGTAAATAAGGGTTTTGAAAAAGTTTTAGAGATCTTGGTGATGAATGTACATGGTATAATTGTTTTTAATGAAAATGATACCACTTGGTTTCCAGTGTGGGTACACTATATATATAATATAACCTAAATGTTTTCGAAGAATTGTCATCTAAACTTGGGAATCTGATTCTAGTATACACGGTACATTGTTTAGTGTACAATATGAATTGTGACATTGAATGTACATCATGGTTCTTATAAGAAACTATTCTATACCTTGTTAAACAAGGAAACCATTTTAAAAATGTGAGGAATTGTTGTTATTCATGGTGCCCCCTTTGTTTTTTGTAGTGTTTTTAATAAGGATTTGATCACATAGTTTCCCCCCTATGTATTATCTCTACATTATCCTAATATGGGTTAGTGTGATTTTGGTGGCATCCTTCATAGATAATTAATGTAGTCACTCCACACATCTTCTTGTTATTCATTCGATACTCTCTTCCCCAAATATAATAATTATTTCTCTTGGTATTAATGTGTGATTCCATTTAATCAGGGTTGAATCACATCATGATGATATGAATTTAATTTTTAGGGAAAAAATGATGATGGGAGATGAAGAATACATAGAGTTTCTCACTATTTAAAAATAGCGGTTTTCTATGATGTATTATTCATTATTTTTTATCAAATTAGGATGAAAAATTGGATTCATCTGTAAAAACTTTATTTTAGTTTTATAATAATATGATCAAGGAATCTTGTTGAGTGGATTATAACTTTTTTATCTAGGTATCAAATAGGTTACGCTTCCTGATAATAATTTCCCATATTATTCATATTGAATAAATTAAGACAAATTATTATTTTTATAATTGATGATATGGGTCTTTTGTCAAGATATGAGCTACTGTGCCTGATCATGATATGTGTGGGTCTTTATGTGAATTAAATATGATCACATTAGTTCTTAAATCAAAAAAAAATTGGTGGACACTAATTTTTACACCTATATATTACAATTTTTTTATTTTTCAATTATTCATGTTTGTATTGATTTTTTGGTTTCAGATGCCATACAATGGACATGTATAGATTAAAATTATAAATTTTTTTTGAACCTATTAGGTGTGGAATGTATATTTTATAGAGGATTAGTGATTTTTAATCATCTCGTTACAATATTGACATGGGGTTAATTTCATATCATCTTATGATAAATCCATAATGGAATCTGATAAATTAACATAGTTAGAGTTTGGGATCACGAGGGTTTGGAATATGGGTCGAATATTGGTATATCATTAGTGATTGGTTTAATAAATATTTATCATTTGGGTTTGATTTATATTTCCTATTTGAAATAATATGAGGCTTTGGTAGTGATAAGAACATGATAATCCAATTAAGTATCAGATTATTAAACAAATAAGGTCTATTTAATGTAGTCCATGTGGTTGGTGTTGGGTGATGGATCCTTTTTCAGAGTTATATTGATAGATCAGTGTGTTTATAATGTCATATTTTTCATGGGGACACATCAAATGGGGTATATGGGTTATTAAAGAATTGATACATGAGTATGATATATTTAAAGGATTATAAATATTATATATAATTATACCACATTTTAGGTAGAGGAAATGAATATATGATGTTTCATAATCAGAGTTTTCTATTTTATTTTTCACGGGAAAGAGTTTACTCCAAATGTAAGTCCATCGTATTGTTATAGAATGGCCATCCATTAAGATGACATGAGAATAATAAGGATATATTTTAAATCAATTCAATAATTTAAATATTATATATTTGAAATGAATAAACAATTCGAAAACCCATATGTTTATTGAAAATGGTAATTAAATACATAAATATCGTTCTACAGAATACTTCTACAACATCACTTAGAAAAATCTCCACAAACTACTTTCTTATACACATATTATTTAAAACAATTCATTAGGGATATTAGAAACATAAGAAGGTGTGAGATAAAATACTCAATGATGCAAAATTTCATCAATGATTCATAAAGGTACAGATCAGAAGCATGAGAGAAAACATGAACAAGTTAAAAATATATGATTATGAAGAACATGGATTCCTTATATATGTTTATATGGAACGGTATAAGGATATATAACCTCCTTGGAATCATTATGAACTATAATTCATACCATTAAGGATGAATTAGTGAATATTATACCATAATAATTTTCCTTCAGGAATAACGTGCACATATATAAAAACGTAGAAATGTGACATAAACATAGGCATAGGAAATCATGACATTGTGAACATAGATAATTCAAAATCAAATACATTGAAAACATTGTAAAATAGATAACTAAAATCATGTCCATGTACAAGATCATGATCATAAATAATCAAAAAAATGTGCACACATAATTTTGATAACATAGCTAGACACAATCATGTGCATGAAAAAATTTATAATAATAGCTAAACAACAATCATGTCGACACATAACGTCATTAAATCTTGTGATATAACAAACTACCCAAGAAATAATAGGGATATATTGGACCCAACCATCACAAAATTCTTAACCATATATATTTGTGAAACCTATTATCAATTTAATATCATATAATGAAAACCCCTTCTAAAGAAGATGTGCTACATAAAATTTTGATATTGTATCATATAAAATTTCATGAATAATTTTCTCTATTGATTCAGAAATAAAAAATCAAAAAATAATTGTACAACATAATAGTATTTATTGGATTATGATGACTATTACTAATATAAGATAAATATTTTTTTTTCTTTTGAGTTATATTGAAGTAAAATCCTAAAAGATTTATCTTTTATCATTTTCATAAAAACGTGATGTTACAATTAAATTTCATGATTCATTTTTTAGAAGGCCACAAAATGAATTTTGTTGAATAAAATTTATTTTAAAATAATATATACTAATAAAAATGTGAATATAAATATAGTTTAGGTAGATAAATATAGATTTAATGATATAAAATATATTTAAGTGAAGAGATATTAATGTTTAATGAGAATGTGAATTATTCTTAACAATTCCATATTTGTATTTCAAAATAAGAATACAAGGTATTTTTAATGAAATAGCACGACCTTGCTAGAGAATAAACGAATTAGGGGAAGAAAATTATTCATAAAAATATGATGATTTTTGAAGAATGGAATTATTCAATGAAGGAATTTTTTTTGAAATGTAATTTCCTCATATAAAAAAAATCAAAAATATATGTGTGTCAAAATATAAAAAATAGAGAATAACATTTTCATTAAAATTAAGTGTATGACTCAATGGAATCTTAATGATCACATAGAAATGATTTTTTAATATTGTATAAATCTCAAGTATCAAATTATTTATAAAATAATGAGAATATAAATTACATTTCCAAACTATAAATACATGGATTGAATCTTGTTAATATAAAAATAAAGTTGTTAGTGGGAAAATTTGAACTTCTGAAAGACATAAAAATAATTGTAACATAATAAATGAAAATTAAGTTAACAAAAGCCCCTTATGACTTTGGTGTCATTGGAATAAAATGATTATAAAATATAAAACCCAAAATAAAACATAAAATACCATTAATTTGAATATATTTGTGATAAAATTATTAAAATAGTTAGTAAAAAAATATAAATTAAACTATTCTTACAATATAAATATTTTCCCAATAAATTGAAATATAGAAAAAAACCATTACCTTAGATTTATTCTTGGTCAGATGTGCTATATCCTCTTGTCAAATTAATTTTGGTACATTATTCATCTATACAGTAACCATATTTTTAATTATTTTAGTTAATATCATTAATTTTTTACATTCTTATCACTAATTTATTAATCTATTTTCATTTATTTTGATATTTGGTTGTTAATTGTCTTGTTTTTTCAGTGTTTTTTTCAATATAGAGGTTCCGTTCCTTGATACATGATAATATTTTCATCACCTCCAGACTAGTAAAAGTGGAAAAATATGTTTTTATATATAGTTCTAATGGTCAATGGTTATTTTATGGAAGTTAGGTTGTTGTTTTGTAAAGAGTGGATAAAATTCATTTTTATGTTTTTTATTAAATAAAATGTATTCATTTTACTTATTTTTATAAATATATATATATATATAGAATTAATAAAACATATTAAAATCAAAATAATTACATTATATTACCTGTATTTAATTTTTATTAATCCTATGTGAGAAAAACATTATAACATCAATCATGTAGGTTATTTCATCAATTAAATAATGAAAGCCTTATAAAAATGAATGAATAAGAACATGTTATGTAAATATATAATATCAACATCATATAATAATTTTTTTCTGAATCGAATTATTAATATAATAAATCAAATTAGCTAAGAAGGGGAATAAAATTATAGAGAATAATTTATTTTAGAGTGGATAATACAAAATATTATGAGTTGAATATTCTCTTACTGGGACACATGGAAATGAAGGATTTGGGATTCCATCATTTAATTAGATTTTAATTAACAAGATATAGGATTATTTGGGAGAGAGTAAGGAATAATTATTCTCATGAAAACTATTGGATGTGTTTTCTATAATGTGGGTAGATCTAGGGTAGTTTTTAGGTGATAATGAGTGTTATTCTTGAAAATAACCATTCATTGATGATTGAGGAATGAAATTTCTCATGGAAAGTTATATAAATTACGAAATAATGGATATAAAATATGGTGTGGTCAAGAAATAAATCATCCACTCATTTAAAAATATTAACATTCATAAAAAATAGGTGTTTTATCCCTGAAATAGGACCTTGAATCCATAGGGACGTTATGCCATAGGGTATTTGTGCCATCAAATATTGGGCCTTTAGGCTATTAAGATAAAATTATGGTGCTAGATATAGAGTAGGTAAGCCTTTAGAGGGGGTTTGTTAGATCCTTTCCAGAATATGGGTGTGTCTTTTTTAATTTTCTTATAAATTCTATAAAAATAAAAAAATTAATATATTTTAACCAAATTATTTTATCAAAACAACTTATATGCACCAAGATTTTACATTCCATCAAAAAAATACTGTTTTTGATGTCATACACAACATGAAACTCTAATAATAAACCAACTATGAAATAATATTATTTAAATGTTCCTATTAAAACATTATTTTCAAATTACAGAGTATGAATATGCATATTGAAATTATAAAATATATTTACATATTTCTTATTCAATAAAATATTATTGATTAATGCAATGAAAAAAAGTTCTCTATTTTTTGTAAGGTAATTTTATTCCTAAAGATATTCTTATTTATTAAAAATAGTTTTTAATTATTCGTTTGAGAAAACAATTATAACTGTTTTTTTCACATTTATAAATTTTTATTTGAAAAAAATTATTTTATTATTTAAATCATCATATCTAAATTATAGTAGTTTTAAATATTCTTGTTTTTTGGGAAAGATTGATTTTTGAGTAAAGAGCGTAAGAAATTATTCTATTAAATACTACATCTTCTTTTTATGTATTTGTAAAGTACTATTTGGTTTTGAATTGCGTTTAAAATTTTTTTAGATCAATTTGATTAGATAATATCTAAATAATGTCGCTAGAATCATCTATATGTGAATTTTGATATAAAAACATTATTTTACCTAAAAAACCTTTTTTTGGAATATTATTTTTATTGAATTTTACAATATTATTCTTAATTAATTTCATAAAAATTTATGAATTTATATTATAAATTGGTTTATATTCTTTTAATCAAGGAATTTATATTTCAAAAATATTTCAATTTCAATTTTAGTAATTATGAATTTTGACTAGTGTAATTATTTTCTACCATGTTAAGGGTAATATTGGTTATTTAGGTGAATAAATAATGTGATATAGAGAAATATTCATTCAAAATATTGACATTAGTTTATTTTATGAGTTTATTTCTTCCATAATTATCCCAACATATTAAAATATGGCCTAATTTTTCAATATGTTTTTTATTATAGACATTAAATCTGTTTAAGTGATGAATAAATACAATATGATACTTTTAATACATCAATACCAGTAATATATTTTGATAGGGCTGGTTGAATTTATTTTATGTCATAACATTTTTATTTCAAATATGAATGATTTATTTTTTTGATAGTAATTTTTTTAATTTTTTAGTGAATATTAATTACCTTAAATACAAATACAATAACGAAAAAGTACCTATGTAATAAATTGGAAAATATAAGTTATTAGTAATGTTTTTATGTTTTTATTCATTAGTTTATATTACTATATTCATTTATTTAATTTCAATTTAAATTATTAATGTAAAATGGTTTATCAATGATATTTTATTTAAAAATATTATTTGTTTTTTAAAAAAAAATATGTGGATAATTGGGATAGTAAGTGATCAAAAATATCCATTTCTGACCAATTTTTATCCTATTATTACCTTATATGTAAATTTATGACCCTATAAAATTGAAATATTTGTTACTGTGGCTAATGTTAAAAATTGTTTAATAATTGTTTAATCGAAATGATAATGTGTAAAAGGATATGTAAGAATATATAGATTCTATTTTATTATTATATGATTATTTTAAGACCATATCCTCAATATATTTGAATCCATTTAATTTTTAACCATTTAATACGTGTTAGAAACATATCATATTATACTATATTATGTATTTCTAAAATTTCCCCTCCCCTCAATTATTAAATGACCCCACCTTTTCTCTCTTTTCTACAATTCCTGACCCACTAATCTTGACAATACCATGGTCAAATATATTATAATATTATCTATAAATGTTATAGTGGAACAATTATTCCCAAAATAGCATCCCTAGGGTCCTTACAAGGATATTCAAATGAGGTTTCAATAAGAGAAGATAATAATCTTAGCGGTGAACTTTATTTTTTACATATTTTCCACCATTAATAATTTATGAAAATTCTAATTTGATAACACCTGTATCTACTATATACTAAAATATTATAATGTTAATGGTATAATATCTATACATATTTTTTTCCTTCAAATATTAATCAAAACCATCACTCATGTGTATGAGAGATTACTATCTTGAGAACCGATGTAATTTTTTTCCATCACCAACACACATGGATGGTAATAATGATGGAATTAATTAATATACATTATATTTATGATATAAAAACAATTTTAAAAATGTATGATATCATATACTTATTAAACATAGATCACAATAAAAAATAATAACATTGCTCATGTGTATGTGTGGACTATCACCTCTATTATGTGATTTGATTCATTTTTCATGTTCACTTTTCATAAAATATTATAACATTTATATAATAAGTAATTTTTTTACCATTGTTGAAATTTTTAAATTATATAACTGTGATAATGGCACAAGGAACATAACTACGTAATCAAAACATACATGAAATATGAAGCGATTAACAATAAAAACAATATTTATAATGAAATATTGTTTACAAATAGGTTATAATATTTTTAAGGGGATATTATATGATATCACATATATGAATTTTTTTCTAGTATGTAATTATAATAAATACAACTCAAATCATTTTCATAGTGTTTTATCTTTTATTTATTTTCTATGATATGATAATATTATGTGGGTAATGACCTATGATTATTAATATATATTTAATTTCTTTGATGGAATAATATCCTTCATAAAATACTTCATTTATCTTATCCTCGTTATATTTAATGAGTTTCCATTTTTTATTCTAACTTTTATTCTCTTTTTATGTTGAATCAATCTATGAAATGTTTAATAGAAATAGAATATCATACATATATTTTTGATCGAGTATATGTTTCTTCTATATCATTATGTTTTCAAATAATATTTTTTATTCCTTGTTATTAAATAAAATTATTTGTTAGTTAAATTTTTACCAAGATTTTTAAATGGATTGAAGGAATATTTAAAATATTTTTTGAATGGGTCCTTTTTGACTGTAAAGACCCGTAAAATTCATGGAAATTTTTTTCTTAATTTTCTTTGGTCTTTTACAAGAACGCGGTTTCTAACGGCACCTGATTCCGAGGCCTGGAGTGCCCGGAATAAATTTCCGAAGTTTGGCTCGGGTACATTCAGTGAACGAACGAGCGGGAATTTCTAACTTTTGAACCAGTGCCCGAAATCAAATTTTGAGGGCACCGATGAACTTGTAGCGCCGATATTCCCTTAAGGAGACCTTTTCCGAGGTTGCGTTTATTGCGGGTTGAGAGTTATTTTTTGGGAATTTAGAATAAGTTAAATAAAATTTTGGAATAGAAATTTTATTTAAACTTGTTGGTTATTTTCTCCCAAAGGGAGTTAGAGGTGGGAACCACATCCACTTAACCTCCCTTGGGAGGATTAAGTGTGGTGGGGCCCACACGAAGCATAACTCTTTATCTTCTTCTTTTTTAAACTCTCAATAACCCCTCTTTAATTAACATGACAAGTTGGGTTATTAAATGGGTTGAGTTGTTTAATTTCAAACCTTTGAATTTCAAATGGTTTGGTTGTGTAAATAAAATAAGACTTTAGCTTAATTTATTTTGGTTAGAATTCTCTAGCCACCTTGAGAGAATTTGGAGCTTTCTTCTTCTTCATCAAAGTTTAACGAAGAACGCGAAGAACTTTCGGACTTCAACGAAGAACACCACGTTCTCGGGAATCGTCTTCCGCGACGCCATACCCGCGACATCGACGACGTCTCCTTCCGCGTCATCACTTCCGCGACGGTTTCCCGCTTCATGACATCGACGTCCTTTTTCCGTGACGCCGACCACCGCGACGCTTGTCTTCAGTGGGTCGTTGACGAACATCGTTCTTGAAACTGAGGTAGGGGTTTGTTGATGATTATTTTATTTATTCTCATTCTTAGTTCTAGCATGACAATCTTGAGGATAAATGAATATGTTATATCATCTAACAAGAGGGGGACCGGACCGCACAAACATGACCGAACACACCTCCTTTGTTCTTGATTGTTCTTGCGGATAAAACGTGATGGCTTGGTGCTGTCGCACCAAGTAGATATCATTCGACAATTATTGCGGGGCGCCGTCGCGCCGCGCCGTGGAAAGTTTATCAAGAACGCGACGTCGTCGCGCCACGTTGAAGGAAACTGAAGGTGCTGCGACCGGAGTGGGGCCGCGGCGGAGGGGCACGATGTCATCGCACCGCGCCGGACGGCGATCGCCGCGGCTGGTTCCGGGCCGCGGCAGAACGTGAAGACTGGCGGCCAGCCGGGCCGCTGGTGTCGGAAGCCGGAAAGGGTACCGGCCTCGCCAGTCCCGTTGAGGAAGAACCGGCCGGCCAGGATGGGCCGGCCGGAAGGGAGGCCAAACTGGGGGAAATTAATTCCCCTGACCAGCCAAAATGGCCCCCCATTAAGAGGGGGGCCGGTTCCACAACGGGGGGCAGGCGCCCCCCCCCCCCCCCCCCCATTTTTCTCAAAAGAAGTCCCCCACGTGGGGGGGCGTTTTCCTCCAAGGTGCGGCATCAAGCCGCGCCGCCGGATGAAGAAAAGCGGGGGCCTTGCCCCCGGCCCGTGGCACCCGAGCGGCGCCCCGGCTGCGCCGCCGCGCCGGACCGCGCCGCCACGCCAGACCGCGACGTCGTTCCAGGCCACGCTGCCGTGTCGGACCGCGCCGCCGGCCGGGCTGGGTCGGACCCGGGTCGGGTCTTCCCGGTTCGGGCCGACCCAAGGGGGGTCGGCCCGGACCAGGACCCCCCGTTTCGAATCGCCTTTGGTCTTTTTTCCATAACATGAGCTACGGACCCCCGAGTGACGAACCGTCAGTGGCGATGCGATCCTTGGATCGAGACGTTCAATTCGGTATATCGCACTGAAGGTTTCAAAATACTTTGAGTTCGGCCGGGTTGGTTCGTACACGAAAGCAACCGGGCCCTTGGAGCGGAAACGCTCATATCTTGAGCTACGGACGTCCGATTGACGTGCCATCAGCTTTTTTGAGTTCCTCTTAGTGAGACGGATCTTTTGGCATACTCCGCCCGAGGTTTGGACGCAGGTGGAGTACGGTCGGATCGGTTTTGCCTTAAAATCCAACCGGGCCCTTGGGACGAAAAAGCCAATAACTCTCAGACCGGGCGTCTGATTGATGCACCGTCTATTATGTTGAGTTCCTGTTGGCGATACGGAAATTTTGGATACCTCAACACTGGACATTGTGACAGTTGATGTATCAGCCTCTCAGCTCGTGGAGTGGACCCTCCCGAACGAGCTTGCTATGTGCGGGAACCCTAGTGCTGGCTGCGACTACTACTGTGACGATGACGACTGTGCAGGGATCCTCAGTGGACTGCGACGATGAAGACAGTTAGTCTGGTATCCTATGTGGGTCCTAGCTGTGCTGGTCTTCTATCCTATGTTGGTTCTAGCTGTGCTGGTCTTGTATCCTATGTGGGTCCCATCTTAGATGAGTCAATACTGGTCTTGTATCATATGTGGGTCCCGGTATAGATGAATCGATGAAGACAGTTGGTCTTGTATCCTATGTGGGTCCCAGCTTAGATAATTCAATACTGGTCTTGTATCCTATGTGGGTCCCAGTATAGATGAATCGATGAAGACAGCTGGTCTGGTATCCTATGTGGGTCCTAGCTGTGCTGGTCTTGTATCCTACGTGGGTCCCAGCTTAGATGATTCAATACTGGTCTTGTATCCTATGTGGGTCCCAGAATAGATGAATCGATGAAGAAAACTGGTCTTGTATCCTATGTGGGTCTCAGCTTAGATGATTCAGTATCTATGTCTGATCATCTCTTTCACCTTATCGATGATGTATACCTGTGTGAGTTGAATCCAGTTGCCTTCTTGTGTGGATTTCGTTTTTCTTTCCTGTGTGGAATACGTATACTTTCCTGTGTGGACTGAGTTGTACTTGGGGTCGGAGTTTGGAGCGTATTGGAAATGATGACTTAGGTATATGTATGGGCATATACCTAAGCAGTGACAGTTGTTACTTCGTGATTGTATCTTCCTTTGTGGTTTATCCTTTGTGGATTTTGGGAGACCTTCAGGTGTCTTGGGGTCCCTACTGACTAGCTTATACTCACCCCTGCACGGGCTATGCCTGCACTACGTTGTGTTGGTTGCAGACGATGGACATCGTTGATCGTAGTTGAGGCTTGCTGAGCAGGACGGTACCAGGAGGTGGACCACTGGGCGAGACGTGCTCGGAGCGGACGGCGGGACCCGAGGAGCAGTGGAGCTATCTGTACCCACCCTTCAGATGGGATTTCTAGTGGACAGCTCGGTGTAGCGGCTTTTACTTTACAGTTGCTGTTTTCCCTTTCGAGTTGTTCTTTACTTTCAGTTTGGTTTGTATACTGGCCCATTTACTTTTCCGCACTATCAGTTGTACTCTGTTTTTACATAGTGTTTACTTTTTCTCTTGCTTACTCTGTGGTGTTTGTTTACTTTTCAAAGGAAATGCATTCCCTTTTTACCGGGAATTACGCCTTGGTGCTAGTCGCTAGCCCCTGGCCTATGGAAAGCGGGCTTGGGGTAGTCACGGCACGGGTCCCGAGGGCGGGTCGTGACAAATTGGTATCATAGGAGTTCGGTTCTACCGCGAACTCTGATCTTTTCTATGTGAATCAATAATGTTTAGCATATTGAGTGTGGTTATCAGTCCAGGGAGTCCAGTGTTGGTGCGGCGGCCGACGTATTCGTACATCAGGACCCTGACTACTGATTTCTGACTTAATACATGAAAACATTGATTGCATGTGTGTTTCAAAGTTTTCTTTGTGATTACTTTATATCAGCTCACTAGGTATACTGTTCTGACCGTGGCGCACCTGTTTCCTTTTCAGGATGGCCCAACAACGGCAGTCAGCTAGGGTTCCGAGAGACGAGCGTGACGACAGCCCACCGAGCGATGAGGCCTCGGTGCAGGGCTCCTTGTCAGCAGAGGCACCGACGGTACCTTTACCTGCCGAGCCACCGATGCTACCAGCCCCAGCCGTTGACGATGCACGTCGCCTTATCGCACTGCATGAGTTTCAGCACCAGCGACCGCTCAGGTTTCGTGTGGAGATGGACCCCCAGGCAGCAGAGGACTAGCTGGAGGCGGTCGTACGAGTTTTCAGGCTAGTGAGGACACCATCAGACCTCATGGTGATCCCCGCTGCGAGCCTACTACACGCAACAGCGGGCCGATGGAGGAGCTTGATGATCCAGGTGCACAATGAGGCATCCCTACTT
This sequence comes from Viscum album, assembly GCA_963277665.1. Lineage (NCBI taxonomy): Eukaryota > Viridiplantae > Streptophyta > Magnoliopsida > Santalales > Viscaceae > Viscum > Viscum album. The sequence goes on from OY728141.1 coordinate 235,379,372, forward strand.
TGGGCGGACTTCGAGAGCCTCTTCCGCTCGGAGTTCGTCCCAGCCACCCTTCGTGCGGTGCGTATCCAGGAGCTTCTTCAGCTGCGGTAGGGCAGCATGATAGTAGCCCAGTACTTGGCGAGATTTACTGATCTCTCGCGCTACTCCACAGATATGGTATGGGACCCGTTCTTCCGGGCCCGGACCTTCGAGCAGGGACTGAGGCCTGAGATCAGGGCTTCGATGATCTCCCTCTACATTCTGACGCAGGTAGAGGTGTTGGAGAGAGCTCTTCTAGTGGAAAGTTTTCTCGCCGAGCAGGCTCCAGTAACAGGGCCCTCCGCAGGATGGCCCGTAGAAGGGTCTTCTGCAGTTGGCAGTAGACAAGTGATGTAGAGGTCCAAACGGGCCAGACCATCATATGGGATGACACTGGATGAATATTCGGTTGTGCGGGGCACACGAAGGAGAGCCAGCTACACGAGGGGAAGGCATTGCTACGCATGCGGCGGGCAAGGTCACGTGGCTCGAGACTGCCCGACTCGTCCTACAGATGAGCAATAGGTGGTAGAGGGACCTCCCAGACAGAGGTTCGACCATGGAGGTCCGCAGAGTGCAGGCGGACGAGGCAGAGGAGCCGGCCGAGCATCACATGGTGGGCGACACTTCGAGGTGTTTCCACCACCACCACCAGGAGGTCCGCCCCGACCGCAGGGAGTTGGTGGACATGGGAGAGCTCAGCTTCAGGCAACTGAGGCCTTCGATCATGGAGCTCTGGGAGCAAATGGACAGGAGCGGAACTAGTGGATACGTCTTTTGTACTTCTACTTCCTTTTTGCTTTTGTGTAGCGTCTTTGTATTATGAGATGCAATAATAAAAGACGCATACCTTTGTGATGTTTTCATTCCTATCGTCAATTGTGTTGTTACTAAGAGGTTCCAGTTTTGACTGTTGACTTGACCCTCACTTGTGAGACATCTACTGGAGGAGACCCGGTTACCACACACTAAAGCCGACAGTGTGACTCAACCCTTGGAGGCAAGTGTAACGGTTGGATATCTTGGTAGTAGTGTCGAGGCCTTACGACGTCATCCTTGGTATGGATTAGTATCATCCATGTCAGGATTGACTGTATTAGGCAAAGAACGTGGTTCATCCAAGGGATGATACCAGATTTCTCTTAATCGGCAAAGAAGAAATCATAGCAGCTCTTGTGGGACCAGAGGTGGTCCAGGCCATGATAAAGAAGGTCTAGGTCATCCAGGAGAGGATGAGGACAGCTCAGAGCCGGCAGAAGTCATACGCTGACAGGAGGCGGAGGCCACTAGAGTTCGAGGATGGCGACCACGTCTTCTTGCGGGTCTCACCTTGACGTAGTATACGGAGATTTGGCCGAGGCGACAAGTTATCTCCGTGCTTCATCGGACCCTTCCAGGTCCTCAGCAGGATTGGCGAGGTGGCTTATCGCCTGGCTCTACCACCTCAGTTGCACCGGGTGCACAACATCTTCCACGTGTCTCAGCTGAGGAGATACGTGCACGACCCGACACACATCATTGACCATGGGGAGCTTGACGTTGATGATGGGGCGACTTTTACGGAGGTCTCGGTGGAGATAGAGGATCGACAGGAGCGGGTCCTACGCGGGCGATCGATTCCTCTTGTGCGTATTAGATGACAGCACGGGAACCTCCAGGAGAGCACATGGGAGCGGGAGGCTCAGATGCGTGCTCAGTACCCTCATTTGTTTCCCTAGTTTTGATGTATCTTTACGGGGACGTAAAGCCCTGAGGTGGGAGTAATGTAAAGACCCATAAAATTCAAGGGAAATTTTTTCTTAATTTTCTTTGGACTTTTACAAGAACGCGGTTTCTGACGGCACCTGATTCCGAGGCCCGGAGTGCCCGGAATAAATTTCTGAAGTTTGGCTCAGGTACGTTCAGTGAACGAACGAGCGGGAATTTCTAACTTTTGAACCGTTGCCCGGAATCAAATTCTGAGGGCACCGATGAACTCGCAGCGCCGATATTCTCTTAAGGAGACCCTTTCTGAGGTTGAATTTATTGTGGGTTGAGAGTTAGTTTTTGAGAATTTAGAATAAGTTAAATAAAATTGTTGAATACAAATTTTATTTAAACTTGTTGGTTATTTTCTCCCAAAGGGAGTTAGAGGTGGGACCCACTTCCACTTAACCTCCCTTGGGAGGATTAAGTGTGGTGGGGCCCACACGAAGCATAACTCTTTATCTTCATTTTTTTAAACTCCCAATAACCCCACTTTAATTAACATGACAAGTTGGGTTATTAAATGGGTTGAGTTGTTTAATTTCAAATCTTTGAATTTCAAATGGTTTGGTTGTGTAAATGAAATAAGTCTTTAGTTTATTTTATTTTGGTTATAATTCTCTAGCCACCTTGAGAGAATTTGAAGCTTTCTTCTTCTTCTTCAAACTTTGACGAAGAACGCGATGAACTTTTGGACTTCGACGAAGAACGCCACTTTCTCGGGAACTGTCTTCCGCGACACCATACCCGCGACACCGACGACGTCTCCTTCCGTGTCATCTCTTCTGCGACGGTTTCCCGCGACGAAATCGCCGTCAAATAGCTTTGAATCATCGCTTCACGACATCGACGTCCTTTTTCCGTGAAGCAGACCACCATGACGCTTGCCTTCTGCGGGTCGTTGATGAACATCGTTCTTGAAAACGAGGTAGGGGTTTGTTGATGATTATTTTATTTATTCTCGTTCTTGGTTCTAGCATGACAATATTGGTGATAAATGAATATGTGTTATCATCTAACGAGAGGGGGACCAGACCGCAAAAACACGGCCGAACCCCCCTCCTTTGTTCTTGATTGTTCTTGCGGATAAAACGTGATGGCTTGGTGTCGTCGCACCAAGCAGATATCATTCTACAATTATTGCGAGGCACCGTCGCACCACGCCGCGGAAAGTTTATCAAGAACGCGATGCCGTCGCGCCGCGTCGAAGGAAATCGAAGGCGCCGCGGCCGGAGCGGGGCCGCGGCGGAGGGGCACGGTGTCGTCGCACCTCGCCAGACGGCGAAGGCCGCGGCTGGTTCCGGGCCGCGGTAGAATGAGAAGACAGGCGGCCAGCCGGGCCACCGGTGTCGGAAGCCGGAAAGGGGACCGGCCTCGACGGTCCCGTTGACGATGAACCGGCCGACCAGGTCGGGCGGGCCGGAAGGGAGGCAAAACCGGGGGAAATTAATTCCCCTGGCCAGCCAAAATTGCCCCCCATTAAGAGGGGGGCCGGTTCCACGAAGGGGGGCAGGCGGCCCCCCCGTTTTTCTCAAAAGCAGGCCCCCACGTGGGGGGGCCATTTTCCTCCAAGGCGCGGCATCCAGCCGCGCCGCCGGCTGAAGAAAAGCGGGCGTCTTGCCCCACGCGCGTGGCACCCGAGCGGCGCCCCGGCCACGCCGCCACGCCAGACTGCGCCACCGTGCCGGGCCGCGCCGCCGCACCAGACCGCGCCGCCGGCCGGGCCGGGTCGGACCCGGGTCGGGTCGGACTGGTGTCGGGTCGCCCGGTTCTGGCCGACCCAAGGGGGGGTCGGGCCGGGTCGGCCTAGACCCGGACCCCCCGTTTCGAATCCCAATGGACGAACCGTCAGTGGCGATGCGATCCTTGGATCGAGATGGTCGATTCGGTATATCGAACTCAAGGTTTCGGAATACTTTGAGTTCGGCCGGGTTGGTTCGTACACGAAACCAACCGGGCCCTCGCAGCGGAAACGCTCATATCTTGAGCTACAAACGTCTGATTGACGTACCGTCAGCTTTGTTGAGTTCCTCTTAGTGAGACAGATCTTTTGGCATACTCCACACTAGGTTTGGACACAGGTGGAGTACGGACGGGTCGGTTTTTCCTTAAAAACCAACCGGGCCCCTGGGATTAAAAGGCCAATAAATCTCAGACCGGGCGTCCGATTGACGCATCGTCTGTTACGTTGAGTTCCTGTTGGCGATACAGAACTTTTGGATACATCAACTCTGGACTTTGTGGCAGTTGATGTATAAGCCTCTCGGCTCGTGGAGTGGACCCTCCCGAACGAGCTTGATGTGTGCGGGAACCCTAGTGCTTGCTGCGACTGCTACTGTGACAACGACGATTGTGCAGGGATCCTCAGTGGACTGCGATGATGAAGACAATTAGTCTTGAATCCTATGTGGGTCCTAGCTGTGCTGGTCTTGTATCCTATGTGGGTCCTAGCTGTGCTGGTCTTGTATCATGTGTGGGTCCCAGCTTATATGATTCAATACTAGTCTTGTATCCTGTGTGGTTCCCAGTATAGATGAATCGATGAAGACAGCTGGTCTTGTATCCTATGTGGGTCCCAGCATAGATAATTCAATACTGGTCTTGTATCCTATGTGGCTCCCAGTATAGATGAATCGATGAAGAAAGCAGGTCTTGTATCCTATGTGGGTCCTAGCTATGCTGGTCTTGTATCCTATGTGGGTCCCAGCTTAGATGATTCAATACTGGTCTTGTATCCTATGTGGGTCCCAGTATAGATGAATCGATGAAGACAACTGGTCTTGTATCCTATGTGGGTCTCAGCTTAGATGATTCAATATCTATGTCTGATCATCTCTTTCACCTTATCGATGATGTATACCTGTGTGAGCTGAATCCTGTTGCTTTCCTCGGTGGATTGTGTTGTACTATCCTGTGTGGATTTCGTTTTGCTTTCCTGTGTGGAATACATATACTTTCCTTTGTGGACTGAGTTGTACTTGGGCTTGGAGGTTGGAGCGTATTGGAAATGATGACTTATGTATATGTATGGGCATATACCTAAGTAGTTTCAGTTGTTACTTCGTGATTGTATCTTCCTTTGTGGTTTATCCTTTGTGGATTTTGGGAGACCTTCAGGGGTCTCGGGGTCCCTACTGAGTAGCTTATACTCACCCCTGCACGGGCTATGCCCGCACTACGTTGTGTTGGTTGCAGACGATGAACAACATTGATCGTAAATGAGGCTTGCTGAGCAGGACGGTACCAGGAGGTGGACCACTGGGCGAGACGTGCTCGGAGCGGACGGCGAGACCCGAGGAGCAGTGGAGCTATCTGTACCCACCCTTCAGGTGGGATTTCTAGTGGACAGCTCGGTGTAGCGGGATTTACTTTACAGTTGTTGTTTTCCCTTTCGAGTTGTACATTACTTTCAGTTTGGGTTTGTATACTGGCCCATTTACTTTTTTGCACTTTCAGTTGTACTCTGTTTTTAGTTAGTGTTTACTTTTCCTCTTGCTTACACTGTGGTGTTTGTTTACTTTTCAAAGGCAATGCCTTCCCTTTTTACCGGGAATTACGCCTTGGTGCTAATCGCCAGCCCCTGGCCTATGGAAGACGGGCTTGGGGTAGTCACGGCACGGGTCCCGAGGGCGGGTCGTGACATTGACCATCTTTTAAAAGAATTCAAAATTAATGTTTCTTTCTAAATATTTGTAAATAACTAATATTCCCACCACCATAACTATTTTACACTATATAGATTGTTTATGTTTTCAATTGTTTTATAAAGAAATTTATTTAATGAATATTTATTCATAATAAATTTCTTCCATTTCCCTCTATTCTCTAGAAGACAAGATTTTCCTAAATAATCTAATTTTCTAATTAAGTGATGGTCATATTTATTCTCTTGATTATTTTTTTTGTCATTATATTTCTATTGAAATATCCACTTTCTTATGATTTTATTTAATTAGACATTATACTTATCTTCCATATAAAATTTATTCATGTCATGTATATACCTATTTCCTAATTCGTATACCATTTATACACATGGTGTTTTACAATGATAGTTATTTTTTGAATAATGATATGTTAATAATTATTAAACGAAAGTTAATGACCACAAAATCAATCAAGGGAAATATAATAATTCGTATACCATTTATACACATGGTGTTTTACACTGTGTCCTTCACCTCAATTATAAAATATAATATATTATTGTCATTTTTTCAAACATAAATATCCTTTTTGATTCTCCAATCCCTAACAAAATACATTCATATAAACCATCCCCTCATTATATAATTAAGTTATTTTATAATAAAATATTGTTGTCCATATTGTGTTAAAGAAAATGGATTTTCCAAAGAATATGTATAGTTTTTGTCAACGTGATTTAGTTTTATTTCTTATTCCACATCCCTATGACCTTATACTATGATGATAAAATAATAAATATAGTATCTGTAATTATGTTAATTTAATGACCTATATTAATCTTTTATTCTATCAAATGGGATATGAAATTTTCATTCGTCTGTAAAAAAGACTATCACCTCGTGAACCGATCTAATTCATTTTCCATCACCATCTTTAATTAATGGTAATTATGATTGAAATAATGTTTATTTATAATATATTAATGAATAATTAATTATTATAAATTTATAATATAAAATTTAAATTATTACCATTCCAAATAATAGAAAATGATAATGTTTTTTGTGTGCATATGTAGCTTACCACCTCTACAATGAGATTTTATTCATTTTTAATAATCATATCACTATGATGATATATAAGTATATTTAATGAAATAATAAAATTTTATTATATTTTATTATCATTCTTCAAATATAATGTAATATTTTACATCTTTTTGTGATGATCCCTATGAAATGGAAACGTTACTCATGCATACGGTGGCTTAAAGTCTACATGATGGTAAGGTAGTTCATATTCCATAAATATATTTAATAGATAGATTAAAAAGTTTAATTTATGTTTATATTTTATAATTATGTCATTATTAATATTCTTGATATGGGGGAATATTGATCTTTTGGATAATATTCAGCATACCAAAGTCATTTTTGACTTATTAACGGAATATAATCAAAACATATGGCATGAACATAAATGATTGTGTAATTGTATATTAGATGGAAATAAATTATATAAAATGAATAATAAACACTAAAAATGTTCTTAAGAAACATAATAAATATTTTTTTTCTTATTCAAGAAGATAACTATTTTCTTTGATGAATTAGACTAAAGTTATATGATGTTTATTTTAAAAACATTTCTTTTATTGATTCATTAAAACAAGATTTTTCATGCATATAAATTATTTATTAAAATATATTTAAAATAATGTTTTTTTTGTTTTTATATTGATATTTGATGTAATTTTTATTTTTTTTACTTTTAATGTTATTAAAAAGGGGAATTTTAAAAATTTTCCAAATGAGCTAGTTTGTGGCATTTCAAAACAATTATGAAAGGAATTTTTTAAACTTATATTGCATGAGTGTATTTTACTGACAACATGAGGCCTTAATTCTTAGATGTTTCTATTATAAACGTCATGTGATATTTTTAATGAAAAAAATTACTTTATGATTTGTGTAGTTTTTAGAAATTAAAATGTCATTTTTAAAAGAATATCGTATTTTGATATCAAAATGTGTTTTTATTTGGTTTTAAATGTTTTTATAAATGGTTTTATGGTGAAAATGTTGAAGAAATGTTTTTCTTAATTATATTGTACATGTGTAATACATGATAAATGAGTGATCGAAAAAAAGCTTTTACGATGGGTTGACTCATATTATAGCTCATGGATGAGCCAGATATAGCTTATACAGTGGGTTTTACACCATTATAGATCATGAAGAATAAGTGAGACTGATATATCATATATTAAGGGTGAGGCCAATTATATCTCTCTAATGTTTTATTTATTTATTATGTTTAATATAAAATTTTAATTGAATTTGGCCTTATAGTTATTACAAAAGAAACAGTTTTGAAATATTTTTATGAATATATTTCAATATGTTTCCAAAACGGTGTTTTCAAATTTAGTTTAAAATGGTTTCTTTGGGAACACATTGTATGTGTGTTTTTCCTGTGGAAATTTATTATTTGAATTGCTAAAATAAGATTGAATTTAAATTAATCATTTCTTGTGTATTCATTTTTTTCGCTATATTAATGGTTTTTTATGGTTATGTCTCTTAGAAATTTTTTCTCTGCCCAGATTTTTAAAATATTTTTCATAGAGATTATGAAAGTGTTCAGACAAGGATAAAGTCAAGATAAAAATTTTGATGATTTTTCTTACATGTAAATCATGTTCTTCATAATATTATTTGTGGGGAAAATTGATACTATTTATAAGTGTCCTCTTGTAATGTATGAGTTTTTATGTATGAGTTATGAATTAATTCTAAAAACCTCTAAAAAATGATCCAAATGATTTCCAGAAAGTGAATTATAGTTCAATGATAGTATAATAATTAATGATTTAATGCTCGTTCCTTTCATTCACCCAATATTAGTTTTAATAATAAATATATATAATCTTAAAAAATACAGAAACATTTATAGATATACACATTCACCCCTTATATCGTAAATATATTTAAAATATAACTTTTTTATTTTTTTATTTTTTATTATTTTTTTAATTGATTTATTTTTTATATTTTTAGTTTTGTTAGTTTTAATTTTGGAATCTATGAAAAATATTCATTTCAAATTGAACCAAATATGATAGTTTCATGAAATTATATTGAGGTAAATACAAGGTTATTTAAACTAATCATTACTATCTATTTATGTTATTGTGAGATATAATGTCCAACTATCCATTGATTTTATCCAAACTAACTACAAGGTCTGTAGATAATATTTAAAATTGAAAATGATTAAAAAACATGTCATGGGGAATAACGATTAGAATTATAGTGAATATATTCCAAACCATACATGAAATTGATTTTAATAAAATAGTTATCTCTAACACCATGAATTTTTATCCTTCTAAACTATTCCATCACATCCCATCATCCCTTTATATACTATACTAGTGAAGCTCAAATCTACCTTTAGTACCTAAGACTAACAATAAATACTAGTTTGATAACCCAATAAGGCTATACTTCGTAAACCAAGGAACCATCTAATCATTAATAAGGCCTCCCCCCATCATGATCCATGATTCAGTGCTTCACCAATCTGATAAATTATGGAAACACCCCAAATTATAGTATACACATTTGACCAAACTACCAATAACCGAGTGTAATGTCTCACATCATTACATGTGTGTGAATTAATAAATATATTTAGTATTAATGGATAAAAACCCATGTAAATTAAAATTACTTGAATATAGAATAGGGGAAATAATTTACGTATATTTATTACTATGTAAATAATGGTTTTGAAAAATTTTTAGAGCTCATGGTGACAAAAGTACACGGTATAATAGTTTCTAAATACAAATGATACCACTTGGATTCCAGTGTGGGTACACTATATATATAATATAACCAAGAAGTTTACAAAAAAATGTCATCTAACATTGGGAATCTGATGATAGTATACACGATACTTTGTTTCGTGTACAACATGAATTGTGACATTGAAAGTAAATCAGGGTTCCTAAATGAAATTAGTCGGTATCTTATTAAACAATGTAACCTTTTAAAAAAGGCGAGGAATTGATGTTATTCATGGTTCCCCATTTGTTTTTAGTAGTGTTAGTAATACGTATTTGATCGCTCAGGTTTCCCCCCATATTTTTTTATTTCTACATTATCTCAAAATGGATGAGTGTTATTTTGGTTGAATCCTTCAAAGATAACTAATGTAATCACTCCACACATATTCTTGTTATTTATTCTATACTATCTTCCCCTAATTTAATAATTATTTCTCTTGGTATTAATGGGTGATTATATTTAATCATGGTTGATTCACATCATGATGATATGAATTTCATTTGTAGGGAAAAAAGATGCTGATAAATGAATAATACATAGGGTTTCTCACTATTTAAAAATAGTCATTTCCTATGATGTATTATTCATTGTTTTTTAAAAAATTATGATGAAAAATTTCATTCATCAGTATAAAAATTATTTTAGTTATATAATAATATGATCAAGGATTCTTGTTGAGTGGAGTATACCTTTTTTATCTAGGTGTCAAATAGGTTACGCTTCCTGATGATCATTTTCCATATTATTACTATTCGATAAAATAAAGAAAATTATTATTTTAAAAATCGATGATATTGGTCTTTTATCAAGACAAGAGATAGTGTGCCTAATCATGATATGTATGGGTCTTTATGTGAATTAAATAGATCACTTGAGTGTTTAAATTTTAAAAAATTGGTGAACCCATATTTATAAACATATATAATACATTTTCTAATTTACAATTATTCATGTGTTGATTGATTTTTTTTGTTAAGGATGTCATATAGTGGACGTGGATAGATTCAAATTATATAAATTTTTTGGTTGATCCATTATCACAGCTCTATTGATAGATTAGTGTGTTTATAATGTCATATTTTTCATCGGGACACTTCCAATGGGGTATATGGGTTATTAAAGAAATGAGACATGAGTATGATATATTGAAAGGATTAGAAATCTTATATATAATTAAACCACAGTTTAGGTAGAGGAAATGAATATATGATGTTTCATTATCTGGGTTTTTTATTTTATTTTTCTTGGGAAACAGATTACCCTCAATGTATGTTCTTGGTTTTGTTATAGAATGGTCATCCATTGAGATGACCCAAGAATAAGAAGGATATATTTTAAATCAATTACATAATTTAAATATTATATATTTTAAATTAAAAAACAATTCAAAAAAAATATGTTTATTGAAACTGGTAATTAGATATATAAATATCGTTCTATAGAATACTTCTTCAACATCACTTTGAAAAATATCCAGAAACGACTTTCTTATACACATATTATTTTAAACCATTCATTAGGGATATTGGAAACATAAGAAGGTGTGAGATAAAATACTCAATGATGGAAAATTTCATCAATGATTCACAAAGGTACAGATCATAACCATAAGAGAAAACATGAACATGGGAATAATATATGATTATGAAGAACATTGATTCCTTATATATTTCCATAGGTAATGGTATAAGGATATATAACCACTATGAAATCATTATAGACTATTATGAATACCATGAAGTATGAATGAGAGAACATTATACAATAACAATTTTCCTTCACGAATAACGTGCACATGTATAAAAACATTGAAATGTGACATAAACATAGGCATAAGAAATCATTACATTGTGAACATATCTAATTCATAATCAAATCCATTGACAACATTGTAAAATTAGATAACAAAAATCATGTCCATGTAAATGATCATGATCATAAATAATTAAAATCATGTACACACATAATTTTGATAACATAGATAGACATAGTCATGATCGTGAATAAATTTATATTCATAGTTAGACAACAATCATGTCCACACATTACGTCATTATTTAATGAGATATAAAACACTACCTAAGGCATTATAGGGATATATATGACCCAACCATCATATAATTCTAAACCATATATATTTGTGAAACCTAATATCAATTTTATATCATAGAATGAAAACCCATTCTAAGGAATATGTGCTATATACATTTTATATATTTTATCAAATAAAATTTCATGAATAATTTTCCCTGTCGATTCAAAAATAAAAAATCAACTAATAAAAGTATAACATAAGAATATTTATTGGTCAATTATGAATATTACTCATATAAGATAAATATTTTTGTAATTTTTAGATATATAGAAGTAATATCATAATGTATTCCTATATTAACATTTTCATAAAAACATGATGTTATAATTAAATTTCATGAGTCATTTGTTAGAAGGTCACATACTGAATTATTTATGATTTTTTTTAAAAAAATAATATCTAATAATAAAAATTTAAAAATTATTATAGAACAGGTAGATAAATATAGATTGAATGAAATGAAATATATTTAAGTGAAGAGATATTAAATTTTAAAGAAAATGTGAATAATTCGTAACAATTATATATTTGTATTTCAAAATAATAAAACAAGGAATTTTTTAAGAAATATTCCGGCCATGCTGGAGAAGAAAATGATTTGGGGAAGAAAATTATTCATAAAAATATGATATTGTTTTAAATAATGAAATTACTCAATGAAGTAATTTTTTGAAATAATTGATTTTCCTCATATAGAAAAAAAATCTAAAATTTTTCTGTGTCAAAATATAAAAAACATAGAAGAACATTTTCATTAAAATAAAGTGTATTACTCAATGGAATCTTATTGATCACATTGAAAGGATTTTTTTAATATTGTATATATCTCAAATATCAAATTATTTATAAACTAATGAGATTATAAATTACATTGAAAAACTATAAATACATGGATTGGATGTTTTTTATAAGAAAATAAAGTTGTTAGTGGGAAAATTTGAACTTCTAAAAGACATAAAAATAATTGTAACTAAATGAAAGGAAATTAAGTTAACAAAAACACCATATGACTTTAGTGACATTCAAATCAAATGATCATAAAATATACAACCCAAAATAAAACATAAAATTCCATTAATTTGAATATATTCATGATAAAATTATTAAAATAGGTAGTAAAAACATATAAATTAAAATATGATTACAATATAAAATTTTTCCCAATAAAGTGAAATATAGAAAAAACCCCTAACTTTAGATTTATTCATGGCCAGATGTGCTATATCCTCTTGTAAAATTAATTTTGGTATATTATTCATTTATATAGTAACCATATTTTTAATTATTTTATTTAATATCATTATTTTTGTATATTCTTATCACTAATTTATTATTCTTTATTCATTTATTTTGATATTTGGTTGTTAATTGTCTAGTATTTTCAGTATTTTTTTTCAATATAGAGGTTCTTTTCTATGATACATGATAATATTTTCATCACCTCCAGACGAGTAAAAGTTGAAAAATCTGTTTTTATATATAGTTCTAATGTTCAATGGTTATTTTATGGAAGATAGGGTGTTTTTTTAAAGAGTGGATAAAATTCATTTTTATGTTTTTTATTCAATAAAAAGCATTCATTTTACTTATTTTTATAAATATATATATATACTTTATAGAATTAATAAAACATATTAAAATAAAAATTATTAAATTATATTACCTATATTTAATTTTATTAATCTTATGTGAGAAAAACATTATAACATCAACCATGTAGGTTCATTCATCAATTAAATAAAGTAAACCTTAAAAAAATTAATGAATAAGAACATGTTATGTAAATATATAATATCACCATCATATAATAATTCTTTTTCTGAATCGAATTATTAATATAATAAATAATATAAGATAATAAGGGGAATAAAATTTTAGAGAATACATTATTTTAGAGTGGATAATATAGAAGTTTTTGAGTTAAATATTCTCTTACTGTGACTCGTGGAAATGAAGTATTTGGGACTCCATCATTTAATTAGATTTTAATAAACATTATATCGTTCTATTTGGGAGAGAGTAAGGAATAATTATTCTCAAGAAAACTAATGGATGTGTTTTCTATAATGTGGGTAGAGCAAGGGTAATTTCTAGGTGATAATAAGTGTTATTCTTCAAAATAACCATTAATTAATGACTATGGAATGATATTTCTCATGGAAAGTTATATAAATTAACAAATAATAGATATAAAATATGGTTTGGTCAAGAAATAAATCATCCACTCATTCAAAAATATTAACATTCATAAAAAATATGTCATTTATCCCAGAAATAGGAACTTGATTCCATAGGGACGTCAGGCCATAGGTTATTTGGGCCATCAAATATTGGGCCTTAAGGCTATTAAGATAAAATTATGGTGCTAGCTATAGAGTGGGTAAGCCTTTAGAGGGGGTTTGTTCTATCCATTCCATCATATGGGTGGGTTTTTTTTAATTTTCTTAAATCCTCTATTTAATTAAAAAATATATATATATTTTAAACAAATTGTTTTATCAAAATAACTTATTAAAACATTGATATTATATTCCATAAAAAAATATATTGTTTGATGTCATACACAACATGAAACTATAAGAATAAAAAAAATATGAAATAATATTATTTAAATGTTCCCATTATAACATTATTGTCAAATTACAGTGTATGAATAGGCATATCCAAATTATATAATATATTTATAAATTTTTTATTCAATAAAATATTATTGATTAATACAATGGAAAAAAGTTCTCAATTTTTTTGTAATGTCATTTTATTCCTAAAAATTTTCATATTCGTTACAAATAGTTTTTAAATATATTTTTGACAAAAAATTTATAAATAGTTTTTAAACATTTATTAATTTTTATTTTGAAAAAAAATTATTTTATTTTTGAAATCATCATATCAAATTCTATTAGTCTTAAATAATCGTGTTTTTTTTGGGAAATATTGATTTTTGAGTGAATAGCGTAAACAATTATTCTATTGAATACTATCTTTTCTTTTTATGTATTTAAAATGTACAATCTAGTTTTGAATAGGTTTTAAAATTTCATTAGTTCCATTTGATTAAAAAATATCTTATTAATATTTCTAGAATCATCTATATGCTGAATTTTAATATAAAAACATTCTTTTACCTAAAAAACCATTTTTTTGAAAATTATTTTTATTTAATTATACAAATCTATTTTTTATTAATTTCGTAAAACATTGGTAATTGATATTATAAATTGGTTTCTATTTTTTAATCAAATAATTTGTATTTAAAAAATATTTCAATTTCAATTTTAGTAATTATGAATTGAAATTGGTGTAATTGTTTTCTACTACATTAATAGTAATATTGGTTCATTATGTGTAAAAATAATGTGATATAGAAACAAATTCATTCAAAATCTTGATATTAGTTCATTTTATGAGTATATTTATTCCATAATTATCCAAAAATATTAAAATATGGCCTTATTTTTCAATTTGTTTTTTATTATAGACATTACATCAGTTTAAGTGAAAAATAAATACAATATGATACTTTTAATACTTCAATACCAATAATATGTTTTGATAGGGTTGATTGAATTTATTTTATGTCATAAAGGATTTATTTCAAATATGAAGGATTTAATTTTTGATAGTAATTTATTATTAAATTTTTAGTGAATAATAATTACCTTAAATACATACACACAACGAAAAAATACGTGTGTAATAAATTGGAAAATATATGTTATAAGTAATGTTTTTTATGTTTTTATTCATTTGGTTATATTAATATCTTTAATTATTTAATGTCAAATTAAATTAATAGTGTCAAAAATTATATTACTGATATTTTATGGGAAAAAATTTATTTAATTTTTTAAAAATTAAAAAAATTCTGTGGATAACTGAGATAGTAAGTGGTCAAAAATATGCTTTTCTGACAAATTTTTATCCTATTATTACTTTATATGTAAATTTATAACCCTATAATGTTGAAATAGTTGTTGCTATAGAGAATGTTTAAAATGGTTTAATAATGGTTCAATCGAAATGAAAATTCATAAAAGGATATTTAAGCCTATATAGATTTTATTATATTATTATATGATTATTATATGACCATATCATCAATATATTTGAATCCATTTAATTTTTAACCATTTAATTTGTGTTAGAAACGTATCCTATTATTCTATTTTCGGTATTTCTAAAATTTCCCCTCCTCTCAATTATTAAAGGACACCACCTTTTCTATCTTCACTACAATTCTTGACCAATTTATCTTGAAAATACCATGGTCAAATACATTATAATATTAATCTATAAATGTTATAGTGGAACAATTATTCTCAAAATAGCATCCATAGGGTCCTTAAAAGGATATTCAAATGAGGTTTTAATATGAGAAGATAAGCATTTTAACGGAGTCCATTATTTTTTACTTCTTTTCAACCATTAATAATTTCTGAAAATTCCAATTTGATTACACTTATATCTACTATATACTAAAATTTTATAATTTCATTGGAATAATATTTATCTATCTTTTTATACTTCTAATATTAATCAAAATCATCACTCGTGTGTATTAGAGATTTCTATCGTGAGAACCGATGTAATTTTTTCCCACCACTAACACAAATGGATGGTAATAATGACAGAATTAAATTAGTAACATTATATTTATGATATAATAACAATTTTACCAATGTATGATAACTTATACTTATTTACCATCTCACCCAATAGAAAATAATAACATTTCTCATGTGCACGTGTAGACTGCAACCTCCATTAATTGATTTGATTCATTTTTCATGTTCACTTTTCATAAAATATGATAACATTTATATTATTAATAATTATTTTTTATATCATTATTGACATTATTAAATTATATAACTATGATAATGGCACATGGAACATAACTACCGAATCAAAACATACATGTAATACGAAGTGGTTAACACTCAAAACAATGATAATAATGAAATATTGATTACAAATAGGTGATTATATTTTTAAGGGGATATTATGTTATATCACATATATGATTTTATTTTCGAGAATGTAATTATAATAAATATAACTCAATTTATTTTCATAGTGTTCTATCATTTATTTATTGTATATGATATGCTAATATTATGTGGGTAAGGACCTGTGATTATTAATATATATTTACTTTTTTTCATGGAATCATATCCTTCATAAAATACTTTATTTATCTTATCCTCATTATATTTAATGAGTTTCCTTTTCCTATTCTAACTTTTCTTCTCTTTTTAAGTTGAATCTATCTATGAAATGTTTAATAGAAATAGAATATCTTACTTATCTTTTTGATCATGAATATCATTCTTCCGTATCATTATTTTTTCAAACAATATTCTATATTCCTTGTTATTAGATAACATTATATGTTAGTTAAATTTGTTCCCATGATTTTTTATATGGATTCCAAGAATCATTAAAATGTTTTCGGAATGTTTCCTTTTTAACTATCTTTTAAAAAATTCCAAATGAATGTTTATTTTTAAATATATGGAATTAAATAATTTTACCACCCACATAACTATTTTACACAATATATTTTTTTTATGTTTTAAATGGTTTTATAATGAAATTTATTTAATGAATATTTATTCAAAACAAATTTCTTCCATTTCCCTATGTTCTCCAAAAAACAATATTTTCCTACCAAATCTAATTTTGCAATGAAGTGATGGTCATATCTATTCTCTTGATTAATTTTTGGTCATTAACTTTAGGTTGAAATATCCACATTATTATGATTATATTTAATTATAAATTATATTTATCTTCCATATAAAATTTATTCAGGTCATAGATATACTTATTTCTTAATTGGTATACCATTTATAAACATGATGTTTTACAATGAATGTTATTTTTTGACTAATGAGATGTTAATAATCATTATTATTTACACAGTGTATATTTTTTATATGGAATATTTTTTATGAATTATATTATAATTTAATATATGTGGATGCATTGGTCGTATCTATTCTCTTCCATAGATGCATTATTTTTAAACTTTTTTCATTACATGGAATGTGTCGTTAGCTATTTAAAATGAAATATTTTTTATTTTTTATTTACTCATGATAGATTCCATTTTATGTAATCCTTATTGAGTTTTTGATCTTACTCATAGTTTTTTCCTTTGTCGAGGATACGAAGAAGGAATTATTGAATGAGATTCAATGATTTTGAACATTATTTTTCTTATGTTATATATTTTATTGATAATGTAACATGGGAATCACGTAATTGTATATTTATTTAATCCTGTAAAATTCATTACACCTTGGTTATGTGATCCCATATATTTTATGATGTTGTAAAAAAGTAAAAACATCCTATGGGTAATGGAGATTAGGGTTATCATAATTACTGTTAGAGAATATGTATTGCTAGTGTATGTGGTTTTTTCATAGATTTATATAGTGGTATTGACCATAAAATAGTTAGTCGGGTATATCTCTACCATAATTCTATTGTATGGTGAATGTTACCTTACTTTACACCATGTTTGACACTCCTAGGGGATATGTTGTGGTTAATTCATATTTTATTTTTGAACAATTATGAATTATTTTAAAATATTATTATGATTAGAGAATAGTACCAAAGAAACTATGTTATTGATTATGAGATTAGCTATTTTTATGACACTGTATATTCATGTAATTTCATACAAAACTAGAACAAATGAAAAGGGAAATAAAAGTACATTAAGATTAACTTGGTAATGACCATGAATCCCAAAAAAACATAGAAAAATTTCGAGATAATAAATTAAAATAAGACACCTCACCATTTATTGTTGACCTGAACCAAATTTCATATTTACATAGGGTGAGATTAACAGAAATATTAATTATGATCCTCTATAGTTCCTCTTTTGAGTAATATAAATAGAAAATTATATTTCTCAATAATGAAAAAGTGGAAATGACTCTTCAGATAATAGGTATACTAAGTTCACAACCACCACATTTATAATTCCACCATGTAATGCATATAAAAGATCACATAATATAATAAAAGGGGGCACCCCAGTACAACATCCCCACTGGTTTGTCTCTCTACTCAGCATTACACTTCCTGATCCATATCTCTCAAACAATCCAACCTCAATACATGATGTCCAATGTGTCATAAAATTCATCTTGTACATCACATCATATCATCATAGCATTACACATCTCCATATTGTAACTAACTAGTTTATGGGATCCATTACAGCCTATATTTTTGTTAATTATACATCAATTGTTATACCTTATTCCATCAAAACACATACATTAAGATATCACAACCCATACACATCATACATATAATAATCCACAGGAGTCAATATATAGGGACAAGGGAGTATAAAATAACCAAAAACCATTACACACCATTATACACACATATGGGAAATACAATAACTATGCATACCAGCACATATATTCTATGAGTGGATGACATTGGGGCCATAAGTGGTAGTAAGCCGTCTGTTCCTTAACAAACAAGTTATTGGGAAAACAACCTCCCAGGGTCTACTGTGTGTCATTCACCCTACCGACATGGGTCAGGTAGAGTATGAAATCGAAAAATATATAATCTATAATATATCTCATAAACATACTATGAGAATTAATTATGTCATAGTCTTGAAATCAACTATTGTCTCTTAAACACATGGATTACAATCATAAAAACTATTTATCTTTTAAGAACTCATGATTTTAAGACGACATTTTCTAAATTTTATTTGATTTATTTTAACACTTCATATTATGATAATTAATTCATTATCTCTTACTGAACATTATTCCATTCAAATTTCAATATCCAGAAAGTTAATTGTATTCCCTCAAAACCAAATCGAACTAAGTCCATAGATTCTGAAGATTATCTCCTTTTTATAATTCCAAAAAACAACAACCCAAATGGTTAAATAATTTATTAAACATTACAATTCCATAATTATATATGGTCCTATAAAAATAATATTCTACAATAAAAGATATATATAACCCATCATAATTATCTTAGACATGTTTTCGGTAAAGGAATGCATGTTACCAAGAAAATATGTCACCCATCTCATAAGAATTACATTTATAAAAAAGATTCAAGACTCTAAGAACAAAAGTGAGAAATCCGAGTTTCAACGTATCCCATCAGTCTAAGTGCAACCCACTAAACCATCGTAAACATCACTATAAATCTCTTCATCACTTGTGTCATAAGCTACCACGAACAATAGGGACCCTCCTATATTTCATTGACCAATTACTATATGAATATCAGATCACATCACATAACAAGGGTCAAATACAGAGTAAAAATAGATGATTGTAAAAAATGAATCGATTTAATAGAACATTTGACACCTAATTACCAGGAATACATCAATTACTTGAAAATAGACACTCTCAATCACAAAAACATATCATTATAAAAAAAAGTTTTATTCCTTCTTGATTTAACCATTTTATTTATTAAATTTAAAACCATAAGGATCCTAAAAAACCATCTAATACAATTTACATATTGTTTAAACAAGATCTGATGTGTATCCTCAAATTTCAAATAAAAGTTATGAAGAAAAATTCTCTTACTGTAGCAGTACTGTAGGAGGGCACATTAGCAGACTATAGCAGTAGCGGCACTACAGTGGAGAAGGAACTGTAGTAGGGACTATAGCAGCAATGGTACTGTAGCAGTTACTCTAGCAGCGGGGGTCCTATAGCAGTACTATTCACCGAGGGTTCCTTTGGGCCAAAACATTGGCTTCCAAGCCTTGTATTCAGGCCACATGGACTTGGGACTTTGGGCTATGTAACGAGCCTCTCTCTACCCACAGTAAATAGGTATTTCCATTAAAAAATAAATTATGGCTTTCACCCCACCCTTTTATATCAAATTAAATAAATTAATAGATTACCTAAAAATTAATTATTAATTATTTAGCTGACCAACAATAATTGGATTTATATTTGTTAACCATTTTTATCAAATTAACATTCTAAAACCAAGAATAATGAACATGATCAATAAGAATAGATATAGAAAGAAAACTATTTAGAGGAAAATTATTATCAAACTCGAGAACATATAATCATAAAAACCATAAAATACTTCATTCTTTAATCTAATTTATTTTTATTATGGTAAATTCCAACACCACCCAAAGGGATAAAAAATGACTAATTTATGATTAAATATAAGATAAAAAGAGAAGAAATGATTCCCCCTTATCAGGGATTTGATGTTAATTAAATGAGAAGCGAACAACATCATGGATCTTTAATCACCTCTCCCATAATAAGTCTATAGACTTCCATGAATGTCAAACTATAATCGTTCCAATGAAAAACAATGGAACTCTATATAAGAAAGGGAGATGACTATCAATAGCATTAAAAGAAGAAAAATAGGAACAAAGTGGAAGAAAACACATTAAAATAAGATAAATGTACATTGGATCACCATAAATCAAACACGGTATGACATGATTAATACATAGTAAGAGGCCTTTGAACAACTCTAGAGAATTTCCCCCACATCCTGGTGTTTGGAATAAAATCCATAAATTTAAAAAAATCAAGGGTGATGATGGTCTTATAAGAACACTAAAATGACATTATTCACCACATTATTGGTTCATTCACTTTTTAAATATATTATATTTTAACACACTCAAAAAATAATGTTTCCTCAAACCATTAAACCAATATTCAATTTATGTTGGGAATTTCTTGTTCACTGTATGATTTTTCATAGTTGAATTAAATTGGTTCAACTAGAACACTCTATTCACATTGTGTATTCCAAACACAGTGTGAATGTACCATATTAATCACCCTTAAACAATTCGTGTATTTTATTTGGGTTATGATCCATACTCCCACACTAGCTATGATTGAAATAATCAAGAAATGAATCACCATTCATGTTTTAGATACATTATTCTTCTTGTTTAATGATTTCAAACACCAATGAACCAATTCATTGCTTCTTTTTAGAATCACAACTTCAAAAGCATAAAATGGACATCATAAAATAATCTAAGAACTTATATTAAATAACTCTAAAAAAATTATCATCCTAAAAAATTAAAAATCAATCCCTTGGAGAAAGAAAAGAGAGTAGTCTTCTTAATAACCACCCTATGAGATACCTCTCAAGAATATCACTAGTGGAGGAACTCAAACAATTAATTGAAAAAAAATGAAATATCAAAAACTAGATCAAAATGATTTCCTTGATGATACATATAATAAAAGGGGACAATCACAAACATGGAATCAACGAATGGGAAACCATCATAGAAACTAGATTATGTCCAATATCTACAAACCGGCATTGATTTAAGATAATGTGATAGGAATCAATTATCTTGTGATAAGGAGCATTCATATGTAACTAACATTACCATGAACACTCTCCCACACCCCTGTATCACCACAATATATTTACCAAGGGAATAACAAACCCACAAAAAACCCTCTCTTGGTGGCCCTATATATCAATGGTCTACACATAAAATGTCACATAACCTCAACATTGATATCTTTTCAATCAATGTCATTAGATTATTCATGATGATTATGTTGGATCTCTTATACATTGAATAAAAAATGAATCTTGATGATTTTTAGGGGATGTTCTACAAGATAAGACTTGACTCCAACATGATCCAACACCTCAAATGTCCAAAAAATATAGAGATAAATCTTAATTATATAATGAAACCTTTTATTACCATGATTATCAGTCACATTTAAGAACACATGATATCTAATTTAAAACTACACAGGTCCCCTATCATGATCATCAAAGGAATTATGATAATCCCAAGCTTCCTTTAACCTCTTCTAAATCACCTAAAATATACTAACATGTTTTTTACATGTTAGAATCCAAGATTTGCTAACTCTCCAACCCCAGTATATAAAAAATATCTAAATTGTCTACCATACAATGATTAAAATGACGTTATACCAATGGTAGAGTGAAAACTATTATTGTATGAAAAATTGAGTTAAGGAAGATTCCTCATCTATGAAACTCCAAAATAAAGGACATAAGAATACAAAATGAGATTAATATTTTTGATTTTTCAACCAATCTGATCATCCATATGAAGAAAAAAATAAGTGTTAAGGATTAATTGAGAGTAAAAAATAAATATAGGGACCTACACACACTATAGATGTAAAATGATGATCCCAATCATAGATGATCATACTTAGGACCCTGGGAATTCCCACTACACTATCAATGATCTTAATCAACAAAACCTCTACTATGATCAACTCTTTGATCACGATGAAAGAGTTGATTTCATAAGAAATCCAAAATAAATGTTATAGAATAAAATCCCCATAATATTGAGGGAAATAATTGAAGAACACTATAAATATTTCCTAAAACGTCCACTGAAAACATCCAATGGCTGAAGAAGATCATTGTGAAATAAGTGCTCATCCTTCACCTTCTGGAATACCAAACATCATGAGAAAAAATATTAATCTTTCGTATTCAACCATGGATTACAAAACATCCCAATGAAAAATTATTATATCTTTCTAACAGTAGAATATACCACCATGTGTGAGGTATGGAAATCATGGAGAACCATATCATGCAAAATTCGGTGATGAAAAGCCTCCCCAAAACAACATCTAGTGTTTTCATCCTCATAACAACCACTAAGAACACCAAAAATAGAAACGTTATCTCTAAAAACAACCATATATGAATCCCCTGGCTGGGAAACAATGACATACATAACCTAGGTTGGCTTATCTATCATCCAAAAAATAAAACATCTTCTAGAATCCTCTCCGAAATAATGATTCATTATTGAGATCTCCTCTATCATTTTCTAAGAATATCTGGATTTTTTCATAGTACCACTACATGATATATTTATTAGGACATCATCAATTAAATTTACCTTTATTATTGTATATGAAATCTCAATGATGTAATCCTGTGAGAAGTAAATCAACCATCACTATTATATGTTTATGTAATAGTATGATAATACATACCTCAGGTTCTCATGACCGGTAAAAACCATGAAAATCTCATTGGTGAGGTAATTTAACCATAATATCATGGAAAAAAACTATTTTCTTATTGTGACCCTGGTTGGATTATTTACACTCATGGGGACACAATTAGAATTATTCATAAGATTCAACCAATAATATATGTATCAAAATTTAGCTTAAACCAATACATGAAGAATTATAGAAAAACAAAAATTGAACTCTATCTATGCGAAAGAAATTAATTTTATCACTAACCAATATAATATTTGGGTACCCAAATGATTCTTGGAACTGATGAATCCATACTAACTCAACATCTGTTATTTCTATGTTTTTTATAAGAGCCATATACTGAGAGAAATTGGCCATAGACCTCCGATAATAGCTGGTGAATCCAATGAAAATTCATTCCTTTGCAATATTATTTGGGAATTCCCATTAATATATTTCCTCAATATTTTAATGATCCAAAAAAACTACTTTATCAGACATGAAATTACCTAATAAATGAAAATTAAAAGTCTAGAATTCACACTTTTATAGATTCCAAAAGGGCTTCTTATAATGAATATGTTCTAAAATAGAATGTAGGTCCTCATCATGATCCTCATTATATGTGTAGTACATAAGTATATATTTGATAATAACTAACATGAAATAATTCAATATATATATATTAACATTTTTTTTCATAAAACCCACTGAACATATCTGATGTATTCTCCCTAATAAAATAGCAATTACCATATCTACATATGAAAGAGGTCATAGAAATATCATTATCTCATACTAAATTTTAATGAAATATTAGCCACATTTCCATCTTCAAAAAATATATAGATCCTTTTATCTGATCAAAAAATCATTTATCAAAGGAAGATAATAAAATATATTCATTTCCAAAAAGTTCAAGAGATGAAAATAGATACAAAGACACATAATACCATCAACCTTCTTAATGAAAAAATAGGTGCACACTATGATGACACATCTGTATTAGTCAATCGTCACTATAATAGATCATCAATCTATACCCATATCACTTATAACCTATAATGATCCATCTTTTGTGGAGATATTTAAATAATGGAAATATATTATTATAGATCTATTGAAAACAAGGTCTCTTAAATTTAGTAACAACGAAGCCTCATCAGGAAAAAGAATATGGTACTCTCCTCACAATTGGGATGCACTATCAGCTAAATTTCTAATGAAATCAGCATAAATATCTCGATAAAGGAAGATAATGATAAAACATTTTTATAACCCGTATTAGGGTCTCTCTCTCTAATGAACACAAAATAAACAATTCCAGGGTCATAGATTATAATTTGAAACAAGATGTAGTTCTCAATATGCCACACTGAATATATCAAATCCATTACAAGAATGATGTTGTATTGATGTATCTATAAGCATAATATTTCCCCTAGGAGAATTTATATCCCATCACTAGCTCATAATTTCTACATTTACCATACATGTGAGCTTGACCTCAAAATGGAATCGTAAATTAAAGGGAACTGAAAGAAACTACATATCAATCCCCATAGAATAGACTAGGGAAGGTTATATAATGGAGTGTGTCTCTCACGAATCAATAAAATCATGTAACCAACTATAAAATTGGAAAATAGTACGTCAAATTATATATAGCTTTCCCAAAATTGTTAAAGAGAGAGCATGGAATTATCCCCAACCTACTACACAACCTATCTGACCATGATGAGGGCCACTCCCACAGCTACACTCATCTATCCTAGAATGATAATTATATTAGAGTTATACTATACCAACACATTATATTATCTAGTGATCTAATATTGTAGAATCCTTCAGCTATTTCCTTTGTGGAAACTTCCTCAATCGATGATCCTGAGGTGGAACACCTAGTGCACACTACCAACTCAAAAAGATTATGCACTCTCATTATTGATGACGAAAACATCCATATGAAAAAAAAATCTTCTAATTCCCTGGAAATTTATTGAGATAAACCACCCCGGAAAAAAAATATGATGAGGTATAAGACCAACCCATGGCTATTTAATGGCTATTCTATGAAGGAAAATAGAAACATTGTACTATAAATTTACTTTATTGAGAATCCTAGAAACAAAATTATCATAATGAAATGGTTATGGATATCTTCTTTATAAAAATATTATTCTATTACCAGCACCATAAGATACATAATCAGTACAAATATAGTGACTCGACACTAGTTTTCTATGTGAAGTTACACCTTAAAATTCATTTCTCTATCCCCTTCATCTAGAAATTAGTCTAATGGACAATATAGAAGGGTCCAAAAATAGATCCTAAACACCCATATAATTGAACACCTATATCAATTTGTAAGTAGTTCCTAGAGACTGGACACCTTCACTATTAAAGAGTGATAGTCTATTGAAAATTGGTCTAAAAATTTATCCCATAGAACATTTGACTCCCCACAATACTAGTTGATATAGATACTCCAATATCTTTTATCTTCACACAACTTCATCACTACCAGTGAGTTTTGTTGTATTATGAAGCACATATCAATCTATGATCAATCTCCTCATACTCATAACTTTTATCTATCAATAAGTCTAACATATAACCCTCATAATTCTAGAGACTCTGTCACAAAAAATCTTTTATTTTAATCCTCCATTTTTATCATCATCAAACATCACTCTATGATGATCTTATGTAACATCCTATTGAACATTATTGATTAAAAACAAGTGCGTAAACTTAGATCCATATATACAATAAGAATAAATGTCAAGTTCTCCTAAACCTAGAATACTGAATATTTTGGAATTATTAATTGATAATGTTATTGATGGATTGCCCTGATCCCATGGTATACCTATTATAAACATAGGTGAAAATAATAATGATGCATGATCATTTCCTAGGTCTCTACCTGGAAACCAATATCACTTTTCTTAGAAGAATCAATTCATACAGTGTTCCAAAAAAATTGATCACTAAGGGGATTAAATACCCATATCTCATCCTTTATTGCTTGACTAAAATTGACATTAAACTGATATAACTCTCTTTCCTAACTATCTCATGAATTACTCAACTATTCTGATCTTTAATCTTAATCATATCACTCAACCTAAAGTTGTGGTACCCATCATTCTGACCCTATACCCACAAATAACTTTCCACTAGGATGAAGATTAGAGAAGGGAGATAATGATGCCTAAATCATGCCTCCAATAGTACATGGGTTTGTGACATGCACTGACGGTATATCATATATAAAAATGGGTGAAATTAATTACTAATAGATATTTAGGAATAGTATATAATAAAAGTATACATCTACTACAAAATATATGGGTAAAAAATCCCATCTACAATATTATACTATCCTACAAAACCACAACAACTAAAAATGTATCTATGAGATCCCATGGATAATATCAAGTGATCGCAAATCCCACAATGGTACTAAAAAACAATAATATTGTAAAATCCATCCCGATCTCTAAACATCTCCTGCTATCCTAAAAAAATAGTTCACATATGCATAGGGTGAACATATATGGTATTCATAGTAGTATCTTCCTCACAGCCCATCATGAAAAATATAAATAAATCACGCTAATGACCATTAAAAAAAGTGAAGCTAACTTACCCCCTAATCAAGAATAATTTGTTCCTAACCTTAATATCGAAATATATCAATAGTTCACACATACAATAGATCATATAAAATAATAATAAAAAGCATACCACACTGCTAATTCCCCAATGGTTTTAAACTATTCCCCAATATCAGACGTCCCAAATCATATCTCTCTTATAAGAATACCCAAATAAACCTTGGATAAATTATAAAAAACATGAATCTCATGAATCACATAATCTCATTATCTCATGTTGAATCGTTATATTGCGTTTGAGTAATTTTCAAGAGGGACCATAGACTATATGTCATGAATTATACATCATGTATTATACCTTAAGCCATCAAAACCCGTATGTCGTGTAATATACCTCAATCCCTAATATCCTATACACATTATTTTAAAAAAATCATTAAGATATTATATCTACAGATATATGTTGGTGAAATAAACATAAGATATTATAGACCTCTATAATAATATATGGAATAGATAACCACCATGAATACTAGCACATATTTGCTACCAGTAAAAAAGTATCGGGCCCTAGGTGGTAGTAATACATCAATTTGATGCTAACCAAAATGTTGAAAAAAAATCCTCCAAGATTCTAGTGGGTTTAGTTATCCTACAAAAATGGATGGGTTAGAATATAAAATCCTAAATCATACTGGATATAATATTTCTCACAACCACACAATGTGTATTAAATTAGTATTAAGATTAACTATAGCTATTTTCTCCCAGAAAACAAACTTCTACTTATAATAACTAGGTTTCCTAAAAGTATACAAAATTTTAAGTAGAATATCACTAATATATCATTAATTTATTTTGATCATTTACTTTATAGTAATTCATTCAGTAGAAATTAATTCATGTTAATCTATTCACATTTTATTAACTTACATGTGAAGTCCATGTCATGTTTGCATAATCCAATCAATTCCACTATTTCTCGACTTTAAAATATTTTTAGAACTCTAATAAGAACCAATACCAAGGGTTAAATAATTTATAAAAAATTATTATCACATAATTCCTGGAAATCAAGATATATATAAAGGTTTTATAAAAGTGATGTGTAACCCAAAACAACCATCATTCTCATGCTGTGGGGAAAATTAATTAAATCAAATAATAAGCCAACCATCTAGCCCTTAAGCATGATATTAAAAATGAAGAATCCTACACAAGGAGGATCATCAGGAAGTCCCATATTTAACTTGCTCAATCAGTGTTTTTTCCATCCCTAACACCATCTTTAACATCGCCAAACATCACATTATCACAAGAATCAACATATATTATAAGCTTCAGCCCTCTTAAACCTTATATAATTAACCAAAATCCATGACAATATCACATCACATCTCCTTGAAAGTATCACATCTTGATAAAACACTAAAGGTAGTAAAAAATAAACAATGTAAATAATATATCTAGGCTATATAATAGGTCATCCCACATTGACATATAAATAATATCATTTTGGCCCCAAAAATTTATCTTTTTTAAAAAATCGTTTTTTATTCAATCAAAGTTTAACTAATTCATTTATTATATGTTATAACTATAGGTATCCCGGAGTATCATCTAATATTAGATATAAATTATTTAAACATTATATATTGCATAAAATCAAATTTCAACATACATTTGGGATGAAAAATCCCCATTTAACAAACTTTTTTATTAATATCAACATCAAGAATTCCAACTTGAAATTTCATGAAACATTTCTCTTAACATATATAATATCAATAAATTAAAAATTTATTATAAAAGATAATATTTCTACCAAATTATATCATTCATTGTATTCCTTAAAATTTCCTATTTAATTATTTATCCAACCAAAAATTAACAGCTTTACATTATTTGACCATTCTAATTTAATTAACATGCTAATCCAAAGCCTAATAAAAAAGCCAAAAAAGTATAAAAAAATATATAAAACTATTTTTAAAAAAATAGAAAAAACATTACCATTGAAGAAAATATATTTGTTCTCTATAACGATAAACCATTGTTTTCATTAAAATGGTTTATTTATAACTATGGTTGATTACACGACCACCAAATGGGATAATGCATGATTAATTTACAAATACAACTTAAATAAAAGAGGAATTAACACATTCACTACCTCATATATTTAATGTTCATCGAATGAGAATGGGAAAATAATGTGGATTCCTAATAACCTATCATATAAGGAAACTACAAACTTATATGAATGTCGCATAATATGCACACACAAAAACTCTACAACTATAAGGGTTAGAAACCACCACAATAAGTTATGATTAAACATGTGGAACATAACTGATGAAACTATAAAAAAATTGGAATAATTCAGCTTGGATCAAAATGTATTGAAAATGGGAATCCATCATTAATCCCATTCGAAAGGGTTTCCAAAAAACATGAGAGAATGCTTCCATCTTATGTATGTATAGAAAATAGGCTATAGGGTTTGACAAAACTGATGGTGTAATAGGTATTTTATGAGTAACACTAGTAGGATATTCGCAATGTGAATGGTTCATTCACTTTGTGAATGCCAATTTTTTTTAATACCCAACAAAAAGAACATCGACGTAACAAAAATAAATATGAAAATTATCTATTTCCTAAATTTCATGTTCATGACATGACTTTTTAGGTCCAAATTCATCTGGTCTAATCTTCCACTATATTCACATAATATATTCTATAAATAGAATGAATTCATCCAATAAATCACACTAAACAAATAGATTAATTTTTTTTCAGGTTGTGAACTTTACTACAACACAGTACATATATGGTACATTCTAGATGTGTACCACCTTTCACATCATGAATCCCTTCTATATATAGCATCCAGATCTAAAACACCACCAAACTAGATTTTTCATCTAGTAAAAACCATGACATGAAAATAATGCATGGTAATGGGAAACAAAGGCTCCAATACCTTACATGTATGCATAAATTTTTAATTTATCTCATATTTTATTTAATATTTTAAATTATATTCCATTATTTAAAATTCATAATCTTTTGATCTAATTAATTATATCCTATGGATGAATATTTTATATGATGAATGAACTAAAATATAAGTTCTTCTTAAAGTAATCATTATTATATTATTAAAATTAAATTTATTATATAATTCAAATTCTAGAAAAGGTAGTGTTATGAAATAAGGAATAAAATTTTGGTTAGAATTTAATGATGTATATTGATTTATTAAAGTATAAATCTATAATATTTATATAATATTAGTATTTACATATTTTTTGGACCTACATGCATTTTTATATTACAATTAAATTAAATAATGCTCTGTAATATGATTTCTGTGAATACGTTATGAAAGGTATTGATAAAATTTAGGATGTGTACATACATTGATGTTTTGGTAATTAATGTTCTATAATATTTGATATTTTGGAAAAAATAAATTTGGAATAATAGATAACCTTAGAGGTTCAAAGTTATTTTTTTGATAAATGTTATTTCTAAATATGTTCATTATATTTTTTGGGAACATTATAGGAACAAGATAAATTATGATGATATTAGTGTTCTCTTAAAATATTATAAATGTATAATAAAATTTTATTTATTTAATTTTTTGTAAAAAGGGAATCCATTGACTAAGAAACAACCCCTCAGATTCATCTTGGTTTTGGTCATCTAACCCACAACCTGAAGGAAAAAAAGAACAATTTCAAAAACTAGTCTATGTGATATCTAGGTAAAGATGATATTTTAAACCAAAAGTGATTAAAAT
Organism: Viscum album; assembly: GCA_963277665.1. Taxonomy (NCBI): domain Eukaryota; kingdom Viridiplantae; phylum Streptophyta; class Magnoliopsida; order Santalales; family Viscaceae; genus Viscum; species Viscum album. Next base: position 235,410,220 of record OY728141.1, read on the forward strand.
ATTGATGGAAAAAATAAATGAATTTATCGAAATCATATCTGATTTTATTTTGGTTTTATGACATGATGATTTTGGTCATTTAAGAAATGAAATCCATATTTTTGAGATAATATACCTATGGAAATATACATATTTCTATGTAATAGTATGTGTTATTTCAGGAAGTTTGTGGAATAATTTTAATTCAATTTTATCGAATGTTTTTTAATTTTGGGTTTTTATTTTGTTGAGGAGGATTACAGATTGATTATTTATATAATGGTTTAACTATAAAAATGTGTGTATTGGTTGATGTTTTGATAATTAATGTGTCAATCATCTACTTAAACGTTTATGAATATTAATTATTATTATAATATGTGCTGACCATTTATTTTTATGAAAGCGGAACTATATGGACATCATTTAGACGTCCTTATGGTCAATTGAATTGTCATTTTAGTGCTTCAGGCATGATAAATTTATCATGATCACAACGATTCATATTGAAGAATTAAATCATGATTATAAATTGGGAATAAACCTATTATGTAAATATTGTTGGATTTTTTATCTCAATGGAAATGTAATTTACTGAATACAATATAGATCTATCAAATATTTTGTAAATAATGACCAGTCAACTATAATTTTATATTTTCTGAAACTCATTTGATAGTGTGAGTCTTTTAAGGACATGTGATAAATAATATTCCAATTCATCACTCTGAGAAAAAAAATATATAATGTGTTTAGTTTTGAAAATATAAGATAAAATTGTGTGGACACAATTTATATAAGAGTTTTTTAATGTGAAACCCCAATATTTAATTTTCCTTAAAAAATCATTTTTTGATATCATAGAGCCCAATCAACATTGTGCTTAAACGAACTAAGAAATAATATTATTTAAATGAGATTATAATATAATAGATATAAAATTAGAGGGTATAAATAGTAATAATAAATTTATGAAAATATGTATAAATTTATATATTAGTAAAAAATCTTTGATTAATTAATAGGAAATAAGGACTCAAATTTTTGATATGATATTTTATGTTTTAGAAATATATTTTATTTAAAAAGGTTTTAGTGATATTTCTGAGAAAATATTATTATTAATTTATGTAAATTTATATATTTTATTTTAATAAAAATGATATATTTTTCAAATAATCTTATAAAAATTTTCTTAGGGTAAATGTTTGATACGTTTTTGGAAAATCTTGATTTTTATGGAATAGATAAAAATAACAATTTTACTGATTTTTTTTAAGTATTTAAAAAGTATAAAATTGTTTTAAAGTGGTGTTCTAAATCACTAAATAAATTTTATTAACCATAATACAATTACTATCATTAGAATGTACATTATTTTTAATATTTATATAAAACCATTTTTTGTACATAAAAATTACATTTTTTCAGGAAAGTAGTTTTTCATCTCATTTTTCTATTTTTTAAATTTAAATTCTAAAAAATATAATAAATTTTTTAAAAAAAATTACCCATTTATTTTATTAATAATTTGATATTTTTATATTGTGACATTTATTTTTTTTCATTATTAGTTATAACCACAATATATATTTTTTACCATAGTGAAGGTAAATTGGGTTTACTAGGAATAAAACTAATTTCATAAGACTTAAAAATGATTAAAAACATTTAATTATTTCATTGGATGATTTTATTTTCTTCATATCTATAAAAAATTCTTAAATATGACATTTTTCCATTTATCATTGGTTATTTCCTTCATATTATTTTATATAAAAAATAAATAACAAATATCACATTCCTTACTAATATTTTTCTAATATGTTACGACGGGGATAAAAATAATATTTATTCAATTATAAATGGTTATTGATAATATTAATAACTTTTTTTATTATGGAACATTATTTTCAATTTTTATCAATAAAATAATTACCGTAAATATATTCATAACACCGACAAAGTTATTGTGAGGGCATTAACAAATTAAATTCAATGATCTTCAAAACATGATAAGTAAATAAATTATGATGATTAATTAATTTAGATGATTTTTTAAATTAATTTAAATATATTAATAATTCATTCTATTTTTATATTTTTATTCCATTAATATATTTATATATTTTATGGAAAATTAAATGAATACTATTAAATATGACTTTAATGATATTCTATAACAAAAAAATAATAAATTATTAAATTATTTTAAAATAAATAAGATTAATGAAATAGAAAAATTAGTATATTAATTGGGTTAAAATTGTCATTCATTGAAATATTTTGTGCCAATTAATTCCATAGATGTAAATTTATAAACTTTAAAGTATAAAAAAGTTGTTACAATGATTAAGGTTAAAAATCCTTAATGACGGAGATAATCTAAATGATAAGGTTTACAGTGACTTTTAAAGATATTTACATTTTATTGGTTGACTATATTAAGTCAATATAATAAATATATTCATTTTCATTTCATTTTGAAACCATTTTACATGATTTTGAGACTTATTATATTGTAATATTTCAGGTTGTTCAAAATGTGTCACTCCCCTCAATTATAAAACAGACCCTCCTTTTTTCTCATACTTAAACATCATTTGAAAATTAAATAAAACAATACGTAATAAAATATAGCACCCAATATTTTATGGTATCTTTCATCTTAAATATATTCGATTTATTTGATAACTTACATTGCACACAACACCGATCTTAAACGAACCATGATAACCCCTTAAATATTAATACGGTCATCAGAATACAAATAATATCATTAAGAATATTAATGTTTAAATAAGAATAATAACATTGCCTATGAAATTAGAAATATAATATATGTATTTAATACATGAAAATATGATTCATTTATATCATGGTATAAGTAAATAAATTTATTAAAAATGATAAATTATGTTATGGTATTTTTGTAAACTCAAAATGTTTATTTAAAATATTAAAAATAATATAAAGATATAGAAGAATTTTTTTTCATAAAATATATTCATAAATTAGTATTTAATTTATTACATTTATAATAAAATTAGACAACACAATTATTAATTTTTCAAAGTGTCATAAAATCGTGTTTAATATTTAAATCAATATATTATTAAATAAATGAAAATTTTAATTTAAAATTATATATGTCATATTTATATAATTATTTTCAAAGGGTGGTGTATATTTTTTAAATATACAATTTTAAAAATGGTTAGGGTGACTTTTTTTATTTTTCTAAAATAGTTGAATTTTTGATGAATAGTGAGATATAATAGTTTATGGTATTTTACATTTTAATCAAAATACATGAATTTTAGGTACTGGATGATGTACAAAACCATTAGTTTGAACTCAAAATCACTATTAAATGTACTTAGACCAAATAATCAATAATTTTATAGTATTGAGACAAAATAATTAATAAATTAATAAAATAATTAAACACACCCCTCCCCCTGAACTATAAATTCCACCCCTCAGTACCAATTATAATCACACGTTATATTGCATGAATATTGCCTAAATTTAACCCAAATAACTACCAAAGTCTATAATCCACGTCCAATAACTTCTTGACCTATTGAAACACGAAATCCAATTATCTTAAGGAGGATCCAAAGGAGGTGATATTTGGGAGGTAAAATTCCCATTCCTTCTCTTTAATTTTTTTTTTATTTCATATCCTCACCTACCGTATACAAAGGGGAATGGTAACTATATAATTATATATATACTATCATTTTTTCAATTTATATTTATCATCAAATATCCTTTCATCTTCTTTTAATTCCAAAATTGAAAACATCATCTTTGAGGTGTCTATTCAACGCATTCGTGGAAAATGAGTTTTTATATTTTAGTACTACATTTAAGGATGGAAATAAAAACATTTTTATGGTTAAACAATATTATAATATTTTTATTATAACATGTTTAATGTTCTTGAACAATTATATAAACATATATTTAATAAAATGATACCAATTCGTGATGGAAAGAAAAACCACCAAAATAAACTAATCATGTTTCATTTATGTTTATATAATGAACCTCCATCATATAAAAAATGATATATGGGAATAGTTAAAATAAGGTAATTATATTATAAAAATTTCATTTCACTATGATATAATTATTCCAATTTTACATGAACTTCCCTAATTACACACAAGTGAACCTATCAAGAAACCATGAAACAAATGCTCATGGAACAACAAAATTAATCAATATAACTCTTAAATATTTCCATAAATTAAATTAATAAAATTTTAATAAATCAAATATATGTTTAATAGGTTGGGAGTTATGTTATTATTGAATGTAATTTGATTATCCAAAATATTACGAAAAAGGGAAGAATGCTTCCAGATATACGGTAGGGATTTTCTCATCTAACATTTATTTTTGTGGGATATTCCTTATTCACCATTTATTTTATGGTGATGTGTATGTATACTAACCTTTTATAAATAATAACATTAATCCCATTATATTAATCTTATTCAAAGCTTCATTTGATAATTATTGTTTTTATAGTGTATAAAATTTATTTGATTTCAAAGTGATAAATGTTTTTGGTTCCCACTTTTACTTATATGAGATATGTTACATATTTACCACTTATTTATTTTGTGTGTTTTACAGAATTTTGATATATTATATCATGAAACTAATTATATTTATGTAAATAAATTATGTATTTTATAACTATTTCATTTATGGGGAATACAATTAAACCGATTACAAAGTCTTAAGGGGTTTCACAACACACTTTTATTTCAGTGACATGTAACTTATTCACCACTTATTATTTGTGTGTGGTGTATGAATAATTAAATTTGATGTATAATAAAATTAATATATCTATATTAATAATATTAAATGATTTATTTTATTATTAATAATTTTATGTGGTATATGATTCGATTGATTACACGAGGTAAGGGATTTATCCTCTCACTTTTTATTTAAGTGTGAAATATGTCTTATTTGACACTAATTTATTTTCCATGGTGTATATAATACCCTTTGATATACCCTATCATGAATATAAATATATTTATGATAATAAATTCATTATTTGAATTTTATTTGTTTTATTGGGCATATGATTTGACTAATTAGAAAGTGGTAAGGGTTTTCTTATCTCACTTTTACTCCCATTAGATATATTCATTAACAACAATTTTATCATGAGTATAGTGTATTCATTCTACCATTTGATATATAATATCATTAATTGAATTATATTCATGGTTGTCATTTCTTTGTTTGATAAATATTACATTTATAGGCCATATGATTCCACTGATTGCAAAGGGGTAAGGAATTTCTTAACTCAATTTCCAATCATTGGGATAAAATTATATTTCATTGATTATGTCATGATATGGTTATGTGTAAAATGAATTTTGGTAATATTTTTTTGTTTACATTTTTAATTTGGTTTTGTAGTGATTACACATAATCTATTCATTTAATTAATTATATGATCCATGTGGGGGACTTCATCTAAATTTTCTTTTATTGAAGAATATTTCTGATGTTGTAGACCTATTTTATTTTTTATATTTTATAAAATGTAAGTATAATTTACGATAGTTATTTATTTTATATTTCATTAAATATTAATATTTATTGTATCAGGAATATGATTATTTTCTAATCACTATGACATTTTTTACTTGTGGTTTTTACATTGAATGTTATTTTAAAGGTGAAACTATTGTTTAATATATATCATGTTCCCAATAAAGATATCTTGATAAGGAATATTGTTCATGAATTAAAAGTATATATGTATAATTATTTTGAATTTTAGTATCATGTTTATACCCACATTATATACCCCATCGATGCATCGACAAGTATCATAAGACAAAATATTTGGGGAAAACCCATAGTGTTTGTTTCCAAGAAGGATTATATGTAATTCTAACCATAGAATTAAACCATATTGTGAAATGTCATGGGGGTATTGGTCCATGTTCCAAATAAATGATATATAATAATTATTTATTTCTTTTTTTATGATTTCAATCATATCTATCCATGAGTTTTTCACTCTAAAAAAATGTTTGGATGTATTTTCATTCTCAGCTCATTGATTTAATGGGATTTGTTTTTTAATTATTTACCTTTACATTTTGATTATTCTTTATTGATTATGATTCACTTTTATGTATTCATGTTTCTAATATATGTAACCCTTACTGATAATTTTATCCCACCCGTTTTTTCCTTTCCCAGGTTATGAAGATGAAATCATCGAATAAGTGTAAAGGAAGAAATTAATTTTCTTTTGTTACATTTGATGTTTGTTTTCCAATTTATAACAGAATGATGTATGTTTCTAGTTTATTAAGGATTCGAAAATATTTAATTCATGGTGATGTGATATCTGGTATATATTCCATTTTATTAAAATAACCATGAACTCTATGGTATTGGGGTTAGGGTTGTTACAATTTGTATTAGAGTAGGTTTAGTAAAAAGCAATAGAAATAAAATTTAAATAAAAAAGATAATTAAACTAATTAATTTAATTTACTTTTTGAAATAACACACAAGGTTATTACTGATGGTTCCAAATGGAAGAAAGAGAATATATACACACTAAGAATGTAGGAATTTCTCTAATAATCAAGTCAGTATAATCAGTGTTGTAGTTGATTATATCATGACCCTATTAGTAATGCTCAATCATGTTATGATGAATAACCATAATAAGCCATTATTTTATCACTTCATACAATATAATCCCCCATCATTTAGTGGTACTACCAATATTGTGATAACTTGGCAATGGATCAAGTGCCCTGAAATATATATTTCTAGCATTGTGATATAATTAAAGGGAAAAGGTATTCCTAGTAGTATATTTATTCGAGGGAGAGGATGATCAATAGTGGTGGTTGATCCTGAAAACTAAATATGATAATTAATTAGAGTAGTTTGAGTAGAGAAATTTTAAATAAACATTCCTCAAAAAAATTACATCAAGAGAAACCAAATTTAATGAATGGAAGATTTATTATCTAAAAGAAAAAGGTAGAAGTGAGGGTGGCATAGTATGATGCTTCCTTCATAAGGATATCTAGGTTTTATATATGTTACATATGTGATTCATAAAAAATATTGATTGATTATTTATAGCTCTTAATAAAAGTCTTGAAGGTAAGAATCTTATCAAATAGTTTTATCATAAAATAAAATAGTATTAGGTTCCCTAACAATGGAGAAGGAATTTTCTAGATCCTATTAATTCAAGGTAAATCAAGAGAATAAGTGGTCTCATAATAACCATGAAAACATTAAATCATCAAATAAGAATACGGAAATGAATAAATTCCAATTATTTGAATATTTTGGAAGGAATCATCATGGGAAATACTTTAATGACATTAGAGTTTGTTAAGTGTGTAGAAAAGGGTTACCAATCTAATAATTTACAGGGGATTAAAAAATGGTGATCAATGATTAAACCATGAATAAAAGGGGAATTTTTCAAATAAAACTCATAAGAACTATGGAAATATACCATAAAAGAGGCCACTTGGAGATGACCAAGATTAAGTGATCATAATAACTAAGGTAGAAGTAACGAATAATGTGGTAGAAGATATATAAATCTTATATTATATTTATAAAATGATTTAGTTTATTCTAAATAATCTCACACATTTAAATCTACCAATATTTCTAATAAAATTATATATTTATGAATTGATTTATTAAGTGTATTTTCTATTAAAACACTTAAAAGAAGTCTCATTACAAAAACTATTTGTGGAGAAGTACCCAATAAGGCATATAAACGGGATTTTCTGACCAAATCATCATACTTATAGTTTACTTTGATGCAATATTATCTATGTACTGGATTTCAAAATATGAATGGAAATTTTATTTCAAGAACAATTAAATTTCAATTTGCGGGGGTGATATAGTCTTCTTAATCTTAAGAGAAGAAACATCATCATCTAACTGTAATCTAGATCCACTATTAGTAAATCTACTGAATAAAATTCATGGGAACAATGAGAAAACAATAACTTTGGATGAATAAGGTAATCATTAAATTGATTATTTACATATTTTACATGAATACAATGATGTATTTGTTAAGTAATTACATATGAAACTCCCCCTTAGATTATTATGTTGATTATACCATTGATTTAATATGTAATGAAACACCAATATCAAATACTTCTTATATAATAAAAACTATAAAATTATTGTAGATGAAGAAACAACTAGAGGAGTTAAATAATAAGTGATTTATTTTCCATACTGTCTTTACAGTGGCTGCCCATGTTATCTTTGTTATGAATAATGGTGGATCCATGTTTTTGTGCATTTATTATATAGAAATCATTAAAATTGTGATATAAAACAATTATCCATTGCCTCACATTAAGGATTATTTAATCAACTTCTTGGATAAAAATATTTCTCAAATATTTAACTTTAATCTGGGTATCATTAATTATTAGTGAAGAAGAATTAAATACATAAGATAGATTTTCAGATGAGGTATGGAAATTATGATTTAAAAGTTATGTTATTTGGATTAAATAATTCACTGTCAATTATTATGGATTTAATGAACAAAATATTAAAGGAATATGTTTACAGTTTTGGTGTGGTATTCATTGAAGTAATTATGGTACATTCTAAAACCAATGAAGTCTATAAGAATCAATTGAGGCTAATTTTTTAGACTCTCAGGAGGAAATATTTATATGTTATATTTATATAGTGTCAATTTTTCATTCACGTAATTGGTTTTCTTGGCCATATTATCTATAATGATGTAATAAAAGTTTATCTACAGAATATAAAAGAATTTCAAGAATGGTATTTACAAATGAACATAATTGAGGTTCAATATTTTATTGGTTTAGAAGGTTACTATCAGTGTATCTTTCAGAATTTCTCATAAATGGATAACTCGTTAAAAAATCCCACATGTAAAGGGGTTAAGTCCTTATGTAAAAATATGTGTAGATTGTTTTGACTATTTGAATTGGGGATTATTCAATGCTTTGATTTTTACTCCAACATTTAGAAAATATGGGTTTTTGATATACAATGATTCATATAAGAATGGACTGGGATGTGACTTTATGAAAAATTATAAAGTATTTCTATAAGCATCAAGGCAGTTTAGGATTCATCAATAAAAGTATCCAACTCATGATTTTAGGTTAAAAACCATAATCATTACTCTGAATAGAAGGAGCCATTATATCTATGATGAAATATAAGAGATATATAATGATTACAAGAGTTTTAAATAAATATTTACACATAAATAACTCAACCAGAGGCAAAGAAGATAGATCAAGTTAATAAATATTACGATTTCTCAATACAGTACCACCTAAGAAAATAAATTAATTTAGTTGATGCATTGGGGAGGAATGATCATGGAGTTTTGACTAGTATTATGATTGATAGAGATCCAATGTCCATGGATTTAGTAAATATGGATATAGAATTTATAATGGAAGTATAAACATATAATCTTTTCAGATGATTGTTAAACCATCTTTATAAGAGAAGGTAAAAAATTATCAATAAGATGATGATAATTTTTAAATGAAAATTAATGTTGTTAAAGATTGAAAAATTGAAGACTTTGTGTATGAGGATGGAATTCATTAATTTGGACTGTGTTTAGGTGGTCCATCAATACCCCAGTAACAAAAATTAACTATTAGATGATGCTCAAAGTTATAATTTCTCTATAAACCATGGTATTACCAAGATGTGTGAGATATGAAAGAACATTTTTGGTTGGATAATATGTAGTGCTAAATTGCTAAATATGTGTCAAAATTCCTAGTTTATCAAAACATTAAGGAGATATAAATGATCTTATAGGAGTCATGAAACCTATACTATTTCCAAATGCGGATGTGGGGTGGGATTTTGATGGATTTTATAATAGAACCAGTGAGGAAACCTAGAAGGAAGGATGCGATATAGGTTGTTGTAGATCATTCCTAAAAAAGAGGCACATTTTATTATAAATGGGAATATTTTTCTCTTGGTCACCTAAAAAGAGTATTTGTTAATTTATTTTTAAGACATCATTGAACTCTTGTAACAATTGTGTCTGATCAAGATCCACATTTAACATTAAATTTTTTTAATAGTTTTTATAATTCTCTAGATTCTGAGATTCGTTTGAGCATCTACTACCATGCTCAAACCAACAAATATACTAAAAGTACTATTCAAACATTGGTAGACATGTTGAGTTCTTTATCACTTAACTTTCAAGGTATTTGTGATCATTATTTTCCTTTGGTAGAGTTTTCTTACAATAATTGTTTCTATTCAAGTATTATCACGGAACTATTTGAATCATTACATGGGAAGAAATATTTTACTCCAACTTGTTGGGATTAAGTTCATAAAATGAATCTTATAGGCCTAAAAAATAATAAACAAACTATAAATAAGGTATATAATATTCTGTCTCAAATTAATGTAGCTCAATGTAGGAAAAAATATTATGCTAACAAGCAATGAAAGGATTAGAAATTTCAAGGGGGAGATAATGTCTTTTTGAAAGTATCTCTATGGAAGGGTGTTATAAGGTAACGTAGGAAAAGTTAAATTATCCCAATGTACATTGGACCATTTGAAATTATGAAAATAATTTGATCTATTTCTTACCAATTAGGAATTCCACATGGTATCTAATAAGTTTAGGATGTGTTACAATTATCATTGTTAAATATATACTTTCTAGACCCAAAAAAATGTACTAACCTTTCATGAAATGAAACATAGCTTGATTTTTAAATACTAATAGCCCATCAATATTCCTGAAACTAGAGAGGACATATTGAAAATCGTTTGACTGGACTAGTTGAGGTTCTATAGTGAAACCAAAAAATTGAAGATGAAATGGGGGAACCTAAGGATTATATTAACACTACTATAAATTAAGGTTATAGCCACGATTTAGAACCATGGCTATAAGACCAAAAAATGTGGTTATAGGTTATAGCCACGGTTCATGGACCCGTGGCTGGTATTAGCATGGCTATAGGGCTATACCCATAGTTTGTAACCATGGATACATGTTTTTCCCAATAGCCACGCCAATACCAGCCACTGTTCTATGAATCATGACTATAGGGATTTATCCACAGTTAGAAATCGTAGATATATCCTTCTCTATTTCATAACCCCCCCCGTGAACCCCTGGATAGACCCCACTGAACCCCTATAGAACTCCCATGCACCACTAGACAGATCCCCTGTGCACCTCTACAGAACCCACTTCCCCCCTGTACAGACCCCCCTTGAACCCCTGGACAACCCCTCCCCCAAGACAGACCCCCATGCACCCCTTGATAGACCCCATTTTCACCCCTGGAAAAATCCCCCTTGCACACCACTTTCCCCCCAGCTAGACCCCCCTTGAACCACCACTACTGGACCCCCCCCCCCCTAAAACACCCCTTCTCCCTGCTGGACACCCACCTATACCCCCTAGACAACACCCCCCCCCCCCCATACAGAAACATCCCTTGCACCCCAGGTCCCCTTGCACACCCCTTTCGCCCTGCTGGACCCCCCTTGCCCCACCCCTAGTAGACCACCTATACGACACCCCCCCCCCTGCTGCCCCCTAGACAGCAGCCCCCCATGCTGGACCCCCCTTAACAGCAACCCTCCCCCTTATTGGTCCCCCTGAATAGCCCCCCCCCCCGATGGACCCCCTTGATATTAGACCCCTGCTGGACCCCCCCGGATAGCATCCCCATGCACATCCCTTGCACCCCATGTCCCCTTTCACAACCTTTCCTCCCCTGTTAGAACCCCTTGCCCCACCGCAGCTGGACACCCCCTACTGTACCCCCTTGATTACAACCCCCCTGTTGGATCCCCCTATATAGTAGACCCCCTACTGGACCCCCATGGATAACCCCCTGTTAGACATCAACCCCCCTGATGGAAAACCCTCGAACAACATCCCTCCTACTAGAACCCCCTAAATAGCCCCCCCCCCCCCCTCCTGGACACCCTGGAGAGTTGCCCCTGTTGGTCCCCCTTGGATAGAAGCCACCCTACTGGACCCCCTGTACAATAGCCCCCACCCCCACTGGAAATCACCCCCCTGGTTGACACCCCCCTTGAACCCTCCTAGACACACCCCCCCCCCCCCCCCCCGATAGACACCCCCACTGTAAATGAACACTTCTATATCAATAGGATGAAATGCTAAGATGAGGTATCAATAAATTCTTTTTTTTCTACATGGTAGTATACAAATATATTTATACGGTTGGATAACACACTCCTAACAATCAAAGTTTGTAAATTAAACATTAAGGGATTGGGTGACCTTTGATGTCAAATAGGCTTAATTTTTTTGAAAATAAATCAAACTAGTACTCGGCCCATGAAAATGCACGGGACTATTAAATTTTATTCAAAATAATATAAATATTCCACTATAATCTATTCATTCAAACCATATAAATATATATGCAATTTTGATTCCAATAAAACCAACATGAACTCACAAAGGATGTCAAAAAGGAGATTTAGAGTTTACATCTGAAAACAAATGTCAATAAATTTATAATGGAAACTGGAGTAACAAAAATGAAAGAGTGGCACATGATTCAATGATATAGCAACCTGAGCCAGCTCCATAGAGTTAGGACGCAGCGACATTTCCCCATTATCTAAATTTCTTCCATCTTAAGTCAATTTCATGAGTGTTGGTTTGTGGGTTTTAAATATCACATGAATAGAGACCAATCAAGGATGAGAAGAGATTTAATGTACTTTAGAAGACCTGACAACGTGAAATTGAATCAAAAAAAATAGTTGAAAAGGATTGAAACGTGATATAGAATGAGTCGATATCACCATTCAATATAAATTCAATGCTATATAAGGAATACATTCATATAGAATATGCAAACACACAGGTGCAAAAATATTCCAGAAACCTTGTTTTGGCATTCAACAACAAGGAATGAATGAATCGAAGGGGAATAGAATAATGATTACAAAATTTTACATGAACACCATACCTGATACACCCCACCCCTAGACACCCCCATTGGACACTCCTAATTTCCCCACCTTGGACCCCCTGGAACCCCCAAGGCCACTATCCCGTACACCCCCCCTTAGACCCCCAACTAGACACCCCCACTGGACACCCCCATACCCCCCTAGACACCCCCCACAACACTAATATTACTTGTCCATTTTAGATTATGTATTTCAATGAAATGGTACATCATGGTTAAAGAATTCACAATGTTGATGTGAAAATGGGATATCTCTGGGATGTGGGAGAGTGAATCACTGATGAGGATGTAGTGTTCTTCTCTAATTGCGACTCTTCAATACTAATCACTATCTGGGGATATAAATGTTTTGATGGGAGAATTTGGATTCCCTCTAGGAAAAATTTATATAGCAGTTTGATAGTTGTTGATCCATATGATAAATCTATAGGTTTTATAGAAATGTGGAATCAATTCTTGAATTTTTGGGAGAATCAATTTCAGAAAATATAATGTTTGGAAGATCTGTAATAACTATGTAGTAACTGTCCAGTATTGCACTATGAGGATCCAAGGTTGCTTTCATGGATTTATATTGATTTTTCAAACCATTTCTCACACCAAGGAAACATTGTGATTGTCTTCGTAATTTTCCAGATTTGACACATGTTTTGAGTGTGTTTTTTCCAATAATGTGTAGCCCATAAAAGGTAATTGGGTGAAATATTTTTCAATAGGGAAGTTTCCATAAACTGTTGGCTCACCCTCTGCCTTACCAAATGTCCTATCATTTCACCCCAGGTAATTTTGAGACATGTTTTTCAATAGGGTAGTTTCCATAAACTTTTGGTTCACCCTCTACATTACCAAATGTCCAGAAATTTGACCCCAAAATGAATAACTAATAGTACTGATTTACATATTTTCCCTTGGGTTGTTTTTTTTCTAAGGATATCTTAATCCCCATTTAGAATAAAATAAAATTCCCCCAATGATATAGTATCTTATAAACCTGGACACCCCCTGGATAGCCCCCCATCCCTCCTGGACACCCCTAGACCGACCCCTCTTGCATATCAATCCGTTTCAAGTGATATCAAGCCATGATTTTGTGAATGTACTCTATTGTAAATTGGAGGGAATATTTGAAGAAAAATTATCCTAAAGAAAAGGTGGGGTGGAGATGGAATGTAATGGTTATTAAACCTTATCGATGATTAAACAAACATATAGTGATTAACTACACCCCCTTACCCCCCCATTCACCCCCTTCCCTACCCCCGTGCACCCCTCTGCCTTTCCTCGCACCTGCACCCTCCCCACTGCCCTCAAGACCCCCTTGAATCCCCGGCCCCACCCCCTTTCACCCCCTATAGCCCCCACTCCCTACTGCCACCTAACCCTTGCCCCATAACCCTACCCCCCATCCCCTTCCCCCATCCCCACCCCCTCCCCTCCCCCAGCCATGCGGAACTACCCACTCCCCCTGCCCCCCTCCACCCGCCCCCCTCCCCCTCCCCCTGCCCTACAGACCACCCCCTACAGTCCACCCCCTACCAGTTCTCCCTCCCCCGCATATCCCCCCTACCATGAAAGGATTGAATGATGTTATATTTATAATCCTGGTTCACAATAAAAATATATTGGTGGAAAGTTTTATGGATCATGAACGCTCAACTCGCAAAAAATCCTGGTTCAACTATCTTGAAAAAGAAGACAAGAACACCACATTTTTTCATGAATTCTTCAAAGAGAATCAGAGATTTTCCACACCAATTATTCTTTGGGGGGATGGTTAATTCTTTATTTGTTATGAAGAAGTCATAGGTTTTTTCGATGAAAATTTTATTCTCTTCTTATAGGGACCAGTCATGGTTAGTGACTATCTGAGTTGTCAGGAAGAGTTGTTTGAAGGCTTACCCATATTAGTGACTATTAGTGATAAATTCATCTTGGTTTTAGTTTCGGATGAGAAAAATATACTTGAGTATGTTCTTTATCATTATTATTATAGCACACCCTGTCCTGAAGGTTATCATGATTTTTTCTATGTTGACTCATGGGAAAAACTTAATAAATATCTAGTGGCGGTGGTTCATGAAATCTTCTAGGGTGGAAGCATCCTACGCATGGCCAAATCCACATCCTTGGATTATATCCCTAATCATATAGATCCTTATTCATTGAGTCAATAGAGACCTATCAACTTTTGTAAATTTTATTATAATTTTTTGGATAGTGTGATTAACACGCATCTGTACTAACTTCTACCTCAATGGATTTTATAAGAACAACATTGGTTTTTGAATGGAATGACAATCCATGGTGATATCGGTTTTCAAAAGAGATGATTAGTGATTTGAAAAAAAGGGAGACTGGATCTAATATTTCAATTATGTTGGACATAGACAATGTCCATGATCTGGTAGAATGGTCATTCATCATCAAGGTGTTTTCATGAATGGGGTTTTCTAGTGGATTTATTGAAACTCTTTTTATGTTCTTTTTTATTCCATGGATGTCCACTTATTACTTGGGTAAGAACTCTAGATTCTTCAACTATGTTTGGGGACTAGGCAAGGAAATACCTTATCCCTAATCTTATTAATCCTATATCAAGATAAACCTTATAGAAATATTAATAAGAACATCCATGAAGTAAATGTAGCTTCATTTCGGTTCCATAATCTTGTACCGGGAAAATCTCACCTGATGCTTTCGGATGATACCATCATTATTGTTAGTTGAAGTAAACTCTTAATTCATCGAAAAATAAGGTCTATAAAGAAGTTCAATTTCTATATTCATGTTCTTCCTTTGAAAAGCTATAGGTTATTAGAAAATTATTTTCAAAAATAAAAAACCAATTATGGACAAAAGTTTTCAAAATGATCTGGTAATTATAGAATTGAAATTAACGATTTAGGAAGAGGAAACCTACCTCAACCTCAAGGCATGTTTTCTTTTGACAACAACTCAAATATTCCTTTTTTTCCACTTGCACGCATATGAAAATTCGAATATTTATAAGGACACATATCCCCTATGTACATATTTCCATGGCCAAATATGCACAAGGGGGTCCTTAGATATATGTTTATATTTTCATAGACACATTTACACTTTCACATGTATGCATTTTTCATATCTGTATATAAGCACACCAAGCCCCAATATATATTCTCATACTGACCTAGGTGAATACATATAAAGTGGAACTTATATATGTATATTCCTACCTATGCATACACATGTAAGCCTTTGTCAATAGTGACTTGAATCTACCTCAAAAAAATCCAAAACGCACTACAAAAATATAAGGAACCCAAATATAAATAAATAAACTAATTAAAATTGGGCCACAGAATAAAAACAGAATAAACCTTAACAAAATCCAATGTTGAACTCACTATCTTCGATGTTGGTGGATTGAACCGGCCACACCATAAGAATCCACATATACCAAAGTAGTTGGAAACGAAATGAGATATAATGACTTCTTATATATATGTAATCAATTTGTCAACTGTACATGATAAATGATACTTGAATCCATAACCAAAAATGAACCAATAATATTCAGATTGATATTTACATTTCAATTCAAAATAACATTATCATTAATAAAGATCTTTATTTTGAAAACTCATGATGTTATTTTTAATTTTTATCAAGAAGCTATTTCCCCCACCCTACCCCTGAACCCCCTACCCCCTTTCACCCCAACATGTAAATAACACACCCCTGCCCACCTTTCACCCCTCCCCCCACACCCTCTACACCCCCTCCCTCTTGGACACTCCCCTAGACCCCCCCCCCCCCAACACCCTGCTGGACACCCCCACCCCAATCTTCATGACACTCCCCTAAATAGCCCCTCCCTCCTGGACCCCCTCCCTCTTAGACACCCCCTGGACGCCCCCCCCCCCCCCACCAATTCCGGGACACCCCCACCCTCTTGGACCCCCCGCCACCCCCTGGACACCGCCCTCCTAGACACCCCTCACTCTGCAAAGCCCCGCCCCTCCTAGAAAAATTATTCTTTCAATAAATCATGATCTTGACAATATTTTGACAGATAAAATAAGAATTCAAATGATGAATATATAGTAATGATTTCAAATAAAAACCTGAACTTATCGAGGTAGACAATCAGATGTTGAAATTCCACTATTGATGCCAGCAATGAAAACCCTAGACCATAGGCTGCACAACCGCCATTTTAAGCTAACTATTTATAATAGGTAAATACACAATGAAAAATGAATGAACTAAAATAGTGAAAAAATTAATGAGTTGGTTTTCCAACCCATACCCTAGGAAATAATTTAATGGTTAAATATACAGTGAAAACTTGAGGTGCAATGAGAATACACCATGATGTAATTGAAAGAGGATACACACATGACTTATAATAAAACATCATATAATGAGGAAATGGACTCACCCTATGAGCCAGAATGCAAAGAAAAACTCCATACAAAAAATAATTTTGCAACATCCACTAATTCCCCTCTTCCATAATTAGAAGTGTTTCACTTAATCAACAAAAAGTCAACATATTCCACTTGGACCAACCTAAGAATCATGTAAATAAGCACTCTCCAGCCCTCTATCCAAGTTAATCAAATACATATTCAACTGAGCATGATTTTATGAAAGATAAATTTGAATCATTATATAACATAGGAATTAACATATAGTATTCAATAACTATGTCCTTAAACAAATGAATGATTCAAAAATGATAATCAAAGTGAAACAGGAAAAATACCAGTGATTTATAATTCAATATGTAGATCTTATTAAGAACTCAAAAAATGATTTCCACTAATTAGAATCCAAAATCTTGAAATTTAACACAATAGAAAATTAAAATTACTACATTTTATTGTGAAAGGAGATAGAGAACCACATGTGTATGGAAGGATATTATCATTCATTCCCTTCACAATTACACTAATATAACACTAATAATTTTAATATAATTAAATAATGTGGTGGAACCACAATTGCATGGAAGAAATAAAATAAAATTGAAAAATGATGAATATAATGAAGGGTTACCTTTTATTAATCTATCATTAATTATATAATAATATATTATAAAATAAATTCACCCCCATATAATACACTTGAATGACCAAAGATCTCAGTCCATTCACTCACTCTTTAGTGTGTTAAGTTAGGTAGTGAAAAAAAATGATTTTTGATATGCTACTTTCACCTACCCATGGTAATTGGGAATTCTTAATCACTCCTTTATCACCCCTCACTCCCCTTCATTATATTAGAAATGAATTAATGTTGTGGTAGTATTATGTGTAAAACAAATTAATACATAAAACCAGTATTAAATTTAAAGGTGCATGGATAATAATAAACTAATCATATGGAAAGAATCTGATTTCATGAAAATTAAACTTGAGAAACGAAAATACAAATTCATTTTAAATCCATGGATTTTGATGGGGGAATGTCTCTTCAACCCCACAATAGTAGTCTAAACACCATCAACATATAGAATAATTAACCAATCAAAAACCATTATGATATATTATAATTTTGTTTGAGATCAATATATATATATATATATGGGAATGAGGTTACTTATCTAATGGCCACATCAAGGCTATCTTCTACATATTATTTCATTTTCGATAAGAAAGATCAATATCATTGTTCATTGATTTGGTTACATGTGTCTATCATTGAGGGTTTTTATGTCTTTATCTAAAATCTTGACTATCCTATATTTTCTTAACAGTCTCCCACAAATAATACTATAATATTTAGAATATATTTTCCAAGATGTCAAATTTCTCTTTTTTGAATATAGAAAATCACATTTCTCCAGATTTTAACACCCACAAAACAAAATCCCCATGTTCCTCCAGTTTAATTTCAACATTCCCAACCCAATTCACTCATTATCCAGCCCATGTTTTTTCAGTTTATAATGTTTTTTATTTAGTTTTTCCTATCATTTTGAAGAATGTAATGGTTTAGGAATCAATGGTTTAGGTTTTAAAATAGTTTTCCCACTCTTACACCCGCACCAAGGACCCCCCTTCCTGAACTAGCCCCCTCCCCCATCCCCCATCCCCACTTCCCTCTTGCACCACCACCCCAACCCCCCCCCCCGATATCATCAGTGTATACACTTTATTCTATATGGATATTCATTTCATATCCTTGAGTTTACCGATTTTATTGTTACTATAACCACAAAGTTTTAATGATTTTTCATAAATATTATTACATACCAAATCAGTTTCAAGAAAAAAAATTAGTTGAACTCCTTTGAGGTGAGTTCTACATTTGATAAGGATAAACTTATGATAAATGAGATTCCATCTAATCATATTATAGTGTACATGTTCCAAAACTATCATATGATGATTCCTATTAGAGAACCAAGCCATATGTGGCAGAATTATCCACACAAGCTCTAGGTTTAACCTATGATGATTCCTAAGTTTAGATGACCACCCCTGAATGTGTCTTTCATACTATGACCACTAATACCTCACCAGTAAAAGAAGAAGAACACACTCACCCCTCCTCAAGATAAGTGTTAAATGAATCCTATGAATTTTATTCCTGATCATATTTCAAATTAATTTCTCCAATACAATCATGGAATTATACCTCATTATGATACATGGTCTTTGTGATTGGATGATCCTCACCAGCATCAGAAAATGTCCCTTGTATATGAAATATGCATCTTGATATATAGTTTGTCACTAGAAAAATAACACAAAAACATTCATCCCTCCTCGATTTGAGTGATAACCGAAAACTTGAGATTACCCATAGACTAAAACTACCCATAATAATTTAAAAAGACTAGCCATGAAGAAAACATGAAGAACAATAACCCACTTGAGTTTCTTAGATAATAGGTTTATTAACATTGAACTCATCATTGGCAGAGAACTAAATAAACTACGAATAATTACTAGATAAGTTGAACACTATATACAAATGAGCCTAAATAGGATGTTTCCCCTAAAGGATTTTCTAATTGATGCACAAAAAAAATAAAATAATTTCACCTCAATGTTTAAGAACTGATGGATTTTTTTAAAGGAAGATAAAAATATAGAATCCAAACATAGAGGAATAAAAAAGGTGATTCATTCCTAGAGTGAACAATCAGGTGTTGTCGATAGCGACTGCCTTCGGCAGGGAGGAGGGCGCATAGAGGTCGAGGGGGGAGGAGGCCGTAGAGAGGAAGAGGGAGGCAGAGGCTCGTGGATTGAGGGAGGAGCACCAATGTTCTGCTGGGAGGAGGGTGCGGAGAGCTCGTGGGAGGAGGTTGTGAAAGCGTTCAGCGGGGAGGAGCTCGATGGAGGAGGAGTACGCGGAGAGGTCGAGGGATGAGGGGTCGTGTATCGGGGGTGGAGGAGCCTGACGGTTATGCAGAAATAAATTAATTACCATAGTTAGATAATTAAACCATGGATAGAAACATACTATATCCATGGATCAATAAAACCATGGTTATAGATCTGTGGCTATAATTTCAATTCCTATTAGTGTATGAAGAACCACCCCATCTGTTTAGAAATAAATATTCAGGGAAAATTTCAACAACATTTTTACTGAAGTAGAGAATAATATAAGCCCCCAATATTTTATTGTATATATCATCTTAAATAAATTATATTTATTCAATATCTTATGTTATATGAAATACTGAGCTTAAACGAATCATGTTATAACATTAAATATTAATACAGTTTTTAGAATAGAAATAAGACTGTTAGGAATAGTAATGTGGCCATTAGAATAATAACCTCGCATATAAAAGTATAAACAAAAATTATGTATTCAATAAATAAAAATATGATATATTTATATTATGTAATAAGTAAAAAAATGTTAACAAATGTTATATTATGTGTTGGTATTTTTTTGAATTGTAAATGTTTATTTACAATTATATAATTAAAATAATCATTTAATAGAAAATATATTTCTTTAAAATATATTTTTAAATTATTAATTTATTTTATTATAATTATTAGATAATTTTATCAGCCCATAATTATTTTTTGAATGTCTCATAAAATAGATAATAATAATAAAATCAGTATTTTTTTAATAAATGATGATTTTAATGAAAAATTAAAATTTTTATTTAAAACATTATTTTCATAAAATTGATTATATTTTTTATTATAAACTTTGAAAAATGGGTAGGGTGGATTTGTGAAATATTTATAAAATAGTTGTCTTTTTGGTGAATACTAACACATAGTAATTTATGTTATTTAACATTTTAAGCAATATACATGAATATTTGGGCCATGGATGATGTATGAAACATTTGGTATGCAACTCATTGAACTATTTAATATACTCATTCACAAGAATCAACTATATTGATAGTATTGAACCCAAATAATAAAAAATAATAATGATGTTTCCAAAAATACCCCTCTCCTCCAGATATAAATACCAACCATCTCCACCAATTATTCTCACACCATATAAACCATGAAACTTGTAAAAATTTTACTTAATATACATTCCAAGCCTTTTTCTCACATATAAGACCATATTTTCTTACTTAAATACAAAAGCAATGTGTCTTCATAATGTTCCCAAGAAGATGATATTTGAGAGGTACATCCCTCATCATTCATTTTTTATTTATTTTTATTTTCTTATCTTCTCCTTACCTACCATATCCATAGTGTCATGATAACTCCAATTTGATATATATAATATAATTTTATTTTTTATTGGTCTATTCACAATTAAATCTCTTCTCCTCTCCTTTTAATTAACTAAATGAAAAAAACATTCGTGAGGTTTCGATTCACCACCTTCATTGACGAAGATTTTTAATTTTTAATTACCACCTTCAAGGATGGTTATAAAACCATATTAATGGTTAGAAATATTATAATATGTTTATTAATGTTTATATTATTTTCAGGAACTAGTATATAAACAAAATATTAATTAAAATGATACAAGCTTGTAATGTAATAAAAATCACCAAAATAAACAATTCATTTTTCGTTAATGGTTTACATAATGAACATTCCTAAAGAAATAAAATTATATACGAGACCATTGAAAATCATGTATGTTTATTAATACAATTTTTAGATAATTCTATATAATTATTCAAATTTTATAAGAACTTTAATATTTATATACACAAAATCCAATCATGAAACCATGAAATGAATTCTCTGGAACAAAAAAATTAAAAATTATAACTCAACCATATGGCCATAAAATATCTTAATAAAACTATAAAAAATAAAATATAATTTTAATTGGTTACTAATTAGAATATCCAAGACATTAGGTACAAGTGCAAGTCATTTTCAGATATAATGTGAGTATTTTCTCGTCTCACTTTTATTTTTGTGAGATATTCCTTGTTCACAAATTATTTCATGTGTGTTATATATTTATAATGAAATATGATATATAATATAATTAATATAATTATCTTAATGGAATGAAATTATTAATTTAAAAATTATTTCTTTTATTAGGATTGCAGCTAGACTGAATACAAAGTGGTTAGGGTTTTATTGTTTCACTTTTACTTACAAGAGATATATTCCTTATTTACCACTTATTTATTTATTTTGGTTTACTGAACCATTGATATATAATATCATGAATCTAATTATATATATGTTATTAGATACCAAATTGGATAATAAATATTTTATGGTGCATACAATTCGACTGATTACAAAGTGTTAATGGGTTTCTCATCTCACATTTATTTCGTTGAGATATGGATTATTCACCCATTAATTATTGTTTGTTGTGTATGTATACTTACATTTGATATATCATATCATTAATCTATTTATCTTCATGATATTTAATTTTTCGTTTTATTATTATTAATTTTATGTCATATATTATTTGTTTGATTACAATTGGTAAGGGGTTTCTCTTCTCACTTATTATATCTATTATTAATATGTCTTACTCAGCACTAATTTATTTTGTGTTCTATATATAATACCATTTGATAAATCGGATCATGAATCTAATTAACATCATTGTATTCAATTCTTATTTTGATAATTATTTCTTTTACGGGACATGCAATTCATTTGACCGTAATGTAGCAAGGTTATTATTTTCTCACTTTTACATTAGTGAGATATATTCCTTATTCAACCCTTATTTCTTGTGTGTGGTGTATGAATACTGAAATATTTTATATGATATATTTAATATCATTTTATTCATTTTATTTAATATGTATTTTGATAAATCCTAGTTTAGTTGTTATATGTTTTGACTAATTACAAAGGGGAAATATATTATTTAACTAAATTTTAATTCATTGGGTTAATATTATATTTCATTGATTATGTAATTCAAAGGTAATGTGAATATTAAATTATGATTATCATAGGTTTTTTTTCAAATTGTACTTTGTGTATTTAATGTTAATATAGACAATATATTATCTTGATTAGTGATATGAATCTTGCATGGGACTTCGTCTCAATTTTATTTCATTGAGGCATATTTTTTATTTTTTGTGCCTATCATCTTTTCTATAGTTTATATACTAACTATTTTATTTATGATCATCATTAACTGAATATTTCAATAAAAATCCATATTTCTTGTATCATGGATATAATTATTTTCTAATCTGATTATCATTTTAACATATGGTTTTTAATTTGAATGTCATTTTAATTGGGGCATTACTGATGAATATGTATCCTATACTCAATAAATATATTTTGATAGGAAATTTTATTCATGAATTAAATATATGTATGAATAATTCTTTGGTATTTATGTGACGGGTGGGGCCCATCATTATATAGACCCCTATTGCATCAACATATCTCGTGAGACAAAACAGATGGAGAAAAACCCATTTTGATTATTTTAAAGAAGAATTAGATGGGTTTTTAGTCATATACATAAATCATATTGAGAATGTTCATGATGTATGTTGTTAACATGCTATATATAATGTCTAATAATTATGTATTTTATTCATTATGATTCCAATAATTATTATCCATTATATTTTTATTATGAAAAAAATATATGGATTCATTTTCATTTTCCATTTATTGATTGAATTACATGTGTTGTTATGTTATATAAATTTCCATTTTGATTATTCCTTTCTAATTATGCTTAAACTATTATTGATTCATGTTTCTATTATATTAATCCTATACTGATAATTTGATCTCACCCTTTTATTTTTATTTCTTCCTCCGGTAATGAAGATGAAATATTTGAATTATTTTCATGGAAGAAGTTTATTTTCATTTTTATATTATTTTTGGAATTACCAATGTAATAGGGGAACCATATATGTATCTAGTTCAATAATATTACTAAACCGATCGATCGTTGGGGATGTGATCTCTTGTCTCTATGCAATAAGAATAAAATAACCAAATAATCTAGGATAATTGGGTTGGGGTTGTTACATAAAATTACTTATATGATTCCTTATTATTATATTAGATGATTTTCTCCTCTAAAAAGATCATCTGTATGGTTCTTATGAATAAATTCATAGGAGGGTTCTCTAAATAAATGTAATCATATTAACCAAGATCTTTCTTTTTTTACTTATTTATTTATAAACTTCAATAATCTCATAAATATTCCAGTATAGAAAAACATGTATCTAATATCTTAAAATATTTTATCATGTTTATGGTATAATTTATATCCATATCTATCTCTATAAAATGTGAAACAAAACAATCGATCATGTGTACGATTAACTACAACGTTGAGAAGAGATGTATTTTTTCCCCCACTACATAACATGGCTATTTATAGTGATGGAACTAATGAATGTATATTATATTTGAGCAATAACTATTATTATTTGAATATATTATATCATTTAATTACATACCCTTTAACTTCATAAAAAATAACAATGTCAATTGTGCATAAGTGTAGATTAACACTCCATAAAGTGTTGTCAATAATTTTTCTTTCATAATATTCACAAATAATTATATATATATATATATATATTAATATTTACGATTTATTATCATTATTATCATTATTAATATGATATAACCATGATCATGTCCTATGAAAAATAACCACTCAATCAAAACATGCATGAAAAATAAATCAATTAACAAATGATAAATTGATAATGATTAATACTATTATCAGATTGGTGATAAGATGTTATAAGTGGACAATATATGATTTTTTATATAATTATATACTTTGAGTATGTAGTAATAATACATAATATATCATTATATATGAGGTTAAATCATGTTAAACAATGGGGAAGTGTGAGGTAAGGAGTGTCTTAGCTCTATTTCATTTCACAATGTTATATTACTTATTAATTATCTATGTCATGAAAATATTCTGTCTGTGATAAAGATTAATTATTTTAATTAGTATTTAATGTTTTTTTGGATTTATATTTGATACAAACAATGTATTAATTGATTAATTCTCACATCAATGTTATGATATTTAATAGATTTCATCTCAATATACACTATATTAAGACATATTTGGTATTATGTGAATATTTTAATTAATTTAGCGTATCTAAATTTTTTTTATGTAATTAACATGAATATATATTTATTAATGATAATTAAAATTTCAAATCGAATTTACTCATTCAATGGGTTACAATTTTAATGCTACCAAAGTGGAAAGACATTTATTTTCTATATCATTAATTTGGGATTGTTTTTAATTTAGTTGAAATTTTTTATAAAATATCTTTTTTTAACTCTGTATATATTATTATCCATTGGATATTTATATATTTTCCTGTTTCCTTCATACATTTATTCACTTTGGAACACGAATGGAGAAAATAAATGTTGAAAATAAAAAATAAGATCTTTTTCTTTTTTTTAAATAGTTAATTTTTTTTTCAATTTCAATATTTATTTAAGTTGTTAGTGAAATTTAGAATTTATTAATTGAATTATTGATTAATGATATATTATTTTGTTCATTACGTTTTTAATTTTTTAATGGAATATTTCTGTTGTTTTTAAAGCGGGTGATTTTCAAATTTCATTATAATAAGTCAAATCAATGTTTATTTTTAAAATATATGGGATTAATGGATTTTTTCACATCCACAATTTTTTATTTTATTTTACTTATTATATAAATATTATATTGTTTTATGACAGAAATTATATAAAGATAATTTTTTTAAATTTTCCACTTCCATTTTTATACGTTCTCTCAAAGTGATTATTTTACTATAAAATCTACATTGTCTAATGAAAGGATGGCCATCACTATAATCATGATTAATTTTGTGTCCACTAAATTTCCCCTAAAATAGTTACTTTATTTTGATAATATTTTATTATAAATTAATGTTCTCTTCCATTTAAATAATTATATTATCATGGAAATGTTTATTAATCAAATAATATACCATTTTTATAAATGATATTTTACTATGAGAGTTATTTTAATGACTGTGGAAATGATGAAATTTTGTATTCCATACTCAATACAAAGCATATTTTATAAGGTATATTTTTTATGAATTAAATGTTCCATGAAATATGTTTATAATTAATTGGACATGTAGTGATGGGTGGGGGCCAAAATTTCATATCCCCCCAATGGATTGACCTATATAATGGGACAAACTAGTTTTCAAGGCTTATTTAATAGTTTTTGGTGTATATCTACTCATCGACATAACAATTCTTGGAATAAGGAATTGATTGTATTACATCAGGATTTCTCAGATCATTACATCCAATATTATGTATTTCAATCATTGAGAATTCAATTATTATTTCCCATGATATTATTTTATATATATTATCCATGGGTTAATTTTCTGCAAAATTTTATGAGGCCCCATCCTTAAATCATTACATGATATTTATATATGTTAGTAATTTGACATTAAATCACATTGATGAAATTTTTAAGTATAGAGATTTATGAAATTAGGAAATTATTATTACTTTACATCTCATTTATTACAATATAGACACTTACAATATATCTAGTTTTTATAGTAATAAAACGCCATAAATAAAAAGAATAATTATTTTCTTGATAATTTTTTTTAAAAAAAATTATTCATTTCCCTTTCCCTTAATTATACCATTTGGAAAAAATTTCAAAAACATTGTATTATAATAAAAAATTCATTAATGGTTGTAAAATTAGGAAAAGAAAACATCAGTCCACGAATACATAAAAATCAATAAAATCATACTTTTCAATCATAAAACAAAAACTTGTTTACATACCTTATGAACACATATTATTTATGAATAACATATTGAAATATTAAATAATAAAAGTAAATTTCGGAATACATAACGTAGTTACACTATAGCTTTCACTTCTACAGAGGGAGTATTATTCTTGGTCACATTTGGAATACCCATTAAAGTATAATCCAATAATATCCTAGTATAATCCTTAACCTTTACATCCTACTCTTTACCTAATGCATTTGAGAGCTACAATGGGATCACCTTCCATTGATTTATCACAAAACCACCCATATAGGTAAATAATGGCCAAGAATCATAACATAATCATTACATATAAAAAATGTATAAATTAAAGATATCATTTCCACATTACAATCATAGAATATTTGTTCAAGATTTTGATATAATCAATCCATTCTCAAAACCATTTTCAATATCAAAATACCCAAAAAGGTATATGGTATTTAGTTTTATTTTTAAAAACCTTACACCTTGTAGAGGAATCCATATATCAAATAATGCTCGCAATGGTGTAAGGGTCCTTGTCGACCAATACATAAGAGGAAACATTCATTTTGACATTTAGTAAAACACTTTGTAGAAAATGATTCCATTTTAAATACATTGATTTAAATTTAAATTAAAAGGGTTTGATTTTATATCATATAATATAAATTCATGCATTAAAAAATGACTCAATTAAATGTGATTGAGATGAAGTCCCTTATAAACAATCAGACGTATCATGTTCATACTTTATATTATAGAATCAAAAAAATTGGTCAATTTTTTCATTCCCAAGAACCATTTTAAATTTTACTGTTCCTTTTATATAACTTATTACCATGTGATAACAATTAGTTAATTACTTGAGTTCAAATTATATATTTCTTCGATGTTTGATACATTAGTAAAAAATAAATTGGTTGGATGTAAATTGTCCATGTAGATAAAAGAGCGTTACCAGAAAAATATTATTAATGATTTAAATATCATATATATATTCATTATATATGTATTTATAATATTTCATAACATTTTGTGTTAATAAATGTAATGAAACGTTCATGGAGACGGTAGGTTGTACGTACAGTAGAACGATGCATTCATTTATTATTCATATTATAGGAATAAAAATTAAATTATACAAAGGCATATTATAATTGAAATATAATATCTATGTTTTATATGTTACATAGGTTAGTTTACTCCATCCTTTATACATTACATGTATAGAATGACCAAGTCATATAACTATGAGCAGGTGGTACTTCACACATTCTCAAATAAAATTATCGTATGTACAAATTATGGAAAGCATAATGGAATGTTGTAAATAAAAAAAATAAATCATCAAGAAAAAATAAATATAATATATATCAAATAAAAATATAGTGAAACAATAATTTCCACCATGATAGGTGGTTGTAGAAAATTGAACAATCATCATTTCGTGAGGTAGAAGTTCGTCGTACATATAATCAGTATCTTTATATCGATTTGATGGAGGTGTGTGTAAGTATAGTTTGAATAATTATCATAACAACATCCTATTATATATTTGATACTTGTGTGTTTTGGTAATCATAGAATTATAATATCATATGGTTTGAAGAAGGAAAATAATAGACATGAACTTGAGAGAAGATGTTACCTATAAATCAGGTAACATCTTTTGTTTAGAGCCAAAATGACTTCACAAATTTCCTTATTCCAAAGTTAAGGATTATAGGAAGAGGGGAGGGATGTTGGGAGAATATTTTAGCAATATTCGGTTGATTTTTGGAGCTTGAGAGGTGTGAGTAAGTGGGTAGAGGTGGTGTTCATTTATAAGACGGAGGAGGGGCACTTTAGGAATATTTTGAAATATTATTTTATTATAAAATGATTTTAGAATCATAATATTCCAAATAGATATATATCTAGGATAAGATGATAATGGGTTGAAATACTCTAAAAAATATGTTTTATTGAGGTTTAGTTAACAAAATTAACCTTATCATTTAGCTTTAACCCTTATTTTAAAACATTAACTCTTACCATGTATTCATGTATTTAAATAATATATGCTTAATATAGTTAATATAAAATTCCCTGAGAAAAAAAAGTGTATAATTAAATAAATTTATAATATTATGTAAGTAATTTGGAATAATATTAAAATTTTAAGGCTATTATTTAATTTAATAAAATTTTATTTGTTTTAAATACTTTATTTTTCTCAATTTTGACACTATATAGTAATTGATTTTTGTTAAAGACATAACAACTTGATTCGTTCAAACCAATAAAATTAACTCAAATTATTATGTCCAAATCATCTAGAAAATTCGTTTATGGCATAAATTATGTTATATGATATTTATTTTTAAAATTATAATGTCATTTATTTTATTATTTCATTTACATGGTAATCACTGCATCATCATTGTGTCATAAATAAATTTATTTAATTAATTTATAAAAGTTTTAAAAAACACCAGGAAGTAGGAAGTCTTTTTATATTTTTAATAAATATTTATAGTCAATGTCATCATTTATATAATCCTATATTAAAATTATTTTAGTAAAAGATGACTATTTATGTTATATTTCCCTTTACATTTAATTAATTCTTATATAATTTCATTATCACACCCAAGTTGCTGATGGGTTCTTATAATTGATCCAAATATGACCATGGTCTGACATAAATCAGAAAATTGGATTATGATATGCGTTTTGGAAGTTTAATATAATTAAAATATTATTTTTACACATATTTATCAGATTTATCCTTTAACCATGGTAAATAAGAATAATTACTGATGTTACTATTCATAATGTTAAAAAATTAAAGGTCATTATTTTAAAAAATTAGACCTTATGATTTCAAATATAGAATATATTTTTCCATATTCAAAATATATAAATTTCTAAAATTAATTTAAAATTAATTACAATTGTTAAAACCAGAGAACGTGTTTTTTAGAAGTAAAAACTATCAAATAATTAACATTATTTTATGTCAAATTTAAATGTGAACTTACATAAATTGACCAAAACTGGATTAAATGATAAAAATTTAATCCAATTTAATTTTAAAACCAATTAAAATGATAATCAAACTATATAAATAAATTAGATGAAAATGCAGTTTTGAATTAAAATGTAGTATTTTTCATTTTTCATTAAATAGTGAACATTATCAGAAAATTACAAAAAAAAACCATCCAAAGTAAAATTTGATTTCATAATTCTATAAAGAAGTATAATATTTTGAATAGTGTATATAAATGTGACCAAAACATGATTTAAAATGGGTTCTCCTTAAAAAAACGTAAAACAACCATTAAAAATATTATAGTATTTTTTTCTCAAAATATGATTCATTCTCATTTTAAGCCTCTAAATTTTTTTGGATATATGTAAAAATTGATAATAAAAAAACATGTATGGTCATTGTAGTAAATTATGTTCATTATAACCAATGCAACAACTAGGAATAAATTACCATTTAAAATAATAATAAAAATATATTATTTTTTGGTGTAACTCAATGTTGTGTGCAATGTAAGATTTTGGAGAAACCCATTGTTGTCTGTTGGAAATGCAATCGTACATAAGGTATAATTTAAACTAAAATAAATATTATATTAATAAATAATAACAGATATAGAAATGTATTATTCCAAAAATACCTAGGATGTTAAATCATTCCCCCGTTTTGGAAATTGTGTCATCATAATTTTATTCACCTATCAAATAAGTGGGGGTATTTGTCCCTCATATCACTTTCTGATTCCCATGATTTCTATTCAACCATATGTTTCTTTCAAAAAACCTTTACTTAATTAATTACCTTATAATATAACACTTTATCTCTATAATCAAGAATATGTATTTGTTGTCCCCCAAAAGAATGATGCTCTTCTAACTGGACTACCTTTGTACTCAAGGCATGAGATGGATCTGAAAAATACTTTATCAAAATTGAAATAAGTAAATCATTGTGTACATGGGATGAAGATGGATATAAATCCACTCTATAAGAAACTAATCCAAATTTCACCAAGATTTCAGAGGGTCCAATTAACTGTGGACTCACCTTTCCCTTATTACCAAAACACATGACACATTTCCATGGAAAAACATTGAGAATGACATGATCACCTACCTCAAAAGAAATATCCTTCCTCTAGTTATCCGCTTAACTTTTCTGTCTTCTCTGAAGTCTCCTCGTGTGATCTTGAATCAATTGAATTTTTTCTACCACCTACTTTAATAATTCACGTCCCATCAACTTCCTCTCACATACTTCATCCCAAAAAGATGAAGTTTTACACAAAATTCCATTAATGCTTGAAATGGGTCTATCCATATACTAGAATTAAAAATATTTTTATAAGAAAACTCAACCAATGAAATATGTTTGTCCCAATAACTATTGTAATCAATTGAAAAATAACTTATCATATTATCAAAGGACTGAATGGATATTTCTAACTACCCATCTTATTGAGAATGAAAAGATGTATTATACATCAATTCAGTACCCAACAACTTCTGAAGTCCCTTCCAAAAGATAGAAGTGATCCTGGTGTCGCAATAGGATACAATAGAGATGGGAACTCCACGTGACATGACTATCTCCTTAATAAAAAATCTTGAAATTTGATCTAGAGACAAAGTATCTAGAATAGAACGAAATTGAATTGATTTAGTCAATTGATCAACATTCACCTATATTTCATTATTACCTTGAGAGGTATTTTTTAATCCCAATACAAAATCTATTGAAACATTTTTTCATTTCCACTATAGCACTGGAAAATGTTGAAGAATACCTTTCTGTAACTTCAACTCCACTCTAACCTATAGAAAAATCAAACAAATCAGGGTAAAGTTAGAAATATATCTTTTCATTCTATCCCACCAGTAATAGTCCCAACAATCACTGTACATATTAGTACTTACTAGATTAAATGAAAATGGAGAACTATGAGATTCACATAATAACTGGTTCTTCAACTGTGAATCATATGTCACACATATTCTCTTTCTAAACATCAAAACATAGTCTTTATCAATATTAAATTTATGTAAATTACCCTTCTAAACAAATTATACAATTCCTTAAAACTCATTGTCTTCATTCTACATATAGTTAATTCAGTCTCATAGATATGATATTACATTAACATGTAACAGAATAGTGGAGTTTCCTACACCACCAACTTCCAATAAAAAATTCATAAAATCAAAAACTAAAGGATCTAATTCAAAAGGTATCATGGTTAATGTGGTATTAATTTTCGAAATCAAAGCATCATTTAATGATTTTTCTTTCATAGGATTCTAATGGATCGTGTAATTGTATTCCATTATTAATTCCATCCATCTCCTCTGTCTCATGTTTAATTTATTCTGAGTGAATATATCCATAAAAATATTGTAATCAGTATATATTTTAGGCTTCACTCCATACAAATGATTCCTCAAAATTTTTAATGACAAGACAATAATAGTTAATTCCAAATCATGTGTAGGTTAATTTAACTCATGAGTTTTCAACTGATTTGAATCATAAGAAATAACCCAATCATTATGAATTAGTAAATATCCACGATCTTTCAATGAATTATCACTATATAAAACAAATTCACTATTTATGTAAAGTTTTTCTAAAACTGGATCATTCATTATTCTTATTTATAATTCCAGAAAACATTCATCACATAATTTTTTCGAGATGAACTTAACACCTTTTCCATTAAACATATTCATAGGGCTAGATAACCATGAAAAGTTTCAACAATACTTCATTAACAAACTTATAAACCATGAAAACTATTAATCATAGTTATATTTGTAATTAAAGGACATTATTAAACAACTTTTGTTTAAGTAGGATCAATAGTTATGACATCTTTAGAAATAATGTGATGAAGGAAAAAAAATGTTTCTTAAACAAAACCCACAGTTGCTGAATTTCCCATACAATTTCCATTCATTTATGTTTTGAAATAATTCCCTTAAATGACTATCATACTCTTTTTATAGTTATAAAATACCAAAATACCATCAACAAAAAAAATAAAAACTAATCCAAGAACTCACAAAAATTTCAACTCATAATATCCATGAATAGAATAGGTGAATTGGTTTTCCTAAGAGGAATCTCTAAAAATTCATAATGGCCATGTATATAATGAAACACGGTCTTCGGAATATTTTCATCCTTTACATTCAACTAATGATACCCCGACCTCAAGTCATTCATCCAAAAATACTGATCTCCCTAGAGCGGATCAAAAAAATCATCGTTATATGGAAAATGATTCTTTTTCATAACAGTAATCTTGTTCAAAACACTATAATCCATTAAAAGTATCATAGAAACATCTATATTTTTAAAAAATAAGATAGGATCACCACATAGTGATGTTCTAGGTCGAATAAAACCATTATCAAATAACTATGGAAATTGAATATTTATCTCTAAAAGTCCAATTTGAACCATTCTATAAGGTGGTTTTGAAATTTCATAGAATCTTGAATCAATTAAAAAATAAATTCAACATTCTGATCTGGTATTATACCATGAATCTTATGTGAAAAAATATCAATATACATATTAACCATTGGAACATCATTAATCTAAATTGTTCATTTATTTTCAAAAATATGTTAAATGTAATACTAATTTCCATATTTTACTATTTTCTCAGCTTCCTGACATGTTATCAAAATTACTGGTTCATTCATGTGCCCAAACCAAAATTATTTCTAAAATGAAAACATTTTATCCCTATATTCAATCATATAATAATAAATGGAATGCAAATACCTACCCAAAATAACATTAAACCATACTAAATGAAAAATAATAAGGTTTTTAGGTATTTTTTCTACACATAATGACATAAAGGTTTTTATAACTTTTTTTCTCAGCATTTCCTCTATGTGTCTTAACCTTAAGTTCAAGATTTTTATCTTGAAATGGTATTCCAAATTTACTATAAAATTTCTCAAAAATTATAGAATGTGTATCCCCAGAAACAAACCATAAATTGGCATAATATAAATAAACAAACAATTTATATGATACTACATAATATTATTGTCCAATATCTACTGAAGTAGACAAAAATTATTTCACAATCCCTTTATTCTTGTAGCCCATCTTATTTTGGATCATTTTAGTTCTTATTCGGACACTCCTTTACATAATAACCCATTTCATTGCACTTAAAACAATTTACTGACTTTAAATTAGACTTTGTATTAACACTACCATAATCTTTTCCAACAAAATTAAGAGCCTTATGTCTAATTTTATCACATCAGAAACTCTTATTAGAATTAAAAATTCATTCTCCGCTATTCTTTTTACCAAAATTTTCACAAACTGTAAACTTATGATTCTAAAAATAATATATTTTTAAATAGTTATCCCATTTAATTTTCCACCTTTACCTATTATTGTGTAGTATTTAAAAGTACAACCGAACATCATAGTATTCCATTTCCACCTTCTCCACACATCGAAAATGTTTTTCCTAATTTCTAAAATCATGAGAAGATAACTCCCTTCGATACTTTTCATTTAATCATGATTAAAAATGAATTATTTTACTATCGTGATCCGGTATGAAATTTGGAGGATACATTTCCAATCGAGTGATGTTTTATTCATAGGTATCTACTTAGTTATACAACTACTTCAATTCCAGGAAATGTTTCCATTTTTTGTTTAACCGCCTTACGAAGACATTTCCCAAGAATCATACCTTTGAATTCATCCCAATAAATATCATAAATATTCTAATTGTTCTTCATATTTATAACCATTTACCGCCACTGATCAGATTTGAATTCAAAATGGTAAACAACAAGACTAACATTTTGATGATTAGTACACCCCATGACATCAGAAATATTTTCCAACGGTTTATTCCACTATTCATCTAGTACAGGTTTATATGATCTTATGAATGATGGGGGTTGATTCCTCATGAAATGTTACACTACCAACATGTTCTTATGTGGTTGATCTAGCTGATCTCATGAATGGATTCCACCACCAATTATGGCCTGAGTCAACTATGTCATTACTGCAACAAATTGTTCTGTTCTGATTTCGACTATCTCTAATTGCTGGTTTGGTATGTTGTTTTCCTCCGGATGTCTTCCCATCATAGCTTCCCTATTTCCTCTAAGGAAAACAATTATGAAAATAGACATATCATAGATGAAGCAACATAGTAATCTTCAAATGCAATATAATTTCAATTTAAAAATAAATAAAAACAAATTTATGGATATTCTTATAACAATATCATAACCCTTAAATTTATATAAATGATATTTGATACCAACTATAAGTCCCAAAACATATAACATTACTTAATATTGAGATAAGTCGATAATTTGACATTAATTCAAATCGGGTATCTTTTCAGGATTAGATTTATAAGGAATTAGTTCATTATTAATACATTACATCTCAAATATTACAAAGTAGAAACTTCTACACTATCAATTTTTTTACAGTAATAAAACACCTTAAATAAAATTATAATTATTTTCTTGATAAAAAAATCATCTTGAATTCTTCATTTCCATAATAATTATTTATATGCTATGAAAAACATTTCAAAAACATGGGATGATCATAAAAATGTCAGTAAGGGTTATAAAATAAGGAAAGAAAAAATTAGTACACAAATGCATATAAATAATTGAAATCATAATTTTCACTCATAAAACATAAACTCGTTAACATATAACAATAAATAATAATATTTATGAATAGATCATATAAATCATAAATAATAAATTTAACTTGTGGCATCCATAATATACTTACAGTTTATATTTCACAGATACATATGGAGTAACATATGGTAATGTTTGGGATACCCATCATAGTATAATCCCAAAATCTCATAAGAGAAACCGCAATTTTTACCACCATTATGTTCCCAAATTAATTTTAAAGCAACCATGGGCTCACCCTCCCTCATTTTATCACATAACCACCCATATACGTAATCAATTCCTAAGAAATATAACATTATTCTAACACATAAAAGAAGTATAAAAGAATGATAAAATTTCCACACTGAAATCAAAAATATCAATTCAAGATATTGAAATAATCACTCATTTGTCATAAATATTTTCAATAAAAAAATACACAAAAATGTAAGTGTAGATAGAATACACCTCATAAAACACCATTTTATATTTTTCGTAATGTTTTTGTTATTTAATCTTAGAATAATTAGATCATCGTGATTGAAAATTTAAAATTAAAGAAATGAATTTGAGAGAAGATGTTACCTCTAAAATAGGTAACTTCATTCGACATGATCCATAAGGCTTTTTTGAAATTTCTTCTGCCAAATTTAAGGATTATAGGTATAAGGGAGGGTTGTTGGTATATTATTTGATTATATTTAAGAAGATCCAACTGTTTTGAGAGTTGTGAGTAAGTGGGCATAAGTGGTAGATGTTTTTATGAGGGAGGAGGGGCACTTTAGGAAAGTCTTTAAATATTATTTTATTATAAATTGATTTTAGAATTATAATAGTTAAAATATGATATATATCATGGATAAGATGATAATTGGTTAAAATACTATAACCCAATAGGTATTAGACAAGTTTAGGTTACAAAATTAGCCTAATCTTTTATCTTTAACCATTAGTTAAAAAAATAACTCTTCCATTGTCTTCTTGTATTTTCATAATATATGGTTACTATATTTACTATAAAATTCCAACAGAACCAACCATTCATCTTTAATGATATTTTTAACATTATATAAGTCATTTTTCAGTATCTTATATTTTTTTGGTCTATTATATCAATTAATAAAATAGTATTTGTTTCAAAAACTAATTTATGTCAATTTTTATACTATTTAGTAACTGATTTTTGTTAAATTAATAACCAATTTATTCCTCTGAACCAAAGGCCATAACATAAGTATGATATTTCATAATCATCCATAAAATTATTGGTTGGAATAAATTAGGTCAAATAATATTCATTTTAATATTTATAATATCATTAATTTGAATCTATCATTAATAAGGTAATATTTGCATCATAATTGTGTCATAAATAAATATAAATATTTAATTTTGACAAATTAAAAATAATATAAAATGATTTAGGAAATATTCTTATATTTATAATTACTATTTATAGTCAATGATATCAGTTATATAACCCTTTATTAAATTTTTTTAGTATATGATACATATTTATGTTATATTTATCTTTACATTAAATTATTTCTAATTACATGTCATTATCATATCCATGTAGATCCATGGGTTCTTAAAATAAAACCAAGGATTCCTAGGGTCAGACATATCTCATCTAATAGGATTAAGATATGTGTTAGGGTGGTTTAATATAATAAGAGTATTATTTTATCCTTATTTACCAGATTTATATTTTAACCAGGGTAAATAAAAATAAGTACGGATGATATGATTCATAATTTCAAAAAAATATATTTTAATTATTATTAAAATTATGAACATCTGATTCAATATATTGAATCAATTGTTTCAAATTGAAAACATAGAATTTTCAGAAATTAAATTAAAATTAATTCCTATTTTCAAAAACCAAAGAGCATTTAAATGAAGTAAAAATTATCAAAACATTGACATGTGTTTTTATAGAATTTAAAAGTATAATTATTTCCAATGACCGAAATAAGTTTAAATGAAAAAAACTTATTCCAATTACACTGTAAAACAAATTAAAAGGAAAATCTATAAATATGAAAAATGAATTTTATCATAAAATTACCAAAAAATTATCCAAAGTAAATTTTGAGGTCCCGATTGTATATAAGAATATTATATTGTCAATAAGATCATATAAAACTAAAGAGATGTATTTAAAATTGTTTATCCTTCAAAAGGGACTAAAATGGACTTTTAAAAATATTAGAGTTTTTTTTTCATAAAATTGGATTAATTCGAATTTTATGGCTCAAAAATTTATTATATAAATGTAAAAATATCTAAGAAACATGTATAATAATATTTTAGTTATTTATACTAATTCCTACCAATATAGTGGCATGTTGTTAATAAACAATTAAATTAATATAAATATTAGATTATTTTTCACTATTACTCAATATTGCGTGCAACATAAGATTTCAGTGAAACTTGTTGTTGCATGTAGGGTATACTATCATAAATAGTGTTTCCTTTAAATTAAAATTATTATTAAATTCAAAAATATTAACAGATATGAAAATATATTATTCTATAAATACCTAAGATGTTACAAATTTATTGATTAAATGAAATTTTATTCAGTTATTTACCATTCCATATTCATTATTATTTATTTTCTTATGATAACTTTCACTTTACACAAAAAATATTGAGTTTTTTATCCGAACCATATTCCATTTTTACATAGTATTTTAAATTGTAACCATTTACTGAGTTTCAAGGGTGTTGAATAGTTTATTTTTTTTTGATTAAAATTGTATTTCCAATGTAAAATGGGAATCAGTCATGTATCTAGTTCGTTAAGACTACTAGACTAATTGATCATTTGTGATATGATCCCTTCTATCGTATTCCAATGTAATAATGTAGTTACCAACTATAGATTATTATTGATTTGGGGGAAATAAAAATAAAATTTTCAAGTAAATTTTCCAAAAATGATTAATTTATATAAATACTCATAATAATAAAAATATATGTATTATTAATTTCATTAAATATTTTTATCATCCAAAATAATACCTAGAAAACGCCTCACAAACTATGTATAATATCTAAGGTTGTGATAATAAATATTTTTAGTCATAACCAGTGATTTGTTAAGTATAGATCTTGTAGTTATTTCTACAATCATGAACTTCTCCTACATATGGTTTCACTAAATTCATATTTGTCGAAGTTCAGATAGGGATTGTTCTAGGGGAACCCAAGTGATCCCATATGCCCTTAATTCTTTATAAAATAAACCTTATAAGTAATAATTTTACTACTTAATTCCATAAGATCACTTTTTATGTTGATTTCATAATGTAGTTACTTTGATTTATACTCACCAATTTTATGGTTATGTTAAAACAAGAACACTAAAATATAAAATAATAATAATTTGTCTCATTAATTATTATTATATTTAGTATTTGTTATCGATGTCTATATAATCCCAACATCAATATACGTTGAATGATCATATAATCCCAAGGACCATATTATCCAAACATCCAAATTATATTCAAATATATAACCTTTCACAATTGATAAAAATATCTAATCTCATTCTCTAATATATATTCTATGTAAGTTTACTATCTTTATAAAATTTATTTATTCATTTAGATATAATCAAAGGTATGATATTCAATGAAAATTATGAGGGAGTGGATTTCATGTTCATGGTTTTGTATATACATGTTTTTATATTCCTCTTATAAAATTTCTTATTATATTTCTTTTACCCATATTGTAATGTATTACATTTTGTGTTGTAATTTTAAACCATAATTAAAAAATTCAATGTTCACTTTATTTACATTTCACGTAATATAATCCCCCATATATTTAAATAGGAAAGTTTCATTATGATTATTACACACCTTTATAAATTTATCCCTTGAAATTTAATTACTTTAATAAAAAAATTAGGTATAATTATATCACATTACATTTTTTGGATTAA
Source organism: Viscum album (assembly GCA_963277665.1). NCBI lineage: Eukaryota > Viridiplantae > Streptophyta > Magnoliopsida > Santalales > Viscaceae > Viscum > Viscum album. Next base: position 235,450,212 of record OY728141.1, read on the forward strand.
ATTTATCATCCACAAACATATGCTTTCTCCATAGATCGTTGACAAAGTGAGTGGTCTTGTATGAAAATTTGATGAATACTATACGTACTCCCTCAAAAGAGATACATTAAATATATTGTGAACATGCTTGTGGTATAAAAGGAGTGCCATGATATCAGATAACACCCATATATATTCATGAATCACTAAGGAATCGATTTATCTTGGGATCAACCATTCATTCTTCTTAAATCTCACAACCCAATTCAAATATTTATATAAAACATACTTTGACACAAGCATCATACTCAAAATCTCATATAAAATTTTCTGTATAACTCTTATGATAACATTTTTTTTATTTTATATGTTTTAGAATAGTTTGAACAATTTTATTCATTTCATGAACATGATCAGGTACAAAAAATTTCTACCCTATGCTTCATAAACCAATCCAAGACATCACTCCCTCAAACTTCTGCACCATCCCATGATATGGATTGAAGGAATATCATAATCACTAATAGCTAGAATAAGTGAAATGGGTATCAATTAAGTGAAATTAGAAATTATTTTCCATAAACACATTTATTAAAAAAGTAGTATAAAATAAAGATAATTCTATCATGACCCACTAGAACAATGGAAATCCACGATATCGAAAAATGAACACAACAACGTCCTAAAATCAAAACAACGAAAATTAAAAAAAATCAATAAAGAACTAAAAAACATCATTTACCATTAAATCCCTCTTCCACAAGGAAAATAAAAAAACATTTAAAGGATTTACTTCACCCAGTAACAGATATAGCTACCATCGGTATGTAGAAATTTTAAAAATCTGATGTGGCTTATATGAACAATGAAACTAAAATAGGAACAAATCCACCGATATACCAGCCTCTGTGTGACTATAAAAGTACCCTCCAAAAATGAAAAACCAAAATGGACCATTGGAAAGAATAAATAATTTGAAATGAGAAACTAAAAACTTATAGAGATATTTCATGAGCATACAAATGTCCAGTAGGTTTTCCAAAAGAGAAAATATACCCTATGCCTTACATTAAAATATAAAAACACGTCAATATATTTTTTAAAATTAAATATATGAAAATAATGGTTTAAATTCCTCAAAAAAATTTACATGATAGTTATTCATAAAAATAAATAAATTTACCTTTTATTTCAAAAACCATTTTTCGAAATAATAATAATTTTTTCTTAAGAATCATTTTATAAGAAATAATGAGATGATAATGTACAAGTCCTATAAAATTCAATATTGTTAAGCGAATAAAATAATTTCATTCAAAAAAGTGAATTAAAACATTATTTTCATCCATTTTAAAATTGTATGATTCTACTAAAGAAATTATATTTATATAGTACCTTAAAAAATAGAAGATGAGATTAAAAAGTATGAGAAATACCTTAATAACCATGTTATTTCAATTCTAGGTACATAAAATCTTGATATTTTTCCTAACATATATATTTTATCATCTAGTATATGTTGGGGGTTATCATTAATAAGAATTGTAATCACTCATATGATGATTTCTAGTCAGTTTTGAATCTTATTCATACTAGTGAGACCAGGGTGAGTCCCTATTGGATCGTCAACCTACAATTCCTTGCCTTCCCACCTAGGAACCAATGATTTTTCTTGTTTCATGACCATTAATGGGAAACATAACAGAGGTGCACTATTATAATCAATGATTCAATCAAATAATAATAAAAATAAAACTAAAAATAATTCCACTCCTCCCAATAGAATTAATGGAAAGTCCCATAATTTAGAAACAAAACAACATGCCAATCATATCAAAACCATGTAGAATAAATATATAATATATTTTCTTTAATTTTAGTTCATGTGAAATTTAAAAAATATTTATAATGTTACAATCAAGATTTATCTTTTTTGAAGTTAACATTGATCATTTAGAAAACAAATTTTCGTACCCTATCATTAATGTTTCAAAACCATTCTTCCATCATAAACACATATACACCGATAAATATATATATAAATCAATACCCATTGTCCCTATGCACATATAATTAATTATTATATACAATATCCCAATTATGTATATATACATATATGTTAAACTTGATACACCAAAGGAACTTAGAGTATCATTAGAAAAACAAACAATGTCATCAGAACATTGTGAAACATAATTCCAAAGGACAAAAACTTTTTAAATTTTCTACTCAGATGGAATAAATCATTTTTAAAACTGAATAACTATTTTTAGGTTCTTTTTCATTTCATAAACCATTAGCATGTATTTTTTACATGGGGAAACCACGTATGAATTTTTTGGAAAATATGGAAAACCATTGATGCACCATTTTAATGATCCATGAGCACTTTACATAGTTTATATACATTATATAAAAATTTACACACACATTAACATAATTTTATAGTAATATATTTCAAATTAAAGGAATTCACATGGGGTAACCTTCCACAAATGATGGAATCAAGTCAGATAAAGTTTAAGATTCATAATATTCAAAAAAAATCATTCGAACAAGCCTGTAATCAAACATCATGAACCAAATGAATAGTTAACCAATGAAAAAAAAAATTATGTTATTTTTCCTCCCAGGTCATTTAAACTATAAGGGAGGAAGATAAACGAAGAAATTAGAAGATAACATGGAAGAGGCGTTGAAGGAATTCCATCCTAGAATGAACACACTATAAATCGAAGATGGAATTGGCCAAAAATTAAAGAAAGGGGAGGATTAATTTTTTTTGTAAGAGAGACCCATTGGAAGAGTTCAATGAGGGTGGTTAGGTGAGGGAGTGGAACATATTAAGAACTTTATTTTTCTTAAGGTAAAATTTATAATTTTTCAAAAAAATACAAAAGAAAATTATTTATGGTTTTGTAAAATGGTCTGTCAAACCATGTGCCAACCCTGTCCCCACTAATGGGATCATAAAGAACCTTTCATGGGTAAGATGCATAGTTTATAAAACTATGTACTAAATATGATGTTTGGATTTATACAATTTTCATATTTTTCTAAAAATTTATGTATAGTTTGAGAAGAATTCATCTTAACTTTGAGATATTCATTCATGCAAAAAAATTATCAGTTTCAGATAAAAATCCACCTATAAATAAAAATAAATTAATAAAACTCAAAAATTACCAAAAAAAAATTAAACAATGTTTTATTGGGAAGTTTAAATTATCCCCACCAATATATTTTCTACCCTAATCAAGTAAAAAAGGTCTATTTAATCACAAAATTAGGCAAGTATGAAATACATCATTAGACAAGACTCTAAAAACTCATGACTAAAGAACTGACACACCAATTCCTTCAACATTTTATATTCAAAAATATATATATATATTTTACAATCATCTTCATTAAAAATTCCAAATATCAAGAAAATGGCTATTGAGACTAATTAACATAACAAATATAATGAGAGAATAAAAAGTGGAATATAATATGATACGTCCAAAAATAACATCAAAATAATGAACACCCCCACCTTAAACATATAGATGACCAAAAAGAAGACTTTTTGGTTATTTGGGATTTTGGTGGGCATCTATAATAGGACCTACTGTCTTGGCCAGCCAAACTATAATGATTGGGGATGAGTAATGTGGGGATAAAGGATTGTACATTCAAGGAATCGTTAAGACCATGTTCAATACAAGATACTTCCATAGAGACCTCTCCACTATATTAAGACTCTAGGAAAACCATGATCTCCCATGTTGAATCATCTCTTAATTCATAAAAAGAGATAAACTATGAGAAACCATGCAAAAAATGACAACAACCCCCTTCAAAACAATAAGATTGGGAATTTCCTGAAATGATACTTTCACAAAAACCCAAACTCCATAGAGGAGGATATGAAATCCATGACATCACCTCGAGATAAATGTTATATTGATTAAATTGAAAAAAACTAACAAAATAAGAATTATTAAAAAGAACATAAGGGTCCAAGATAACCCACCAACAACTGCTTGCTCCACCATTGTATTAAATGATTGAAATTGATGTATATGGATGGAGCCTTAATATCCTGAACTATAGGATTCCCCATATTCAAGAGTTGATAATCTCGAACTAAAACATTCTCATTTAGTATCACAACTCATAAAACATAGTCATGTTTCAATGGAGGCCACACCAAATGAATATAAAATATATATGGATGATAAATCAAAAAACAAATAATTAATCAAACAATATTGCATAAAAAATATCAACATGGGATCCATTCTTGGATCCAGGTAGGAAAGAATGGGGACATACCACAAAACACTAACCCTCAGTGAACCCAATTAATAAGAAAAAAATATATTTTTCCCAATCATCCAAACCACTAACTTTAGAATTTAAAAATATAGGGAATCAATACCATGACTGAGGCATGCACCTTATCATAATAGAGTATAACTCTAACAGTTGATACTCTGTAAGGAGTTATCAAGGGGGAATACCAATAGAAAAACTTATTCAGAATTTAAAAAAGTATTAAAACCTACTAAATCTCAACAAGGTCAAACCACATAATTATTACCATCACCAATTTTCAAAACTAATATTTTCCTAGAAAACCAATGAAGGCATCATAGAGACAATCCATTCACTATTTATCATAACATTCTTATGGAATACACAAATAACATGAATATGGAATTTATCAATTCGTTCTTCACAATCCAGATAAATTTGTCCCAAAATAAATTATAAGCAAAAAAATATAACTTTTCAATTGAAATAGTATTTATAAAAGTTATACTTTTAACACTAAAGTTCTAATCATTGAATTTAAAAAGGAAAGTATTAGTTTATCAAACATAAAGTAAAACATTTTATCACCCATTGAAAATTCCAAACAATTTAACTACCAATTATTTTCAATAATTAGAATTTAATAATCCAAAATGATCAAAATCAATATATGACATTGTATAACACCGATTTCCAAATATAATTTGAAATTTTGTTTTTAAAAAATTTAAAAAAATATTATTTTAATATACAACAAAATTTTATTCACCCCCATCCCAATAATGTGGTTAATTTTCCATAAAATGATGTTTTTGGTACAAATACCATGAATACCCCTTTACAAAACATTTACCCATCACAAAATCACCCCTTTTTCAAATCATTAATTGAATTTTAAAAACATAGTTCCATTTAAAAAAAAATATTCTCATTTAAAATAAAAAAATAATGAATATCACATTAAATTATAGAAAACTATTTCAAACATTAGTCCCAAAGTCATTTTACAAAGAACAACAAACATAAAAAAATGGACTAGTTTCCATATATGAATTAACCGCATGGAATGGTGGTCCATGTGTTAACCACACAATCGTAACTGAGTGCATTAAATAACCATTTATGTGAGCTTCACATGGGTTACCAATATGTGTAATCTAACCATGGACCACTATATCAACTCTGATTTCATCCCAAAAATAGAATCTAAAATGAATAATCCCAATATCCCTTTGTGATTCACTACTCAAAATGAAAAAAATAGTTCATAATATTATCTCTATATGTACCTATAAATTCACCAAAATAAAATCAACAATCAACGTAAAATTACAAATAATAAGGTATAGTTACAAGAGATAAAAGGTTTTTATAGTTAAAATTACACGACACCTATTATGATAACATTTTTTCACAAAAAAACATTATCTTCCCCACCTTTATATTCATGTGTCAACTCATGTCAAGACCCCAATGGAATTATCATTCCCCTTGGGATAGTAAAATTTCCTATGTATCAAGGAAAATAACTTTGGTAATTATTTTCCCATTTAAATTATTTAAATATGTAAAGGAAAATAAATTAAATTCTTGGATGACCCACCCGTACATTAGACATCCACTCAAGGGAAAAATAAAAATAACCGAAACCTAATAACAAAAATAAAATATATTGAAACAGTAGTGAGCATGAATAATCACCCTCACATGTTGAACACCCTCTCTTTTAATTCATGGATTCCTTCCTCCAAAGGATATGTTTCACCCACGAGAAGATAATGGTACTATCCATCTATAGGATGAATGAAAATACTATAAATTCTATATGATCAAAAAAATGAAATTAAAACTATGAAACAAACATAAATGAATCCATGTGACTATAAAAGTGACTTCCCAGCAAATATGAAACATGAAACCCAACTAGAGATAATGAATACGTTGAAATATGCAACTAAAAAATGATAAATATATAAGTGCGAGCATAAAAAATAACAGATATAATGCCAAACGAGAACCCACAACCATTTTTATACCACTACAAGGAAAATAATTTCCTTATAGTTTGGAGATATAAATAAATAAAATTAATTATTTCCATTTTCTTTCAAAAATATTATCTTGTTAGTGTTTTAGAAAAAAACCCACTTCGCCTTTGATTTGAAAATACATTTTCCAAATAATAAAAGGAATTCAAATAATCAATTTACAATAAATAATGAGATGATAGATTAATAGTATTAGTAAAATTATAATAGTATGGAGGATATAAAAATTACTAAAATTTGTGGGAATTTAAATATGGTTTTCCTCATTTTAGACAGGAAAGGAATCTAATAAGATGATCATTTTAGAATAATATCTCAATAATTAGAGTATAAGAGAGAAATAAAAATTGTAAATATCCATGTATATTGGTTTTTTTTCTTTGTACATCACATATTGTAGATAATCCTCACACATATATTATTTCAGTGCATGGAATTTTGTGTGGAATAACCCAATGTCCAATAGTAATCACTCATATCATGATGTTTAGTTTTTGTTTAACCATAATACAACTACTGAGATTGTGTCAAAACCCTAACTTCTCACCTAGCTATAAGAAATTTCCTTCCCACATAGGTAAATATGATACCCACACGTCATTACCAGATCTAGAAAACATAAGGGCAGTGTAGTAATAATTTTTTTAATTGCACAATAATGTATTGATACAAAACAATAATTTAACACTTCCCAACACTACGAAGGGGAATATCATTTTTTTATAAACATACAAAATGATAATCATATCGAACATGTGTCTAAAAATATGTAAAATTATGGTATTACATTGGTGTGCATGTTACATTTATAAAATATTTAAAATGTTCTAGCTAGGCCTTAGATTTTATTGTAGTAATTGATCGTTTAAAAAACCTATTTTCATACTAAAACATTCACATTTATAAACCATTTTTCCCAATTAGAAAACATATACACCATTATACATATATATATATATATATATATCAATACACACTGTCCTTTTTTTCATATTACAAATTCCATGTTGGAATATGTACAACAAGAAAAATTATATATATACATACATATATATATATATATATATATCAGTGTGTGTGTGTGTGTCTAAGACATATTTGAAACAATGAAGGATCAGTAATCACTTATACTGTCATTAGGAAATAAAAAAAAATTCATTTGGAATTTCCAAAAAACCAATCGATAGACCAAAATTACATTTTCCTTTCAAATTGATGTGATATAAATAATTTGGAAGACCAATTAAATTATTAGGGAACATATAATTTCAAAAACCACATTAAAAGTTTATTTAACAATGGAAACACATTCTTTAAGATAGAGGAACATACAGAAAACCAATGACTAAGAATTTACAAGAACTACAACCACTTTATATATCATATAAACATTACATAATAATGAATTAAAACTTTTAAAAATTCAATGAATCATAGTTTTGACATTATATTCCAAGACATATGGTAAGAAAAGTCAAATTATTGAATCAATTCATGCATGTACCAAGAGTAAATACCTTAGAAAAACAGTGTAATAAGATGCCTCTAATCAACCATCAAAAACTGTAGGAACCAAGAACCATCATAAAAATTACACAAAGCTGGTTAGGGTTCACATGATGACACACAAACCACAAGGGAGGATGATAAATTATGAAATATTATGAGAAGGATGTGGTAGTGGAGAAGTAATTCCTTCCAAGGATGAGCACTTTATAAATTAGAGAAATAATTGTCTAGAAATTGGAGGAAGAGAAGGGAGAGGTAGTGCAGATGAGATCTTCCTAGGAGGTTTCAAATGAGAGGGAGTGAGTGAGAGAGATTAAATCTTTAATTTTTTTATTTTTCTTAATGGAACGATAATTTATAAAAAATACCCAAGGACACAATGCATGGTTTGGCAACATAGTTAGCCAAAATTTTCACTATCTATTTTTTCACTTCTATTTTCTTTGAGATCCTCACACATGACAACTAAGAATTTTGTAAATTAATGTTCCAAAAATAATATTAGGATATATAAAGTTGAATGAGTTCTCACATGATGACTACATGGTTTAAAAACTATGTGCCTTAACCTTGTGACATGCTTTTCATGATATGAAATTCCTAGTTTCAGAGATAAATCTACCCATGGGGAAAAGGTAAAAAAATATAAAAAAATAAAAAAATTATTCAGTAGTGGTAAGACATATTGTGAGACACTTAATTTATACTAAAATTTTAAATTTCTTATTATCATCCCATAAAACACCTAATGTTGTACTATTTGGATGCATTAGGGGAAATTTTTATTTTATGAGGACCAAACCAGTGGATGATATAGATCCCAACATCCATTCAAATCCATTAAAGAATATAATAACATTTCTTCCATTGTTCTAATGTTTATTTATTATGTTGACCATTAGTTTATCGATGAAAAAATATTTTAAATAAGGTATGTATATCCAATTTTCATTGAACACATTGTTTGAATTTTTATGTTATCCTTATATCCTAATCAGATATAATTGTGTGTGGTACTCCATGTAGTCGTACCACTTCCCTTATGTATGAAATGCCAACATCATCAAGTGTGGAATCTAATCAAATGTAAATTTGTATCACTAACATTTTATCTTATTTCACTACTTCCTAGATAGAATCGGGTAATGACCTGAATAATTTTAAATAGACTTTTTTGGAATAAATATATTCCTTATCATGTAATATAGCTATAGAAATCCCATGAAATAATTTAATTATTTTGTACTATTATATGTTATTTCTTACTAAACATAAAATACTGTTAAAATCATAACCATTGATAATATTGATTTTATACATTTATTATATGTTTAGTTTATATTAAGGATAATGATAAATCCAATTGACACAGAAGGAAAAACTGATGGCCTCAACTAGTAGGATCGTACCCTTTGAATCCAAATTATTAATGCATAAAATATTGATATTATCACTCATATTTTCCCTGACCAATCCCATTTAGTGATACAAAAACTAAATGACAAGTGGAATTGTTTATGGGAAATGTTCATGATCCTCGGGATCATGACCAAAGAAAAGTATTTCAAATCACCCCATGAAAATATCACCAATGAACACCTTACACTTACAAAATTTTATGGAATAATAAAAGTCTATGTATCTAGGCCAAAATATTATGAATTTTTATATTTAAAAATTTTTATTAATATATTTATAATTTTATTTATTACTTTTATAATCATTAAAACATAAGTTTATTAAAAATATATTTTTAATGGTAAAAGTTATGGTTTTGGAAAATATATTTTTTCAATAAATACACACATATTAATTAAATAAATATTTATTTGAAAGAAATAATTTTATAGTAAAATATTATTATTAAATTAAATTTATTAAATATTAATGATAATATTTTTTTATGATATCAAAACAATTTTTATAAGTATTATATTATTGTTATTATTTAAAAAATGATATTTTTTAATAATGTTTTAATATTGATATAAATATGAAAATTGTCATATATAGAGATTTTTTTCATAAATTAAATTTTATTTTTGAAATCAACACCTCAAAATTAGCCCTCGTTGGATTTTTAATAATTTTCAGAGATAGTCAATTTTTTGGATCAAAATTTAATATGGTATAAGTATTCATTGTGTATTATGACATAACAATGACACAAAAGTAATGTAACATATGATATAAAATGTATCCATATCCAAATATATTTTCCCCTTTAAAATTATGTTTTTTTGAATACTTTATTAATTTGAAAAACAGTAATTGATTTGTCTAAAAAAATTGTATTTCAATGTTTAAAAATAAATTATATATCAACATGACTCACTTACACATAACCAACCATATTATTTAAAATATTTTAGTTTTTAAAATTAAAAAATATTTAAATCCACTCGTTCTTTTATGAAACCATGGGATGATCCATGGTATGGACGGTTGTTTTGAATAATTAATTTTTTAGACTCTAAACCCAAATTAATTAAGAAATTCTCTCTCTATTTCTTTAAATACCTATCCATTCCCACTAATCTGCATTCCAAATTCATAATACATGTTCATTATGTAATTTTATGTCCAACATTTTCCTCCTATGGTGTCTTCATGTTATTAAGGATTCATCTTCAAGTTTTAGGACGTAACACAACAATGTAAGGCAAATCTGTACATCCTTTTTGGTATTAAACTACCTATTTGGTGGAATATATTCTAAATGATTGATAATAATATTTTATATTTATATTTTATTCTCCTATTAATAAAATAACGTTTTCTTTAAATGGCAGACCTTTATCTCCTCTTATTATATTATTCCCTTAATCCATATTTCTTCTATCATGCTACCAAATTCATTTTAGGAATTTCTCTATTTAACATGATGTTTTATATATTATGAATACCCATAGAATTTTTGATTCCTTCGGTATTGACCTATATTTCTATTTAATTTATTTATTTAGGTATTCATATATATAAAACTCACTCTCCCTTTTAGTGAGATAAAAATGATATAATGATCACGTATTTATGCACTTGTGTAATCAATGTTTTTATGTGAATCTTGTCCTCTATTATCCTCAGAGTTTTGGTGAAATGATTTATTTATATTGGTGTAGATCATATGAATTAATTAATATGAAGGGTATTCAATTTTGTTTATCTAATGAATTTATTAATGAAATATTATCCATATCTAACATTTTTTATGGTAAATTAGTGAATAACCATGGGAATTATGATTTATGAAACTTTGATGATAAAACATGGTGATATTATTATGAATGTATAATTGTTATGATGTTCCCAAATTTCAATGTATTGTTTCACTATTTTTATTTAATGAAATTCCACATTTTATTTTGATCATTTCAAATTGATATGACTCATGTTTATATATTAGATATCTCTTTTTGAATTCCCTTAGTGGATTTATTCTCAGCCATTTCTTTAGAAAAATGCCCCCAGAATATAAGATACATTAAATGAAAAAATTATGAATCTATGTTGAATCATTTCTTTTATATTATGAGAATATATAAGTTAATCTCTATGTAATATGATCCTAACATCCAGGGAATTAAACCTTCAAAGATCCTATGTATTCTACAATGATTTAATATGTAACGATAGTTTTATGACTAAAAACGAGGGATGATATTGTTTCTATAAAAGGTAGGATTTGTTATTTTTAGAAATTAGGATTATCAAACACTATTACAAATTCTAGGGTTAATTATAAATATAATAAAAAATCGTGGAATTTTGGTTTATTATTAATCACTTGGTTTCCACGAAATTAAATACCAATATGGATACAAAAAGTGAAAGCAGCCCTAGAAAAATGGTATGTATTGTTAATAACACTGAAAAGGTTGCATTGAGATGGATTTTATCATAATATGGTGAAAGAAAATGAGATTTTCTACAAGCCTAGTTTGATACTCTTGGGGATATAATTTGTGAATCACATTATTATTATGAACATTTATAAAGGATCTATATAAAATAAAATTTTTACTATATTAGATTACAGAATAATGTATTGAAGCCTTTTTTCATAGAGTTACCATTATTTTATAATTTAAATATTCATAAATGTTACACTTTTCTCAGTATTATTGTCTTATTTTAAAATGAAAAATTAAATAAGAGCGAACATATAAATGATGAGTACAACTAATGATGAACTTATGACATTCCTAATCTGTTGGAATGTGGAATGAAAATCTTCATGAGAATGATTAATTAATTATCATTGGCTATGAATAATAATCTAAATCATGTTTAGTGTTGATATTCACCTCAATGGTATGAACTTGTAGTTTATTCATTCATGCAATAACAACCACATTCCATTATTGAATTTATTGATCTATTAATTTTTTAAAAATTTATTCCTTCTATAGGAAAATTATTTTCAGTACATAATTGTTTAGATCTAGAGAGTGTCACTATGGAAATATACAACTTAAGAAGAGAATCTGATCAGTTGTGTACACTAATTAAGAACAAAAAACCAATATGCAATATTAATTATTTGAAAAGGAACGAATTTAGTATAATATTTAACAAATAAATTTTTCTCCCCACTCTATGATAACAAAATTGGAGAATTATAAATTGTAGTTACTATAGATGGAAAATAAATGGATGAGAATCTATTAAATTAAATAAAAAAGAGACATTCTCTTTACACCTTCATATATTTTATGGATCTTATATAAAATTTTTATTGGTTATTAGGTTGATTAATAACCCATATTAAATTGAATATAATAAATTAAGACTATGAAATATATGAAGAGACTATGTGAATTGTTTTGAAGGTTGAAATGGATTTTGGAGAAACACAGTGGTCACACCGGCCTGATGAAAAAAAGAGTAATGTTGGAAAACTCCATAATTAATATTGATTATGGAAGAGAAGGGAAGAAACTATATTTTCCCATGAGAGACAAAAGTGTGAAAAAAAAATTCAGGGAACTTCTTTCTTGGGAGTAGAATGTTATACAATTCCAGAAGATATATCCATGTAGCTCATAATTTTAATATTGAGTAGAATCCTCAATATCTCAATATAAACAAAAAAGGGCTGATAGTGTAAGTATAACCAAAATTAAAAAGCTTCATGTGTGGAAAATATGGTTTAATGTTCTCACTAGAAAATAACGAACAGAGTCCACTACAAAAATCTAAATAGGACAAGGAATAAATGTTTTTCTTTTTCAATAAATATTACTAGATTAGAAGCTCCAAATTTTGTGGTGTCATGTAAAATATTTTTTCTCTAATATCTAGAAAGTACTTGTTTGAATCTCGTTATTTCCATTCCATTACATCATAAAGTTTTTCAATGAATTCATAATAAAAATAGAAAATTATAGAAATAGATTTATTAGAAATGATTCACAATGAGATTTTCCAAGTATAAAGCATGTATTGAAACTATAGTTTCTATATTGGTGGGTATAATCTCATCATATATCCAGTAGTCATTCCCATGGAAGAATTGGAAACTAGACTAGGGATGGACTGTATCATAGAGTATAATACTAAGATAAGATATATATAAAATAAACATTCAATGGTATTCAATGGATTTCCTAGTGTTATTTTTAATGTAGATATATCCTAACATTTGAATTTACAAGAGTAACCTCTTATTGAATTCTTTATAGATATGATTAGAGATGATGGAGGTAAAATTGGAAGAATAAAGATATTGAAAATTCCATCATTTAGGAAAACAATAATGTATTTTCTGAAGATAAACCAGTACAACCCCCCTAAAGAGAGTTAGGTTTCAAAGTTGAACTCATGCCTATGTACAATCCAATATTGAAGTGCCCATATAAAATAGAATATGTGGAGTTATAGGAATTAAAAAATAAACCTCATGATATTATTGAAAATGGTTTTATTCATCCATGTGATTCTCCTTGGGGGAGAATATGACTCCTTTTTAAATAATAATAATTGATAAATGTTGTTATTAATTGACATTAAATAACATAATGAATAGATAATGATGACCTAAATACCCTCTTTTAAGGATTTAGAGTTTATTTGACTAGCTTTATGGGGAAAAATGTTTTTTCATTATTGATCTTCAATATGGGTATCATTAGTTATGGGTGAAGAAAAATAGAAAACTCATAAACTGCCTTCCAAAATAAATATTTTTATTATAAGATTGTTTTCATGAACTTCAACATGTCTAATTATCCTACCATATTTATGGATATGATGAATAGAGTCTTTGTGGAATAATGTGATATATTCATGGTAGTATTTATTGATGATATTATGATATATATCAAAATACCATAGAAATATAAGGATTATCTAAGGTTCTCATTACAAATTATGATGAACAATAAGTTGTTTGGTAAACTATGAAAATGTGTTTTTTTTACATCAAGATGATTTCCTATGGAACTTCATGACTAATGAAATAATCTCAGTTGATCCTACCATGAAAAATGTCATAGAAGAGTGGCCTTGTTCTACTACTGTAACATATATTCATATTTTCTTGGGTCTAACATGATTCTATATAATATTTTAGAAAATGAATCATTGATTTCTAATTTAAAAAAAATTTATTCTTCAAAGGGAGTAATTTTTATCTTAAAAATGGTGTGTGAATTTTTTTTCATGACCTAAAAAAGAAGTTGGTCGGTGAACATTTTATAAATATAGAATCTAATAGGGAATCGTTTTTCATTTATATTATGGTTTTTTTAAAATTACATGGTTGACTACTAATGTCAAATGAGCAAATTGATTCTTTATACATTTTGAAAGCTAATGTCTTATGAACCAAATTATCGTACTCATAGCCCGGAGAATGCTATAGTCATATTTTCCATAATGATATGGACATAATATTTTGGGGGGGGGGAAACATGATTCATATATAGACCAAAATTGATTGGCGTATAAATGCAAATTCAATGAGATCAACATGAATCAAAAAATATGGTCAGTCCTAATACTGTATATGATCAATCTATTCACAACCATCCTGAAATGGAGAAAAATGTAGCTAATTCTATTAATGAAAAATAGCATGCTACTTTTTCCATGATTAAGATTAATAATGACCCTTTATTTATAGTTATACCAAGGATAGATCTATAGTTCCTAATAGTAGGAAATACATACTATATTTCACAAATTTTATTCCAACTATCTATCCAAAATAGGATCAAGGTGCCCCAAATGGATAATATTGATCATAAAAAAGGTGAAAGTTGTGAAGAATGAGAATATTTATGAATTCCACATTGATTATTGTGGTTTCATTCGGATTAGAAGTTGAATTTATGTTTCATAATCACTTATGACAATGAAATTGCTATTTTATGGTGCATATAAATCATCTTTTACCATCCATCTTGGGAGTACTGAGATGTACATGAAACATCGAGAAAACACATAATGGGACAAAAAGAAGATTAATATTTCTTAGAATTATTAAAATTGATTGGGATTTAAAAAAGATAAATCATATTTATAGATGTACAATGTGATTAGGCATACATTTCCCATACCCACCTAGAAATTAGAGTACATCGTAACAGACTTTATTATAAGTTTCTTGAAGACATCTGAAGGAAACAAAATGATATGGGTTGTGGTTGACCAAAATACCAAAACTTTCAATGCCTTAAATATTCATTATGATTTACCTTTTTACCAACCTTCTAATATGTATATAACAGGTGTGGTGACGTTACATGAGGTATCACTTTTCATATAATGTGATCATGATCTGGGGATCACTTCTGAAATTCAGGGGATCCTTTAACATGGACTGAGTACCAAATTGAATTTTAGTATAGCATATCAAAACCCAAAATATGTCTGACATTAAAGTTCTATTTAGACACATGAATGCATTTTGAGAAATTTATCAATAGAATTTAATAGTGGATGTGTTCATCATATCCCATTAGTTCATTTATCTTACAAAGAAATCATCCTATCAAGTATTGAAATAGACCAATATAAAGTACTATATAGGAAGTGATGTATATCATATACTAGTTGTGATGAAGTTGGTGAATGAAATATACATGGAAATAATCTTATTTAGGAGATAGCATAAAATTTCCAATCCATCTAACAACAAATAATAGATGTTCCTTTGAAGAAGTACTATATCGACGACCATTAAAGGGTCTTGAATTTTGATGATGGATATAATGTTTTTAAAGAATTTTAAACAAGGAATATTCTCATGTGGTTGGAAATGAATTTAAATATTATCCAAAGGTACATTGTTCCCTTTCTGATCCTTGATCTAATTGGAGGAGTGACATATTCCCAAGAACTTCCACCAAACATGTCTAATGTTACTAATGTATTCTAGATATCTATCTTGATACCTCGAATGTATTGAATCCAAATGTGGTACCAGTGAAAATTATATTTCATATGAGGATCATTCAATGAGGACATTGTACCATATAGAGAGTGTTATATCAATAAAGGAACCTCACCAGGTCAAGGTATTGTGGTAGAACAATAAATATATAGAATAAACGTGGGAACCATATGGGTGATGACATAGAACTAAATTCAACAATTCTAGTGTATAAAATTATCAAGGGATAAATTTATAAATGAGAATAATGTAACAACCTGAAAATTTTAAATGACACTCCTTTAGGAATAAACAAATTCCTATCAAAGTAATTTTTTATGGAAAACACAATAAATGCATGGGTTATTTTTCACCATAATAAGTTATATAATATTGAATTTCAAATATAGTTGAAAACCCAAACCACTAAGAATATATCCATTATATAGTGATTTTATGATCAGTATATATTAAGGTTTATGATAAATCTAATATAAATATTATTAAGGAGTGATGTACTAGACAAGAAGAATCATAACCATTAAACCCAATTAATCAATGTGTTTGAGGGAGGTAATATCACTAGGACTTTCCCATGACCATTTAGAGGATGAGATTAAACAATTAAAGCTTGAAAAAACTATTTGTAGGAGAAGTTAATTCTCATCAAGATCATGGCTCAATCTATGTCTGGAGAACCACCCCAAGAAAATATAACAAACGCACACAATACCCACAAAGAATTTTCTTGGTTAATAAGTGATATAAATGTAGATCCTAACATTACAAATTTATATATTTTTATTTTTATGATTATATTTATTCATTTTACTATTACATTTATATTGATAATCAATAAGATTGATAAAAATAATATTTTGATATGGAGAAACACAATTTTTTTTGGAAATATTTACTTATAACCAATAAATCCTTTTTTACTTTATTACGATTTTTTTGAAATAAATATCATTTCATTTAAATATTATTATCAAATAATATTTTCTAAATGTAAAATATAATATAATTTTATGAAGTCAAATATTATTTTTATCGTGTTCAAAAAACTATTATTTTGGAAAGAACTATTTATTTGGAGTTTTGATTTAAATGTGTAATTTATATTTGAATATTTTCTAAATAAAATATGTATTATTTTTAAAATCATAATGCCTAAATTATATAATGGTGATATTTTAATAATTTTTAGATATAGTTGATATTTTGGGTTAAAATTAAATAATGGATAAGTATACATTGTGTATTATGAATACATAATTATCCAAGAGTCATGTAATATATACCATAAAAGTTAATCATGACCAAATATATTTGCCTCTATTATCATAATTTAGTTTTTTTTGATTATTTTATTTATTTTGTAAAAAATTGATTAATCCTTGAAACATATATTGTATTTTAATGTTTTTAAAAAAATATTTATAAGCTCATCTCACTTTTAAATTCAGGACGGGTTTTATTTTAAGGATTTTTGTTCTTATGCATATAAAATAATGATATCCACTACAATTTTGATGTAAAAAATGGAAAATTCCAATTGATGTATTTTTTTTATTAATTTTTTATATAGAATACAAATCATAAATAATAAAGACCCCACCCCCTATTCATTTATAAATACCAACCCTTTTACATTCCTCTATACTGAGAATACATTAGACAAGAATTTACAGAAAGTTAACCTCCTAATTTGTAGCTCCATGGTTTTCTTATATCCCCAAGGTTCCATACTAAATTTTTATTAAGCAACACATCAAGGTAATGGATTACTCCAATTCCTGTATTCCATTCAAGTACCTATTATTTGAAAGATATTATTAATGTTGGGTTAAAATATTTTCATACCTTATATTATTTTACCATTTAATCCAATAGAGTATTTTATAAATATTAGGCCTCAATCCCCAACCATTATACCAAGTCATTAATGAAAATTTATACTATAATGCTTCCAAATTAATTACATAAAATTCTATTTCACAGAAAATTATATATATTATGAATAGATAAATCATTTAATTATCAATGGGTGTTCACCTATACATATTTTTAATTTATTTAAATTGATATTCACATGTACAAAACACAAAATCCAATTTTATGGGTTTAATATAATTTAACATTCACGTATTTAAGAAAATTAGTACTCAATGTTTTTATATGAAACTAATTTTATAATATCATTAGGTTACTGATGAAATGTTTTTTTATCGATTGGGATCACATGAATTTGAAAATATGATGTGTGGACACTAATTGCACTTCAATTCAATAAGTATGGAATTAATCGCTATAGATGACATGTTTTATGATATGATGGTATATAACGATGGTAAATATTATATACAACACCTTGGTCATAAAACATGGTGAGATGATTTAGAATATATCCATTTTTTATAGATCTGATTAATTATTTTTTTTGTTCATTATATTTATTTTATGAAAATATTCATGTTCTTATGATCAATTCCTCTTGATATTACTCATGGTAAGATACTTTATATCTCCTTTTTTATCCCCTTATTAGGATTTATGCATACCCATTTATTTTGACGTGGGTCTATAGGATATGAGAATTAGTAAAATAATCTACAGATGATCCTATGATGAAGCCTCTCATGAGTACTAGAAGAATGTCATAGTTTTATTATTTATTATGATCCTAATTCTCATTGTAATATCCCTTAAAATATTTTCTTTGTTATTAAATATTGCACTATATAAGGATTGGTTTATGTATTAAAAAGAAAGCTTGATAGAAAATTTTCCATTTAGATGTATTTGGATGATCGATGATGTAAAATAATGTTACCATGATCAGGCATGTTTTCCCTTTCTCTGAGATCCCTGTTTGGTGTGGGGTTTTTAGATGTTGGTTTCATGTTTTTTGTCATCTATATGGTATTTTCACGTTGTTTAACTACGTTATACAACATGTGATGGTTGTTTGGTGCATTCCAAGAGAGGTGTTAACACTGAGAAATGTGACATTATTTGATTAGCCTTTAAATTGCGTAGTTTTATTAAATACCATATTTTAATCCTCTGGGGCTAATTATTCAGTGTATTTGTACATCATGGATTTCACAATGTGTATAAGAATTATAGGTTGTGTAATTTCTTGAGATGGGATTTTAAGGTTGGCGTGTGTGATTTTAGTGTCTATTAAACTGTTGGATCTCTTTTTCACTCGACCAAGGGTTGTACTTCGAGGATTATGGGAGAATCTATTCCTTCCTGATCAATATGTTCACCATTAAATATTATTTGTTGTTTTGGGGTGTCTCTTACAGTGAGTGGCCTTTTTTCTTCTTTATTTCCATTGATCATGGTTTCACCCTTATGTTGCATTATCATATATTTTTTGTCTTTAATGGAGTTTCATTTTTTCTTCTTCTAGATCCATTGTGTGATCTCATTCCATGGCTCGTTCTATTGTTACTTGTGGTGCGTTAGGTGTTCATTCTTGAGGTATGTGGTTTTTCCTTTTCTCCACTGACCCTATTTCTCAATTGGATCAATTATAAAATGTGTGTATTAGGTTCTGGTGCCTTCATTGAAAATATTATGTTTTCAATGTTGGTGGATCCCATTTTGGGCATGTGAGACCCATGATTTGAGGAATGTGGTTCTATCTCTCGAAAATGTTGATGAACCTTATTGTTCATAACTTATAATCTCATTCAAATATTGAATTGACATGACTATTTTCGGTGTTTTGAAACATTTTTTTAAATTAAAATGGTTTTCTTTGGTTGTGATAAATGGAATGGAAAGGGGGTATTTTCAATAAATTGAAATTTATTGTGAAATAAATTTTAAATGGTTTTAAAATAAATGGAATGAATTGATAAAATGATAACATGGGTTACCTTAAATACCTAAGTAAAAGGTTTAAATAGAGTCCATCATTCATTTTTTTTATTGGGATGTTCAATCATGGGTATTTCTTCTATTTACTAGGACAATTATTCTAGGGAAATTATATTCACATTTTTACGTTGGGTTTACTCATTGGATATTTCTTTGCTTCCTAAACATATGTTCTAACAACTAGTGGGTAAATTTAATTGATTATGGTATGAGTAGTCTTCTAGTCTGACCTATAGTGATATTTGGTCTCGATACCTTTTCATTTGTTCTATTTTTAATGGATTTATTGCATTATCCTTGATATTCATGTATTTTTGTCTTACTTTTTATAGAGAAAATGTTCTCTGAAATTGATATAATTTTTTTACAAGTGTATTAAAGGGGAATGTTTTCCATCTTTTATATAAAACTACATTACTACTTAACATGAAAAGTTTTATTTGAAATGATCATACAAGAATTGTGATATGAAGACATGTTATAGAAAACCTAGGTGGAATCCTATTAATCCTATTAACTCACACCATTTTAACCTCTTCTGTTGTGTACATACATTTATACATATTCAAATGCAGGGAATGGAATGGAATTGTAGGGATGCGGTGTGGTTTCATGTGAGATGTGTTGGGTAGCTAGTGGTGAGATAGTGGTAGTTCATCAACACAATCACATGGAGTAGTTGTTTGTTTTTTTCATTTTTAATTGGACATATCTCTTGGATAGTTTGGATAATTTTACCTTAACACCCCGAGATTCTATGAAAAATAATCTTAATTTCATTAATGTCTTATGTTGTAAGCTACACAAAAAGGAGCTTGCACAATACACATCCTTGAATTGCCTTTCATTACATGCAATCAGGACCTTCCTCGATAGCGTGTGTAGTACGCAATACTGAGTTTCACTAAACAACGATATGCTATTAAAATCTTATTAAAACTAACCGTTATGAATAGTAATAACCACTTTTTGAAATTTTTTAAATTTTATTTTTCAAAATGGACTTCATTTTTGGATTCGGAATATCGAAATTAGCTTATGGTGAAATTTTGGTACTTTTCGGATAACTTTCATTTTCTGATGAATAGTGAAAATTGATAAATTTTAATTAAAAACAACCTTTTTAATCGAAATAATTAATAGTGATAAATTATTAATTTGAGTGGTTTTAAAGTATATTTAGAATATATTTTTACAATTTAATACAATGTAGTTCATTGGATGTAATTTCACATTTAAACCAGACATAAACAAGTGTCAATCTTTTGATAGTTGTTATCTTTTAAAAACACGCTATTTGTTTGGACGACGAGAATTAATTTTTAAATTAGTTAATTTAACTGATATGTTTTGAATTTGGTAAAATAAACATCATTTTTGAATTCATAATATCAAAAAATAGCTTAGGCCTAATTTTTGGAATTTTTCTGGAAACTTTCATTTTTTTGATGAATAGTGAAACCACTAAGTGGTAGTTAAAAAAACTGAATTTTTCATAAAACATAATTTTACGGCTTCTGTGAGTAGAATTTTGAAAATCCGAGAGACACGGTTAATATCAAGTACTAAAATGTGGTTCAATGAGATTAAAATAATTTTTTGTGAATAGTATTTTTTTACTTTTTTTCCCACGGTTAAAAGTAAATAGGGTAATTAAGGGTAAAAGTTTTATTATTATTACCCTAACACATGTCCCAATTCTATTGGATAAGTATAATTCGACCAAAAAGAACCTTAGGAATAAAATATGACCATTTAGGCCCACTTAGATTAGATTAGGACATTTATTATTAATTTATTTAAATAAGGGATAAAATAGTTAAAATCAAAGTTTAATGAGTAAATCATTGCTAATATGGGGATATACATAAGTTAAATTCAACTATAAATATTAATTAGAAAGATAAAACTATTTCCTACGTAATTCAATTTTATTTGTAATTTTTAGGCATTAAATAATTTAATTTATTTATGACAGAACGATGATGTAGTAATTTTCTTATTAATGAATTATTGACATAATTGATGTTATAAATACCCAAATAAATGTAATTTGAGACTATCTATGAATTCCACTAATTTTCTTGGTTAATATGACATGTTAGTATTGATTTAATTAACATTTTTAGAAATAATAATTCTGTTATGATTTTTGCAAAAATCAATTACCAAATAGTGTCAAAATTGACATAAAATAGTTTTTAAAAGAAATATTATATTATTAATTGTTATTTTATTCCTAAAAATCTAAGGTTTGGCAAAATGACTTAGATAAGGTTATATATATTAATAATAAACATCATGGGGTTCTTTTGGCTTGATATAGAATGTTTATTAACCTTATAGTGTAAGAAAATAAGAAGACACAGTAAAAGTTAAATTATCTAACTTAAAGTTAAATCTAAAAGAAAAGGTTACAATTGATACCTAAACTTGTCTAAATTCTATTGGATGAGCGGATTTAGACCTATACCCACCTTATCTTCGAAATATATTAATTTGGAGCTATTAAAAACCGAATTTGAATATATAATAATATAATATTTTTAGTTATTCCAAAGGTACCCCTCTCCTCCATTATAAAAGGGCACCTCCTCCCTCTCTTCCTAAAACCACTTTGAGCCTTAAAGCTCGGACAAAACCTGCCAATATCTCATCTCCACTTCTCTAGAAACATCCTAGAGGTCATGGGCTTTTTAATGACCACTTTTAGTTCCCTAAGAGGCGATCTCAAAGAGGCGTTTCAAAGAAGAGGTAATGTCCGTTACTGATTCTTTCAAATTTATTTATTCTTCCACTTCTTCTTCTTTATCTGTTTCATTATGAATTAATAACATCAGTATCACTCATATACTGATATGTTTTTATAAATATGAAACAACCCTATTTCACCATCTATCCATCCTACGGAAAAGTTAATCACCGCGCTTGCGTACGTACGGAATACCGTCTCCACACCGTGGTGTAATCTATTTTCCCCCACCACCTTACTTGGATGGGTATAATGGTGTCAATATTTACTATATATGATTATTGTAAAGTGATATTAATTCTCAAATAGTATACATACACTCCAATTCAATTCCACGATCATGGGAACGATATTATTGCTCGTGCGTACGTACGGAATACCGTCTCCACGATGTGATGTGATTCGTTCTACATGATCGTCATTGCATTATGATTATATAAATGAATTGAATGAATAAATATTATATATAGTACATTAATACCATTATGGAAATTATGTATCTATAACCTAAAGAGAATAATGAGAATTTATTCGACAAAAAACACATAAGAACAAAAAGTTATAAACACCCGAATAACAAGTAGCAATGAAATATTACTACTAAGAAGCTAAGAATATGACCATATATGATATCATAACAATAATTATGATTTTGTAATAAGTCAATAACATTATTTAAATCATTATAGAGGTGGTTCGGACACATATGAATCAAATTGGACCTAAGGTAAGGAAAATATCACAATCTCATTTTTATCCGAGATTGTTTATAATTTGGTTTTTACTGGTGTGTATTTTATCATCCACATCCATGTTTCCTCAATATTTAATATTATTTCCATCCACCTACAATTTTTTAAATCCATTTTTACCCTTTGGTGAGTTTATAGTAAAAGATATGAAAGGAGTATTTTTTCGTTTTTCGTACGAGGTACTTTTTGACTTTTCTGACAAAAGTACGAGAAGAATGTTTTTTTAACTTATACAGAATGAATGGAATTTTAAAACATTATTTCAAAGAATCTTCCTTTACAAGTTTCCAATTTAATTTTTTATCAACTTCTTTTAGTTTAAAATTGTATGACATGTTAAGAATGGAAAATGTTTTTGAAGTAGAAAGTATATTTTCATCAAAAAGGGAGTTTAAGTGTTTTATCAAAATTATTTTCCATCTAAGATAATATAGGGTTCTGTTTCTATCCCAATTATTACATTGATTTGATTATGTTGTGGTGGGAATATTTTTATGTATTCCTTTATATTATATGAATTTTTTTATGATATCACGATGTTTAAGATTCCTATTTTTATTATATGGGTTATGCTATGATGTATGTTTTATGATTTTGTGGCACACATAAGAATGGTATCATTATGAGATGGGTGGGACCTATATCTTCCTCCAATGCATTGGGTAAAGATTGTATATCTCATGAGATAGACATGGCTGGAACGGCAGGTTAAACCAGTTCAGTGAAACAGGACTGAAACGAGGAGTGAACTCGGTTCAGAAATGGACTTTGTCCACTAAGATAGTCTTGGAAATGAGTCTTGACTAATAATAAATGATTATCTATGATTATGTTTGTATGTCAAAAAGTTTCATGTTTTATGTTATGATTATTGGGATTACATTTCACTACTATGATTTATCCCATGTTATGATATTATGACCTCTTTTGTAGTTTAATATTTTCATATGTTATGTTCTTATGAATATGATGTGATTGATATTTCTTTTCTTTACCCTTACTGAGCATTCGAGCTCACCCTTTTATGTTTTCTTTTCCCCAGGATATAAAGAAAGGTTTTATGTAAATAAAAAAATAGTAAGATCTTTATGGGAGATGTTGAAGATCTTTCACCACGATTAGAAGATTATATTCTGAGTTGCCAAATACACTAAACTATTACGGTCCTTGTGTGTGTGTTTTTCTTATGTACTAAGTATTCCGCAAAAGTAATGTAATGTCCATGTATGTTAAGATTCGGGTCTCTACATTTGTATCATAGGAAAGGTTTAGTCAACCTTTGGAAACTATGAATCGAGATCTTTATTGAGATCCCTAGAGATATTTCTAAGGTATGTCTAGGGATGTCTCCAAGGTTAAGTATAAGTATAGGTTATAGTCTTAGAATTGCGCTAACGATCTTATAATTAAACTTAAGATGTTAGATATTGAAGTTACTCCCCCTTTATTATATTGTTTTCCCTAGTGTGACGTTTTCCTTTCAAACTATTGTTTTTGGGTTTTAGACGATGGCTGGAATAGGAAGGAACTATGTTGATCAATGTTATGGACAATGCAATGACTATCCTCCTGCACAAACCAATGTCATGGGAGATGGAGTGAAAAATCTTATTGCTATACTTACACAAGCTATGAACCATTATGGACATCCAAATGAGCAGAGAAGGGAACAATATTCTATTGATTCCTTCATGAGGCAACGTCCACCTTTTTTTAGTGGGTCTTCCGATCCACTTGTTGCTGAATAATGGATCAGTACTACTGAAAAGATATTTTCTATTCTTCAATGTTCTGAACATGATAAATTCATCTTAGCAGTGTATCATTTGTAAGGTGATGCTGATCAATGGTGGAATCTGATCAAGAATATGAGGCCAAGAGATGAAATTGAGTCCATGGAATGGGACGAGTTCAAGAACTTATTTCTCAATAAGTACTTCCCTCGTATTCTTCGAACAATGATGGAGAAAGATTTTCTTGAACTAATGAAAAAGGTTAATGGATCTGTTGGTATATATGAAGAGAATTTTACAAGGATTGAATGGTATGCATCTGGATTTATCATCCAACCCGAAAGTAAAGTTGATCGATTCTTCAGTGGATTAAAACCAAATCTTTGAAGGGCATTAGCTATAAGAGACTTCAGTAGCTGTGAAGAAATTGTGCATTGTTCTATCAAGGTAGAAATGGAAGTTGGTGTTACTTATCCATCTCATAGTGTTGACAAGAAATGAAAGATGGAGTTCAAGGAGAAATCTCAGAATAATGGTGAAAAGAAGATGAATTTTTCCTTATGCTCAAAGTGTGGAAAGAAGCAAGGTGGAGATTGTCTTAAAGGGGCTAGAAAATGTTTTAAGTGTAGAAAAGAAGGTCATCGAGCAGCTGAGTGTCGAAGTAAGGGAAAAAGGGTTTCTAATGATGTGAATAAAGAAATGTCTGTAGAGAACGCACCACCAACACTTCAATGCTTCAAGTGCAAGGAAATGGGGCATTATGCTAATAAATGCCCTAATCCAAGGGTTGATAATGATGGTCGACGTCAACAAACTCTTAAGGCTAAAGACAAAGGGAAGTCACATGCGATTACTATTGGTGATGTTGGATATGACAACGATGTGGTGGAATGATTAAGTGTTTATGTAAGGGGATTCCAAAATAATGTTGTATACAATATCGTGGAATATTTGAATTTTTATGTATTGGTCTATTGTGGTTTTCAATGGTACCGGTAACCATGGAATGTGATTGAGTTATTTTTGGAAAAAAAGATGATATGCGCATAATTAAGGGAAAACGAGAAAATGAAATGTTTGAAAGTATTCTTGAGCTTATGATTGATATAAGGACTAAGTGATATCATGGTTTGATTATATAGAATTTGGAGGATTTTGGTATGTGGAAAGAGATACCTTTTAACAGAATTCATGTTTTAAATAAAGTTAAATGGGTATTCATTTTTTTTCAAAAGAATACATGATTAAGGCCTTCGAATGTTTGGAATGTGACCAACAAGACATATCTCATTATATATGGGGATCAACAATGGTATTAACATGCTAGTTTTATGAACTCTTTTGTAATCATTTTCACTATAATATGAAATTAGACAGTATTATTTTGGATAATATTAAATATTGGAATGGATTATGTTGGACATAAGTTTGTATTTTTTAAGGATAGAAGTTTTTCCGATATTATTTATGGGATGTTATAGTAATGTAGTTTTAGAAAAAGGACAACCTTCCGGATGGGCGACAGCCCATCGCGTCGGACAAGGCTGTGGGAATCGAACCCAAACCGAAGTGCAACTGGCCTTTATCGCCTACAACTATCCTACTAGAAGTCCCTGTTTAGTAGAAACTAGTTTTATTATATTAAGCAGTATTATATATGAATTATAAATCCATTTTAGGAACCATATATGACTAATCTCACTATAGATGGACTTATGTATTTTTTGATAACTTTTCTAACCTTTTGTTTGAGACAGATGGAATGACCCATCATTCTATCACATGATCTTCTAACACATCACAAATGGAAAATTCAACTTCATTTATTTAAGAGATGAAGTGGAAATTGTCCAAAGAACGACCAATGGTGAGACTATACCAAAATCACGAAAGTATTTCTTCTAATTCCAATTTCATCATCATTAGGGAAACGATCTTGAAAACCAAAAATGTTGTCCTAGTGCTCTTATATCTGATGAATCAAATGGTAACTTAGATCGTCACAAATTTATGGCTTTGTGATTGATGGCTTTTCCATAGCCATGTTCTCTACCAATCTCCATCAGAACATGATTGTTAGATTTCTCTTCCATATCCATATTTTCACTTATGTGGAAACTCAGTGATTAGTTTATTGGGGTAACCATTATGTTTCATACTTTTGTTTTTAAATATTGGTTTTAGTATTCCTTTTTATGATCTGGGTTTCTAATAAAGAAAATTTTGAGTAGTAAACCATTTATAACCCTGACGAATTTCGAGGGGGAAATTCATTTTAAGGGGGGTAGAATGTAACACCCTGAGATTTTATGAAAAATATTCTTAATTTCATTAATGTCTTGGGTTGTACGCTACACAAAAAGGAGCTCTCACAACACGCATCCGTGAATTTCCTTGCATTACACGCAATCACGACCTTCCTCGATAACGTGTGTAGTACGCAATACCGAGTTTCACTAAACAATGATATGCTATTAAAATATTATTAGAACTATCAGTTATGAATAGTAATAACCACTTTTTGAAATTTTGTAAATTTTATATTTCAAAATGGACTTCATTTTTGGATTCAGAATATCGAAATTAGATTAGGGTGAAATTTTAGTACTTTTCGGATAACTTTCCTTTTCTGATGAATAGTGGAAATTACTAAATTTTAATTAAAAACACCCTTTTTAATCGAAATAATTAATTGTGATAAATTATTAATTTGAGTGGTTTTAAAGTATACATATAATATATTTTTACAATTTAATACAATGTTGTTCATTGGATGTAATTTCACATTTAAACCAGACATAAACAAGTGTCAATCTTTTGATAGTTATTATCTTTAAAAAACACGCTATTTGTTTTGACGATGGGAATTAATTTTTAATTTAGATAATGTAACTGATATATTTTTAATTTGTTAAAATAAACATCATTTCTTAATTCATAATATAAAAAAATAGCTTAGGCCTATTTTTTGGTATTTTTCTGGAAACTTTCATTTTTTTGATGAATAGTGAAACCACTAAGTGGTAGTTAAAAAAAACTGAATTTTTCATAAAACATAATTTTACCGCTTCTATGAGTGGAATTTTGAAAATCCGAGAGACACGGTTAATATCAAGGACTAAAATGTGGTTCAATGAGATGAAAATAATTTTTGGTGAATAGTAACTTTTTACATTTTTTTACCACGGTTAAAAGTAAATTGGGTAATTAAGGGTAAAAGTGTTATTATTATTACCCTAACACATGTCCTAATTCTATTGGATATGTGTAATTCGACCAAAAACAACCTTACGAACAAAATATGACCATTTAGGCCCACTTGGATTAGATTAGGACAATTATTATTAATTTATTTAAAGAAGGGTTAAATTAGTTAAAATCAAAGTTTAATAAGTAAATCATTTCTAATATGGGGTTATATATAAGATAAATTCGTCTATAAACATTCATTAGAAAGCTAAAACTATTTCATACATAATGATATTTTATTTGTAATTTTTAGACAATAAATAATTTAATTTATTTATGACACAACGATGATACGGTAATTATCTTATTAATGAAATATTGTCATAATTGATGTTATAAATACCCAAATAAATGTAATTTGAGACTTTTTATGAATTCCACTAATTTTATAGGTTAATATGACATGTTAGTATTGATTTAATTAACTTTTTTCTAAATAGTAATTCTGTTATGATTTTCACAAAAACAATTTCCAAATAGTGTCAAAATTTACATAAAATAGTTTTTAAATCAAATATTATATAATTAATTGTTATTTTATTTTTAAAATCTAAGGGTAAGACAAATGACTTAGATAAGGTTATATATATTAATAATAAACATCTTGGAGTTCTTTTGGCTTGATATAGCAAGTTTATTAACCTTATAGTGTAATAAAACAAGAAGACACGGTAAAAGTTAAATTATCTAACTTAAAGTTAAATCTAAATGATAAGGTTAAAATTGATAACTAAACTTGTCTAAATTCTATTGGATGAGCGGATTTAGACTTATATCTACCTTATATTCTAAATATATCAATTTGGAGCTACTAAAAACCGAATTTGACTTCATAATAAAATAATATTTTTAGTTATTCCAAAGGTGCCCCTCTCCTCCCTTATAAAATGGAACCTCCTCCCTCTCTTCCTCACACCACTTTGAGCCTTCAAGCTCGGCAAACCCCTCCCAATATCTCCTCTCCACTTACCTAGAAACATCTTAGTGGTCCTGGTCTTCTTCAAATACCAATTGTAGTTCCCTAAGAGGAGATCTCAAAGAGGCTCTTCAAAGAAGAGGTAATGTCCGTTACCGATTCTTTCAACTTTATTTCTTCACCCACTTCTTCTGATTTAGTTGTTTCATTATGAATTAATAACATCAGTATCGCTCATATACTGATATGTTATTATTAGTATGAAACAACCCTATTTCACCATCTATCCATCCTACGGAAAACGAAATCACTGCGCATGCGTACGTACGGAATACCGTCTCCACGCCGTGGTGTAATCTATTTTCCCCCACCACCTTACTTTGATGGGTATAATGGTGTAAATAATTACTATATATGATTATTGTAAAGTGATATTGATTCTGAAATAGTATACATACACTCCAATACAATTCCACGATCCTGGGAATAATATCATCACTCGTGCGTACGTACGGAATACTGTCTCCACGATGTGATGCGATTCAGTCTACATGATCTTCATTGCATAATGATTATATAAATTAATTGAATGAAAAAATATGATATATAGTACATTAATACCATTCTGGAAATGATGTATCTATAACCTAACGAGTATAATAAGAATTTATTCGACAAAACACGCATAAGAACAAAAAGTTATAAACACCCGAATAACAAGTAGCAATGAAATATTACTACTAAGAAGCTAAGAATATGACCATAAATTATATAATAACAATAATTATGATTCTGGAATAAGTCAATAATATTATTTAAATCATTATACAGGAGTTTCGGACACTTACGAAGAAAATCGAACCTAAGGTAAGGAAAATATCACAATCTCATTTTTATCCGAGATTGTTTATACTTTGGTATTTACTAGGGCGTATTTTATCATCCAAATCCATTTTTCCTCAATATGTAATATTATTTCCATCCACCTAAAATTTTTTAAATCCATTTGTACCCTTTTGCGAGTTTATATAAAAGATATGAAAGGAATCTTTTGTCGTTTTTCGTTCGAGGTACTTTTTGACTTTTCCGACAAAAGTACGAGAAGAATGTTTTTTTCACATATACGGAATGAATGGATTTTTAAAACATTATTTCCAAGAAGATTCCTTTAAAAGTTTCCAAGTTTAATTTTAATCAACTTCTTTTAGTTTAATTTTGTATGACATGTTAAGAAAGGAAAATGTTTTTGAAGTAGAAAGGATATTTTCCTCAAGAATGGAGTTCAAGTGTTTTATCAAAATTATTTTCCATCTAAGATAATACAGGGTTCTATTTCTATCCCTATTATTACATTGAATTGATTATGTTGTGGTGGAAATTTTTTTATGTATTCCTCTATCTTATATGAATTGTTTTATGATGTCACGATGTTTAAGATTCCCATTTTTATTACATGGGTTATGCTATGATGTATGTTTTATGATTTTGTGGCACACATAAGAATGGTATCATTATGAGATGGGTGGGACCTATATCTCCCTCCAATGTATTGGGTAAAGATTTTATATCTCATCAGATAGACATGGATGGAACGGCAGGTTAAACCAGTTCATTGAAACATGACTGAAACGAGGAGTGAACTCAGTTCAGAAATGGACTTTGTCCACTAAGATAGACTTGGAAATGAGTTTTGACTAATAAGAAATGATTCTCTATGATTATGTGTGTATGCCACAAAGTTTCATCTTTTAGGTTATGATTATTGGGATTACATTTCACTACTATGATTTATCCCATGTTATAATATTATGATCTCTTTTGCAGGTTAATATTTCCATATGTTATGTTCTTATGAATATGATGTGATTGATATTTCTTTTGTTTACCCTTACTGAGCATTCGAGCTCACCCTTTTATGTTTTCTTTTCCCCAGGATATAAAGAAAGGTTTTAGGTATAAAAAAAAGGAAGATCTTTATGGAAGATGTTGAAGATCTTTCACCACGATTAGAAGATTATATTCCGAGTTTCCAAAGACACTAAATTATTACGGTCCCTATGTGTGAGTTTTTGTTATGTACTAAGTATTCCGCAAAAGTAATGTAATGTCCATGTGTGTTAAGATTCGGGTCTCTACATTTTCAATCAGTTTTTTTTTGTATTCATATTGTTATGGAATATATTTATTAGCATTCCAATATTCCTTCCTGCTTCATGCATATATACGTTATGTGTTTGTTTAGGTTGGGAAAAATCAGCCACTTTTATTTGTCGTTCGAGGACTACGTGCTTGTCACCATGTCATGTGGATCAATAATGCTCTTTTGGTATGTGACATAATTGGTCAGGTTCTAGTATTGAGGGTACCTAAGGTCAGTTCATGGAAAAGTAGTATCAAATGATTTTTTTACTAAAGTGTTCATATCTAGGGATTTTTGCTAGATTAGAGATAAGATTGTTAGGACTTTAGAGGTATGTGGCGATGAGTACCTTGCCAGATCTTATCATGACCTGACTCGGTTTTCCATGGGATTATGGGATATGTGTCTCTAGTGTTGTATTATTTTGAAATATCATTTTCCACTTCTGGGTTTTCTATTTTGAATTGAGAATTACTATGTTGTCTAATCGTTATCATGTTTTAATGTGTAGTAGTATGCCTATAACTAGTCTTCCACGAGATCCTCGGGAGAATGTAGCTGATTCTCCTCAGGGGAATATACATATAGATTAAAGACTCCCTAATGATATATTACATTCTATTCATGTTGTGGATGAGAGCATTACAGTTGTTCAGAATGTAGTTGTTGAACTACACTCATGCGCTTGAGAAGAGAGAGATCTATCACAAGAATTATTATACAAGAAACCATTGTCCTTTAATGGAATGAATGAACCTCTAGAGGTAGAGGACAAGTTTTATAAGATCAATGAAATCCTTGAATTTAGGGTGATACATGATAATACCTAGGTGATGTGTATAGTGTTTAGACTCGAGGGTAATAGAATGTTATGGTAGGATTCCATAGTTCAGGAAGACAAAAACGTAGACTTGGATTATAATGGTTTCAAATCCTTATATTTCCAATAGTTTTTTCTAGGGTCCCTAATGGTTGGAATGTCACTAGAGTTTCTATCATTGTAGTCAGGATATCATTCAGTAGGAGCATACAAAAATCGGTTTTATAGGCTTATCAATTTTATCCTAAAATGTTGAAGAAGGACCAGTTGATGTCTCAAAATTACATATTGGGTTTTTTACTAGATATCAGATCACATGTGTTTATGATTATGCTTTCTAACTATGTAGATATGGTAGACAGATTTACGGTGGAACAGATGTGTATGAAACACAATCGTATATTTTCCACGGCTTTTCTTCAATCCAACGTCATTTTTAGTTGTGGGTGTAGGAAGAAAAGGATGTGGAAAGATCATCATAGGAGTGGTAGAGGTGGGTACCAGAAACAAGACCCCTCTAAAACATCATCTATATATAGTAATGTACCTCTGACTTGATATCAGTGTGGAAATTTGAGACAAAAAATACATTCTTATCCTATGCCCACGAAGACATACAAAATATCTGGATGTATAGGTCCCTTAAAACACTCACTACTATAAAAATCTCTTTACTGAATGTTGGTATTTTAATAGTACTAACAAAAAGCACTATATAAACCACCACATCTCTATGCTAGATAAACAATCATTAATGGGGGTATTTAAAACTTTTTTTGTAGTACAATTAAAGTGGGTCTTTAACAGCACTAAAGAAGTGATGTTAAGGGGGCCCTTTATCTGCACTTGTAAAAAATTTCTAATAGTTGCCCCTATTTATCATTTCTAGTAACAAAACTGATAAAATGTGACTTTATCATCACCTTTAAAAAAGCCCTGATTAAGGGGTTGTTTATCAATGCTTCTAAAAAAGCACCGATAAAAGGGTTTTATTTATTAATGATTTTATAGAAGAACTAATAATGACCTCCACCTTGCCACCCCCCAATATCTTCAGTTTTTTAGAAGAACTATTAAAGGGTATAGTTCAAAAAAATTATATTTCATTAATAGACACCTATAATAGAAGTTATGCATATTTGGAGGCCTTCTGAAAATTTTCCTCAATAGAGGTGATCAGGGGTTCAAATGGGTCATCGAGGTGTAATGATCACCAAAATATTCAATTAGATACACAGTAGATGATAAACAGACACTTGATTTAGAATTGATGGCTATTTTAAAGGCTTTCTATTGTCAAAAACCTTTGCAACCCCAAAAACAATATAAACCAAACAAACCATGAAAAGATCATATTTCTTGATCTGATAGTCCATTTCAGCTCCAAAAAAAGTGAAATCAAAGAATATGGAATGATCTAAAACTATAAGAAATATAAATTGTATGAAAATTATTAGAAATAAATATATTACTATTTCATATAAGTTAGAAATCAAACATAAACATTAAATGGTCATAATTTTTTTTCTGGGTGTCTGTTTGGCTCTTACACATATCAAATCGAAGCCTGTGATGATCTCTATGAAACATGCATTCTGAAGCTAAATTCAAAGAGCTCTGTGTTATTATAAAATCCCCCCAAAAGGCCTACATGGCCTCCAAAATTAATTTTAATTTCACCGACCCCAGTTCCTTAAAAATTCAAATGACTATAAAATTCATTTCGGGAGTCCATTATGTATATAGAACATATCATATCAAATATTATTTAATGATATTTTATATGACTAATTATAAAGAATAAATAGACACTCGGGTCAGATGTTACAAACATTTCTGTGTTTTTAGGGTTTTAGGGTTTTCAATCTTTTTTAACGTTAGGACGTGTCTTAAGAGTTTTTAGAGTAAATATCCTTGTATGAAAATATATATTAATAAATATTTATTTATATATATATATATATGGATAAAAATATGTCAATATATATATAAATATATAGATATATCATAAAATGTAAAACAAAATATTGTAGGGGAGTGTAAAAGAAGCTGGTTTATAAGCTAGAGGTCTCAGTTTCCAAACACATTGATTAGTGGGATGAATTTGGGGTTGGACAATCTGAAACATTGTTAATGTGGTGGGGGAAGCACTGATAATTGGGGAGGGTGTTTGGGACACTGATAAAAGTGTTAGAAGAGGTGAGGCATGAAAAAACAAATCTAAAATTTATCAGTAGGGTCTTTATCAGTTATTTTTTGGCGATATTAATTGTTGTTTTTTACAGTGCTAAAATAGTACTCATAATGGTGGTCATTAACAACATTAAAAAAGTGCTACTAAAGGCCACCGATATAATTTTGTTATTTATCAATGTTAAAGGGGAACATTATTAGTGCTTTTTATGAGCTCTGTTAAAGGTAACCCTTTAACATAATTTACATTATCCGGACTTATATAGCATAGATAAAGCTCTTTTATTAGAGTTATTTGAGGACCAATTTATTGGTGCATCTTCTATCAAGATATAACTAATCCTAATTATGATCTGGGTTCATCATCTCTAGAGGATATTGTGGGGTTTTTATATTATTCAAGGACTAAAACACTATTACCAAAGGCCTCAAGACATATGAAATTTCATGAATTTGATGAGTTCCATGTGGAGGTCAATATAATAATGACAAGAGTGAGAGGTACTATCTGTATTTTTTCTTCCATAGAAAATAAAAAATTTGATACTAGTTCCTCCCACTCATTTATATCTGTATGTTTTGTTGATATTCTTAAAATACCAATGAAACTTATTTCCTTTGTAATGGATTAAGTTACACTTATAATTATGGGGAAATAATAGAGGCTTAATTGTTATTATTGTTTATTTATTATAGTTGATACAATGTCGGTTTAGGTTTTTCTCATTTATTATCTCGATCTATTTTCACCGTTAGAGATATGGATTGGCTAGTCATAAATTGAGATACTTTTTATTTTTATCATCATTGTGTTTGGTTTTTTCTACACATGGGTTCTCACATTTTTTTGGAGGAGTGGTAACCCATGTCTGGTTTTCCATGACCTTCCCACCAAGAGCTCTATATTTTTTTTTATTAATCTCGTTGACATTTTTATCTTCCTGTTATTGTTCATGAATTTTATGATGTTTTCCATGATAAGTTCTCCAATATTTTTTCAGTTAGAGAGGTATAGTCTATGATTGAATTGTTTCTAGGTATGAAGATGATATAAATACCTTCTTGTCATATATAACCAGTGGAGTTGAAAGAGATTACGATTCATTTAGAAGACCAATTGGAAAAAATATTATTTACCTTGATTTTTCACCTTGGGAATCCATTGTGATCTTTCCCAAGAAGGAAGATAGTTCACATCGGTTGTGTGTGTACTATTAGATTTTGATCCAGTTAATAGTTAAGACCACATATTTATCGCATCGTTTGGATGAATTTTTGATTAAAAAAAGTGGTCAAATTGGATTATGAAGATTGATATTTGGTCAGGTTATCATCAGCACAGATTTTAAGAGTCACATGTACTGAAGGTAGCATTCCAATGTAGGTATGGTCATCATGAATATCATGTGATTCCTTATGGTCTGACTAACAGTCTTGCAGTTTTAATGGATTTTATGAATCAAATATTCCATAAATATCTTGACACTATTGTGTTTGTGTTCATGTATGATATTCTAGTTCATTCGACATCTGAGCATCCACATGAGCGCCATCTGAGCTTGGTTTGGGAAACTCAGAGAAGTCATAATTAGTATAAAATGATTTCGAAATATATTTTTTGGATTCAATAATTAAAATTACAAGGGAATATAATTTATGAACTGGATTATTGGTTGATCTCAAAATGGTAAAAGTTGTCTTTCCATGGAATGAACCTCTTAATGTCTTTGAGATAAAGATCTTCCTTGGTGTTGTTGGATACTACTGATAGATTTTTAAGGATATCTCTAAGTTATTGTCGCATTTGTCTTCTCTTACCATGAAAGTAGAGAAATTCACATGGGATGTGAAGTTTCAGTATTCTTTTGATGAATTGAAGCGATTGTTGACATCAATGGATTTCTCATATTATATGAGCTCAGTAATGGGTAGATGGTGTTTTGTTATACATTTGGTGTTTTTCTAGGATGTGTGCTTATCCAGGATGATCATGCAGTAGCTTAAGGCTCACACCATCTTCACCCAAATGAGAAAAATTAACATACTCATGATTTAGTGATTGTTGTATTATTTATCTGCATAAATGTTGGAAACAATATCATTTTTGGGAATGTTTCACAATGTTTTCTAATCATAAAAGATTGAGTTATATATTTTATCTGAATGACTTGAATCCCAGAAATAGACTATAGGTATAATTCCTTCAGACATCTGACTTTGATAACACCTACACCCTAGGAAATGAGAATTCCATTGCAGATTCTCTTAGCATGAAATTATCCAAAAGGTATATTTTTTAATTGAAGGAGGAGGGAATCCTTGTGGGTATTTTTTCTCAGTTTCAACTAGATTCCCATAATGATGGTCTACGTATAGTACAGACTAGTGTTCAGTTATTATCTTATCTTATAGAGTCTATTTTGTACAATAAATATCATTATGATGAGTTTATTAATATATTGAGAAATATTTTATTGAGGGAATACCATTTCTGGTTGGTCTCTCTCATTATATGGTATTCTTTACTCTAGGAAGTGTATTTTTATACAAGCATCTATAATGAGTTGAGTCATGTTTAATTTTCATAGCTATTTTTGGGAGATTAATATTTTAAATATGAATAAGTTTTAATATATGAGATTATGATTCTGGTGGTTTCGTATAAAGTGTTTCATTTCATATTTTGTGTCATGCTGTTACACTTTCCAATAGATTAAGGCAGCTCATTTAAAACCCTCTGGTTTCATTCGGACTCTTGTTGTAGTAATCTAGAAATGGGACGAGGTATTAGTGGATTTTGTTGTGGGGTTGCAGCATACTCTCCCCAATGAAGGAACGTTATATGGGTAGATATTTATTGGTAGAAGAAAGTATACTAATTTCATTTTGATCAAGGACACCACTAAGGTTATGGATATATGTATGCTATATGTGTAAGAGGTTGTGAGGTTACATGGGTGTCCTTATGCCATTGTTTAATGTAGGGATCCCATGTTTATTAGAAGGATCTATAGGAGCCTCCAAGAGGTGTTGGAAACTTAGGTCAAGTTGAGCACAACATACAGTCCAAAATCAGATTGTCAGATAGAGCATGTGATTGAAAACCAAATGGATATGTTTTTTGTCTACGTCTTGGATTTTGGTGGATCCTAAGATAACAATTTGGTACTAGTCAGGTTTATTTATAACAATAGTTGTCATTCGTCGTTTATAATGGTTCTCTTTTGGGTGTTTTATGGTCTCCAATATATATACCTGCTTTGTTGGGATAAGGAAAATAAATTAGATTTGGTTGGACCAAGATTGGTTCATGTGATGATAGAAAAGATTCATGATGTAAGTCAATATCTAGTTACAACCCAGAGTAGACAGAACCCTTATGCAGATCAGCTGTAGTAGTTTCCATTGGAGTTTCCTGTTGGTGACTAGGTTTTTTGGAATGATTCTGCCCAATTGGTTCACTGTCACATTGGAAAATATAGAAATATAGCCCCATGATATGTCAGAACATTTAAAGTCACTGAGTAGCTCATGCATGTTTCATATCAATTATCATTTCTTGTTCAGTTGATTGGTATTCATTATTTTTTTCATATCTTAGCTCCATAAGTATCATCCTAATCATGCTCACATTTTATGTTGGGAAAAAAATTATTTAGATCGAGATGTTTCTTTTTTGTAGAAACCATTTGAATTCTATGAATCTAATATGAATGTCTTATGTGGGATGTCAATTCAATTTGTCCATGTTTTATGGAAACACATATCAGATTCTTATGATAAATTGGAAAATGATTCGTTGATGAGGGATGAATGACCTCATCTTCTTCTAGATATTACATCTACCACATGACTTCACAGGGAAGGAATGTCTTTCTTGTGGGTAGTTTGTAACATTTAGTTACATTGATTGGGTATGTTTTCCCCCTGTTCCAATTCCCATTTGGTGGGGTGTTTTTAGATGTTGGTATTTGGATTTTCTATCAGCTGCATTGTATTTTCAAAATGTGTAACTAGGTTACCAAACATGTAACGGTTTTAGTGTGCATGCCATGAGATGGTATCATTCCATGAGAGGTTACACGATATGAAGAGATTTTAAGCATAACAAGTTAATTAATGGTTAGATTTTAATTTGTGGTGATTAATTTTTAAGTGTATTTAAAAATCACGGATTTCACATTATTTAAAAGAATTGCACGTCATGTAATTTTCCAAGAATGCATTTTTAGGGAACCATACGGGATTATTGATTCCATTCGACTACCGTTACTCAATTCCTCTCAACCAAGGGTTCATCTCTAGTGAATTTTGGGATACTCCATTCTTTTCTGATTAGTATATTCAATGTTCAATCATTATTGCAGTTGCGGTGCATACCTTCAGGTGAGCGACCATTTAGCTTCATTGTTTCCATTTATTGTGTTAGTTGTCTTTAGTTATTTAATCAAATACATTTTTGTTAATAGTTGTGTCTTCATGTATTATTACATATCCATTTTTCAATCTCTTTCCATGGGCTATTAATATGATGTGGTGTGGTAGGTGTTCGTTCTTGAGGTATCTAGTGTTTTCTCTTCTCTAATGACCCTTTTTCTCAATTGGATCAATTATGAGATGTGTGGCATGGGTTCTAGGGACATTGATAATGTTTTTTTTCATTTTCATTGTTGATTAATGTCGTTTCTGGAATGTGCGACCTGAGCTTCAAAGTTGGTGGTTCCATCTCTAGGGAATGTTGATGAACCTTATCATTCACACCTTATGAATTGATCTATATAAGAAATTATAATTACTAATTTCTACTTGTTGAAAATTGTTTTTAATGAAAAACGCGTTTTTTCTTAATTTTTGATAAAGGGAAAGGAAAACGGGTATTTTCAAAGCATTAAAATGCATTGTTGAATGGGTTTTAAATAGTTTTATAAGAATTGGAATAAATTTAGGAAAATAGAAGATGGGTTATCTTTGGTACCAAGGTTGATGATTTATATTGAGACCATCATTCTTTTGTTTTAGATTATCAAGTGGCTTTCTCATGGTAATTTCCACTATTTCCTAGGCACGTTTTTCTAGGGGAATGCTATTGAAATATTGGGGGGTTTAACTCTAGGGGTATTCATTATGTTCCAAGGCATGTGTTCTAGAAAATGGATGGTACACATGATGGATTGTGGTGTGACTTATATACAAGTATGACCTATAGTGATCCATTAGGTTAATAACTATGATTATATTTTTTCATGAATTTTTTTTTGTTTTATCCTTGATATGAATGTTTATGCTTTAGAAATATGATGTTTAAAATGAGAATACATGATTTGTTATACCACGTATTTTTATGGAACACAAAAGTGAGATCATATTGATCATGTTATCTCACTCTCCATGCACCTCTTTGGTGGTGTGCATACCTTTGT
This sequence comes from Viscum album, assembly GCA_963277665.1. NCBI lineage: Eukaryota > Viridiplantae > Streptophyta > Magnoliopsida > Santalales > Viscaceae > Viscum > Viscum album. The sequence continues at coordinate 235,490,299 of OY728141.1, forward strand.
ATGTATTGAAATGTAGGGAATGTAAATGGGGTCATAGTGATGTGACAAGAATTCATGTCTGGTTACTTGGGTAGCTAGAGGTGATATGGTGGGAGTTCATCTACGCAATCTCATGCTTTAGCAATTTGGGTTTTTTCTTTTGTAGTTGTAAATATATCATATAAATTTTTGATACTTTTATAGTAATTTTGTTTTCATTGTCTTCTTACAGTTATTTAATATATTTATTACCTTTCATCTATTCATTCATGTTCTATGTATAAATATTCCTTATGATTGTTCAGGTTGGGAAAAATCATTCCATTTTCTCTTTCATTCAATGCCCGGGTGCTTGTCTCTATCTCATAGGGATTGGGGAAACCCTTAAGGTATATGCCATAATGAATCGGGTTCTAGTTTTGAGGGTAAATCAGGTTGGGATTTAGGTTTTTCTATTTGAATATGTATTTTAAGGTATTATGATCAGTATATATAAATATAAATTTTCTATGTAGATATAATGTTTCCTAATAGGTAATGTAAAAATAATTATTATTATCTATATATCACGTGTCAGATAATTTTTATCTTCTATTTTTATTTGATGAGATGAATATGCTATAAACTAATCATTTTATATAAGGAAACATCCCAAAACATTCCTTGGAATATGACTATGTATTACAATCCCTTATTAACAGTATGGGGTGTGGGTACAATTGTAGTGAAAAATCTCTTCTGAAGCATGTTGAAGCCTTCTTCAAATTTCAATATCCATTAGAACATCAATCCCTTCTAAGATAACATGGTTAGTGGGACTAAAAATCATGAGAGTTCTCTCATGAAATGTATATATTATTTATATAATGCATTAAACCAATAAATAATTATCACCTTGGTTTTTAGTGTCTATTAATAAATCACTTTATTTTTTGAAGGATAAATATATAAGCACTATCATGTGATTACATGCCTAAAGAAGTGTTCTTTTCGAAGAAAAAATACATATTTGATAAACCTGTAATGGAATTTCTCCTTTTGATTGGTATTTTCCACAATACTAAAAAGATATTTCTATTCTTTATTTTTCATAGAATATATGAGGATATAAAAAATAAATATTATCCAAAGTTTCTCATGTTAATATATAAATACTCTATTCATTTGATCGTTGAATATTTTAGGGGAATATTTATGTCTAAAAGTAATATTTTTGAATTCAATGCCAATATCTTATGTATAAGTCTATATTTGGTATATATTCTTTCATTACCCTTAATTGATGGTATCCATATCAATTATACACTATTACAAATTATTTATATTCATTAAATTAATTAAAAAAATTCATAAATATGGGAAAGAGGATACCTATTTTGACCTGGTGTTGTTATATTTTTCATAAAAAAATAAAATAATCATTAATCCATCATTATTATGGAAAAAGTGGACTAGTTCACCCCAAAGTGATATAATTATGAATATAAACCCATGGTATAAATTCACTTATATATTCTTGTACAATTATTATATTTAAATTGGTGATATTCTATAAGGAAGAAAATATATTATGAAAAAATCTATAATGAGTTCATTTAAAAACCAAACCTCATATTCTAGGGGAACACTAGGTAATTCATAAAGAAATAAATTAATATACTTCAAAAAAAATTCATGTCTTTAATATTATGTTCCTCTTCAACTATTTGACCCAGGTATCCCATATTATTAGGTATAAATGCCCTTATTAATAATTTTTTATAAATAGATTTCATTATAATACATTCATTCATATATTTTTATGGGATTATTTATAATTTGAAATGTGATTTCTTTATCCCAAAAAAATTATATGATCTATTTATAGGTATATCCAATCCATTCCATCTATTCAATAAAATTATTCCAATGGAAGAATAACTAGATATTTAGGATTTATCTTTTGATAAACCTAAATCATAGAATATTTATGTAACTTGTATGAAATCATATTACCACCATGTATTTTCACTAATATTAAATATAAAATTTTTTCTAATGTGAATAAACATTCTTGAAAAATTCATGATATGAATGATTGGTAAGAACCATCATCAAATAATACAATCAAAGCTCCAGAGTAGATAATAAGAGTGCTTTTCACCAATTCATTATCAGGGTACCATTTTCCAAAAATGATTTCATAGGATCCTCATTGTTTCCTTCGAATTGGAGGCTTATAATGAATATTAACATCATTAGTCCTTGTATTGGGTTGTTTATATTCATAATACTATAATAAATTATGATGGATGAATTCAAAAATAGATGTTGAATTAGTTGGGAACTTATTCTCATGCTTTTAATTAGCTTTTTATTTCAATTTTTTTTACAAATAATGATATTTATGGATAAACCTTCCACAACTTAATACTTTTCTCATTCCATTCAATATATTAATGAATTCTTCAACCAATATATTTTTTAGGTTGTTAAATTTTTTTATGCCTTCTGATTTTTCATTTTAGTTTCAATAAGACTCAATTTTCTTCTTAATATTATCTAATACAAGAGAATAATGGGATCCTCAACTTTCAATTTTCACCTTATGTCCATATTGAGAAATTAACTCATCGTATAAAATGTATCATATAAGAAATTTAATTTTGAAACACGGTTTTAAGGAAAAACCCCATTAATATTTATCTCATGCTCAATAATAAAACAAGAGGAATACCAAGAAATTATTGTGAAGATTTCTTCATATGTACCTATGGATCCATCCTCTATTTTTCAACTCCTGGAATTATCACAACATTTTTTTGTGAAGAGAAAGGTAAAATATTTGGTGAAAATTATTTTCTTAAACAAATACAACTACATAGAGGATATTTATATATTATACATTATATTTTTATTGAGATTAAATTATTGGTCTTCTTAAAGTTCCTAATGATTAATGACACAAAATAGTTTTCATGTCCTAAGAAAATGAGAATGTATTATTTATTTTCTATTTTTATGATCCATTTATAAAAATTATTGGATATGATGTCCCACTAATTTAAAATGGTGTATATTACTTGAAATATATGAAAGAGTGTTATTCAAAATTTAGTGTATTTTAGATCCCAATGTTTTTCCAGGTTATTGTTCATTAATAGATATACAATATCAAGGAAGATTTTCACTTCGTCCCCATATCATTTGGTTTACCATGTGGATATTAAGAACATTTTCCATCTCATCTATTAGTAACTATGTTCCTCATGGTTCAAGCCATTATTTAAAAAATAGGTAAACAAGACTAATAAATAATAATATCATAAGAGAATCAGTGTAAATAATTATATGAAAGTTAAAAATCATGATGTTTTACTCTATGTAACTTTCATTTTATCCACTGGTATATTCAGTTCTATTATTACATAATTGGATAAAGCTATAAAAACATAAGTTTAACTTAAGATACATTATGTTGAGTTATATTATACATCTAAATCTAATACTCAAACATAATTAACATTTCTCTGGTTCAAATAAAGAAAACCCTGGCATAACCATCATATATTTTAAATCAATTACATAATTTAACTATAACAACTCAAAAATAAACTCACAATCCCAAAACCATATGGTTTACTATCATTGAAAATTTTCACAATAATTTTCATATTAAACATTATTTCTTCAATATATCCCATAGAATTCACCATACTTGAATTCATTCTAATCATAATATTTCAATTAAATTTTGTGGTAAATGGGACCCACAAATAGTGTTATATAATTATCAGTAGTTGAAAAATATATCTATGAGTCATAAAGGGTGATATTAAAATAATGAATGAAATTTTGAGCATGGGATAAATATTTTATAAAAAATAATATATACTGAAGGGATATGTACATATGGAATGGTAGAAGGACATATATCCTCAACAGAATTATCATGATCGATTAGATGTAATGTGGTAAAAGATGGTGGCAACATGGTACAATAATCATTATCCATGGATGATAACATATGGTTGTGTCTTAACATATAAATGTGTCTTAAACATTGCAATAAGAAAAAAATAACATCGTGAACACAGAAGATATCTAGTCATGTTCATATACAAGGTTATGAAAATTGGTAACTCCAATCATATCCATGCGGAAGGATGGGAACATAGATAATAAAAAACATTTCCACCAACAAAATTTTGAGAACATATATGATCAAAAATTATTTCCACGCAAAAAATTGGTCATGATTGCTAAATAAAAATCATTTCCATGCACAATGTAATTATCTCATGAGATAGAAATTTTTTCAAATTTATTATAGTTATATGTGAAACTAACCCATCAAAAAGTGTTAAATAATATATATGATTTCTATATTAAATCATATATATTATCCCGAACCCCCCATGGAATGAAGATGAGATCCATAACATATTAAAATAGGAACTAATAAATTCACATCATGATTTAAATTATTTGATAACAGAAACCTAATGAACTAAGTAAATACATCATAAGATAATGTATACGATGATCATGATAATTACCCACTAAATATATATCTTTTTGATATAGATAATAAAATGTATGTTAAATCATAAAAGTGTTTTCATTTAACCATTTTCTAAAATGAAAAAGGTACATGAAAATTTCATAAATAATTTTTGATTAGATGACAATAAGTAATATATTTTTTATAAATAATCCCCAATAATGTGATAATGAAATAAAATAAAGGTTTATTAAATAAATTTTTATTAGCGAATAAAAAATAAATAGACGTGATAAGATAAACATTTTAATTATATAAGTGTTTATTTAGTGAAAATCCACAACAAATAAAAAGTAATAAAACTTATTTTTAAAAGGAGATAAAATATATTTGATGAATAAAAATGATCATATATATTTGGAATCAAAAATAATAAAATAAAACAGTTTTTGTATGGAAAAATATAGACAGAGGAAAAACCCAAATTAAGAGGATGGGGGTTATGAAGAACTGAATTCAACAAATAGAGATTCATTAACATGAAAATTTAATTTCATAAAATAAAAACGAATAATAATATAAAATGTATAATAATTTGAGAATATAAAAATAATATAATAATAGATTTAATGAAAAAATTATGTGACTCAATTATTATCGTTTGAGTTATTAAACCCACTTACATTTTAATAACATTTATTTCACCAGGTGATAATTTATAAAAATGCGTTTTAAAATTAATATTGAATGCATGATTTATTATACTAAAATATTAATAAAAAAACTAAAGTGGGTTTTTGGAAAATTTTATCATGTTGAAATTGAAAAAAATATTATTTATCAATTAATGGAAATTGAGTTAACAAAAACCCATTTTTGATTTAATAACTTTTGAATCAAAATAGATTGAATTATTTATCTTTAATTTTTACTTTAAACACCCTATCATAAAATATAATAATGAAAATATTTTTGAAATATTTTTTATACAAACAATATAAATAAAAATTTTCGAATAATATGAAATAAGTCATAATGGTGGGAAATCAATATGATATAAATTTTTCTTTATATTATTGATTTTTCAAACATGCTATAACCTCATCGATAATAAAATCAGTTTTATTATTCATTTATATAATAAGCATATTTATATTTATTTTACTTTATACTATTCATTTATAATTTCTCATTACACGTTTATTAATCATTTTTATTTAAATTAATATTCAGGTTTTAGTTTTCCCCTCCATTTTTTACAAAATTTAACATTGCAATTACATTCCTTTATAATTTATCATGTTTTATTCACCTAGAAAATTTGTATAGATGTCAAATAGGTGTGTTATATATGGTTCTCATGTGCAATGGATATTTTATAGAATTTATGGGGATGACTTGTATTGAGCAGTTAAAATTCCCTTTTATTAATTTTTATTAAATATAACAGTTGGTTTTATAAATGAATATATGTATATATATATCCATTTCATAATTATAGAATTAATATTAAAATATTGAATATTAAATTATATTTATATTATTAATTTCATAATATTTCTTGAGAAACACATTATAACATCAGTTTTAAAAATTTTCAACTCTATTATGGTTTATAAATGGTTGGGTTTCCTCTTCAAAAATAAAATTATCTATATCAAGAACATTATCTAGAGTTTAATAATTCTTCAATGGAAAATTTCCAAGTCTCAAAGAAACAATTCTGCCATCAGGTAGATCTGGGAGGGATTTGAATCCAAAATATCTTCCAATTCAATCAAGACATGCTGATAAACATCTTGTGGAGACATATAAATAAAAATTTAGAGGCTCTTTCTTTTCTAAGATTTCAATTCATCCGAAGGATCAAAGATAGAACTCAAAATTACATGGATTATTCTGTTTGACATATCTTAAAACCTATTTTTACCATGATTACAAAGAATTATCACTACATAGTAAACATTAAATCTTCTCTAAATTTTGGATAGATAATTGGACACATAATCCTCTCATTATTCTCTTAAGTTCCTCAGATCCTTCACATAATAGTAAATTTGAAAATCACAAATCAAATGGAGGACTCCCTAGAAAATTATTCCAATGATGTTAGTGATACCGTTAGAAATTAATCCTTTATAAAAAAATTAGGTTACTCTTCTTTGGGATTCATACCCAAATAGAAATCTTTCTCCCAAATTGGTATGCCTTAATTGGATGATGGGTCAATATATCTGATGGGATAAGTGCATTAGTACGGTATGTACACTTCCTTATAAATTTTCAATTTTCTAGAGGATCATGTATGTGATGCTTCGCCATGAAACATTTCTACAGTATGTTGGAATGCACATGATCTCATGTTTTATGATATAGAACATGCATTATGATAATCTCAATAATTTATTCCTCATATCACATAATGCAACTGAACTATGGGATATTATCATTGACCATTTTAAGGATTATATTCCTTGGGCTGCCAATATCCATGAACAAGTTATTTATTTCACTAAAATGTCACTTTGTCAACAGTTGAAAAATCAGTCTGTGGTTGCAAGAATGGATATTATTGATGTAATTTGGACCTCTCTGGAAACAATGACCTATGATAACTATCCTTTCTCTTTATAGTTTTCCTTGGATCAAATTTTTAAGGATGTAAAACATGAAAATTCCACTCAAATAGGTTTTTATGATAACACTATCCATTATTTAATTATTATAATTAATTTTGTAACTACATGGAATTATTGTTCTCCTAATTGAATATTTGAAGTCATGTGGATCCTTATGAATCTAGGTTGTATTAAATTGAATAATGATAGAGGTTCAGGGAGAAAAACGTTTTCATATGGATATGGTTCAATTTTGAAAAACCATATTGGTGTTGTAATGGGTTAACTTTATTGTCCCTTCAGAATCTACTCCTCATTATAGGTTGAAATTCTTGGAATAATCTATGTGTTTGATATGGAAAAGCAACATGGTTAGATTAACATATAACCCGAATGTGATTTACTTCCATGATGTAGGAAACGAGGAATGATATTTTTAACTTTTCATAGAGGCTCACTGCATGATGCATCACCTTATTAGACTCTCATTATTCCATAAATCATATCATCCCTTATGCCTAACATGAAGAAAAATACATATAGGATGGGCTTTCCAACAACTAGATCTCTACTTCTGAGATGGTAATAATCAATGATGTTATCGATGATCTTCATTCATTCATGGAAAGAGACTATTGTAAAAAGACATGACATTCATTTGGTGTGATGTTTTTTATATTTAAAAAATGGGACTTTTAATTTTTTAAAATATCTCAATTTTCCTTTACATTATATCATCATTATTGTAGGTTGTATAATCCACCCAAACAAGAACATGTTTTTATGAATGAATTAATAATAAATTGTTATGTACGTACATAATAAAAAAATTGAGGATAATTGTGAATTAAAATAATTTTATTCATGTTATAAATAATGTTATACAAGAGGTTGATGAAAAATATTGTTAATAAATTATTTGGTATTGGATAATAATTACAAGGAATTCTTGAATCCTATATAAATAGACTCTTAGAAATTAATGATATAAGACTCTTTCTTCTGATCATATGATTCCAAACATGGGAATGTTTTTTAAGTGATAGAATATGGTAATATATTTTAGATTAATCTAACATAAAGGAGTTATTTTAGGTGGGTACAAGACATATTCTTCAAAAGGTGATCATGGGTGTCATTTCATTAATACCAATTCATTAATGACTAATGAATGTAATTTATCTAGTAAGGTGAACATATAGTTGGAAAAATGGATATAACATATGTTGATGTCCAATAGTCTCTCATAAATTTCATTGAGGATAATGATTCATGAAATTTTATTCCATTACACTTAGTTAAACCCATTTACCGAATTTTTTATTCACTATGGTAACTCAATTTTCACACAGAAAACTTATTCATTATCCCTAAAAATAAAATTTTAATTATTACCTTATTTTTAAATGATTATTTAAAAAATTAAATCTATTTTATTTGATTATATTTCTAAAAGTTCCAAAAAATAATTTTAATATAAACATGCAGAACGTTGAATTTTTTTTCAGATGAAAATATATTCTCAAGTATAAAATGAATTTTTTTCTTATTCTTAGACTAGTGATAAGAATTATATAAATTTTAATTTATGTATATATATTTTCAAAAAATTTCATTAAAATAAGTATATTTTAGTGAGATATTTTATTATTTTTTTTAAAAACAATATTATATAAAAAATAATTCTTTTTAATATCTCCATTTTTAAAATTAAATTATTATATTCTTCAATATTCAAAATTTATAATTTATTTAAGATAAAATAATTATTTTATACAACAATCTATGTCAAAAAAATTTATCATTAAATTAATTTTTGAAAGTAATATGTTAGTAAAAATATTAAAATATTGAAAGACTCCTAATAATGAAAATATCTATATCATTTATTATGATACATGTCTATACAATCCAAAACAATACTTACAAAACCTCTAAAAAACTAAAGAATGAGACCTTAGGGTAAAATAATAAATTGTGGAATTCATGGGTGGTGATCCAACTAGCATTGATCTTGTTGTGATTTATATTATCATGGACTTATCTAATAGAATATTTCACTGAAGTGGTATTTGAGGATTTTTATCTTGGGATTATTCTATTAAAATCCCTAATGATTTTACATCTATTCCATGCTCAGACAAAGGATATTTACAAGTAATGATCTTCTATATAGTTTCATTACATCCCATTTCAACATTTATCTACCCACCAATTTAATTTTTGTGTGAATATAATCAAATTTAACAATAATTATACATATGATTTATCTCAATAATTATTATGATATTTAATAATGGTATCAATAGCCATATAATTCCAGTGAATTTATAATTCTGATGACTATACAATCCCACTGAAAAAATGTTCTCAAATAACATATTATATTTCCATATATAACCACACACACATGATCAAAATCACTCATCTCATTCTATCATTTCAATACTATGTATATCTATCAAATTTTTAACTCATTTTTTTCTTTCCATAATTATAATCATAGGTTTTATCTTTTACTCAACCCATTTGGGTTATGATTTCGTTCTCATTTTCTTTTTATTTACGTGTGTTTTTATTCCACATATAAATTTTCCAATTATTCATCATTTAGATATATTGTAATTTATTCCATTTTGTGCAATAATTTTCTACCGTAATGAAATGATATAGTAATCATTTTTGTTTTAAATTTCACGTAAAAAATCCATCCTAATTTTAATGGATAATTTAATATTATTAGTCTTCTGAGTTATATGGTTTAATTAAAATAACCATTAGGGTGGGACACATTTGGGTTAAGGCTTCAAAAGACAACGTAGCATTAGATACTTATAGAACATATGTGGAGTAATTCTATTATTGGGATAACATAGATGACCAATTCATTTTGTCATAACATTTGAGTTATGTTTTAAGGATGGTTTGATATTAAATCCCTAATGGATTTCATAAATATATGATTTTTATGATAAGGCTATGTTTTCGATGACTAAGACAAGGGATTTTATTTGCGAGGGAGAATTATAGATAGTTTTTGTTCATAGGGGAGATCAAGGAAGGGTTATAGACTCATAGATGATAGATTGGTTGTTAGGTTGTTAATGCAATGTGTTATTCTTCTTTCTATGATTGGGGTTTTCAATGTTCTGATATGGATACAATACTTACAAGATGGGTTTCAAAACTACAGATGGATTTTTTTTTTCATTATTTACCAATTGATAATAATTTTGTATCACCAATGGATAGTCCATTAGGATGTCTTAGTCATTATCTAACATACCTTTGTTCCCCTACGGGATTGATCATAGAAGTGTTCATGAAGGCTTCCTTCATTCTATTATTACAATGATAGAAAATGAGTAGAGTTTCTAGGAAAATACATGTCATTACTCAATGTAATCTATGAATTGAATTTTAGGGTGTGAAAGAAGCCAACTTGAATAATTCTATAACGTTGATGGATGATTGATAGAGAGTTTAAGAAGTTATCTTTCATTCTTCTATAACACCAACATATATAACGAAGAATATTTTAGGACACAATCTATAATTATTAAATATTTCTAATTTGTATAATGTATTTTTTATATAAATTCCTATTGAAAACATACCTATCATAAATTTCAATAAATGATTCACTAACCTTGGTTGGATTTGGTAGGATTGGGTATTATGGTGTCCTATTTAGAACATGATGGTTAGAAAAGGTAACTTTTATGCTTCAAATCTTACATCTTTATTTTTATTCACATGCATTCACACAATATATAATGTAATATATTAGGTCTTAAATTAGTGGTTTCCTATTTTATTTTTATTATCATACCATGTATATATAAATTAGTGGACATGTATACACTATATTAAATTTGTAGGTTTGAGTGAAATTTATGCAATTGATTTGGTTGGATTAGATTGATGGGGGGTTTGGATAATTGAATTAGAAGGTGATTAGTTTTTTTGTAGTGACAAGTAATTGTATCACAATTTTTTATATTAAATATTATATCAACCCAATGGGTGTTATATTTTAATGTATATATATATATTTATTTATTTATATAGTTGGGTTTTTATTGAATATATAGTATTTTATTATTGTGGTTTTATTTTAAATGTAATTAAATCTATGAACTATGATATTACACAATGGTTGTTGAATTTTGTTATTATATGATATTATATTCTTGCGATACTTAGGGTGTAATCTTCCCATTGTTTATTGTAGAACATCATTGTAAGATAACCACCTTTATCATACTTAGATGTGTTTGTGAAGACATAAATTCATTAGCTCAGGACTGTAAACAAGGGATGGGTTATTTAAAATTTTAACATAATATTATTTCTTATTTTATATAATTTTTGGATGCATAATATGGACGATAGATGGTTGAGAATCTGGATGTAATCATGTTATCCAGTTTAGAAATACAAATTCAATTAAAATAAATGATAGAAGGGTTGTGTTATTATATTTATTGGTTTTTACAATTAATTTTGAGATGTTTATTAAAGTATGTTTTCATATTTATTGGTTTGTTTATTTTATTATTTTTTTATTTTGGAACAAGTTGCGTGTACATGAAATATACTTGGTATATTGGTTTATTGACATGTCCATGTTTTTTCTTTATTGAAAAATAAGTTTTGGAAAATTATTTTTAGAAATATTTTATAGAATTGTTCAAGTAATGTGTTTTGGTTAAATAAAAAATGAAAATAATTTAATTTATGATTTTATGAATAACTAAATGTGGGTTTTCTAATAAATTAAAATATTATTAGTTCTTTTTTTCATGATCCCTGTTTTATCTGGTGACACTTCAGTAATGTTCATAAGGTATGGTGACACCCTTACTGGTAATTATGGGAATTAGATTCCTTATGTATCAACATGTACCAAAAAAGTATTCATGTTAAATAGTTTAGTGAGGAATTAATGACATAGATATATATTACTACCAATATAGTACTTGTAATGACCCAATGTTTTTCAATGTAAATTCCCTTCTAATATTTCTGTCATAAAATAACATAAAAACCCAACATAATGAACTACTAAGTGATAAGTGACCTTATACATAAGTTTGTCACTTCTGTGTTGGAAATTTTAAAATATTACATATACGGTTGTGTTCAAGTTGATTTTTGGAGTCTAATGAATCAAAAAATAATTTTTGGTGAATAGTGACCTACCCTTACGAATAGTAACATACCATTATGAATAGTAATATGATGCTTATGAATAGTAAATCAACCAACGTAAGAGTCACCTTACCCATGATTAATTAAAAAAATTAGATATCTTAGAAAGTGAAAATTTGACCATAATAAACGTTTTGGTATTTTGTAAGTCATAAATAATTAATTATTATTAATTAATTAATTTAAAAGAATATTTATTTTCTTAAATTTTTTTCAATAATTAGAAAATCAATTTTTTATAGTATTTAGAAAATTTTATAAGACACTACATAATTTATGACAGCACTATAAAATCAGTTTTAATCTTAAAAACAATTTTTTATGTAAATTATGATTTTAATTAAATATTAAATTATTATTATTATTATTGAACAATGGACATCATTTTTTGATTTTACACGTCGAATAATGGTTGTGGTAAAATTTTGGGATTTTTCTGAGATACATGAATTTTTTATGAATAGTAGAATCCTATAATTTAAAATAAATGCTAAATAAAGGATTAAGTGATTCATCAATGATGCTATGCTAATGTAATACCACTTGGTTCGGGATCACATGATTAAATTACTATTCTTGGTCATTCAAGATTTACTATTCCCTGTCTTAGGGGAAATTAATAAACTAATGAATTTAATATTAAGGATACCCCTCTCCCCTCTACTATAATAGCCACCCTCCACACCCTCATTACTTCACACCTCTCAACCTCTAGGACTTCTCTAAAATCTGCCCCAAAACCTTCCCAATGCCCTTTCCCACTTCCAAGAGCTTCTGGTCTCATCAAAACACCATTCATAGGCCCTTAATGAGGTTTTCAAGAGAAGGATTCAAGAGGTAATTTCTCACCCTCTTCTCATTTAATTTCATTTCATGTTCAAGATCATTTATTGATCTCTCCCCATCTATCTTCATCCAAATTGTATTGTAACTACAGTATTATACATATAATTTAATTTTATGATTCAAATGGGATATTATATCATCCAACCCCATTTCCCTCTTCATTTTATTTTATTAAAGAAAACGTTGTTCGGGAGGTGTTAATTTATCACCTTCAAGAATGACATTATTTCTTATTCCATTTATACCTTCAGATCGGGTCATGAAAAAAATTTTTATGGTAGAACCAGAATATTTTATATTTATTATATCTTATTTCAAGTTCTGGAACTAACTTATGATCATATTTCTTGTGATAAAATAAAACAAGTTCGTTATGATCGAAAAATCACCCAAATTGACCAAAATAACAACCATTTAATTATTATCTAATGATTCATCCCCATTGATATAATATAATTCATTATAATATCATTCAAAACAATTTAATATCATTAATGACTTGTAATATCTTTTCTTAATGTTCAATCATGTACTACCCAAACTTCAATTTATGAATACAATTAAACCACTCAAGAAAACCATGGAAACAATCATTCTAGAACAATGTTTTAAAACTATATAACTCATCCAATGACACATTAAAACACTAAATGAAACCATAATGAAACATATTAGTTTACACAAGTTTATGGATTTCTAGTTATTTAATATAATGTCATTATAAAAGACTTTAAATAGAAAGAAACATTCAGATACAAGGTAAGGGAAAAATCTCAAACCCAATTTTCTTCCTTCGGGTTCTACCTCACTCACTCCATTTTTTATATGGTTACTCCTTATGGATCATTTGATCATAATTTTCATTAATTTTATGAGATATAAATGTTTTTAACTGGTATTTATGACAAACCAAATGTTATCCAAAAGTAATCTTCTTTCAAGAACACACATTTTACATCTCATTTAAGATTGAAGGTTCTTGTAACATGTATGTTATTACCACATTCTTTTGGAAACCTAATGTTTATGAATGTGTTCTTATGAGATGAAACCCATTCCTTTTCATGTGTTCATTATGTTAATTTATGTTATATGTTCATTTTTGCATGCATGATAATTGATAATGTTATGATTTGACGGGTGCGCCCGGAATTATATAGCACAATATGAATGTTTAAATGTGATGGGTGAGCCCAGAATTATACAGAGCTCTAATGCATTGGGTAAAGTTATGAATCTCATGAGTAAATGAGAAATGATTTGTGAACAAGATTCTATCTTGGTTCACATGTATGTGTGGTAGTTAACAAATACATGATGTTTCATTTTTATGCATTGCAACATTTCATGTATTTTATTTATGCTCCTCTCATGTTCATGATTTTTTACCTATATTATGATTATGCTCACCCCATGCTATATTGTTCTTATCTATCCTCTTACTGGGCTTCTAGCTCACCCCTTTCGATTTATATCCTCAGGTGGATACTTGTACTATAGAGAGTACAAGTGCCAATAAGAAGCAAGAGAAGAAGAAATTAAATAAATGTTTATGATTGATGTTGTATTTGTTATGTGTGGTCCTAGATTACCCAAGACACTAAAACAGTGGATACACTATGTGTAATACTATTATGTTTTTTATCGTTGAATTGATTTAATAGTAATGTAAGAAAAGGAAGGGTCTCTATAGTTGGTATCAGAGGCAAGGTTTAGTAAATTTGGGAATTAGGATTAGTGAACACTAGAGAAAACCTCTAGCATGAGACTAAGTACAAATATGCACAAAAGAATATTTACCTAGGGATCCCATATGTTATGTTTTTGGTATAAATTGTTTAAATGATTAAGTTATTCATGACTTGTTTACTTATGTTTTTTTCCAAACATTTTCTATTTTAGAAAATGGTGGGAACCAGGAGAAATCAGGCCAACAACTCGTGCAAGGGCCAACACAACGATTGCCCGAACGATATCCCCAATGATTTGGGAGGTTAAGTTCAAAACCACATGGCAATGCTTACCTAAATATCTCAGGTTCTGAACAATAACCATAATAATGGGGAATGTCCTCCTTCACCAAAGAGGGAGAAACTGGCTATCAAATATTTTATGCAGCAACGACCACCGATGTTTAGTGGATCTTCTGATCCACTAGTTGCGGAACAGTGAGTCAACTCCATGGAGAAGATCTTTTCTGTTCTTTACTGTTCTGAGATGGATAAGGTGAAACTAGAAATTTATCATCTAGATAAAGAAGCCGATCAATGGTGGTATTTGATTAAGAAGACCAATCCAAGGGAGGAAATTGAAGAGATGGAATGGGAAGACTTTAAGATAATGTTTCCTAATAAGTACTTCCCACGAAAACATCGCACAAAGATGGGGAGAGAATTCATAGAGCACAAGAAAAAAGAAGGGGAATCTGTCAAAACCTATTAAGCGAATTTCACAAGGCTTGAAAGGTATGCTTCAAGTTTTTTTATCAACAATGATAGCAAAATTGATAGATTCCTTAGTGGATTAAAACCACACATTCGAAAGGCTCTTGAAATTCGAGACTTTAGGAGTTATGAAAAAGTTTTTCGATGTGCTCTAAATTTGGATATGGAGTTTGTAGAATAGTCCCATGGATATGGGGATAAGAAAAGAATGATGGAGTTTCAAGCTGGAGGATCTAATGACAAAGGTGGGAAGAAAAATCAACGACCCACATGCCAAAAATGTGGGAAGTTGCACCATGGTAACTGCCTAAAAGGGACGGGGAAATGAATCAAGTGAGGGAAAGAAGGACACCTTTCTCAAGAGTGTCGAAAATACACGAAAAGGAATGAGAATGTAGCCGATGAAAGGAGAGAACCACTCATGTTTCAATGCTACCACTGTAAGGATCTTGGGTACTATGCAATCCAGTGCACTAAACCTCGAGCTCTCGAGGGTAATCAATGTCAGCATCCACCAAAGCCAAAGGAACAAGGGAAGGCTTATGCCATTTCTAATGCAGAGTTGGAGCATGATAATGAAGTCGTACAAGGTACACTTGTTATTCACTCAAGAATGGAAAAAGTATTATTTGATTCTGGTTCTACACATTCCTTTATACCTTGCATGTTTTCTAGAACTATATAATCGAAGCCCCGAAACCTTGAAGTAGATATATCTGTAAAAATACCAAGTGGTGCAATCATTACAACCCAAGTGGTTGAATCTTATCTTGTTGGAGTATGTGGTATGATTCTTCTGGAAAAAATCTTAATACATCCCTTGGTGGAATTAGACGCTATAATGGGAATGGATTGGCTCTCATTATATAGATAACAAAACAAATGTCGGGAAAAGGAAATATATTTTCTTATTCTGAACCATCCCATTCTCTTCTACAAATGAAAGGAAGATCATAAATCCCATTAGAAAAATCCTTCAATGGTGTGGGTGTTGATTCCCTATAAATAATCATACTTCTCCCAAATGGATGAGTCGAAGGAAAGTGCCAACCTTGAGGAAATTCCCATCGCGAGTGAATACGCCGTTGTATTTCCCGAAGAGTTCCCCAGAGTTCCCTTGGATCTTGTGGTATAGTTCTCAATTGAACTCATACCTGTAGCTAATCCTATCTCAAAGTGTCCCTATAGGATGGATCGTATCGAATTGGAGGAGTTAAATAAGCAGCTGCAAGAGCATATGGACAAATGGTTCATACGCCCTAGTGAATTACCTTGGAGTATGCCACTGCTCTTTGTGAAGAAGAAGGATGGAACAATGCGATTGTGTATCGATTACCAGGAGCTCAACAAGATCACCATAAAGAACAAGTATCCTCTTCCAAGGATTGATAACTTGTTCGATCAGTTAAGAGGACATCAATACTTCTCAAAGGTGTATCTCCATTATGGATATCATTAGGTAGGGGTGAAGAAGGAAGATATTTGGAAGACTTCCTTCCGAACAATGTATGGGAACTATGAGTTTCTGGTGATGCCCTTTGGACTTACTAATTCCCCTGAAATTTTCAGGGATGTGATGAGTGGAGTCTTTAGATATTACCTTTACAAATTTTTTGTAGTGTTTATTGATGATATTCTCATCTACTCTAAGTGAAAGGGGGAACATGAAGAACATCCGAGACTTGTGATGGAGACAATAAAAAAGGATAAGTTGTATGCCATGTTCAGAAAGTGTGACTTTTGGATGAATCAAGTCATGTTCTTGGGATATGTGATCACAAGTGAGGTAATTTCAGTGGATCCTTCAAAGAAAAAGGTGATTTATGAATGTCCCAGACCCTCTAGTGTCATATAAACCCTTAGTTTTCTTGGATTAGCTGGGTATTACTGAGGTTTTGTGTGAAACTTATAAAGATTTTCAAGCCCACAAAATAAGTTAACAGGGAATGGGGTAAAGTTTGTCTGGATGGAAGAATGTAAGGGAAGCTTAATGGAGCTAAATAGAAGGATAATCAATGCACCTGTACTCACACTACTGAAAAGTGGAGAATGTTTTGTGATATACAGTGATGCTTCAAAGATAGGCTTGGGTTGTGTTCTCATGAAAAATGATAATGTGACATTCTAAGCCTCACGAAAGATGATGATCCAAGAGCAGAACTACCCGGCGCATGATCTTGAGCTAGCAGCCGTGATTTTTTCCATGAAAATCTAGCAGCACTACCTTTATGGAGAGAATTGCGACATATACACCGACCACAAGATCCTAAAGTATATATTCACAAAAAAGGAGCTCAACATGTGTCAAAGGTGATGGTTAGAGCTAATCAAGGATTACGATTGCTCTATTCACTATCATCCTGGAAAGGCGAACAAGGTAGCTAATGCTCTAAGAAGAAAAGAACCTGCTACTTTATCCATGCATGGATTGAGAAAGACCCTATCTTCTTAGACATGCAAAGGACGGATTTGAAAATCATAAGGGTAGGAGATATATCCTACCTAGCCCAAATTATTGCGCAACCATCCATCCAGGAGAAGATTAAGGAACCACAAAGGGATGATGTGGAGATACAAAAGAGGGTGAATGCATTAAAGGAAGGGAAGTTGCAAGAGTTCCATATTGACGATGATTGTGTGATTCGGTTTGGAAGATGGATTTGTGTTCCTTCATCACTCGGGATAAAGAATGAGCTTTTGGATAGTGCACATAGCTCAACATTCACTATCCATCATGGGAGTACCAAGATGTACCGTGATCTCTGAGAACACTTCTGGTTAGATAACATAAAGAAAAAGATTGTGGAATATATATCATGGTGCTTGGTATTTTAGCAAGTTAAAGTTGAGCGAAAAAATTCCAAAGGTATGATGCAGCCATTGCCTATACAAATGTGGAAATGGGAAAATGTTACTATGGACTTTTTAATGGGTCTCCTGAAGACGTCAAAGGGAAATAATGTGATATGGGTTGTGGTTGACCGACTCACAAGGACTGCCCATTTTATTGTTATTTAGGAAAACCTCTCTCTTGAACAACATACAAATATATATGTGAAGGATGTGGTGAGACTGCACGGTGTTCTACTCTCAATTGTCTCTGACCGTGATCCAAGTTTCACATCTAAATTTTGGAGGAGCCTTCAACATGATTTGAGTGCTGAATTAAATTTCAGCACAGCCTATCACCCCCAAACTGATGGATAGTCTGAAAGGACTATTCAGATGCTTGAATATAAACTAAGAGCCTTCTCTTTAGAATTCAATGGTGGATCGGATCAGCATATCCCATTGGTTGAGTTCACATACAACAATAGCTTCCACTCGAGTATCCAGATGACTCTATATGAAGCTCTGTATGGAAAGCGATGTAGAACTCTAACCTGTTGGGATGAAGTTGGAGAAAGAAAGCTACTTGGTACCGATCTTGTTCAAGAGATAACAGAAAGGGTTCAAGTCATCCAGAAACACATCAAAGCAGCCAAATGTCGGCAAAAGAGCCATGCCTACAATCATCGTAGGGACTTGGTGTTAGACGTTGGAGATAAAGTCTTCCTTTTAATATCTCTATTGATGAGATTCATGTGATTCGGGAAGAAAGGGAAGCTAAGCCCAAGGTATATTGGACATTTTGAGATCCATGACCACATAAGAGATGTGGCCTATCGTATTGAATATCCACTGAATATGGCTCAAGTTCATGATGTGTTTCATTTATCACTACTGAGGAAGTACATAAAAGACCCCTCACATGTAATAAACTCAGAGGTGGTGCAGCTGGAATATGACCTCTCCTGTGAGGAACAACTAGTAAAGATTATGGATCAGAGAGAAAAGGTTCTATGCAACAAAGAAAACGATCTTTTAAAAGTGTTTTGGAGGAACCATAAGTTTTTCGGAAGCAACATGGGAACCAGAAGAGGCAATGAAGGACAAGTACCCTCACCTGTTTGTGTAAAGTGAAATTTCTAGGGTGAAATTTCTTAAGGAGGGAAGAATGTAATGACCCAAAGTATTCCAATGGAAATTACCTTCTTATATTTATGTCATAAAATAACATGAAAACACATGATACTGAACTACTAAGTGATAAGTGACCTTTAAACATAATTTTGTCACTTCAATGTTTGACATTCGAAAATCCAACATACACGGTTGTTTTCAAGAACATTTTTGGAGACTAATGAAACAAAAATATTTATTTGGTGAATAGTGACCTACCCTAATGAATAGTAACATATCCTTATTAATAGTAATTTGACCCTTATGAATAGTAAATTATCAAACATAATAGTAACCTTACCCATGAATAATTAAATAAAATCTAGACATCTTCGAAAGTGACAATTTGATCTTAGTAAACTTTTTGTTATTTGGTAATTCATAAATAAATAATTAAAATTAATTAATTAATTTAAAACAATATTAATTTTCTAAAAATGTGTTCAATAATTATAAAATCAATGTCTTATAGTTTTTAGATAATTTTATAAGACCCTACATAATTTTTTAAAGCACTATAAAATCCGTTTTAATCATAAAAACCGTTTTTATGTAAATTATGATTGTAATTAATTATTAAATTAATAATATCATTTTTGAACAAGGGTCTTCATTTTTGAATTTTTGACATCGAAAAATTATTGGGCTTATTTTTTGGGATTTTTCTGAGATACTTGAATTTTTGATGAATAGAAGAATATAATAATTTACAGTAATTGCTAAATAATAGATTAATTGAGTCATCAATTATTCTCTGCTGATGTAAGCCCACGTGGTTTGAGATCACATGACAAAATTACTATTATCTGTCATTCAAGACTCACTATTCCTTGTCTTATGGGAAATTAATAAACAAATGAATTTTATATTAAGGAAACCCCTCTCCCCTCCACTATAAAAGCCACCCTCCACATCCTCATTCCATCACACCTCTCAAGCTCCATGCCTTCTCTAAAATCTGCCCAAACACCATCCCAAGCCCTCCCCCCATGTCCAAGAGCTTCTAGTCTCATAAAAAGACCATTCATAGGCCCTTAATGAGATTCTTAAGAGAAGGATTCAAGAGTTAATTTCTCTCATTCTTCTCATTTAATGTCCTTTCAAGTTCAAGTTCATTTCTTGATCTCTCCCCACCTATATTCATTCAAATTGTATTGTAACTATAGTATTATAAATATAATGTAATTTTATGATTCTAATATAATATTATATCATCCAACCCCCTTTCCCTCTTCCTTTTATTTTATTAAAGAGAACGTTGTTCGAGAGGTGTTAATTTATCACCTTCAAGAACGACATTCGTTCTTCTTCCATTTCTACCTTCAGATCTGGTCATGAAAGCGTTTTTTAGTAGAACCATAATATTTTATATTTATTATATCCTATTTCAAGTTATGGAACTATCTTATAACCATATTTCTAGTGATAAAATAAAACATGTTCGTTATGATCGAAAAAATGCCCAAATTGACCCAAATAACAATCATTTATTTCTTATCTAACAATTAATCCACATGGAACTAATATAATTCATTATAAGTTCCTTCAAAAAATTTTAATATCATTAATGATATGTAATATCAATTCTGTATGTTTACTCATGTTCTATCGAAACATCAATTTAAGAATACAAGTGAACCACTCAAGAAAACCATGAAAACAAACATTCTCGAAGAATGTTTTAAAACTATATAACTTCTACAAAGGCACATAAAATCACTTAATGAAACAATAACGAACCATATCACATTAAAAAAGGTTCTGGATTTCTAATTAATGAATATAATGTCATTATACTGGACATTAATGAGAAGGAAGCATTCAGATACAAGGTAAGGGGGAATTCTCGAACCCAATTTTCGTCCTTCGAGTTCTACCTCTCCTACTCCATTTTTGATATCGTTACTCCTTAAAGATCATTTTATCATAATTGCCTTTACAATTATGAGATTTACATGTTTATAACTAGTATTTATGAAAAACCAAATGTTTTCCAAAATAACTCTTCTTTCAAGAACACACCTTTTACATCTCATTCAAGATTGACGGTTCATGTAACATGTATGTTATTCACACATTTTTTTGGGAACCCAGTGGTTATGAATGTGTTCTTATGAAAATAAACCCATTCATTTTCATGTTTAAATTATGTAAATTTATGTTATGTGTTCATTGTCTCATGCATGATAAATGATATGTTATGATGTGACGGGTGCACCCGAAATTATAAAGCGCAATATGAATGTTTAAATGGGACGGGTGCACCCAGAATTATACAGAACTCCAATGTATTGGGTAAAGTGATTAATCTCATGATTAAATGTGAAATGATGTGGGAACAAGATGCTAGATTGGTTCATAATTATGTGTGGATTTCAACCAAGACATGATGTTTCATTTTTATGCATTGCCACATTTCATGTCTTTTATTTATGGTCCTCTCAGGTTCATGATATTTTTCATATGTTATTATTATGCTCACACCATGCTATATTGTTCTTATCTATCCTCTTACTGGGCTTCTAGAAGACCCATTTTTAGGTACATCCTAGGGTGGCTACATGTACTAATGAGAAGATAAGTTCTAATAATAAGCTTGAGAAGAAGAAATTAAATAAATGTTTATGATTGATGTGGTATTTGTTATGTGTGGTTCTAGTTTTCCCAAGAAACTAAAACTATGGATCATTTATTTGTAATACTATTATGTTGTTTATCATTGAAATGATGTAATTGTAATGTATGAAAATTTAGGGTCTCTATAATATTCCTGGGATATTTTTTTGTAATTGGATACACAAATGTGATATATTATTAGTTAGATACCCTTGAGAGGGAAAGGAAATGGTAGTTAGAATTCCATGAAACCTATTTAAATGTTAATCAAAACAAGTTTTAATGAGTTTCCGGTTGACGTGTACATTGGTATGATTTTTCATCCATTCCTGATTCATCAATGTTTCACTCAAATTTTATTGTTTGGATTATGAAAAAAATGAGTTATATTTTTGTATCCTTAAGGTTATCCTAGTTTAGACTACAAATACATGCTTTCTCCATCTAGTATGAATTGAATTTAGTTACCCATCATCACAAAATAAGGTTGAATCATCATATTTAACATCAATATCACTTTAAAATTTTATATATGGATAATTTTTACTATATTATCTAATAAAATAGAGTTCATATTTATCACTTATAGGACATGTTATTTATTATACATAGCCATTTAATGTCTATTATTACACGTTTACATTAGAGCTATCTGTTATATTCCCTGATTCCGTGTTAATCACATGATAGATTCTTCTATTTATACATTAACAAAATAAGTTCTCATTTATAACTCATTCCATGGTCTTTACCATGACTTCTCCTTTCACATTGACTATATGAAGGATGCCAAACACCTATAAAACAAAATCTTTTGAATTTTTTTATGATATATCTCCAATAGAGATACATCAACATTTTAATGATATGTGAAAAGGTTTTGTATATGCACAACTCACTAAAACACTTTCCAAAATAAGAATCATGGATTATTAGGCTTCTTTAACATAAATAAAGTTATCTCCACTATGTTTCTTTTTTATATATTCAAAAACAATATTTTATTTTTGGGTGTAAGAGAATATAAAGTCATTTCAAATACAATTATTTCCAATTAAAATTTAAACATTAATATTGTATACGTAGATTTATTATTCATTATATTTATCTTAAAATATAATCCACAATATTTTTTAAATATATTCAAGTCCATTTATTTTTGATTCATAGCCGTAATACATTTAAAATTTGAAAATTACTTAAAAACATATATATAATATGTACCTAAATTAATTTCTACATTACTAATAGTAATAAACATATTTAAATGAATAACATCGAATTGATGTGGAGTTTTAATCTTAATCTTATTATATAAAGCATTGAAACTATTATCCTTTGGGATGTGAAACAAATTCAGTATCACTTTATCATTAATTTGGTAGCATCGTGAAATATTTCTCCATTTATATTATTTTTTCATATTATTTTTTCCAATGTTTCCTATTTTATTCCATATTATGTTCTAAAAATTCATTCCAAGAAAATAAGAATTTCCAACATATACCACCTCATGAAAGTTATATCTTTTCAATTGTCCACCATTAATAATATGAGAATCCTTTAATTAATTCCATAATTACCAATACTTTCAAAAAAAATCTAACTATATTTCAATTCACTTATTCTATAAAATTTTTAACAATGCAGTTCTTCAACACATTGCTTTGGATTTCATTATTCAACTTCAACATAATCCATAAGACCTCTATTGAGACAACGCATTAATTTTTAGGGACCAACTATTCAGGAATAAAAATGAACAATATTTTCAATTTTCAATGAATTTTAGAGGCTTTACTAACCGTTTATATATGACGAACGCCTACTGTCTAGATTTAGTTGATTTTTATAAAGTGTTTAGTGTGACTTCATGATAAATTATTTCTCTATTATCTCTATATTTTTATTCAAATCCATTTGAGTATTAAAATTCATATATAAAAAATAAAATTTCTTTTAAAATAATTATAACCTTCATGGAATCATTATTACTACCTTCTTTAAAATTTTTGTAATATTTGAAATTGATTTTAAATCATTAAATAAAAAAGGTCAAATTGGTTCTGAATTTTTATATTTTGAGTGATTTTACCCCCAAACATATCTTAAATATGAATTATTATATTTTTATATAAATATACATCATTAATTTAATATATTATTTACACATTTCAGAATAAACCACAATTACAATAATAGATATAAAATTAAAAATTCTTTATACAAATAACTTATTATATAGACCATGTTACTTAATTTTTATAAAAATTTTGGCAATTTATTTTGGAATATTTTTATTAGTGAAAATAATAGGATTTCATCAAGAATCACCACTTACCATAATTATTATTTCGGTAACCTTTTTAAAAAAAATTTAATTTAGAGGCCTTATTTTTCCTTGTTAAGATTTGAAATATTTTTACATATATTTCCAAATTTAGATGCTAAGATGGTGAGTTATTCTTATGCTCAGTGTTCCTAAAATTATTTCTATAAAAATATTAATTATATTTTATATTAAATTTGAAAAATTTATTAATGAAAATTTGATAAATATAATATGTAATTTCATATCATATATCTGAAACCATAGTGGAATTTGGAATGTGATGTTTACACTAGATGTGGCTTCAAATATGTTAGTGCGGAGAATTCAGATATCTCACCCATTAGAATTACATTCATTGAATTAATTAAATGTTTAATTAAACTAATTTAATTCGATGAAAAAATTAATAATTCATTTAAATATAAAATTAAGCATGTTTTTCTATGGTTAGCCTCATAACCATGGGACCATCAAGAGATTCCTCTTCCTCTATTTCTATTGGTGGATCAGACCAGATGATGAAAAATATATGGATCAAATAAGATCATAGAACAATGAATGAAATGACTTCCTTAAATAATTAATGAGTGAATTATTCAATGTTTAATGACTCAACCACAATATAAGAATAGTAAAACTAGGTGTGAATCACTTTTTGATTACACTTATGAATCAGAATCATCCCATTTATGATCTGAAAAAAATTTCAAAAAATTTCATGCATATGTATGATACTTTAATTTATTATTTTTTTATTTTATACCCTGTTATGTCCCCATTATTTATCATTGTCCAATAACAGATGGAAAAGATGAAGAAACATTTATTTTTTTTCCTTTCACCCTCAATTGCTTCTCATTTGTCACTAGTTGGACCTAGTGTTCCCAGTTTAACATTTTTTTGGAGATAACGAGCCGGATCAAACCCTTGGATTCATAAAGGAATTGTGGAAAAGGGGTATATCAATGAATCGAGGAAAAATATAGAATTTTTCGGTTGTGGGTTGTCGATTTGTTTTCTCGAGGTCTGAATAAAGGATGGCAGAATCGATTTGAGGTGTGAAAGTGTGCATCGAACCTTAGAAGACCAAAATGTTCATTTTTATGTCCACCAAATGGATGAAAATAATGAAATTTGGGAAGATACACTATTTTTGTGAATAAAATATGTCATAATTGTTGTAGAAAAAATATATATGAAGCATTTTTTCCATATATAAGAAATAGTGGAAGACCCGACAACACTTCATGTACTGTGATGAACACAAGGAATGTATCACATGTCCCACAAAAGCTTGGGTTTTGGGAATTTATATGGATGGACTACCGTGTAGCTATTCCAGTAGTAGTTAATATGTGTGGTTGAGAACACAACAATACACATCTATATTGTCTGAGTATACAGACACAGTCAAGAACCTGGGAGGGAACCAGAGAGGCATGGGAATGCCATGTAGATCCCCTACACACCAAGTATACATACATGGTTGATTATTTGTGTACCTCTAGAGATATATCCAAGTGATGGAGTTGGTCCACATTCCATGTACCCCTTAGCTCCTTTTTCTGATATTTCAAACTCCCATATCTTCTTTTTTGTTCTTGGATTTTGGAATGCGAATATCCTATCTTGAGTGTTTTTCATATATAATATGATAGTACCATTAGATGAGGATATTGGGATATTATTTGAGATTGTTCTAGGAATGGATCTTGTTTAGGAGATTTTTGATGAGGGAAGTGTTCATGAAGGATATCCATAGGCATTCCGAGTGGATCCCTCGAGCTGGGCAAC
This sequence comes from Viscum album, assembly GCA_963277665.1. Lineage (NCBI taxonomy): Eukaryota > Viridiplantae > Streptophyta > Magnoliopsida > Santalales > Viscaceae > Viscum > Viscum album. Next base: position 235,516,627 of record OY728141.1, read on the forward strand.
ACATGGGTCCTAGATTACATGATTGGAACCCTATAGCTAGTATGGAAATGAGTCCTCTATAGACTCATATAGTAGAATCCTATTGTATGATTCATGCCAGGGTCCTCTTCCATCAGAGTGGATCCTTCATATTGTAATAGGTTATGAGTCCTATATATATTCATTGAGTATATCCCTCATTTTATATCAAATAATGAATCCTACACCTAGTTATTTCGTCCCCTTGATTGTGTGTCCTTGTGACGATGAGTGTCTTGACTTCAATGTTTTCTGATGGGTATATACACAAGATGTTGGGAATCGTTGTTGAACTTTTGGTACTTTTGGTGTCATTTTTCTAAGCCTGAGCTATGGGATATATATCACATTAAATTCTCATTTGGGAATATATTACTGAGAATATATATATATATATATATATATATATTGACACACATACAATGATATGTATCCATACCTTTGGATTTGGATACACTCCGTCTTTGTTGTGTGAAGACAAATGGGGTATTCCAAATTATTTTCATTTTTATCTTCTTGTGGTTGGATGAGGTTACTATCATACCATGGGTGGAAAGGACTCGACATTTATTCCATCTAAACACCATGTTGAGCCCCTTGTTCTGGGATTAGGTTAATCTTTTTTTATTTGGGATTCCTTTCATCATGTTTACCATCTACATTCATTCTATTCCTATGTCATCTATTACTTCTCCCACATTCAGCTTTTTGGGAACACTTCTGGGTATATATATACTTACCCTTAAGTGGGATTTTCCCACATGTTTCATGTCCTATATAGATGACATATAGGTCAAAAGAGACATTAGAGGAGCTTAGAGATACTAAGTGTTGTAGTCCTTTTATGGTGGCCATAGCTTATATATTAGGATATGGGATCTTTAAGAAGTTTACTGTCTAGTTTTTTGTTTTATTGGGACATATTTTTGATTGGGCATCTATTTACCCCCATACATTATAGTTTTCACTATCGTACTCATATACACACTAGAGGTTTTTAATTGTTGGATTACATTCTAGCTACTACATCATTTTATTATTATTCCTATTCACTTCTAAACTGATATGATAAAATATTTTCATACATGTACATTATGAAATGGTCTCTTATTTTGGATATTCTTTTCATTTCTTGTTTCCTTTATATGGAATTTGGAGGTGGGATTTCAGTATTTTTGTCTTGAGCATCAGTTAGGGTCCATAAAAAAATATTGGTATTAGATATTTTCATTAATTGGGATGTTTTCAGGATTAGTCCCCTAGAGACATTTTATTTGGGATGAGGGAAATAGTCTCAAAGTGTCTAGAGTGTGGATCTCATTCCCGAGCATCTGGTGATCGTTTGGCTGGCTAATGTATCCATTCATCTGGACTTTGACTACCTACTTTTTGACTCGGCATACGAAGACAATGGTTGTAGGGATATATTATACATTTTTCATATATGATTGATTATTCTTCTATCCTTCATGAGACATATTTACATTGATATATATATATATGATCATCTGACCATGGTACATCCTTATTAGAAATTTATGATTTCTCCAGGATGACAACCATCCAAGATACTATTCTTGGATAGCGAAAATGATCAAGTGAGCGATGGGGACTCTGATTGGGGTCCATATTTATAGTTTCTTCCTCTTTGTGGATAGGTAGTAGCACCTTTACCTTTTAAGAAGTAGGTTACACTAGGAGAGTAGGCATAGAATGCCCTAAGTCTTGGATCAAATCGTGTGTTCCATCACCTATGGCCGATGAGGATCTATGGCGAGATAGATCAACATTTATCACATTATTGGATATCTTTTGTTCTTTTTATATTTAAACATATTCTGAAAATGATAGAATATGTGATTTTATTGGCATTTAGATTTATTTCTATAGTGAATCTTAGCTCTTGGGGAGTCTTCTTACCCATATATATAGTGAGTAAAAAATATCGTGGCTTAACTTCTACAATATATTAAATGAAGAGAAATACACCTCTTGTTTGTTCTTAGTTTAGATTAAAGAGATTCTATAGCTACATCTGGGAGGGATGATAATAGATGACTATTGAATGAGGATTGTAAGCCTCATGTGAAACCACTTAGAAATGATCCAGGATGGATACATCTGAACACTAATGTTTGAGCATGGGCTCCACGGAGATATTCATGCACAAAAGGTTTCGTTTTGAATCCCCAACTATGCCAGGGTGTTATAGTGGACACTGGTGATAGAGAGATTCATGTGATATGTTAATCGAGAAATTGAAGCTAGTAGTGGGAACCATAGAATCAAGTCTTATGATGTAGCTAGTATGTGCCAATTGACATGATCTTAGTGGTAGATATCCAATCGTGACTAGTGTTAGATATGTGTCCGTGAAACATAAGCACAACACCAAACAACCCTAGAATCCTAGAGAGGGGAGATTCCTGACTAGACATGATGATGGTAATAAGAATATATTTGATAGACTGATAGGGTTGAGACGATTTTAGGATCTGGGATGTCATGGGGGAGGTTAGGGAGGCCCATAGGGAGGCAGGGTTGGTACAGGGGGAGGATGTTTGTGTGGTCGATGAAGCTATGAGATCCTTACACCACCACTAATTGGGGTCTTGTGTAAGGCTCAGGTTGATGGATTCCGGGGCCATGGACCATTGTAGGCATGAAGGATCATTATCCCATAGTGCATCATATGACTAGATTTACAATCTATGTGTTTTATACTCTTGATTAATTATTATTAGACATAGTTTATAGTCATTATTTCCTATCAATTGTTATTTTATTATATTTCCATCTCCCAGTTGAGGTTCTATCCTAAAAGCTTCATCATGAGGTTCCTATAGGGAACACTTCTTCTTTTTCATTTTTCGTCCAGTAGTTTGACCTATCACATAATAGATAGAGGTTAATGTGGGACATTTTGGTAACAAAAATAGAACCCTATAATTTTATCATGTCCATGGATTGGTTTTACATGGATAGAGCCCAGGTGTTCTGTCATAACAGACAATTCCAATTCCTTCACACTGTTGGGATGATATTTTCCTTTATGGGTGAGAGAGATCTCTTTGAGAGATTAGTAGGTTATGTGAGTAGAAGACTATTAACATAACCCATAATTTGGTTAGTATATCTCCTGGTGATAAATACTCTTCATACATCAAGATTCCTTCTGTTTTGTAGGATTATATTGATGTATTCCCAAAGGACATTATGAAACTACCATTGAGATGGGAGTTGGAGTTTTCATAGACATTTATCCTGAGGTGATCTAATATCTTATGTGGAATTAAAAATAGTCCCTACTGAGATCTAAGAGCTTTGTTTGTTATTAGAGGACCATTGAGAGAATTTTTTCAGCAGGCCTTGTGTATTCCCTTGGGTAGCTCCACTATTTTTTGTGAAAAAAGATGGATGGGAGCTTCCATATCCCCATGGATTATTGCTGCCCAAACTAGGTCATGATAAATAACCAGTACAACTTGATAAGGACTGATGACCTCTTTGACCAATTGGGGGGCATGAGATGTTCTAAAAAGTTCAATATTTCATATGTCTACTACCAGTTGAGGGTTCCTGAGGATGATATTTCAATGATGTAATTCAGATGTTTCTACAGACACTATGAGATCCATATCATGCCCTGTGGTGTGATGAGTTCCCCTTCCATGTTTTTTGATTTTATGAGCTGGATAATTTAGATGTACATGGAATAGATTGTTTTTATCTTCATCAATGATATGGGAGGAGAATTTAAAGCACTCGAGGATGGTATTAGACTTGTTCTAGAAGCATTAGCTTTATAGAAATCTCTTGAAGTGTCAGTTCTAGATTCACGAGGATCACATTATCAAGCTGGTAATTTCTAATAAAGTATAGCTCATAGACACAGTGAAGAAAAATATAGTGATTTTGTGGGATCTATCCAAGATTAGGGCACATGTTTAGAGCATTCTTGGATTGATAGGGTACTAGAGGAATATTGTGTAATAATTCGCTACTATTTCAGCCTCTTTTACCACCCTAACATGGAAAGGGAAATATTTTACCCATAATGAGATGTGATAGAAGTCCTTAGAGGTGTTCAGGATGAGGGTGACAAGTTCTCATGTATTTAGAATACCAAAGGAGTGTGTGGAGTATGTAGTGTATTGGGATTCCTTTGGAGATGGGCTAGGTTGCATATTGATGTAGTGGCAGACAATAATCACATACGGGTAGAGAGAGTTGATCCCAATGAAAAAACAATGTGTCTAATGACCTTGAACTAGTAATAGTAGTATTCTCATTATGAATTTGGAGGCACTAACTTCCCATAAAACACTTCATGGTTCACTCAGACCAGAAGATTCTCAGGCACATATTCATGCAGAGAGACTTGAACCTAAGATAGTGGTTCTTTTGTTACATACTGTAGGACTATGAATTTGATATAGCCTATAATCTAGGGAATGATAACATGGAATCATATTCCCTTATAATAAATATCTAGAATCTCTCATTCTAGGAGGATTCGGAGTAGTTTTCTCCCATGCATCTCACCCTAGTAGAGTAGGATGGTAGAACTTTTATCTAGTCGATGATGTCTAATCTTCTAATTGTCAATCATTTCAGATATTCCTAGGTTGGATACATCAATCATGAGGCCTTGTGTTACCATATATCTATAGTGGGAGAGGGAGCGCCTGATGTGAGATCAATATCCTGAGTTTATTGATTAATTTTTATTTTCTCAATAAAAATATTGAAGGTGGGATTGATGCTTATAAAACTATGAAAATATTCTATATATATTTACAAATCTATGAACTATGATGGAATACGATTTTAAGGCCTAATGTGCCCAATATAAATTTTATATTAATATGAAATATATTTTATATTACAGGTATTCATCTTCCTAAATAAAATTTCATAACTCTTAAATGGAAGATTGAATTCGAATTCAGTGATAATGGATGAGTCAAGAACAAAATTTTTACCCTCGTCATGGCCTAAAATTTTACGGCACATGGTGTTATGATATCTCTCCCATTGGAGATATTTTCAGTGAATTAATTAAATGTTTAACATAATTAATTTATTAATTAACATAAGTAAGAATTACATTAAATATATCATTCTTGATATTTGCATTGGGTTATCATTATAACCCTATGACTTTCAAGAGATTCTGCTATCTCTCCTTTCATTGGAGGATCATATCGGATGATTATGGATCTTCAGATCAGAGATGATCGGAGCGCATCGAATGCATTGACTTCCTTAATTATTTGGTGTGTAAATTATTCAATTTTGAATAATGAAATATCTAAAAAGGACTCATAAAATTTTGGATTACAAACTTTTTTTTAAAAATAATTGTGAAAATCCTCCCACTCATAACCTATGACAATTTTCCATTCCTTTCATGTGGCCATGTTCTAGAGGAATTGACTATTCTTTGGTTTTCTAACCCTGGATATACCAATTATTGATTGTTGGACATGATATCTTGGAAAATATTGATAAACATTTCTTTTTCTGTCATTACAACTAAATTTATTCACATTCCTCACTGGTTGGACCCCATAATCACGGTTTGACATATTTGGGTGTTATTGAGAACAATCAGATGCCTAAATTTATGGAAGAATGATCTACGAGTGAGAAATCAATGAATCAGGGATATATCAAGATAGTTTATGTGTTTCAGTTGACCAATTTAATGATTTGGGCTCTTAATCAAAGATAGTGGAGGAGGATAAGGCATGAAAGACGTGCGATGAAGCACTAAAGACCAACATGTACCATTATTCAGCCACTAGATAGATTGAAATGACATGTTGTGGATAGATCCACCATTTTTTAGACGAAACGATGTCATATTCGAAGAAAAAAAATCCAAATATAAAGAATAGTTATTGTAACTGAGATACTAAGAAAAATAAATCTAACTTCTATGCACCATTATGAACACATGATGTGTAACCCCATTGCTTCGATAACAAGGGTTTTGAGAATTTATAAGGATAAAATGTCATGTAGAATTCCTACACAATGTGTACAAATTCTCTGAGTGGAAAGCCGTGTGGATGAGAACACATCTAAAAAAACACATTGTTCTTGAATAAATAGACATGAACAAAGGGATGGGAGACACCCTTTGTGAATAGTTATGTTTTGAACCAAAGTACACAGACGCATGATGGATACAAAAACATGGCTAAGCACATGGGTAGTACCATTAGTGTAATGGGCATTCCATGTATAATCCCTAAATGTCATGAATACTTAAGTGGTAGGTGATCCATATACCTCCATGTACATGTACATGTGCTAGAGTGAGACCACACACCATGTGGGCCACCTCACCCTTAGTGTACGTCTTTGTTTATTTTGAGGAAACAACAAACACTCTATTCTCCTTTGTTTGGACTCAGTGTTTTGTCCATGAGTATAAAAAAACTAAGTTTATTTTCATGTAGATAATGATTGTTCCATAAATTTAAAAATTTTGTTTATTATGTGAGATGTTTTCGGGCATATATCTTGTTTATGTGATGATCAATGGTGGTAGTGATTACATATGAACACCAAATACATTCATAGTGGAACCCTCCACATGGGATGGGCATGGTTCATAGATGAGTAGAGTTGAACCCTCTAGCTGGGTCTGGCATTGGACCTCTAAAAACTTATGGAGCGTAATGATTGGACATGGGTTCAGTATGGGTCCTCTACCCTAAAAATGGAACCATCCTATCGGCACCTGACCAGGGTCATCTATCATCTTGTAGAGTGGAATCATCCTTTAATGTTATACATGTGTCCACTACCGTCACTGTGGAACCCTCCCGATGGGTAGTTCATGGGTCCTGTATTGGATATTGGTGTGTACCCCTACTATTTTAATAGTGTATGGGTCCTCTATCTATACATGGACATAAACCCTCCTTTTGTATTATGGAAGGAGTCCACTATCTAGAGATTGTGGTCCCTCTACTATAAGGTATAGTGACCAGGTGTGGATTGACATGGGTGGTTTATATTAGGTATACATGAAAGATGTTGGGCATCATTTTTGGACATTGGGAAAAGATGGTAACACTTTCCCTGGGTGGAGCTGTGTGATGGACATCCTCTTACTCTATCCTTTGGTATTCTTTTACCGATAACATATATATACAATTGTATCCCGACCATTGGAATTGGTTACTCTCCTCAAATGGGTTACGAAGACACATATAGAATGTAATGTTCTCTCTCTTTTTATCGTATCTTTGTTGGAGGAGGTTACACTCTTTATATGGGTGAAAAAGACTTAATGTATTGTTCATTTACACACCATGTTATGACCCTTGTTCTTGTATGTGGTTTTTTTTCTCTCTTTCTGTTGGGTGAGATACATCCTGTAAACTATCTACTATCTCTTTACTCTAATTGTATCTATTTATAATTCCGATTTCATCATCTGGGGTGGCCTAAATCGGATGTATACACTCACCCCTGCATGTTATTTTCCATCACATGTCATGTCTTAATGTCATGACATACAAGTGGGCATTGGCTATAGAGGAGATTATGGATAATTATTTTTTTGGACTGTGTGTGGTTTTCATAGAATATAGATCAAGATATGATCTCTATTAACATTTTACATTTCATTTTTTGTTAGTTTGGGACATATTATTGATTTGGAGCATATTTTTTCACTTTAGATTCTAGATTTCCCTATGATATTCTTAAAAACCGTTGAGGTTTATCATGATTGGTTTATTATCTAGCCGCTGCATCATTTTATTATTATTCATCATTATTTCATCATTGATATGGTCAGGTGTGTGTGTTCATGTACATTAGTAAAAGGCCTCCAATTTATGATATGTATTTATATGCCTGTCCCCTCCCCCAATCCTATGGAGGGGGACTTGGGTTTGTTGTGGAATGAGTGCTAATTAGGGTCGATTTCTGACATGTGGAATATTTTTCCTTAATGTCGGCTCCTTCATAATTTCCACATTTCAAATGTTTCTTATACTTTCAAAAAATAATTACTTCATTGGAATTTAAATTCGAATTAGTTTTTCCTTCCATAAATCATTGGAATTTTAATTCTTTTGAGTGACACATTTATTGATTAACAAAATCCTTAATATTAATAAATTCTTTGTAACCCATAATAATTCTATTTTATTATTCTATCATTCTTAGAAAAAATTATCAAAAAGAATCATGAAATTTGTTTGTTGAATTTAATAATCTAATTGAAATTACTGATAATTTTCATTTTCAATTTATTTATATTTAACCTTGAATTTTATAACATCTTGGAACTTATTTTTTTTAGTATGTAACACTATAAAATATATATTGTCTTTTAATACGATTTATTCCGTTTCTGCCTGAGTAGAATCAATAATTTTGAAATTTTAAACTATTTATTCAAATTCATTGTTTTCTTATTTAACATTATAATATTTTATTGACACTATCTAAACTTGTGAATTAATATCAAATCAATATATGATTTTTCACTTTTTTATCACCACTATAATAACTACTAGTGAAATAATAATCATTCACTTATGTGATCATCAAATTTCCTACATATTCACCTTTTGATTAATATTTAGTTTTTTTTTCACCATAGTTTTTATAATCAAAAATAGACAAAAAATCAATTTTTTAAATTTTATAAAATTATTACCCTTTTTATATGAAAAGAAAATTTATTCATTTAACATTGATGATTTATTATTATAGGGAATAATTGAGGATTGCTCTTCCATGTCACGTTCATCATCATTCAATTTTGAATATTTTATTCCAAAATTTACAAACTTTCAGATTTGAAAAAATTTAATATAACATATCCTTGTTACATAATTTACCTTTCTGAACACTTCTTGATTTAAATGACAGTAATTTTTCAAACCTGTTCTTGAAATATTTTTCATCATATAATTTTTCATCATTCTATTTTACTTATTTTGAATTATCTCTTATTACACATAATAATAAGATATTTCATATTTCATGTATACACTTTTTGCTAAGATTAATTCATTCTCTCATTTCAGATGTAATCAATAGCTTCAATGGCCTGAAGGCCTTCTTTTTTATTTTATTATAGATAATACCCCTTTAAGGGCTGAAGGGGAACCCGTACATGACCTGTAGGCCCAAGGCACAAGGCCCAACATGACCCATAATGCATGACCTGAAGGCCTAGAGTCATACCATTCCCAATACAAGACCCGTAGGCCCATCCCACTAGAACTGCCCCTCCCCATATTCTGGATCATTATTTTCCTTTAGCTCTCCACCTTTATTTTTGATCAGCTAGCATAGCCCTGTACAAAGCTGCACGGTGACTGGTCCCAATGGCGGTTGTCATACCATCTCATTCTTCCAATCCAGTTAGCTCTACTTCTGGTGACTATGACTGGTGCTCTTATCCTCATCTAGGGCCTGCTCTGTGTAAACTGGTATTCTTCATGGTCATCAATGAACCGAAGGCCCTGTGGCTCGAAGGCCTTTGATGGCCCGAAGGCCCTGAGACCCATTTTCCCAAACCGGTGGCCCGAAAGCCAAAATCAAGTGAATAGTCTTGCTGCTACAGTATCAAACAGTACCCGCTACAGTTCTTGTTACAGTACTCCTACATTACTGCTACAATACTACTACATTACTGCTACAGTACATATGGAAATTTATTAAGATCATGCTATTTGAGAGATAATACCACTACATAAAATTTGTATAGAAATATAGAAAAAATTTTGTTGACATCCATATAACCAAAAATAATCATACCAAAACCTAAAATTATGGTTACAATATTATTTATCCGTATAAATAATTCATTAAAAAAATCCAACATAATGTTGTAGAATTTATTAATACCCCCAAAAATAAATCTCTAATTTAGTTTCCATTAATTTCACAATTCATTCATAGAGTATATATAACTTAATCTATATAACTTTCATTGTAATAATATCAAATATTTTGATAAATTATTTATTTGTATATAATGAAGAAATTTCATTATGAGAATGACCATTATTATCTATATTATTTTGATCAACTATTTTCATATTTTTTCCTTCCACTTGATGAAGATACCCATTTATAGCTTCCTAAAATTCTTGTAATCTAATAAGTAATAGGCATAAAAACATAATATCAATATATAGAAGATAATTATATCTGAAAATAATCAAAAACCCTAGGATATTCACTAAATTTATATAATTCACCAAAAATATGAAATTCAAAACCATTCCTCATTCAAAAATAAATAATAATAATTTCTTTCAATCTTCAAATTTTTTTTCTACAAAACAAATCTTGAAAAATCTCTGATACTAATTATCGATACTTGTATGAGAATATGTGTTAGTAGTTTCCACATATACAGTGAGAGGGAGAGTTAATTAGTGTATCTCAATTATTTTACATTCTTCGACTAAACAACCTCATTATTTTATTAACATAATTGACCTATTTGATATTTTGTCTTTATTACATAATCTATAATACCTTTTAATGATATTATTCACTTAGATAATTAACTAAAAAGAAAAACATATCAAAAAATTATTATGGTGAATTCATAGTGTACACCATTTAAAATTAATGAAAATGTCTTTAGAATTATTTAGAGACCCCAAGTTTATAGGATATTATAATATTAAAGAATAAAAACAAAACAAAAATTATCCTTAGAATTTTGTAATATATAAATTTTAAATGATTTATGTTACCTTCATCGATATAACCAAATTTATAATCACTATGAAATACATAAAAGTTAGTCTAAAACATCTAAATGTAAATCCAATTGGTATTTGAAAACTTCACCCACACATTTATTCTTTACACACTGAATTTATCATCAAATAGTTACTAAAAATATTCATTAGAACCCTATATTAACTTCTTCAATATGTTTTCTTAATGAAAGATAAATATTTTAACTTTAAATAGTATTAATATTCTCATAAAAAAATATACTTACTATTTATGTTAAATTTCTCTTTAATATTTAAATTCCATGTGTTTCAAGTTCAATAGTTGATGGATGAATATCGAAAGAAATTAATTTTTTTCATGGGTGAAATCCCAATATTATTATGCTATCACACTTTAATATTTTTTATAACACTCTTCACATTCACCAAAATTTAAATAATAGCAATAATTCCTCTTTCATAGAAATACGAATTTCAAATTAAAATTCCAAGGACCAAATACATTTAAAACTTATCCAAATTTATCAAATTCCTTATATCAATATTATGTTATTATCCACACTTAAACTTATTTTACGATAATGATAATTGAGTTATTGTAACCCCCAAGTCATCTCAAAATCCACATACACAAACACAGATGAATTCAGATTCCCCCCCAACCATTGTGATATGATGATCAGAAAAACCTAATGATGCTTTTACAACATAAAAATGTTTTAAAAATAATCTTCTACAACAACATTATAAGTAATATCTTAGAATAGTGCTCTTAATTTTGGTTCTAAGGCATGAACCATGACTAAAATATCATTTCATTGACCATTTAGATCATCCAAAACACAAATGTTAACAAATTCTTTTTTTTTCGAACATCAGTACAATCACATGAACAAAAAATGATAACCATCCCCTAAAGTGAAAAAATTATTTTTTTAAAACTATAGCATCATATACATGTATTTTAGAATCATAAAAAACATATTTATCATTGATACAAAGATCACAACATGGTCTAGGAAAATTTTTGACATAAAATTTATTTCCTTCAACCCAACAAAACCAAACACAAAACATCAACTCCAAACCACATCTAATAACATAAAAAATAAAAAATAACATCACAAAAATTGAATTAATAATATTAACAAGAATTTGAATATTATTTACATATTTAATATTTGTTGGAAATAAAATAAAAAATAATATCCCTAAGTCAAGTCCACAATAATTCATCTTGTCCCCCCTTTCTAAGAAAACCAACACATGAGGTATATTCACACTCAAATATCATTGTAGTAATGAAAATATCCCCATTTGGACTTCTTCCAACCAACAATTATAAATTACTTTTATCCTCTAAAATAAGTAATTATTCATCTTTTAAATTCCAATATTGGTGAACTCAATGTAGTGGAAAAGAATAATAATCAATAATATAAATGTTAGTTATGAGTTTAACTCACAATGACATCCAAATAGTCATCCTTCACATATTTTATAAATTCGTCTTCTCATACACTATTCACTCACATTTTTCAAAGAAAATTTTTTATATATAATTCACAGAGATGTTTGTGAAATTCCCAGATTCACCATCTCATGGACTCACACATTGAATTAATAGTTTTCCCCTTTTAATATTTCCCATAAATATAATCATTCATATAAAGAAAATATATTATATTAATTTATATCATTATCTCTCTCATTGAAAATATAATATTTAAAAAATTAAGAGAAGATATAAAACATCACACCTTTTACTTGTAATGAATGGTGTTTAACTCCTATCATTATCTTCATGTTTTTAAATGATTTCTTGGAAAATGTGTTGGTAATGAAATCCTACACTTTTTTAATTATAGGAATAAATTACAACTTTTGAACTCATTTCTCAACCATTTCCCTTTTTCGAGTGAATATTTATATCTATAAGGTTTTATTAACAACATTGAACAAAGTTCATATAATATCTTGATATTTTATAGAGGTTTAGCAATATTGTTTTCAGGTATTATTTTACATGGTTTTGAATATATCTTTTTTTAATTATAATAAGGGGATATTTTGGGTGAAATTAGATAATATTGGAAGGAGGAGGGTTGTTCATGGTTGGCACATAGTTTTCCTAAACTCGAAACCCAGCCAAGCAAACCGTGCAAACCAAAACAAATGGGATTTACATGTATGGAAAATTATTTGTTAAAACATGTGACCTTTTAAGAGTAACCATCCCCCCTCAAAAGAAATGAATGATTAAAGTTATTGATTTATAAAATCATGAAATCCTATACAAGAAACCCTATGTTTGGTTTTAATTAACCTAAAAAATGAATTTTAAAATCCCTAACTCCATTCAAATCAATCTCATTCAATGCAAATCCAACCTAACCCATTCCGATAATTTTTAGAGATTCCCAAAAAATAATAATAAAGCTACCGACCTCCGTTCTTGATAATTTGAATGTCGGATTGAATATATTCACCTCTCCCAGTAACAGAATCTCATCACATTTAGTTTCCTCACGCTCTACCATATTTTATTATTTATGTTATGGTATATTTTCGATCTTTTTTAGATCTAGATATAGGTATAGATAGAACTGATTAGTTGAATCATTATTCTAGGTATTATATTTATATCATGGTCATCATTGGGATTCAATTTTTTTTACTTCAAATTCAGCCTTTTTGTTTGTGATCATTCATTATAAATTTTATTGTTGGTGGTCTCAATTAAATTTCCATAGTCATTATTTAAATTGTTTAAATATGTTTTTATAATTTAATTGGCATGTTTGGAAATTGAATCTTGATTTGGGTAAATTAATTAATTAACTAATTTATGGAATCATGTATTTTGATTAATTAATTTTTGAACTAATTAATATAATCTATGAATGGTATATTGATGGAAAATATTGATGTGAGAATTTGAATTAATTATTTAGAGAATTAATTAATTGAATATTTTGATTGTGGTATTTGTGAGATATTGATATTTTGAAATATATTGGATTAATTAATGGGTGAATTAATTAATAGGTTATCGGATTATAAATGTAATTGAATTAATTGATGAGTTAATTAATGGATTAAAGGGTTATGTGGTTTAAATAGTGAATTTCTCATTCTATGACATGTTACTAAAATATTGAATATTTATTTTTTCTAATTGAATTGGAATGACATTAATTGAAAGGTTATTAGAGGGTTAATATTGATAAAAATTGAATTATGTGATATATGTGATATGTGTGTGATTTTCATATTTGTGTGTAGTAGATGAAATGATTATTAAAAGGTCCATATTTATATTTTTGTTTGAGACATGGACTGAGGTTCCAAACATGCATGTGTGCTAAATGTGTGCAGGATAAGGATAGAGGATCCAAATACCCATTTGAGATACGAGTTTGGGATAATGATTAAAGCTCCAAATACCCATGAGACATTGCGAAGTTGGATAAGGACTTAGGGAACAAATACCCATGGGCTGTTAGACAAGATGTTCTAGTCCTATGAGTTTGTATTGGACTATGGTTCCTATTAGCTAGAAAATGATTTGATATGAAATGATAAATTAGAACTATGATATTGTGATATTTTTCAGACTCCATAATGGGACAATGTTGGTATTTATGGATTAGTTGTCCTTGGAACACATAGGTTTATATTGTTAAATAAATAGAAATTGAATAAATAGAAATTGTTTCCATTAATCATTATACAACTTCATACAATTTTATTGACTGTATATTGTTTATAATCCAATGGATGTGGAAAACTGAGTTGCACAGGAAGCCTATATAAGATCCATTATAGGTGCCCAAATAGATTTCATGGTTGTAGGACGAGACAAGGGAAATATCTATATGTCAGATGGATGATTCTGAATGGAGCATAGATGAGGAATACATAATTGGTGTTGGGACCCATGTTGATCTATCAATGTATTAATTTATATAATTTTTTCATTATTGACATCTGAAATGTATTCGGTGTGACATATATAATATTTAGTTTGAATACCATATTTCTTATTTTGGTCATCGGGTGATATGGATTGGTAGAGTATTGGTTATATCAATTTTCTATTGTTTTTTATCTATATTTTATTTGTTAATTAGATAAAGAGTGTATATTCTCTCTATGATTGATATTAGACCGTTGCTGATAGTCACTAGTCTCTGGCATATAGGGAGGCAGACTTGAGATCACTTAGAAAACATGCATGGGGAACTCGTGTGTGGCACTCGGGTTGGGACAATACAAAGTGTTATCGTGGGAGTTTTATTTTAATTTTTAATTTTTCTTACTATTTAAGAAATGTATATAGGATAATAGGATGGGTTGGGCCTTAGTTAAGAGCTCATGCATTGGAATGACTAACCCATGTATGATTGTAAAAGCTAAGTACCTATGGTGGGATTTCTTTTATTGATGTGTGTTGTTACTGTTGATTGTCAATTTTCTTTGAGTGGTGGACATGTCAAGCGATGTGATTAATATTTCTATGATTTTACTCATGAAATGGTATCAAATGAGTGATGAGTGAGAATTAAAAAATCTAGTCACTCATGATTATTTTTTTCATATGCATCATTTTACGCACACATAGATAAAGGGCTTTGGGTAAGTTGTTGGACTTGAAATTTTTTCCATGCATGTGTATTGAAATGAAATTGATTCTTAATATGAATTGGATTTTTAAAATGATGAATTAACAGAATTAATCAGTGTCTAATGAGACATGAAAAATGAGAATGAGTTTACCCTTGTTAACCTTTTCATAGATATATGATGGTTAAGGGTAGTAATTGCACCTCGGTTCTGACAGTTTGGTGGAGTTTGGGTGAATTACATGTTGTGATCATTATTAATCCCCCTTGTTAACTATTATAATGTTTTATATGTGTCATGAGATGTTTGTTTGAAATTATTGATATTTGACTCCATGATGATGCTTGTTGAGAGGACTACAAGAGCGTATTGCTAGAGATGATCATATAGAAGTGGAACATGAGGCACCGACAGTTCTAAGTGGATAATTATGAGTGTTTTTCCAAGATAAATTTTCTTACATGATTTAATTTATATATAGAGAAAAATAGTGGATTGTGTGGGGTATGTATTACATGATTCAAGAGTTTTAATTAAAAAACCCTTTGAAATTCATCGTAGTGGTTGGACCTAAGGTTGTTGACTTTTTTATAAAGTCCATCCAAACTATACATGACAACTTTCAGTCTCCTTATAAGATGTGGGTCAAGTTTGAAGCATAAATTTTGAGATTATCAGTGAAGTGGTGGTGGAATTTATAGGCAGCGACATGGTAGATAGATGAGACGGATTGGAGGAACTTTTTGGATAATTTAATATATCAATTCTATCTAAAGACACTAAGATAAGAGTTGGATATTTAGTTCACAAAGTTGAATCAATGGAGTATGTCTATGAATTACTATGTTTGTTTCGTTAATAATTTGCATAATTTTTCTCTAGTTTTTTTAAGAGATGATATTATTTTGATAATTCATTTTTAGGAAGAACTTAAATGTTAGATAAAGTCATTTTCTACATCATATGATTAAATAAGTTTGTTTTGGTTGTGGATTGAGATCTCATAGTTGATGGTAACCGAATGAATCCTCCAATGTAGTAAAGGAGGTTTCTATAAATAAATTAATTGTATGTCTTCCGATTATATTAACCATCACTAGGATAATGTGGATTAGTGCTCGAAAATGACGTGTGTATCAATGGATGGATCAGTTACATAAGATCTTACCCGTGGGATTTCCAATAGTACGGTAGGTTGGGACAATATTGTTGACACTATCCCCAATCAACAATGTAGTTCTACACTTGTGTAAGGATGGGAAATATACATTCGATCCTTAGGAACTCATGAAAATTTGGTAAGGATGGTGTATCTGGACAAACTCTGGGTGTGGGTATGGAACATTTGAGACCATATCTTCTGGTTACCTGAGTTTTATTAGTCATGAATGTAGAGGAATAATAAATGGTTATTTGTGAAAATTTACCCTCTATCAAAGGAGTGGTGTAGCTTTGGAGAATTAGACTACATCACATGGATGATGGGCTAGACAGTTTCATGTCTTTCATCGTACACTAGTAGATAGAGAGGCCAGACCATTGATAATTAGAGGTAATACTCTTATAGCTTCTATACATGCTACTTCCTTATTTGATACTTTTTCAACTCATTATTTTATTTCATCACATCTTGTGAATTGATTAGGAATGGATGTGTAGTTTTTTAATTGGATGATGATGATAGATACACTATAGGGAGAACGATCAAGTGACATCTATTTGTGCAAGGGGTGTTCTCTCTTTGTTAGAGAGTATCATTTCCTTTTGGATCTCTACAAATAGATATGTGAGGATTTAACATGCTTTTTCTTATGGACAGGTTAATATCATACTAATTCAACATATAATATAAGAATATGGGAGTGACTTTTACATCTCATGTGGGTAACAATTACATTCACCATGGAGTGTGGGATATCAAGGAGACCCGTATAAGGTTTTTTTATAAACCGGGGGGATCTTACCAACATGTCTTATAGTCTGTTTCAAGATGATAGAGGTTAATATAATGATGTATTTGTATCTAAAGTGTATATGTTACATTATTTTCCCCTAAATACTTCTCATGGTTACCAACAGAGAGAGATGTTGATTATAAAATTGAACTCATGTATGGGGCTGAGATAGTTTTGATTCCATGACACATAATGGAACAAAAATATATTTAAGATATCAAGACTCAACTGTAATAGTTGATGGATAATGGTTTTATCCATCTAAGTACATTTCCTTGGGGTTCACTAATTTTGTTTGTAGAGAGGGCCATTAGTACTCTATGCATGTGTGTTGATTATCAAAACATGAACTAGATGACTATGAAGAATCAGTATCCTCTTCCACATATCTATGATCGACATAACTATTTGAGAGGAGATTATGTCTTATCAAATATTGTCTTGAGATCATGGTTTCATCATTTGATAATTCAAACTTCTCATATACTGAAGATTGATTTCAAAATAAGGTATGCCCTTTATTAATTAATAATGATTACATTTGGGTTAAAGAACTCACAAGTGGTGTATGAACCAGATGTTTTTGAATAATAAATGTTTCATGAAAATTTGTGTCATATATTTTATTACTCAACATAAATATATCTCTTCAATAATGAAATTATTATAATAATTCCACCATTTGGGTTTAAATCATTATATGACCAATTGTTAATTATGAAAATTGGTTAATTTTGACAATTTGTCAATACGACCATTGGAAAATGTACTCTTAATAATGATTTTAACATTATAATTATTTTTTATAAGTAGAAATGACAAAGTAAAATTATTCCAACAAGATGATTTGATGGACTCATCCTATAGAGTCATTCAATATGAAGCCCATTTGCAATAAAGTGGGAGGGAGGAAGTGTCACTGGTCTTTTCTGTTGACCAGGTCCTAGTCGAGAATTACCATTTTAAGCATGAACAAAATATTCAATGGTAGAAGATGAAGTTAATAGAAATTACCAATCCTATGATATTATCTCAGCCACCCTATGAATCTATCACCATCTCAAACATCACTCTATGTTCATATGAATGTGTTAAAATATGTTATGTGTCGAGGCCTTAGTAACATAATTTTTAATCCAATTGTTTAAAAAATGCATTCTATCATTTCCAATTTAAGAATTGTTTTTCGTAAAAATATATTGAATTTGATAAATTGATTTTTTAGATAGAAATTGGACTTTTGAGAAAATATTTAAATATTTATAATCAAATAATAAAATATGGATAATTATTATTTTATATAAATCATAGCCTAAAACACTATTATTTAAATTTAAATAGAAACATAATTTTATTCAAGTGTCATAAATTTTACAATGCATTTTTCTATGCATTTTATATATGGTATTATTTTGAATAAATATTGATTTTTTTACTAAAAAGATAAATTTATCAGAATTATAGATTTATTATGAGAAAATAAACATTAATTATTTAAATCATCAAAATGAAATTATGTTAGGGTTTATTTATGAGGATTCATTAAAATATTTTTTAGGGAATAATAAAAATATAGTATTTAGTTTTCAGCATGTTTAATGACATCATAATGATGTATTACGTAATATAAAATTATAGAATAATTTTTTGAATTTTAATAACATAATGTATGTCCCAAATGCCCAATATAATTTGAAAATACCTTGGCAAAGGCCATGATTTTGCAAATACCAATACCGATGCTTCCAAGGAAATAATTAAAAAAACCCTCACTTTAGAAATAAATACCCACAAATTTCTATATTATCATTCATTACCAATCAATAATCAATAGGTCTCTTATATATCTACCATATAGGAAATCCTCCCACTGTGTACATGAGACCCCAAGGTTCTTCTCCTCAATTTTTTGGGGTCACTCTTCTGGGTAAGTTAAATCTCTACTTCTCTTTTCCTTTCAAGTTCCCTTTTTTACACGGTATGTATTCCAAATACACATACTATGTTTTTTTCCATTTTTAATTTTTACATTTACAATAATAATATTATTTTATGAATTTTATACCCTTTTAACATATCTTTTTAATCTTTTCTAAAACCATGTTCCATATCTATTATGTTGCCGAATTTCCATAAAAAACTTTCTCACATTTTCCCATGTACTTTTTTTATTTCTTATATGTGAATGCCCAAAAAACTTTATTTTAAATAGGTTTTAAAAAAAATGTAAAATATATTTATTCTATTCTATAATTGACATACATAGAACCATTATTCCCTTTATGTGGGTTATAAATGACCCAATGATCACGTTTTTAATCACTTTTTAAAACTCCATGATTTTGATATGACACCTGTTTATTTTCTTCTCAATGGGTTATTTATGAGATACTTTATTGGGATCTTTTTGTATAACATAATAATTAATACATATTATTTGTTAACCACGATATCAATGGAATTCATTGGATAAAAAATTCAATCTCTAGAGATGACATGTTTTATGATACCTTGGTGAATAACTTTAGTAATTTTTATGACACCTCACCGAAAAAACATGGAGATATGATTATGAATATATAAAATAATTGTTTTATCCAAATTTAAAATAAAAAATTCATGTTCATTTATTAATTATATGTATCATTATTTATTTTTCATTCAATAATGATATTATTTGTATTCATATTAAATTTCTTCAAAGTCAAACGTATAATTTTTTCCATTTCATTCATTTAATGGGAATTATGATCATAATTTCCTTTTATATATGTCCCCAGGTTATGATATGTTGTAATTTTAATTATGAAGAACTGATTAATATATCATTCAAGTGGATTAAATGTATTTTTTTATGTTTTCATGTATTTTCTGCTTTCTTTCCATCAAAATAATCTTTAAAATATCATTTGTTTTGCACAATGTAATGAAATTTTATATATGAAAAAGGAATTATTCCATAGTTGGTATCAACATATTGTATATTTATTTGTGAAAATTATCAATTGAAATTTTTTGGAAGAACCCTCTAGAAACGATTAAATATAGGGAAACACCCTATTATTTTAGTAAAACATTAAATAAGTGGTTTCTATGCAAATAAATCCATGTCTGGATATGAACAACTGGATATGGATCTAGCCTAGATGTATCTAGGGGTAAAAACACAATCAATTTGTGTCAGGCCTGACTCGGTGAATCTTGGTACCCAATGAGCCTCGATGCACTCCTAGTTTGGTACTCCTGGGAGACATGTTCAGTTAATCAGACACTTTTTAGGAACTATTATGATGGAATTTTAAAAAATGTAATTGTAGTTAAATAAAATAATATTTAATAATGATTTTTAAGTCCTGAATTTCCTTTATAGTTATAACATTGTTAAATGTAACACATTTCTAACTAAGATTTTCATCTTTTATAAAATGTTGGGAAATAAGAGAATCTCTGTAAATGGTGATGGCAACAGACTAGGTGTTTAAGGCCTTTTGATGAAATCCAGAATTGAAATCTTTGTGAGAATGATGAATCAACAAACTCGAGTAATGTGAAATAACATGAATCAAGATGAGAGACCAAATTCACAATGAAGAAAATAAATTTTTCATGAGTCCTTTATGCATCAATAACCACCTTCTTTTAGTTGATCTAACAACCAATTTATTAATGAAAAGTGGATAAGAACTATATAATATATCTTTTATTTACACAATTGTTCGAAATAAGAAAATCCACCATGGATTTTTATTTCTTATATGTGGAATTTAATCAGGGGTGTACGTTGTTTAAAAACACATATCCAAGAGTCGATATTAAATCTATGGATTGATAATGCTAAAGGGAACCTTTTTTTTAAAAAAAAGGCCCCGTTAAATTTGAATATAAATTGAGAAGGAATTACTAGACATGAAATAGATGGAAAATAAATTTGTTGGAACATATGAGAATAACATCATACGACATTTTCATTACACCTCTCGCCTGGTCATGGATCCTTAATGAAGGTTATAAGATTTTTTGTTGGACTAACACCACATCAACGGAAGAATCTAGACAACATATACTATGAAAACTATGAGAATATAATGAGGAGTTATATGAATGTTGATCTGGAGTTCAGATAAATATAGTGGTCACAAATATAAAATGAATATAATATATCATTGGAGATAAAATTGGAGGGGGATCATTGATTAATGAAGCGGAGGAAATAGAGTTAATCCTCCATCATGGAAAAAATGATAGAATAAGAAATCAGCGAAATAATTTCTCTAATGTGAGAAATGTTTCATGTGTGGAGGAGAAGATATTATTTATGAGAACTTTCATAGTGAGGTGTATTTTCAAATTCTCAACACTACTGATAATGGGAGGATGGTGTATTCCCTACCTAAAGTAAAATGATTCATTTGTTGAAAACATGGAAACATTCCCAATCACTGTCCAAATATTAAATTAATAGAAGTTAATCTACATCAACCACAGCATATTCCAATAAAGTATTTTCACAATTTTTCTATCATGATTACTGATGTTGAATATCCAAATGATGTGGGGGAATGTACTATCGTTGTACTCTCAAAACTACCAAGTACATTGTTTTATTTTGGTTCTATGCATTCCATTATTTCCACCATGTTTTCAGAAAATATAAAATCAATATCTTAACTGCATGAAGTATAACTATCATTTAGTACTCATGTAGGGATTAACTAATAATTGTTAGTCTATAGAAACTCTTTTATTCAATTTTGCGAGAACTATATCTTCAAAATTTGGGAATTTATTTCCATGATAGAATTTCTCATTATACTTAGGATAGAACAGATCTTATTATGTAATGATAGTATAAAATATTGAAGAAATGAAATCTTATTAGTATTTAATGGATAACCTAGAATTATTTTAAATGGATATATATATCAGCATAACAATTTTATAGAAGAACAACATAAAGCATTACTTATGGAGATGATCAGTGAAGAAGAAAATGAAAGGAATGTATATGAATAGATAATGTCCCCATCATTTAGAAATACATTGATGTATTTCATAAAGAGTTACATAAACCACACCCAAAAAGATTGCTAATTTTATCCATTGAACTCATTCCTGTAACGAAGCCTTTAGAAAAACCCTATATGAAATGAAAAATAAAGTTCCAATGGAATTAAAGAAACAAATACCAGTGATTTTGGAGAAGGGGTTTATCAGGACATGTGTGTCTCCTTGGGGAGAACATGTTCTCTTTTTTAATAAAAATTATTGATCAATGCAGTTACTCAGTGACTATAGAAAACTTAAGGGGATTATAGTGAAGAACAATTACCCTCTTCGAGGAATTGATAATTTATTCAACCATCTTCCTGGGGCTCAATTCTTCTCCAAGATTTATATTTGATCAGGGTATCATTAATTGCGGGTGAATAATGAAGATATTCGAACGATGTCCTAATGATAATGATATAGGAATTATGAGTTTGTTGTTATGCCCTTTTTCTTGACTAATGATCATGCTATTTTTATGGATTTGATGAATAATTTATTTTAAGACTACCTTGATAATTTTTTGTAGTTTTAATTGATGTTATTTTGATATATTTCAAAATTCATGGGGACAGTGAGGATAATATAACCGTTATATTGAAAAATATATGGAAGGAGAGGCTATTTGGAATTTCTAAAAAAATTTAATTTTGGATACAATAGGTTTATTTAATAGGGAACATTGAACCAATGAATGAGTCTAATTTGATCATTCAAGAAAGTGGTTATGGAGGAGTGAACACATCCTACATTAGTAACTAATATTATTAGCTTCCTTGTATTAGGGCAATATAATAAGAGGTTTGTGAATAACTTTTTAAGAATTTTTAATCCAATAACAAATTTAACTCAAAAGGGAGATAATTTCATCTGGACTAAAGAATTTGAATAAACATTCCATGATCTAAAGAAAATATTATTTATTTCACACATGGTAACTCTACCCTTAACCATAGAATAATTAAATAGTATTTTAGATTCATCTCAAAAAGATATTTGGTGCATCCTATTGCATGATGAGAAGGTGTTTTCTAATTTATCTCGACAGATGAATCCCTCTGAGAAAAATTATCCTACGCATGGCTATAGTTGTTTTTTTGTCTGAAAATGTGGAGGCAAGATATTTTTTGGTGGAAATGTTATATATACATAAACCATCAATGGTTGAAGTATATTTTCAACCAAAATTAATTAAAAACAACATAGAGAACATGGTTTGAAATTCTTAAAGAATAATATTATTCAATTAATTAACATCTTGGAGGGATAAAGTATTTATAAATGTTTTAAGTAGGAATGATCCTGTTGTTTTAGAAAACATGATGATTCAAGGAAATCTATTGATCAAAGACCTAGTAAAGCTAGACATTGTAATTGTAAGGGAAGGGACTTCATTAACCCTATCCCAAATTATCTCTCAACTATAATTATAAAAAAAGAACAAGAAATATTCAAGAGATGATTATATGTTGAAATTGAAGATAGACATTGTGATGGTTGGTAAGCTTCCTAATTTCAATATTGATCATGATGTCATACTAAAATTTCATATAAGACATTATGCTACATCTATTATAGAAATAAAGAATGAACTATTGGATAATGCTCATAGCTCGACTTTATATATATATCCTGGAGGCACTAAAATATATCGAGATCTTTATGGTCATTATAGGTGAGATAACATGAAAATGGAGATTTTGGAATATACTACAAGGATCTTTGTCTCTCAGAATGGGAAGGTAGAGAGACAAATTCCTAAAGTGGTATTACAAATACTACCCATACCACCATGGAATTGAGAGAATATAACTATGTTTATTTCCACTAGTCATGTGAGAACATAAAAAGGAAACAATGTCATATGAGTTATGGAAGATCATATCCCAAATAATTCCAATTTCATTACTATTCCAGAAGATTTCTCTCTAAACCAACTTGCTATGATTTATGAAAAGGAGGTGGTATGGTTGTATGGGGTACAAATATCCACCATATCTGATCATGATCCAAGATTCAAATCAACATTTAAGAGAATATTTCATCATTCTCTAAGTAATAAATTGAATTTTAATACAACATACAATCCCCAAACTGATGAACAATCTGAAAGGACTATTCATATACTCGAGGACATGTTGAGAACATTCTCAATAGAATATAAATGTGGATGGTTTCAATATCTCATATTAGTGGAGTTATAATATAAAAACATCATCCATTTGGGTATTAAAATGTAAACATTTGAGTATATATATGGGAATCGATGTAGAACTCCTACTTATCAGGTATAAGCATGTGAGAGAAATCTTCTTGGTCCAAACCATGTACAACAAATGACAGAAATGGTTCATTCCATCCAAAAGAATATATAGGCTTCTCAGAGTCTATAGAATATCTTTATTTACAACCATCATATGGATGTGGAGTTTGATTTTGATGATAATGTCCTCCTTTTAATTCCACCTTTGAATAAACTCATACCATTTTGAAAGATATGGAATCTTATCCCCAATTATAGTGGCCTATATAAACTCCTTTATCGTATAAGTCAAGTATCATATCAGAAATAAATTCCGTCGAATATATCACAAGATTATGATGTATTCCACATATCTCACTTGAGGAATTACCTACATTTCCCTTCACATGTACTGAATCATGATGGGGTACAACTAGAACATGACCTCTTTATGAGGAGAAACTGGTGGAGATCATAGATAAAAGAGATAAAGTTCTACATAAATATACTACCCACCTTGTGAATGTGTCATTGAGGAACCAAGAGTATGATAAAACCATGTGGGAACTAGAATAAATGATGAAGCCAAAGTACCCACAACACATATCAACAGAATTATGATTTGAAATTTTACAGACGAAATTTCTTAATTGGGGAAGCATGTAATGACTCGACAATTTTATATAAATAATATTTCTAAAAAATGTGTGTAATATTATTTTTTAATCAACATAAATATACTCATTAATAATGAATTGATTATAATTTGAAATTAGAGAGTCAAATTTTAACAATTATATGCATGTTGGTCAATGTGAACATTAGAAACTGTACTCTTAAAAATGAATTTAACAATATAATTATTTTTTATAATTAGAAATTACAAAAAAATTTCATTATAATAAATATTTTATGGAATAATCAAGTAGATTTATTCTATAAATATCCATTTTTTAAAAACATGGATGGGAGGTAGCATGAAATTTCTTTACTCTTGACTAGTACTAATTTGATCATCAACATTTTAAGCATGAACAAATTTTCTTATGGGAGAAGTTCATGTAAATTGAAATTTCCACTCGAGTGACATTATCTATGACGACCTAATAATATATCATCATCACACACCTTACACTTGGGTCATATGTGTTTATTATAAGGGTTATGTTTTGCATCCTTAATTACATAATCTGTAATTGCTTTGTATAAATAATAATTTAATTCCATCAATTATTTTTTGGGAATAGTTTTTCATTAAAATATGACAAATT
This sequence comes from Viscum album, assembly GCA_963277665.1. Classification (NCBI taxonomy): domain Eukaryota; kingdom Viridiplantae; phylum Streptophyta; class Magnoliopsida; order Santalales; family Viscaceae; genus Viscum; species Viscum album. Next base: position 235,542,527 of record OY728141.1, read on the forward strand.
TGATAAGTTGATTTATGAGGCAAGAAATGAACATTTCCAAAAAGATATAATTATTTATAATAAAATAATAAATTACTAATAATAAATATTTTAAAGTAATATTATACTTAAAACACAATTAATTAAATTAATCTGATAAAATAATTTTATGTTTTTCAAGTTTGAGATATTTTACAATACATTTTTTTATGCATTATTATATGCTATTATATTCAATAATAAGGATTTTTTTATTAAAATTTTATATTTAACATAACTATATAATTATTATGATAAAATAAAAATAATTTTTGAAATCTGTTCTTTGAAATTTGGTTTGGGTGAATTTATGATTATTTTCTAAAATATTATTTTTTTTGGTGAATATTAGAAATACAGTTTGTATTTTGTAGTATGTTTAATGAAATATTAATGATGTGTTATGAAATATAATATTTTGGTCAAATATGTTGTATAATAATTACATAATAGTTGTCCCTAGTGGCCAATACTGAGGTAAATCCCAGGGTTTGGTAAATACCACTACCGAGGTGTCTAAGGAAATCAGTAAAAAATCACTCAATTTTCTATAAATTCCAACCCATTTATCCATTAGATTTAAAGACCAATTCATCCTCTATGAAGATCTAATATTTTTACCTCCAAAGGAGTCCTAAATCTCCAAAGGACCAAATCATTTATTTTCAGCAGTTACTCTTCATGCTAAGAGAAATTTCCACCTCTCATTTCCATTCAAGTTCCTATTTTATGTGGTATGTCTTTAAAATTTACATAAAATGTTATTATATCGATTTTATTATATACAATTAATAAATTACTATTACTTTATTAATGGTATACACCTTTCCCCTCTATTTTTAGTCTATTATAAAACCATTTTACGTACCTGTTATGCTGTAAAATTTTATAATTAAAATTTATATCTTTTTCTCGAGATATTATTTTATTTTCTTTATTTGAAGACACAAACCTATCTCTCTCATAGGGGTATTCTCCATGATGTAAAAATGAATTATCTGATTCTGTAATGGACATTCATAAAACCATCATTCCCTTTCTACGGGTTATAAATAACATAATTATCATGTTTTTAAGTACTTTTTAAAACTCAATGATTTTGATACGAACCCCATTTCTTTTATTTTCCATGGGTTATCTATGAGATGTTTGATTATGATATATGTAGACCACATGAAAATTATGAAATATTATGGGTGTGATCTAATAGTTCTCCAATGCAATGGGAAATGAATTTATTTTCTAGATATTAAATGTTTTACGATACCATAGTGAATGACCGTGGTAATTTTATGAAATCTCGTTGAAAATCCTTGGTGATATGATTATTAATGTATACAATAAATATTGAAGGCAAATTCATAATTTAAGATTCATTTTATTTTATTTATGATATAATTCATGTTCTCATTTCATTCCATAATAATATTCTTCATATTCTTATTGAGTTTCCTCAAGATCAGATGTAAACTATTTCCCATGTTTTCTTGATCTGGTAATTATGATAACACTTTCCTATGATGTATGTCCCCAAGTTTTGAGATGAAGTAACTATATTTATGATAAAACTATGAATAATCTAATCAAGTATATTAAAATCATGTTTTATGATTTAATGTATTATTTATCTTATATCCATGTAACTAAACTTTAACAGATCCTATTTTTTTTAAATGTAATGTAATTTTATGTATGAAAAGGGATGGATTACCTAAGAAGTGCTTATGGCCTTTATGAATAGAATATTACACCCATACATGTATCAGTTTATGCTACTATTTTTTTAAGACATATTGTTGTACTCCAAGACTCATGACATTCATCCACAAAATCTTGACATCATCTTGAGTACAATGTGAGAACATAAAATATATAAAAATCTATCCAAGTGTTCATTTTGGATGGATTATGATCAATTATTGGGTCACATCATCTTAGAGGAAGGTTCCTCAGTGGGCCATGGGAAGATATATCTAGTTGTTCCAAGGGATCATCCGAATAATATTTTCGATATCTATAGTTTTCTTTGTGTAATGGTCTATCACCAGAGGTTCATCAATGGCCTTTACAATTTTTCTGAACAACATTTGTTCTTGGATAATAAGGGTATAAAGATTGATTGGTCTAGATCATGTGAAGAATTATTTCCAAGAGTTGAGGAAGCACCTGACATCGACACCAATATTGATCCTACCCAAGATAGAGGGTTAGTATATGACATTTTCGGATTCTTTTGGGGATGAAAATAGAGAATTATTAATATATGGAGATAAATTTGTGGTGTATGGGTCTTAGTAGTTTGTTCCACATGAACAAAAATCCCCGACACATGACCCTGATATTGATATAGTCGTTATGCTTCGATGTCCAGGTGAAATTATATTTTTGGTGAGAAGCTTATAGTGTCTTTACATCACAAGAGTGTAATGTATATCCTTTCATAGTGATACTTTAATATTCAGAAATAGATATGGGTTGAGTATATATAATGTTTTGATTTTGAGATAGCACATATGCATTAGAAAGGGAACAATGTTGATGAGACCTCATGTAGAAAAAATCACACTCAGGACATCTAGGAGTCTGCTGTTGAGTGAAAGATGATGACTTTTCTAGATGTTATACCGGTTGTAGGTTATGAGAGACAGAAGAAGATAAATCTTGTATATGTTTTAGAAGAGGGTACAATTTTTGGTATGATTAGAGGCATATAGAATGCGAATATTGAATGTCTTCCCTCCAGGGAAATCCTTGAATATGGTGAGTCACCTTCAAATTGGACCACATATGAGGATGAGATCATTTATTTCACAAATTGGGATATTTTTCATTAGAGTATGTCAAAGGGGGTGATGAGTGAATTTCATTACATGAAGTGGGTGGTGCATCCGGGTGTGACCAAAATGTATTGTGACCTATGATGATAGTTTTGGTTGTCAGTTATGAATGAAGGTATAGTGGGGTTCATGACTTGATGCCACACCTATCAATAGTTGAAGGATTAGCATCAACATATTGTTGGATTACTAAATTTGTTCCCCATTCTACAATGGATGTGGGATGAAATTTCCATGGAATTTTTGGTGGGTATGTAGATATTATTCAGAAGAATGTATTTATTTGGGTGATTATGGATCGATTTACTATGGTAATTAATTTTGTGATAATATAGGAGTCTTTATCAGTGGAATAGTTTTGAGACATGTATGTTAGGAAAATTTCCCATCTACACTGGGCTCCACAAAGTATGGTTTTAGAACACAACTCATGATATACTAGTTTCTTATAATAGGTAATATTGATAGAACATGGATATAATGGTTTTATTGAGTACAAATATACACCTAGAGATGGACATGTAGTTGGAGCATACTAATCCTGTGCTTGATGATATTCTACGAGCAAGTGATCTATATTTGAATTGGTCCTTAGAGAAGCACCTAGCCTTTCTGGGGTTTCCTATAATAAAATATATCAAGAATCTATATAGATAGTACCATATGAGGCACATTATGGCAGGCCATGTAGATCAAATCTATGTTGGATGGTGGAAAGTGAGTCAGAGCATTGGGGACAGAGTCTATTGTTAGAGATATTGGAGCAGGTTTAGATCATTCATAAGTGTAAGGATACTTCTAAGAGTTGATAAAAGACATATAATGACAAAAATTGATAACCCTTGATGTTTACAGAGGGTTATGATGTGTTTCATTGGGTGTCACCTATATTGGGTCATTGTAAGATTATGTGTCAAGGGAAGAATGTGACTATATTTGTTGGACCCTTTGAGGATGTGGAGATAATCTGACTAGTAGCATAGTAATTGGATCTTCTATAGAGGTATAGTCTTATGCATGGTGTTTTTTATGTGTCAAGGATTTTGTAGTATCACCCCAACCCTTCGCATGTGATTGATGTGGATGATGTTGATCTTGAGATAGATTGTTATTTTAAAGAGAAACAAATATGTTTGTTGGATCATAATGAGAAATTGTTAATGGGAAAGTTCAAGACGATAATTCATGTATTTTAGAATCATGAACATCTTTAGAAGGAAATATGGTATATTGAATCAGATGTGCAAGATGAGTATCCAAGTCTTTTTGGCTTGGAATTATAGAGAGGTTTGGTACTATAGCTCTAGGATAAGCTCTTATAAGGTGAGGATATTGTAATATCCAATACTTTTATAGAGGTATCTCAAGTTCTTTTTTTGGAATTATTTTTCCTAATATTTAGTATATAATATTAGGGTTTTAACATGGGTAGATGTTTTGGTGAAATTATAGAATTTTTGAATGTGGGGTTGTGCCCAATTAGTGCATGGTTTTCTAGAACCATGAGCCCATCCCACCAAACTATGTGAAACAAAATAGAGGGGTTTGAAATATATGTTGTTTGGTTTCTAAAAATGTTACCCCTTTAAGAGTAATCATGCATCCCCTAGAATAAAAACATTATTATGGAACATGATTATTAAAACCGTTCATCCCTTCCCAATAAACCATTCATATAGTTTTCATTAACCTGAAAATTAGGTATTTAAAATCCCAAAGCATCTTGACGTATCCCTATTTTGAACCAACACAATACTAGCCTATTCCTATCTCTTTTATAGGTTCACAAATGAGTTCATATTGTTCTTGAATGATTTAATTGATGATTTGAAGCCCAGTTTGATGATATGTTCATCTTCTGGTAATATAATATCATCCCATATAGTTTTCTTTAGCTCTATCATCCTTCTTTTATTATATGAATATACATTTTTCTTTGTTTTTAATGGATCTAGGTCTAGGATTATATTGTTTTTATTTGTTGAATCTTGGATCTATGCTTCATATATAGATCATGTTGTTCATCTGGATTTCATTTATTCCACATCAAATGGGGTATTTCTATTTGGATGTATTCATTTTATATTTTGAGGTAGTTGGTTTCTATTCAATTCCCGTAATTATAAATCCACTTATTTGTATGCATTTTTAGAACTCTATTAGCATGTTTAGAAATTGAATCTTGATTTCACTAAATTAATTGATTGACATATTTATACGAAATTGTAATTGGATTAATTAATTGTTGAATTAATTAATGGAATGTGTGAATGGTAAATTAATGGGAAATTTGGATTTGGGAATTTGAATCAGTTAGTTGAGGATTTATTTAATAAAATATTATTCATTCTAGTATTGATGAGAGAATGAGATTGTAAAATTCATTACATTAATTAATAATTGAATTAATTAATGAGAAATGGGGTTGTGGATTTAGATTCATAAATTTATGAAATAATTAATCGATTAAAGGTTATATTTTTTAACTGTTGATTTTATCATTCAATTCTATGTTTTTAATGCATTAAATCATGATATTTTTTATGATTGATTTGGCATGTCATGATGTGAAATGTGATAAGACGGTTAATGTTGACTAAAATTGAATTATTTGATATATATGATATCTTAGTGATTATGATATTTATGTTTAGCACATGGATTGATGCATTAAAATCCAATATTGACATATGTGTAAGGGACATGGATTGAGCCTCTAAATACCCATGTGTGCTAAATGTGAGTGGGATAGGGACATTGGTTCTGAAAAATCATATGAGATAAGATAATGGGATATGAATTGAGGCACCAAAAACCCTTATGAAATTGAGTTATGGGATAGGGACTAAATCTATAAATATCTACGGGGTTTCAGACACGACATTCTACACCCACTAGTTGGCATTGGACTATGGTTCCAATTTTTAGAAACGTGAATTAATATTAAATGATAAATGTTGACTCTAATATTGTAAAATGGTATAGGCTCTGGAAAGATATTAAGCAGGTTTTTTGGGTTAAGGTTTCCTTAGGAACCTAAGGGTTTATGTGGTTAAAAAAAGTGTAATTGAATAAATTTAATCTTTTTACATTTTTTATTGTATTTTTTATACAAATGGATAAATGTTTGTTAGATGGATATCATTTAAAAATCCATTGGTGGTTCCATAATTACTTATATTCAAAACCTCCTCAAGAAACCTGATTGGTTCCTGTATATATTTCATTATTTTATTGAAGGATAAGTGAATGTTCAATAGGTTAAATAGAAAATTCGAGATGAAGCATGGATAAGGGTGTCAAGACTCTCTTTTTTTTCAATGTATTTATTTATTTTGGCTTTTTCATATTGGAAAATAACACATATTTGGAATGACATATATACTATTTATTTTGGATATTGTATTTAATGTTTTGCTCATAATGAGATACTAGTTTTCTTGATTATTGGTTATATCATTTGGCTATTGATAATTCATTTCTGTTGTTCTTCTACTTTGATAAAGAGGGTATTTCTCCTCATGATAAATTTCAGACATTCACTGATAGTCGGTAGCCTTTGGCATACAGGGATGTGTTCCTTAGGTCACATATCAAATTGGAATGGGTCACAAGTGTTCGGAACACAGTTTATGAAGTTTCATTGCTTAAAAGATAAATAACACTATGATTATCTCCCCCTAAAATCAATTGAAACATCACATCCACCTTTCAAACATCAAGTTAATTTCACATAAAATTTAACTGTCATATTACATTATTTAAAAAAATTCACCACAATTAAATTGTTCTTAATAAAATGAAATATTAACTCATCATGTCCTTATCCACACATTTATAACACTGAAAGAATACTCCATAGATTTGTACTTTCTATCATTAAAACATTAATCATAATCCAAATTTATAATTCTATATAAATATAACAAATATTTATTATAATATATTAACCGAAAATCTTTAATTCCATTTATTTATCTTAGAATCTTCTTCAATATAGTAATGTGAGACTCCTCTGTTTAATTTTGAAAATGACCACATATTGTGACAATACATACTATATTTGGTATTTAAGTAGTCAAATACAGTAAAATTTTAATGGTTTTCTAATAATTGTTTGATTAAAATGTTTACCTTCATCATACAAGTAATCTTTTTCCTAGTATCTTATGATTTTAAAAGAACACTATGTTCGATAGTGTATACAACATGCAACTTCAAGCTTTAACAAACAACGAAATATTACTATTTCAATACTGAAATGAAACCTACCTATTAAATTATCTATAATGAATTATGTTAACCCAAATATTCAATATATATATATAATGTCCCTTATCTATAAAAATTTATTAATTTTTTTTATGAATAAACACTCAATTTTTAGTAATGTCATTTTACTCTTCGAAACCATGTTTTCTTCAGAAATGATTTTTAATGACTTTCATAAGAAAAAATTTAGATTAATTTTTTTGGAACAATATGAATATTTATTTTAAAAAATGAAATTAATTTCACAAATTATAATATATAAATTATCTTTTCTAAAAATAATATGTTTTTTTGAAAGGATTGTTTTTTCAATGAATAGTTAAAATACTAAATTTTGTAAAATTGTAATTTATTTTAATTAAAATGTATAATTATTTATTGAATTTTCACTCAATGTGAATAACTATTATATAATTATATATATTCAATATAATTACATTTAAATATTTGTTAAACCTAGTTTTTTCATAACTCTTTCTTTCTTCTTGAATACTAATTTGACAGGGAATGTTGTTTTCATTTCATTTTTCATTATTTTCATAATTTAATTTCCATCACTTTTATAAATTGAATAAGGAAAAAAGTATTCCATAAATAAAATTATTATGTCTAAATTGGTAAATTGGTCCCTTTTTGTCATTATGAATAGTAATGGTAGTAAAAAAAATTCAACTCGGTAAAGGTAAATATGGTGTCCAAGGTTTAAATAATATTGCAAGCACTAAATATAACGTAAATATGGGCCTATAATTTGTTGTATATGTTTTTTTCAATCATAAATATCCAAATTATAAAATTCATCCATTTATTTACACTTCTCTTTGATTATATATATAATATTATTTTGAGTAAATATAAATTAAAAAATGTCACTCTGTGTATTTTAATATCAGTAAAATATTACGACATAGATAAAAATTACTTATATGGAGATAAAAATGGTTTGTTGAAATCTAATTTTTTTCCATGTTAATTTATTAATAATTTTTAGAGATGAAATAATTATATTAAATTCTTAAGAAAAACTGAAACAATATTTATTTAATTAGATGAATAATAAATCAAATAATTTTATAAATATTAAAAGTTACATATTTGGAATAAATTATTTATTCCTAAAATTTTTTAGATAAATATAACATATTAGGGATATGTGAATGAATTATATTTTAATTCCTTTCCATTTTGTTATTTTCAATGATTAATTTTATTTATAGTTAACAAATGACATTAATGATATTTTATAACAAACAGTATGTTGTTAAATGATTTGAAATTAATAAAATTCATCTATACATACAACTAATTGTGATATTTTTTAACATATCCATCATGTTATATTTATGGGCTGCTTTTCATTTTATAATAACTGTTTTAACTTGTTTATAGTAAAATATTTTATACTATATTAATCAGAAAAATGGTTAACGTGGGTTAAACACAAGTAATAAGGAAGAAATCATCCCCTAATATTTTTTAAATTTTAATTTATGATGTTATTTCAACAAATAATAATATTTTATGTTATTTATATCCATTTTTAACCATATGAAAATGAAAATTAATTTATATTAATTTAATATTTTATGAAATTCAAAGAATTACCCTTCCCTCACTTATACAAGGGCACAAACTCTCTTATTTTAATCATACATTTATGACTATTTGTTTGAAAAGATTCCTTATTAACATCAATTCCAAAATATTACAGTTCATAGTTTTGGAATAATAGAAACCGTAAAAAAATTAAGATGTAAAGCAGATGAGGTTGATTGAAGAATAGGTATAGTTTCTACCTGAATGTTTTTCTTTTATTTATTCTTACGACTCCTTAAAATAATATTAAATATTTACAAAATAATAACACTTTTATCTTCAATAAACATAGATTTTTTTGTTAATGTAATTGTGTATATCTGTCTCTTCTTCAATCAAATTGGAAACAATCTCATCATTTTTTATTCCAATGGACTATAGCCTAAAAAACAGATTACCCTACTTTTGCATCAATCTATCCCAGGGTGGAATATAATTATTTATTTAATATATATATATATATATATATTATATTCATGAAATATTATCAATTCTAAAAAATTTATATGTCATATATTAGCATATCCATACATTAATTGAATAATTATAAAATTGATCAAGCGTAGAAGTGTATTACAACATCCACAAAATGATGGGATTTTATTTTCATCCCCACATCAAATAGATGGTATATAAAAGTATTTTTGAATAAATAATATGTTATTTATGATATTATTATATTATTTCAAATATTGAATAATAATATCGCTATTTCCATTATAATGGTAGATAAATAGAAATGTTACTCATGTGAATGTAGGACTTATCGTCTCCATGATTGTAACATACTTCATATTTCATAACCGTATTTCATGGTTCTTTTCAAATTTTAATTAATATATTAAAATTATAATTTTATCATTATTATAATTCTAGTTAATATGGATAAAATATCTCTTTGACTATGGTCAACATACTCATTTCATTTTGATACTATGTTCCAAACATCCTGAAAATACCCAACGTGCACATAAATAATTATGTAATTGAATATGTCAAAATAATAAATTATAAAAATTTAAAACATTAAAAATATTATTATTGTATTGAATAAAATATTACAGTTTATTATACATGATTTAATGGATATACATGGAAATTATAGACATGAATAAATGGATTTCATCTAAATTTTATTTTATTGAGGCATATTATATTGTTAATCACCCAATTTCATTTATGAGGTGTATATTGAAAATTGAGATATAATATCATTAAATAATCAATTATTGTTATATTTATTGTTCATTTCTAGTTATATATTTCATGATATATTGATTCGAAGGTTATAAAAGTTAACAAGGCTTTCAATCTCTCAATATCATTTTCCCAAAAGTTTTAGGTTTTACACATCCTTCTATATATAGATATAACAGATTGATCTTAACACATGAGAGAATTGTAATGTTGTAAGAAATATTTATTAGAGGAAGGTGTTGATACAAAGAGCCAATGAAATCTATTGAAAAAGACCTCAAAATGGTATCATGTGTTTGAATGGTTCATGCAGACTAACCATATGTAAAGGTATGACATGTAGTACTCAAATTGAATTATATTTAATGATCTTACTAACGGCTTCCCCAAAACATGGAGGAATACCTCCGATCCTGATCAGATATAAATAATGTAATGATATGTGAAATCTCACCACTTACTTAATGTATAACCTAGTAAGCCAATAATGAGAAAAATTTTATCTAATGGAAATTATGGTTTCTTCCTTCATAAGTTGGTCGAATATAATCCAAATAGATTTTTTTACCCTACATAGATCATTGAGGGATTATGAATAAGAAATACAGGGTTATCTATTACCATATCCATTTAGGTATGGGTTGTGTTTTTATCATCCCATTAGTCTTATATATCACATCCATAAATTTTTTACATACCAAGCATCAAGAAACGTACACTACAATACCCCTTTTCATGTTGTCCCACCAAAAATATTCTTACAGATTATTATAAAACATTATATAAGAGGGTGTGTTGGTAAAAGAGAACTATGGGACTCATTTAATAGTTCCTTATTCAATTCTAATATTTAAGGGATGCATAATATAGTGTTGAACCTTATCATTCTATCACTATCATGGTTGAGCTTATGAAAATTTCTTATATCATTCCATTGTTCTACATCATCCCTATGTACCTCTTTAATACTGAAAATGATAAATGGTAAAAATTTCATATTACAAAGATAATATTTTTCTTCATTCCCCAGGATTTGAAGTACCATATTCTAAAAATCCTTAAAAATTATATATCATTCAATCCTCATCAAGGATAAACTATCATGGTCCTTTAACTCAAATCAGTATCCACCTTGAACTCCTTCCAATGTTGATAATGTATTGAATATTCCAAATATTTAATCAATAAAAACTATATTCTATGAGGAATAATCAACACCCTCTACATAAAAATATACTTCAAAATTAGTTATCCATATATATGACACACAGTTCATTATAATGATAATGCCTCCATATCAACCACAAAAAAACTATAGTTTCAAGGGACAAATCATTATTTATGTAAAATATCACATGTATTGTCCATTGGTGTGAGGAATATGTTATCACCATGTCATTATTCATGATAATAAATCCTATTACCTTTTTTATTCAATAATATATATCAAAATACCTCCCAACTAAAGGGTTGTGTGAGAAATTATGGACTCAAAATCATTCTCTTTTATTACTTTAAATTCTATTCACATTCATCAGTTTATAAGAACATAACACCATTCATGTCAACCAGGTGAGTGGATTATATATTTATAAGAAATCTCTCAAAAAGAATCATAAATGGACATGCATCTTAATAAAACTATAATGTTTGGTTAACATAGTTTTTGTAGTCCATTTCTTAATAACTTTTGTGTTTGAAAGATCTATTGATATACCTTTACTAGAGATTATATAGGCCGATAATGAAACATAATGAAGCCAAAATTCATGCTTGGTAATTTTTATTAAAAACTCTTCTTCTTCAGTGTATTCAAAACAATTATAAAATTACATTAATACTCTTCCTTATTCATTGAATATATAATAATATCATTAATATAAGTCCATCACTAACTGATATGGGTATTCTCTAATATATGTATTCATTAAATACATAATGATAAAAATGAAATTAATAACTCCAAATGGACTGAAAATAAATTTATATTTTCCATACCTTGTGCGGAATACTATCTTTAGTATATGCTACTTCTTGAACATCTATTGATGAGATCCCAAATGAATTTTAATTTTGGAAAACTATTGATCTAGAAACATTTGACAAAACAAGTCATCAATATGGTGTAAAGGATACTTGTTCTTAATAGTGAACAATCTATGTTCAAGATAATAAATACAGTTTTTCATTGATCTATATTTCTTATTAATATATAATAGCAGGATCACACCAATATGACACACTTGTATGAATAAATAGATTGAAATATTTTTTGGTGGTCATTATTCAATTCCTTAAACTAAGTTAGGGACATTGTATTAAGTGTATTTAAAATTGGTGTAGCATGAAATATGAATTCTGTAAAAAAAATTAACATCTTGATTTATTGGAACACTAGTTAACTTGTCCTAAAATACTTCAAAAACCAATAAAATAGTTTTATCTTCATTTTTGTTGTTCCCCCCATCCAAATAAGATTACAATATTTCAAGGAACATAATTAATATGGAAATTATATATGTAATTTTCATTAGAAGTTTGTATCCATCCATAAATTGATAAGTGATCCTATGATTAGTTTTATTTTTTAAAGTCACTACCCTTCCTTGGAAATTGATATGATCTCTATATAAATAAATTCAATAAATTCATATAAAAAGATCAAATTCCACTAAATAAAGTATTATAATATTTGAAAGAAACACTTTCCCACAAATGTATATTAGATAAGAATTATAGACATGATATATGACTAATATACTATTCGTATTTTTCACTGCTAAATACACATAAAATCATTTTTCTATTACTTTTAAAATCATTTTTTAATTACATATATATTACGGATTTGAGTAGATCTAAAATAAAATAAGACATTATATTTTCTAGAGTTTATGATAGGTTTAGCTTCCCTATTTCATTATCATAACCCGCTACTATATTAATTATCACATGATAGTTTACGTTTTCTATGATATTATGAAGTTATTGACAAAAATCCTCATAGACCATTTTATTCATGAATTGGTTGGTATAATTCCCATAATCCTCATTTTTTAATCATTGTATCATGGGTGGTGAATTAGTTTGTGTCTTATTTTATTATATTGTATTAACCAACCGTTTTTCTCCTTCAGATATTCATTATATTTATGACCCACGTTTCCCCATTTAAAGTGCCTCTCGGTTCCATTAATGAAATTACCTGAATTATTATTTCGACATTTCTGGAATGTAGATCATAGGAAATTCATTCCTCAATGTGATATATTCAAGTGTTCATGATAATCAATATTCAATTTCATTGAAAATCCTAGTGAATTTCTGGAATCTACTATTTCCATATATAACATTGGTGAAAATTTAATTATTTCTTAAATTAATTTAATGTCTCTTATAGATAATTCCTATGAGAGGAATAGATTTAAGCCACCAGATAATTAGTCAATCTAGTACTTAAAATTAAACAATAATCATACTTGGAATGTTTTGTATAATTTTCATCATAATTACCAATAGATTCACCATACCTTTTCCGAATCTCAAAAAATTCCTCCTCAATCATGGTATATAGAATATGAGGATATTAATTACTAGAAAATATCCATTTAAATTCAACTGATTCAATGGATTCAATTTCTTCATCTTTTTTTATTGATAATATGTTTCAACCATTTATCAACTAGTCCTTCCATATGATAAATGAATAAGACAAATTTTTCATATTCTAACTATTAGATAACACAAATAATTTTATAAATTTTGAGGATCCATCAATTAACCTCTAGTTTATTTTAATGTCAACTAAAATAAAGTGGTTGTTGTATCATAAATGTCACAACAATTCATTATTTCCTCTGTTAATCATTCATAAGATCATCATAATTCAAGAACTGAGAATGTTGTATAGGTAGAGAAATAATAATATATTTTACAACTCTTTTATATGTTGGTTGTTTAGGTGGACAATCAATTAATTTTCCACCACATTCATTATTAGCGCAACATCATCTAGTTCTAACCAGTGATTAAAACCAAAAATCAAATGTGTAGGAATCAGACTATAATAATAAGAATGACAGAAAAAATAATCATTAAATATCACTCATATGATATCTATGTCATGAAACCAACATTTTTTATATGTAGACTTATGTCTATCCATGGTTATCCACATTCGTTATCAAATAATTTGGTTGCTACCCTATACAATGGCTAATCCCGACTGATTTCTTCAATGTTTTCCGATACTAATATCTGAAGACTAACTTATCCTATCATATGATACAAACTATAGTGACATATACATTTTATGCAAAAATATTACATATTTTTAGATGAATATTCATCATATTTCACAAATACATGTATGACGACTATAAAAGTTTGTAATATTTGGAAACTAGATAAATAGTATTCATATTTCATGAAAGATCATCAATATCTGATTAAAATATCTAACCTCATTATACTCTTTATAGAGATACCCCACTAAAACATTTCTTCTTATCCCATGGAATGAAAATATAACAAATAGTGATCTTAGATTCTTATTAAGAGTTAACATGGAATAAAACTATCAATGATCATCTAACATAATATAATAAAAAAACTACTAGAGAATGTGAGTGCAACATTTAATGTTCAAACCCAAACTATCATGGATTGTAAAAAATATTCAAGGATTAAATAATTATACATTAAAAATAGATATATCATAAGTATGATGAACCATTATAAATCAATCATGAAACGTATGTTTATGAGATAAAAATGAGCCCCACCCTAATTATAGAAATCCTTTCATATGTTGTGGTTAACTACCGAGACCACTAGAAAATTTTATATCATGAATCAACACTTATTTCCCATATCGTAATGGATTTTACGTCATTACCTACTTCTCATAGTGTGTTAATCACAAAAAATTATTTCCCATAACTGATCAAAATCATAAACTTATTTCATAACGTGATGTTATGAGTCATAGATAATTACCCAATGTATTAAAGGGATATATTATTCTAGGCCCACATGTCACACAATGAAAACTATTGATATTTCACCCATATGATCAAAAATTATCCATCATATCATCATATCATAATCCAGTAAAATAACATAGGTTTCATAATAACTTCATAAATTAATCATAGATATAACCACATAAAATGAATGAGTTTCATAAAAATCACATCAAAATAGTAATAAACCATCTGTAGAAATAATATGGATCTAATCATTGAATCATATCCATATTTAATTATAATTTATAATAAAAGATGTTATCAAATATATTAATTCCATTAATAGAATCACTAGAATACATCTTAAGGATAATATAATTCTCAATATGAATTTCTTTATTTGAATTATAAATATTTATAAAATATTATGGAAAAAAATTCATTCAAATATTCTTGGAACCATTTAAAAGAAGTGATAATGTATTGGATGATCATAATGGTGGGAAATTTTTTTATCTCATAATCATTAAAATAATTATTCCTTTCAATTATTTTGTAAAAATTCAAAATGTACCTCTATTATAAAATTAGAAGAATATCCATATATATTATTTTTATGAAAACTAAAAATGGGTAAAATGAATTTAAATAATCATAATATAATAGTAACATATTTTTGAGAGCATTTTAGTCACAACACTAACATGGAGGGAAACAGATTTTAAAACGGATTGTAAAACATAGTTGGTCTTCCTCAAAAACATTCATCCCATCATTTCAATACATAAAGAGTATATAATGGATGTAAAACATATATTCCATAGAAATAAAAATTTAATAATTAAATTAAATTATTTTATCATATTCATATCATATAATTTTTTCAATAGAAACTTAAGAATAAATACTATTGTTTAAAATATTTTTGAAATATAAATCCCTTACCTAAGTATCATATTTCATCATGCATGTTGAAGCATCCTTTATAATATTATTGATTTATTATACATGTAATGTAGAATAATACATATATATATCATAGAATGTATTATTTACTTATACCATATTATATAGAAACCATGACCCTTGTAGCCTAGTGCTTAAGTCCACATTATTATATTGTAATGAGATATATGGAATTGGTTCTCAAAGGATTGAAATGATTAGTTGTCTTAGTGAACTATATAAATACTTGAATTTTTTTATAATAAAAAACATAAACTAAAAAAAGTATTGTCTCTATTAACTTCAATATTCCTCATATCATATTGTTGTATATCAATCATAAAAAATCATTGTATCCAGGGGAAAAATTTAAAACAGGGTGAGTTTAGATTCTCAATAAGGGTAAGGGTATAACAATATATAAAAATAAATAATTAATAACCAATATGTAAAGGTAAATAACTGATATGCATTCTATTTATTCAATATCTTGATCATAATATGGTAGCAATGAATGATGATTAAATAATTCCATATAAATAATTACACGATCATGAAAAAAACCTGTATATTTTAACTATAGAAATAATCACATGGAATATCATTAAATAATTCATAATTATTTAATTAATAATTCTTAAAATATAAAATATATCGTTGAGGCCTTGTTCGATGACATCCAAATAAATGGGTAAGTCCACTGCTAAAAATATAACTAGTTTGCCTCATTAGACCTACTGATGCATCGAGGGGCTATTGTGGACTTGAATATAAATTAATAAGTATATCTAATTATTTATATAGAAGGGTCGAAACATAATCTACATTAACATTCATATTAAAAAACAAACATATGAAATGATAATACTTACCTTAATTAATAATAACTATATTATACCATTAAGAGTAACATCATTTGTATATACCTCAAACAACCCTAGTCAAAATGATTATAAACCATCTAGATAAATAATGCAGGTATCATTACTATATATTTCTAGTGTATAATATTTAAAATAGAGGGTTTATTTTGTTCATGAATAAAAAAACTATGAAAATATCCACAAAATTGTTTTGGAAAATATCCATTGCATTTTGAAAATCACTATTTAAATAAAAATGTTCACAAAAAATTTTCAATTTTTTTTAATCAAAATATGCTTTTAATAATTTAAAAATAGCAATTAATAAATTGGTTTATAATGATATTAGATGATTCCTTTCATTATATACATGTTAAATCAATTATTCATTTCACATTTTCTATAAAATATAAATGGGAATTATTTTCAAAATGACATGAATATGAATTTAATAAATAGTTTTTAGAAATTAAAAAATTGTAAAAATATATTTAATAAATAAATTTTAAAATTAAAAAAATAATTACAACAATTTTAGAAAACATCGGATTTTTTTGAAAAGGATTTTTGGACGAAAAGTGAAATAGAGTTAGATATTATTTAAAAACATTTAATAATTTTATGTAAAAAATTGTTGAAAATGGTAATATTTAATGAAATGGTTCATGAATACCAATATGTTAAGAAAATATATTCGTTTTAATATTTAAATATCTTATAATTTTTCCATGGAGGATGTAAAGAGAAAAGATCCGAAATAATGATGTGATTTTGAAACAAACCATTACAAATTTAGTAACATCTAATTCATAAGAACAATATATTTAATGATATAAAATTAAACACTGTGTACCATGAAAAAATTATTTTTGTAATATAAAATATAAAATGGTAATTATATACACCACTCAAAATAATTAACTGGTGAATATGGAATATGTCTCAATGAAGTAAAATTGATACAGAAATCCCTTACATTGATTCTAACTCATCATGTTCAATTTTTATCTTCTTGCATTATTTAATTATTTCAATTATACAATTCATTAATAATATTTTAATTTCTATAATTTTTAATATTTCATAAAATACTATTTTATGTCACAAACCAATCCGGGTCGCCATCCGACCCGGCGCCCGACCCGGTACGCGGCAAGGCCTGAAGGACCATCCCAATCCCCATGGGCTGGAACAAGTGCCCAGGTATTAAGTATATAACATCGGAATGATTTACCCAAATAAATAAAAATTAAACAATGACAAAGATGAATAATTTAAAACTAAAAATAGATAACCCAATCATGACATCAATATATTGTCAAAATTTATGTTTACAACTTGAACCAAAAACCCAAAAAAATAACATCAACAAAGGGAAAACTAAAAATACTAACGCAAACCTTCAAGCACCATGAGGTGTAACAACCTCAAGCCACATTCAACAAACCAACATAAAGACACCACTGATGACACAAACCACCAATCTTATGTACGATGCCTCCACCTGGAATGCAGAAATAACAGAGTTTACATACATCGAAGGGTGTATGTAGGGTGTGAGCTAAAACCCTAATAGGATTCCATCGATAAAAGGTTCCACACATAATTTTTAAATGAAAAATACATATGCAGTTTAATGGAATACAAATAAATTAGTTCTTAAACAATCTTAATTAATACAATTTTAAGGGAAAACTTCTCTAAATGGAAGTCAACTTAAATTAACGCACGCACACACACACACACACTCTCTCTCTTTCTTGGTAACCGCAACATCACACCATGTGCCGACGGTGAGAGCAGAGTAAAAGAGGAGCACAATACATGGGAGAGGCCCTAAAGATACAAGAGAGAAGTGGGAATCTATAACATTGTTTCTCGGTCTACAGTGGTACAGATGAACAACAATATATGTTCTCATGCACGAGCCACTAGTGGAAACCACATCCATAACCTAGTAGTCTTTAATCATCATCGAAAAGTTTAGTTAGTGTTTTAGTCATCAATCGATCTATGTGAAACCGGTTTGATGCCACATCCAAATAACTAGCGCACTAGTCCTAGTCCCCCCACCTAGTACCCAGGCTTCCTGTTTGAGCTCATGTAGTTCATATTTCATGTCCCATGTCATACTCATACACTCAAACCCAACAAGACAATACGCACGCCAAAACAACCATTTGCACATAAAAACTCCATTTGAAATAATATGCACAATAAAATTTTTTCCCAACATGTTCCACACTATTGATATAATCTAATAAACTATTTAAAATGTTTATAAACAATGGAAAAAATTTCACAAGGTTTTACCCACACAAAACTTACTGTTTATAAAATCAAAACACATTCTAACATTACACGCACTCAAATAAAGCTTAATGTATGACATGCACTACCCAACATTTTTATGAAAAACCATATGCCACATGTAAGACACTTTTACACAAACTACACAACCAAATAAGCCAAAAGAAAAAGTTCGTGATACAATAGTACAAAAGTAAATTGGAATCTCCCATTAACCCAAAAAAACCTTTTTTTATGATACGTTTCACGTGACACTATTTCAAAAATATATTTTACACTATTTTCACAACATAATAAGCTAACCGCAGAATTTAAAAAAGACTAATAACTCGATATGAGTTTTCAGAAGAAAACAACCACTTAAAATAAACAAGCTACCAATGAATAAAGATGAAATCAAACATCAAAGAAGAACAATTTCAAATATATCAAAATAATTATATAACATACTAAATTAATTAAACATGAAAATTAATTTAATCAGTTAATAATTAAGTGTGAAACCACATACCGGTGCATAGGCGACTTTGCAACATGTTGTGCAATGATCATTGCACCTCAATCGCACTTAAAAGGGCCTAATAAAACCCTTAAACAAAGAACCACAAAAAATGCATCCAAGCTGAATCAATTGCACAAAAAAATCATATTGAACCCTAAAATCAATTCATTGAACCAAAACATAAAAATCAAACAAATTAACACACTAGATTCTAACATCAAATTATTCAAATTTCATGAATCAACAACTAGGGTGTAACACACCCACGACAAGGGGGTCAGAGAAGTTGTCCGAGTGAGTTGGAGGATGTCGAAAGGTGTCAAGCCGGCTAGAGCCTCGCCGAATGAGGGTGAAACAAAGGGTGTCACAACTGGAGGTGTTCTAAATAGGTTTCAGCTTTTCTAGACAGATGTGTGACAATATGGGGGTTGCGGGTGCGGTCTGGTGTTCCTGAGGAGGCCGGTCGGGCAGCAGCGGAGGGCTATTACAACGGGGAGATCCACCAAGTGGTCTGGAAAAGAGGGAGGCTGCAACTTGGGTGGTAGCCAGTCCAGTGAGGAGGGGCGAAGGGGAGGTCCGTTCTAGAGGGGGTCGTGCCATAGTAGGCTACACCAGAGGAGGCCTCGCCGAGGGAGGCTGCGCCAGAGGAGGCCGTGCCGATGGAGGCTACGCTAGAGGAGGAAGGAAAGGAGAGGGGGGCTTGCAGAATGGGTAGGGTTAGGAGGGTGGAAAACTGCCCAATCCAGGGGGATGTGGTTCTTGCGTGATGGACCAATGGGAAGGAAGAGAAAAAGTGAGAGAAAAAAAATAATCGAAAATAATAAAAGAAAATAAATGCAATAGAAATAGTAGAAAAAGATGAAGATAAAATGAATGGGAAAATGAATAAAATGGGAATTAAGAAAAATTCTAAACTACTTTGAAATAATAAATAAATAAATAAAACTGGAAATATAAATAAAAACAAGGATGTTAATAACAATAAATTGAAAATTTTATAATTATAACCATAATTCAATATTAACAAATTAATTTAAATATTAACTGAAACAATTATACTAATAATAACCTGATTAAAATATTAACTTTAATATTAATAATACTAAAAATAAAACTAGAATAATTAAAGAACCCAAAATAATAATATCATTATTAACTGAGGTTCAACACCACACACAGTCGTGTGCGTGGTCTTGTGCATAGTAGCGTGTCTAGTTGCATGGTCGTGTAAGAATAAATTTAATAATAAAACATTCTCTTATTAATGTTGGTCACTACACAAGGTCACACGTATGCTCGCGCACCCATATAAGGTCCCAATTTTCTAAAAAAATCCCCGGTTTGAATAGAAGCTTGTAAGTGAAGCCCAAATTAATTGAATTAATAGGATGTGTCAGTCAGGGTGTGACAATTATTCCAACCAGAACACTTTTAGCCCCTAGAATGCCCTAAATGACTCAATCAACCAAGGGTTCCAAGCAAGATCGCGAAGACACTTTAAACAAAACCTCAATCAGCCGTAGACCTGGTATTCAAAATATCCATGACATGAAACTCCAAATATCTCAAAAACAAAATCACCAAGAAAAACCACCAACAATAATGAATACAAATATAAACATAACTATAACATGGAACACCCCGACCCCTATAATAGGGATCCCATGGGTCACTCGAGATCTCCAAGATCCCTCGTCAAGCGACCCATTACCTGAGCTACCCAAATACCATAGTCGAGGCCAACCAGAGCAGAAATAAGGGGTTTCTCTACCAAGTACACTTTGAAAACTGAGTCTTCCACATGCTCTCCTTATGGTGGTCTCCCCAACATATTAGGTTTTTCGTCAAACATTTGTTCTTCAAACCATGACAACTCACCAACCCAAACAGACATCTAACTCTGGCTTGACCATCCATGCTCCATTTGTTTAACCAAGATAAGAGGGGGCATCGGTGAGACCCGCATTGGGTCTTCACACCATTTTAAAATTCCCTAACACCACGAAACCCGCACAGACATTCCAAGTTTACTTTGAGAAATACAGTCTGAACCCTTCATCATAAACCCACCAACATAGGCCGGCCTATACGGAACATTCCTACACTGGACATAACCTTTCCCCATGAGATGGATTTGATAGTAGAAACCCTTAACTAGGAGGCGAACCAGACAAGTGCGCTTCAATTCCACAAGGCATGAGAATCTCCCACCACAAGAAGGTTCATGGATCACGTCTATTGGATTTATAAGAATAAGGATTTTCCGAACCTCATTAAGGCCCAAGAGGAACTCCCACAATAAATACATCAACAAGGATACACGACCTTCGTCCCCATAACAACAAAAGTGAAGAATTTAAAGGCGACACCACAATAAGAAAATTTATTTTTTCCCCATCCGTCATTGTGGACATAAGTCATAAAAAACTCGTACCACGTCCGACAAGTTTTGACTGCATGCATGCTTCACCCCGAGACCTGTGGTTGGGGCCCTGATGTCTAAAGCATCTACTGCCTCGCAGTCATATGCTCACCACCTTTGAATAGAAATTCCTCTACTGGAAAAACAACATGCATACTACTCGTCCCCCAAGCGGACACTTCAGTAACATACAAACTAAGAAGTGCAGGGGACGACTTAGGGTGTCTGAATGACCACACTAGAGGTAAGATATTGAGCGGTCTATCAAAAGCATGAGACAAACTAGTGAGTGGGGCACTCCAAGAACATGTTTCTTTGGTTCACACTCTTAATCAGATGAGGAACCTGCACTTACCACAATATGGGTGAGACTAACAACTATTACGAACTTTAAGCTGGTTATTCCACACAACCTCTGGAGAACATGAATCCAGCTCATCAGAAAGGTCAATGCACCCCTTCGCTGCCTGTTGACTGGTGGAGTACCTTTGAAATACACCAATTTCCCCTGCCTTTACTTCCTTAGGTACAACCATTGAATGAGCCTACTCTTGAGGATCTCTCACGACATCCCCATTCAAAACCAAAATAGAATGATCACCATTCATTGGTTTAGTCCCGCTCGTCCAGACATACTCGAGAAAAAATAAACCCACAAAAATTTTGGAGTTCCTCCAAAACCGGAGTCACATAAAATATTCCCAAAGCATTCAATGATATCCAACTGACCTCAATGTCTTCAAACAGTAGACACAAGTGAGAAAAACCCAACTCCGCCACTCCAATTGGAGTCTGGGCCGAGCCAAGAACTGAGAGAGCCCTTCTGGAACCCATGGGACATTTCTTAGGGGAATATCCGAATGACAAACAAAAAACCAAACTTCTAAAAAACCAAGAATCTCACTAATCAAACACCCACATTCCAGAAAAAAATTCAACAATTCCAATCTAAAACATCTATTCATTCATAAAAAAACACCCGCTTCAGAATCAAAACACTGTACAATAAAACCCCTCACCTCTTTTTAATTCATTGCTTTCACTCCGGGCACAATACTATTTTCCAATTCCAAAACCATTTATGCACAAAAACCCCTTTTTGAAAAAACCCCACTTTTCAGAAAATAAGAAGCAACGTTAAAAATCTATCACTCGCCACTGATATTCCTAGATGCCTCGCAGATATGCATTTTTGTGCCACTCACGCATCAATCCTCATGATCCACCAACTGTCCATTAATCGTTTCCACATGTACATTAGAGAACCCATAGGAATACCACTAGAAGAAATAAGGTTTTTTTCTTTCAAGACAACACATTCCCAATTTTCCGAAAATACCTTTTTCCAAAACTATTTCAAAACTCAAGAAAAATATTCAAAATGATTTTTAATTATTAAACAACCCACTTCAATTTCAAATGACCCAAGTCATCCTTTAAAAAAATCAACTTTGACAAACCAACACCAAGGTTCCAAGAGAAACGCCCCCAAATATCATGCCAACCACACACCAAAATAAAATAATAGCAAAACCAAAGTCAGATTCCCTTTTTAATTGAAAATAATTTCACCACAATCCCAAAACAGAGGCAAGACATTGCAAACATTAAAGAACCTTGACAGAGGACTAATGGTCGTGTATAATACGGCTACATGGTTTAGCAGACCATGCCCAAGACAAGAACCAACCACTAGGAATATCGAAACATAATCTCGGGCATCACATGGGTTGCTACTCCTTGTGTGACCGCACGCCGTAACATTTTACCCCTATTGTCATCCCTCATCCACAAAGACCAAAGCCAAAACTTAAATCTCAATCTAC
This sequence comes from Viscum album, assembly GCA_963277665.1. NCBI lineage: Eukaryota > Viridiplantae > Streptophyta > Magnoliopsida > Santalales > Viscaceae > Viscum > Viscum album. The sequence goes on from OY728141.1 coordinate 235,566,282, forward strand.
CCATAGTTACTCGAGGTTCGGAATGACTAAGAGTTCACGACGCTCTTCTCGCACCTACCACTCGAGTACCAACAATCCTATCTCTGGTCTACCTCACACCACAAATAACAAGAAAAAAACCCTCCTCTGATAGCATTTTTTCACTAACCAAGCTAGGTCACCATCCGACCGGGCGCCCGACCCTGTCTGCATCAAGGCCCGAACGGCGTTCCCGGTCCCCACGGGCTAGCACAAGTGACTGGGTATCAAGAATATAACATGGGAACGATTTACCTGAATAAATAAACATAAATAAAACAACAAGATTAATAATTTAAACCTAAAAAAAGATAACCTAAACATGACCTCATTCTAAAGTCAAAATTTGTGTTTACAACTTGAACCGAAACCCTAAAAAATGAACAACAATAAAGGGAAAACTAAAAATACTAACTCAACCCTTCAAACACCATGATGTGTAACATTCTCATGTCACATTCTCCAAACCAACACGAGGATTCCACTAACAACATGAACCACCAATGTTGTGCACGATGCCTCAACCTAGAATGTAGAAGGAATATAATCTACATACACCCAAGGGTGTTTATAGGGTGTGAGATAAAACTCCAGTAGGATCCCACCGAGAAAAGGTTCCATGAATAATTATTAAATGACAAATACAAATTCAGTTTAATGGAATAAAAATAAATAAGTGATTAAACAATTTTAATGAAAACAGTTTTAAGGGAAAACTACTCTAAATGGAAAACAACTTAAATTAACACACACACACACACATATTCTTGGAAACCCAAACATCACACCATTTGCTGACGGTGAGTGTAGAGAAAAATAAAATCATAATACATGTGAGAGGCCCTAAAGATAATAGTGAGAAATTGGACCCTAGAACATCGTGTCTCGGTGAACGATGGTACAGAAACACAACAATATATTTTTTCGTGCACGAGCCAATAGTAGGCAACACATCCATAACATAGTGGTCTCTAATAATCTTTCAAAAGGTTAGTTACTATTGTAATCATCAATCAAGCTATGTGAAACCAGGATGATGCCACTTCTGAATCACTAGCGCACTAGTCCTCGTCCTCCCACCTAGTACCCAAGATTCTCATTTGTGCTCAAGTAGTTCAGAGTTCATGTTACATGTCATACTCATACATTCAAACCCAACAAGACACTACACACACCAAAACAACCATTTTCCCATACAAAAGCCATTTTAAATAATACACACACTAAATTGTTTTCCCAACATGTTCCAGACTATTGACAAAATCTAATAAGCCCTTTAAAAAGTTTATAAAAAGAGGAAAAAAATGTCACATGGTTTTACACCCACAAAAGTAAATATTTATAAATTCAAAACACATTCCAACATTGCACGCACTTAAATAATGTTTAAAGTATGACATAAACCACCTAATAGTTTGAAGAAAAACATTACGCCACATATAAGACACTTTTACACAAACTACACAGCATAATAATCCAAAAGAAAAGGCTTGTGATACAATGGTACAAAAGTAACTTGGAATCACCCCTTGACCCACAGAAAACATTATTTTATGGTACGGATCACACGCCACTATGTCAAAAATTTATTTCATAGTAATTTCACAGCATAATAAGCTAACCGCAGAATTTAAAAATCACTAACAACTCGATATGATTTTTCAGAAAAAAAACCCCACTTAATATAAACATGCACCCAAATAATTAAGATGAAATCAAACATCAAAGAAGAACAATTTCACACAACCCAAATTAATTAAATAACATACTAAATAAATTAAACATGCAAATTAATTGAATCAGATAATAATTAAGAGTGAAACCACCTTCTGGTGTGTAGCATACTTTTCAACTTGGTGCACAAGGATCATTGCACCTCAATCGCGCCAAAAAGGGCCTAATAAAACCCTTAATCAAAGCACCGCAACAATCACATCCAAGATGAACCAATCGCACAACAAAAAAATCAAATTGGAACCCAAAATCATTTCACTGACCAAAACATCAAAATCAAACCAATTACCACACTAGATTATAATCTCAACTTAATCAAATTGCATGAATCAACAACCGGGGTGTAACGCACCTAAGACAAGGGAGTCCGAGAAGTTGTCCGAGTGTGTTAGAGGATTCTAGAAGGTGTCGCGCTGACTGGAGCCTCGCCGGAAGAGGGCACAACCAAGGGAGTCGCGACCGGAGATGTGCTGAACAGGTAGGATATTTTCAGGACATAATTGTGACAATATGGGGGTTGTGGGTGCGGTCTGGTGTGTCGGAGGATGTCAGTCAGGCATCAGCGGATGGCTATCGCGACAGGGAGTTCCACCGGGTGGTCCGTCCGAGAGGGAGGCTGCAGCTCAGGTTGTAGACGGTCCAACGAGGAGGGGTGAAGGGGAGGTCCACATCGGAGGGGGTCGCACCGAAGTAGGATACACCAGAGGAGGTTGTGCTGATGGAGGCTGCACTGGAGGAGACCGCTCCGATAGAGGATGCACAGGAGGAGGAAAGAAAGGATAGGGGGCTTGCGACACGGTTACGGTTAGGATGGGGGAAAAATGCTCAAACTTGGGGGATGGGGTTTTTACATGACATAACAAGGGGAAGGAATAGAAAAAGTGGGAGAAAAAATAGAAATGGAAAATAATAAAAGAAAATAAAATAAATTCAAATAATTGAAAAAGAAAAAAAATTATTGGGAAAAAGAATAAAATGTGAATTAAGAAAAATTCTAAACTGATTTGAAATAATAAATAAATAAATCTGGAAATATAAATAAAAACAAGGATGTTAATAAAAATAAGATGATAATTTTACAATTATAACCACAATACAATTTTAAAAAATTAATTAAAATATTATCTGAAACAATTATAACAATAATAGACTGATTAAAATAATAACATTGATATTAATAATACTAATAATAAAACTAGAATAATTAAACCAACCAAAATAATAATATCATTATTAACTGAGGTTCGACACTACGCACAGTCATGTGTGCGGTCATGTGTATGGCTGCACGTCTGGTTGCACGACCGTGTAATTTTAAATTTAATAATAAAATGTTCTCTTCTTAAAGTTGGTCACTACACATGGTCGCGCGTATGCTCGCGCACCCATATAAGGTCCCAATTTTATAAAAAACCCCCGGTTCAAATAGAAGCTCATATGTGAAGCCCAATATAATTGAATTAAAAGGATGTGTTAGTTGGGGTGAGACATTTTATATAAAATTACATAATAAATGATTACTCTATTAGGGGTTTTGAGGATATTTTACTTGCATCAATGATGAATTCATTAAGATGACTGTTTGTTTAATATGTCGTTATTTATTAATATCCAAAATAATAATAACAATGAAATAATTATAAAATTGAAAATAAATTATAATTTTGATACATATCATCAAATATGGTTTTTTGAATTGAATTTTGTTACAATCATGGTGTTGGTAGGCCGTACAAACACATGAGTATCAATATCATTTTTCAATGATAATTATGAAAATATGTTAAGAAATAATTTAGAATTGAAGAATGATAATAATGTCATAAATAATATATTATTAATTTAAATATATTTATATATAACATCCATGTGGTTTTATGATGAAAACAGTGTCACAATGCATTGTGAAGGTTGTAGTCCACACGTACACAAACAACGTTATCATCATTATGTGGGTGAAAAGAAAATAATGAAAAGTAAATATTATATTATCAAAGGGATAAATATGTCATTAATATAATAATTATGTTATTTATATCACATGTGTTAATTAAAATTATCCACTATTCCTTCCATGTAAAGAGTTAGTGAAAAACGAATCACAGCACTTCACAGGAAGGTAGTCCACCATACACATAACCAACGTTATCCTATACAGTACAGAAGAGAAACGAAAATGTTTCATATGATATCATGAGTCTATATAAATAATAATTATATAAATATCATATATATATATATATACTTTATATACATCATCATACACAACCAAGGGAGGTGTTGATGTAAAATGAGTTACATTAGTTCTTTAGGAGGCAGTCTTTCAGCCACCCGTGATACATTATAGTTTACCATTTGATTGAAGAAGAGATGGATATAGGTCATTAAATTAACATAAAAAATATCTGTATATTTTAGATAATATTGTTATTATATAATAATAATTAATATTATTTGAAAGAGTAAGAATAAGAAATAAAACCAAAACACAGTTTGGAATATTACCATTTCTCGGACTACCTATTTTGGATTATGCCTAATGTATTCCTAGAATAGATTTATAACCAAAAAAAGGATTATAAAATTAGTATATTATAGTTTTTATGTGATAATTGTATGCATTTTATGATAAAAAATGTTTTTAATGTTTGAATATTGTGGGATAGGGGGTGGTATTTCATTAGTGGGGTGGATGGCACAATTGTAATACATGAATAGAAAAAGGATTACCCGCATTTATCTCCTGAAAAAAGTTTCAAAAATGATTATTATAAATAATTAGACATTTTAATGTCTATATATGGCCTTAAAATTCTATTATTACATGTTTTGTCCTTTCTTCCCATAAATTCATTGTTTAAACCCATAATAAATGTGATTTTACCTTAACCGCGGTATATAATTTTCATTGTTTTTACTATAAAATATTTTCAAAAATTAGTATGAACATATTCTACAATATATATTGTAATTATTACAGTTATATAATCAATTTTTTCCATATTAAATTCAAATAATATTTAAATTTTAACTTAAAATTAATCTCGTAGACACGATGATAAGGTTGATTTTCAATGATAAATGATAAAAAGATTGTAATGTTTTTATATAGAAATTAAATATAATAATTATTTAAATGACATAAAATTAATTTATATAAATATATAATTTAAATAATAATACTTTGAATTAAATTTTAAATATAATTTAACATTATAAAAATTTTAAACAAAAATGAAAATTTCAATTTAATTTTAGTATTTTATTAATTCATCAAAAATTATCTTTTCATAAACATATATAAAAACCATATATGGATAATTTTAATATTTTTAGTTCAAAAGTAAAATTTATATTGTAAAATAAATTTTCTAAAATGAGTAAAAATAATTTTAAATTATTTACGAAATGAGTGAGTATACAGCCTTTTAGTATAATAGTGTTTTTCATAAAACATTTTTTTCTTTCAAATGATTATTATTTTATTTATAATCAGAAGAATACCATATAATGTTTTATACATGATCAAATAATATAATTTTGATAACTTATATATTAATATTTATACTTTCCAACTTAATAGAAAGGTTATAATTATAATGTTTTTAAAAAAAATATTTTAATAGAGTATCACATTTCGTTCAAACTTGTTGTTATGAATATTACATGATATCAAATAGATTAAATTTATTTAATAATAAATGTATCATAAAGTTGTAGGGTGACAAGTTATCATTTAAAATAGGATTTATGTTTCTTTTATGCTAACGAATATGATATACCTCTTTTAATATTTTTGCGAGTTAACTTTTCCCACTGAAATAAATAGTGTCTTCATAATTATTCATGATCTTAGTAATCTAGGGATTGAAATATGAAAATAACTTAATTAAAATCTCACATCATTATAAGGGTTGATAGAAAATCATTTTTATAAGTGTTAAAGGGATGTATGAAGGTCATATATAATCACACATAACTAGGTTTATAACATGGTTAACATTGGTTGAAATTAAAGATATGGAAATAGAAGAAATGCATAAATAATTATGGATATTGATAATGGCCATTGATCATAAGAAATTGAATGATAAATTGAATAATAAATCAAAATATAAAGATCTAAAAACCATAAATCTAGGATGATTTAAAAGAACATCAGTTTAACATAAATCAATATGTCTGAATAAAATCTTGTATCACTATCATTTTCATAGAGTATAGGATACCCTCTAGACTCAGATTATAGAAAATTATAATCACAAGATATATTTCTATTTCATATGCATAGTTTCATATTTTAGTTGTAATCTGATCATTTTCCACTTCCTTTATTTCTATAATAAATGAATACAATAGATTGTTTTTTATGTGTGATGCACAAAAAATAACTTTAAAGAGCTCATAAGTTCTCTAAAGGAGTTAAAATTCTTTCTTTGTTTTTATGAACATTTCTCAATACCAAAATGGTTATTAAAATTTATCCAATATATTTCTGAATATATAAACCAAAATATTAACACCACTAGTTCAATAATAATATTTAACAATAAAATTATTTAGCTTAAAACAATTACATATTAAGTAAGACATCACATAGCCCAATATTTAGAGCTAAAACACTTATAATCCTTCTATTGTGGGATCTATATTCGTGGAATTACTTTATGGGATGGTTTTTTATTGAGAATGATTTTTATAAAACCATATTATTAAAATTCCAATAATGGTACCCAATTGTAATAAACCATAATTACCTCAACCGGAAATGGTAGATAATTATTAATCGTTATAAATAAGTTTATTAAAGCCTATTTTTCATTATTATCTCATCATTGGTCACATATTAATGGTCATCCTACCGCAATCAAGTGTTTTCAAAAAAGATAAAATTTCTAATAAATAACTTTTCTTGGTATTATTACCATTCCACATATTCTCTAAAATCCATTAAGAAATAGTAATGCAGAATAATTATTATACACTTCATGAATATTATAACCAGAAAATCATTTATTAAAACACTCCCATAATATATTTATTGAATCCATAAACAAAAACATTATTAATTTCTATAATTACTCATCTTAGTTGCTAATAAACAGGTGCCCTTAGCTAGTGTTAAACTGACCACATCTGTGCCTCACCATTTGCTAGATGTTGTAGACTAGTAGTGAGGGTCAAATGAGACATGTGGGGAGTTGGTACCTTCTTTATCTGAGTAAGATAAAATTAATATATTGATAAATAAAGAATAAATATAAACAATAAATAGGAATCACAAATCAATTTTTCCAAATCTAGTTAGATTCCCACAATCTACCATAAATATGTCAGTTCATGTGTTGAAGTGTCAATTTTAAAAGAAATTAAAAAAGATGTAATGTAAAAAAATGGGACCTAACACCATGTACAGTTACCTCATCCATGTGTATCCCTGAGCCCTAGATCAACCATCTAGCATACAGCCCTTGCCCTTTTCCCTACCTCAACTATGGAATTTTCTAGGGTACTAAATGGAGGACTGAGAAAGGTGTGACTAAAAATCTGTAGGACTCCACCAATGATGTATTAAATATATCCTATCTAGATAGTGTATTCATTTTTATAATAAATAACTAGATAATAAAATTTAAACCATATTCTATTTGTTAATAGGTTTTACATTATCCATATTCAGCATTAGTCCCATGTATACCAACATCTACAAAAAATATTCAATTTATGTCATTTATCCCAACATCATACATGTGTAGTCATGTTCCCAACATAACTAGGAGATTTATTTCACAAGTAAATGCATATTAATTAGTTTCCCTAGATCATCATTTTAGGCATTCACCTCATGTGCATTCATTAATGGAAACAAGTCATAATCTGACAACCTATCCCATGAAACGCCTAAGTGGGTCTAGGGCATCAGTATAGCCCAACCCATGGTAGTATAGACTCATTATATAACCCCAATTTTGTTGGTAGAGCCTCGTTATAACACCAAAACCATTCCATTAACTAACATAAGTATGATTCATTAACCATTTAAAAAATTAACAATTTTTCCAAAATCATTTCATAACTCATCTAACACATTCATGTTAGAAAAAAAATATTATTATCATATTTATAAATATTAAAAAATTATTTTTGGTTACATTGTTTAAAACCATAAAATTATCAATATGAAACTCAATTATACATTCTAGTAAGAGTAATACCCCATGGGTGTCCCTAGGCTCAGTCTACTAATACTCAACAGATCCAACTAAGATTATGGGGGGTTTAATTCATCATTCAATTAACAAAATTACCATTTACTAACAAGGAAACTAAATGGACAATATTAATGATAAAAAAAACAAAAACATATACATATATTAGTGCATCATGATTATGGGATATAACTTGTAGACCACCTACCACTAGTTTGATAACAAAGAATCGCATTACATAACCCTTTGATTTGAACTCAAACTACCATCAATGAATTAACCTAAAATCTAATAGAAATAGAGTGTTTTAGGGATTTGGAAGGAGTGGAACAACCACACAAGGAATTTTCATGAAAAATAGAGAATGAGGACTGTTATAATCACCTCGATCAATGATTTACACCCAACCATGCTCCAAACTTCCTTAAATTGAAGGAGAATCATCCCTTGGAATCTTGGTAGGAATAAGATCATCTAAAATCTATTGTAGGTCTTAATAGGAATGAAATTTATGTTATAACAATTAAATACCAAGTGGAATAAAGATATTTTACCCATCTTTAACGAGGCATGTGGTTTGGTTGCACGGGTGGCCAAATCGTGCACCAACAATGTGCCAATCACTGTCCAAGAGAGGAAATGGTCAAACAATCTCCTAGGATACTGTACCATTTGGAAAACCATGTGGTGTCAATTAAGAATGGATATGTACAAGCCTTAATGGTTTCACCCTCCCCCTTTTCATGTTTTTAACAACCATTCACTAGCCTTCGAGTGGGGCCCATATATGGTGCATGATTAATATTATCCATGTTCCAACCGCGAAACACGAATTTGATGGACCTACATTCCCCATTTTCATGCCACAAACTACTATGACACCAATGAGAGTCCATTTAAAATAGATTACCATTTCATTAAGAAAAAATCTAGTTTCAAAAAATTATAATATAACATACCTCATTATATGTTCAGGATCATGAAACCTACGATCATTATAATTTCTATTCCTCAATCGCACTCCCAAGAATTAATAAATATCTGTAGTAAAAATATCATTCCACTTGGATTGCAATTTTACTCCCCCTTCAATGTTTCCTCTAGATCCTTTTCCATTCATCCACAATACTCTAACTGATGACACAACATTATCTTAAAATACCTTATCATTTTTATCTATAATATAAACCAGATTCTCTTAAAAATATACACCGACCGAAATAAAATAATAATAAATATTAATCAAATGGGAAGGTTTGTGGTTATATTGTTAAAGCTGGGAAATATCAAAAAAATCTTACATTCCACAATATCTTATTGGATGAGCTAGTCGAAACACCTCTAGTATGATCCTCTCCACAATCTCAATTGGCCCTATATAGAACTGTTCCAACATTACCAATTTTGTCATCCAATGGTGTCTTAACCATGGGGAAACCTAAAAGAACACACTATCACCCATTGCATCCTTAATTTGTCGATTATATTGACAAGAATAAAACTTCATCTGGCTTTGGGTCCTAACCATACATTTCTTTAATCAACAATATTGAATCTAATGTCTTCTTCATGTGACTCAGCCATAAAAAACTGATTCCCCATCCTCTATACAACAATATAGAGTTATTCAATGCCTACTTTAGAGATCCTCATGTGGTTCAATTTTATTAGTCACATGGTTACTATTCTTGTAAGTAATCTCCATGAGAACTATGTTTTTCTACCGAGATCCACTAAATTATTGGACAAATTCCCTAAAAATGTCCTCCTAAATATGGAACGTATACTCAAAAAACCTATTCATTTTCTTGTGAAATCTATTCTTAGAATAACCTAAGTGAAGGAACATTCGGTAACCCTATCATAAAGTGTGACGTAAAGCACATATCAATATTTGATACATTATTCATAGATACCCAATGACAATTTACTATCAAATGAACATACTTTTAACCCTAATATTATGTGGAAAAATTCACTTCAATCAATAGGAAATGGGATACCTAGGTCAATTTATCCACAAATACTCATATCACATAATTCATTCAAGGAATCATATTGAGTCCTATAAAAAATCTATGTTAACATCATCCTACTTCCATTAAAATGGGAAACAACTACAAATAACTACCCAGGTGTTGATGCCAATCCTTTTCCTGTTGATAGGTGTAATATCGCACAATGAAACCTTCAACCTCAATCATTGTACATGGATAACAATAAATTTTACGAATATCATGATAAGTGTTTTATAAACCGAGATACACCTACCACTTGGAGGCATGAAACTCATACATCAGATCCTCCCTCATACACATAGTAAAAAAACATCCCCAAATATAAAAGATCTCATTATCATCAGTAGTCGAGTTAGAAGGTGACTTCCCACCATCAATGTTATCCCACCAACCCAACCAATATAGATCCTCATACATATCCTCCTTGATCTTTCACATTAGCGTAGACTCCACTAACAAACATATGAAAGTCATATGTCTATAGACCTCATAAATATCTAATTAATCTCCAAAAACAATTTCATCATATTCCACATTAAACTAGAATTTTGTACTACCTAAGTCCAATCCTTATGAATAAAAACTCCTTCCATACTATTTCATTTTCCCAGAATATATACCAAATCAAAATAAAAATACTACTTGTACTCAACCCATCATTATTACGAATGATTAAAATCACACTAGGAGAATATGTATATAAAGCTTTTATTTTCATTATACACAATAAACCTTTCAACTAATAGGTAATTTTTCCTAGTCTTTAAATCATAAAACACTGCGGCCAACTCAAGATCATGCATAGGGTCATTTTAGCCATGAGGCCTCACCTATCATGACCCATATACCATGAATCGATCTCCCTACATTAACATGACTCCATGTTCAATAGAATATGAATCTCAAAACAAGTTATACTTGTTACCCATCTCAGGTTCGATCAAAATCATTGTAGTAGTAAAATTAGTCATTAAATATTAAAAAAATTATAACATGATCCAAACCAATCAATCATGATATCCCCTTTTTGATAGGTCTGGAAGTAGTTATTCCAAATGATAAATCTCCTTGATTAAACTTCGATAATATCACATAAAAAACAAAAAGTTTCTTGTATCAAAAATTTCTGACAGTAATATTAAGATATGACATATTTCACTTTCTCTATGTCTAATAACTCATCGTAATAATTGATGATGTGTCTTAAGAAATATACCTTGACGATCCACAACTAAAAACTATATAACTTGGAATATAGCCTATGATTTGATAGTTTAATAACAATGATGTCATGGTATTTGAAATGATCATCATGAGTATGGAAGTACACCAAGATTTGATATAAAAAAAATCAAAAACTAATATATATGTGGGTGAAATATTATTTACACTAAGTTTATAATCATAGTTGGAGAATTTTTCAACCTAAAAGGCATCACAATGATATCATACAAACCATGATTTCTTATAAAAGCTGTTAGGGGTATATCTAAAGTTATCAGTCTCAGATGATGATAACCTAACCTCATTTTAATTTTGAAAGACACAGATTATTGTCTCAACTGGAAAAAAATATTGTCGATATATAGAAGAGGATTTTTATTTTTTAAATGTCATCTGATTTAACTTCTAGTAATTTACACCCAATTTCAATGTCCCATATGCCTTCTTAGAAAAAAATAGAGATCTCCAAGGTGGCATACTCTAATAAATAGCCCTCTTATACACTAAATAATTACACTAAATTTAATGTTCCTAAATTTATTCTAGATTCATTCAATATAGTGGAATTGAAACTAGATCTAATCCATGCATTAATTAAATTGTGAACCTAATCTCTCTCTCTCTCTCGGGCATCAGCTTTATGAAATTTCCTTGAAATCACATCCTGGATCTAATCCTCCACAAGAGGAAAACATTATCGGCCCACTGTCCCATAATCAAGCATAAGACATTCCACATAGGTCATGTGATCACTACACATCTAGTGAATTGTTTCTTTAATTCTTGTCTAGATATCCTATCTGTCATAATGAATAAAAATGTCACCCCAAGGGATGTAAATGTTACTTGTTTGTGGAAAAGTTTCATGTGGGATTAACACAACACTAACCAATCCATCGCCATTATTATGAGAAAACCTGACATCTTCAATACAAAAAATGATTCAATGGAAGTAGTACCCCCCAACCTCGAGAGCACACTCCTTACATTGACGAATATTTTTTCCTCGGACTCCTAATGGTGTATCAATTTACATAACCCCACACATACATTCCTGTACTAAACCTAAAACATTATAAAAATAACAAAGAGAATAGATTTTGAGTCCCTTCTATCAAATATATCACTTGTGTGCTGGTATTATACATGAATCAAACCCAGAACCATCGATGATCGAGACTCAACACATCCTGGTGAAAGCTGAACTACACGACCCTGACATGACCCTCTCACCAAGGCTTTGGTCTGACCTCCCTACATTTCACTTCCTTTCTACTAGGAATTTTATCATCTTGAATTACCATGTCCACTACCCCAAATGGTATTACATATAGAACTCCAACTTCCTAGCTTCTATGTGGTAGCCAACCCCCATAATGCACTTTGAATTGGTCTTAACCCAGCATCACTACCCACTATATGGGGGTTTCTATAGAACCTCTGTACATACCCCATCCTTATTAAATCATGAATCTACACTAGTAGCTGGGGAAACTAGATACCCTTGCATCCTAGCATGTCGTAATGATAACAGAAATCCATATCACCACCCAAGGAAATCAATCCTTAACCATGTCTTCCCAATATACCATTTCAGTACTGAAACCTGTCAAAACAACCCATCCTACTATTGAAAGTTGTACAATTGGACTTCCCAACTAGAACCAAACATTCACCATTAGAGGCCTCCTTTATTTTCCATTCTATAATGAGAGCCTGGTCCACCACTATAAAAACCTTATTTAAACTGAATATAGTCACATAGAACATGATATCATATCTATAGTCATCTTAAAAATTTCTCTTGGTAGATTCGTCATCAACAAAAAATGATGGAACAAACTATTTCAAGCCAATTAAGTGACCAAAAATATCCATCAGCGAAATTACCTCCTTGATCAACCTCATAAACTTCATAGCTTTCCCTTGTCCCCAATACTCTTGAGGGAATTGTTCAAAAAACGTTTCTTAGAAATCATTCAACTGCATACCATCTTCCTGGTTAGTATGAACCAAAATGTCCGACTAGTTTTTTCCAGTCCTCACAACATATAAGCTACCAACTTGACAATATTCTCAAGTTTATTATCCAAATGTTCCATAATCCTCTGGATTGAATCTATCAATAACTCATTTTCTTTAGGTCCACCCACTCCTGAAAAAGTCACATCTTGTTAAAACTTAAACTCTCTAGTGAGCTTAAATATACTCAACACAACCCACCCATGATCTGAATCCAAAATATTCATAAATCAAGGATATTTCTCATAAAAATATTTTTCCCATATGTTACATAGAAATAATAGTGGGTTTATACCACCCCACTAGATGATAATTCACAACAATGTCACCATGTCTCCCAGTATGTATGAATCATCTTCGTTACATCTCTCTATAATTCCAAACACGTGTCTTAAAACACGTAACAAAATGTTTCTACAGTTTATAAAAAACAAAAATCACTACTTTACATAAAGAACCCACTCTACATGAATTATCCCAAGGGACATGATCACATCTTTATACCTTCCCAGAACCATCCCTATAACAGGTCATGATAATTATAGGTAAACAAAACATTCAAATTCAATTCATGTTAAACAACATACTGATACCATTTAAGTAAAACACGTCATTTCATTAAACATTAACAAATTTCAATTTAGGAAATATTTTTTTCATTAAACAACATTTTTTGATTCCTTATCACGTTATAAAATATTTAGTGATAACATTTCCATATAATAAAAATAGGTCCCAAATTCATTTCCAATTTCCTTACCCAACCAAAACATGTTTCCCATGTGTTCCTAACACGATTCATGCCACATATACACATATGTTCTAAAAATGATATATGAATATAAAGACCTCGTCATATTTCATCCCTTAATAAAAATCACATAAAACATTAAAGTCACACATCAAGTGCATCACCCAATGTGGAATAATATTTAAATGTAATAATAAACGTCAAGAATGACTATCCAAACCTAGGTAGTTGGATTCCCAGCATAAATGTGTTAGCTAATCCCATGCATGATATCAATGAAATGGCCGAAAAAATTATAATATCATATCTTACCTCCCAAAAGAATATAATAATATAAATTAACTACTATAATACAAATTTTTCATGTCTCGTGCTAGGAGACACTAAACTGATGCCTTGAGCCAATTCAGAACAAGACCTCAGGTGCACTTCCCCATATTCCAAAGGATACCAAATATAATTTAGGGTATAATGAGACTTCTAGGGTGACTATATCCTCATTATTATATTAATTCACAATATATAGAATAAAAAATAAAGTAATCAATAAAAAATAAACCTGAATAAAAAATGATTTATATAAATATTGTGTACATGGCCACAACCGATTGCAAATAAATCATGTCGTGTAATAAAGATTTAGTTGTAATGATAAAAATCAAAATAAATACATGATGAGAAATACCCAAAAATTGTCCCCACACAATGTCATATTACCGCATGATAAATATCCCTAATCCCAAGATGAACCATATAGAATATGTCCCTTAACCATTTTCTGACTAGAAACCATGATATCAATTTGGGTATGAAATGGGTGACCATGTAGGGTGTGAGTATAAATTAGTAGGACACCACCAATGGTGTCTAAAAAATATACACTTTAAAATACTATATGTATAAGTTTGATATACAACAATATAAACATAATATAAAATGTCTTACTTTTATTAAATGTTAATTCATTAGACACATTCATCATTAGTCCTATGTATACCCATATCTACAAACATGATTCATTTTACGATTATTGGAAAAAACACAGGTATAAAGTTACCTATATTATAGAGGCATTAATTTCATAAGTAAATTCATATAAATAAATATTCCATATAGCCATAGTCTAATAATTCACCTCATGTGGATTTATTATGGGTAGAAATCCTCGGTCTGATAACCTAACTGATTCACTACCTTGAGGGGTCTATATCATTAGTCTATCCCAACCCATTAGTGTATAACTTTATTATAACCCCCACTCATGTGGCCATATTCATAGTTTTCTACCACAACCATACCATTCAATCATATAATTAAAATTTAGTACCCATTTAACCCATTTACCATTTTTACCCAATCATGTCATAACTTATTTAACTCATTCAAGTTAGTAAAAACACCACCTTATAAATTTTTCTATATATTAAAATTATCATTGGTTCTATTCTATAAACCATTAAATTTACTATTTAGAAACTCAAATCTATATTCAACGATGATGATCACCTCAATGGTTTCCTTAGGCCTGGTCTACTCATTCTCAATATAAACCACGGGGATCATGATGGGTTCGATTCATCAATAAATTAACCCAATTACCATATCCAACCAAGGAAAAAATGGAATTTAATAATTTACCCTAATATAACCACATATACATACATTAGTTCACTAATACTATGGAATATATCTTGTATTACACTTAACTAAAGTTCATCTATGATCACTTTCTTAACTATTACCTTTATTTCAAACTCAAAAAACCATCAATGACCTAACATATAATAAATTGTAAAACGATGTATTTATGTATTTTGTAGGAGAGGAACAACCACACAAGTCCTTTTCAAGAAAACTAATGAAATAAGAGCATTAGACTAAACTGTGCCTTCGATTCAAACCCAAACACACTCTAAAAGTTAAATAATTGAAGGAAAATCATCCTGTGGATTACTGGGATGAATTGGTTCATCATCAATATATTTTAGGGGATAATGTGGAAGAAATTTTCGTTATAATCCTTAAATCATGGTGGAGATGAAAATTTCCCCCTCATTAATCAGGCCCAGGATTGGCCAAACCATGAAAAAAACATGCACCACCCTCTATCCAAGAGGGGACCAGGTCTTATAATCTTTTGGCAACATGGATTGATTGAAAAAACATGTGGTTTTGTTTGGAATGGATCTATCAATTCCCACATAGTTTCAGGATTTCTCATGCACATATTCCATGTTTATACACATGACTCCCATGGCTTCCAGGATATTGAGCATGGTTATTAATAACTATGAAACATTCACCATAGGGGCCTTATTTTTCCCATTTCTTACCAAAACCCCCATGCCCCCCCAAGACTCCATATACCCAAAATAACTATTTAATTAACCAAAAATATGAGAATAAAATACATAAATAAGATTATACATCATTATAAATTTGGGATCTTTCCATTCCACATCTATAGTATAAATAAAATAGGATTTTCTTTGACCTAGTAGCTCATATTGAGTTATATTCCCTTGAAAATAATGGAATATGTTTAATTATTTCCCCATATCATTAAATTTTAATCATTTCGTGTTGGATGGTTATTTCTTTCCCTTTAAATCATGATTATGCTGGCCTTTTTCTCTACACATGATGGAAACTCCTTTTCCTTTAAAGTGTGTACCAAGGTGTTTTCTTCCACATGTTTCACATGTTGGAAAATAATTATTTCCCTTCGCCCCTTTATCCATCATTATATGTATCTACATACTCTACTCTTGATTCCATCCAATGATATAATAGTTCGATAATTATTTCTCTTTCGTGATATCACATGTTGTCATATCCTCATATTTGGAGATTGTTTGTGAGACTAGTTCCATTCATGGGATTGTCATAATCCCATAAAATTAAAGGTCAATATTACTCTTTGGTTTATGTATATAGTATGTAAAATTCAATTTCTAATAATATTGATTAATATTTATACATGGAATCATTTTTTTCTTCTTTCTGTTTTGGAAACAATAACATTCATTCCATATCCACTCATTTTCTACAGGGAAAATATTTATCCAAGAAGAGTATACTGAGATCCTTCCAGTCTATGGTTTCTATTTATCCTCATAAATAATGGTTTGAATTATATTCTACCATTGATTCATGTCTCATAAGAGATAATAATCTGCCGAGAAAACATTCTCCCATTCAATATTTCCCTGTGCGAGAAATATATCATCTAAGTAAGTAATTAATTTCATATCTAAAAATGGATTTTAATTAAAATTTAATGATTGAGTTTTTTGACACATGAATACGGATAACATCATTACACTATATTGTGGATCAGCAGGACACTTCATATGGGAATGGTTATTACTCAAAACACGATTTAGCTTCCCTAATATGGTTATTATTTGACTAGTTCCAGTTCCAAATCCATCATCAACCTCATTATCGTACCTTGGGTGGAAATACATACATTTTGTATATTCATTAATATATTTCAAATTCCTTCCATTATGAACTATTTAAAAACAATGACATAAAAAGTATTATATCATAAAATTCTGAACCATTATTTATAATCTTAAATATAGTGAAACACATAACAAAGATATAAACATTTATTCCTAGATAATATCATAATAAAAAACATGGTTTATTAGAGGATATGATTATTTTCAAATTATTCATATTTTTTTAAAGGAAATTTTATTTATCCTAATAATACACCTCATGGGTTCCCAACCATATGGAAAGTAAGGCCTATTTTTGTGCACGAAGTCATGACTAGTTCAATCCTGAAGCACCCTTTGTGATGTTATTACCCCTAGGTACTTATGTACCAAAACCATGCCCACTAGTAGTATCTAGTTCATGATTTTTTTTATATAAAAAAAATATTATCCCTTCCCTACCAAAACATTAGTATTTTCTTGTGTACATATCCTCAAAGTCTATCACATTGTTATTTTCCCGAATATTATTTTTCCAAAATATAGTTACGAATGTTGCTATTACAATTCCTATGATACCAATTATATAAACCCTGACACCAGTATCCCTTAGTTAATATCTAAATTTTTACATTAGTTAAAGATACAAAGAATCACATACTGAAGGACCGAATTGTTTATTAGTCCAGGTAACCAAGATACGTATAAGAAATTATTATTATAATCGAAAACAAAAAATACACATGTTAATTTATTTGATAATTAAATTACTCCTAATTTTTTATCCATACATATCAATCACAAAAATAATATTGGTATCCTTGAAAAAATAAAAAATAATAAAGGGGTAAACTCATATTCACAATAAGGTTATAAGGGAAAACAAATATATGAATAAATAGGGTACAACTATAATTGCACAAAACCCATATTCCCAAATCTAGCACTAAAATCATAAAAATAAAATTTCTAGATTTTATTATTATAATAATGACCCAATTTTTTTCCATACATAACTTAAAATATCTAATGGAAAAATTGGATATATTATATCCCCTAGGACCTATTAGGTTTATAATTTTATATAACTAGTAGAAACTCCTATATAAACAAATCAACTGTTTTTTTAATTCAAATTTATCCCACATAAACCTGATTATGTTTTTCATATTAAGACATCACCATCATTCACATAAAACCCTTTATAGACAAAACTCTTTCAACTTCATTCTTTTTAACATGGTGGAAAAGGGAACATAAGAAGGATGTGCTCAAATTCATAGAAAGGGAAAGATTGGAATTAAAAAATTAATATCTTCTATGAGCATAAGAAATGAAAAATGATATGATGACATAATTAAAGTGAATAAGTGTCAAAAATGAATATTTATACCCATCAGTACATGGATAATAAAACATTAAAACATGAAAAAATTCTTTAACAAAGGGAATATTCATAAGAATAAAAACCATGAGCCGTGTGATATCAATCATGACCAAATGAAACATCATAAACCCATATAAAGTATATATAAAACATATTGGTATCATGGAAAATCGTCTATTGTAACCCTTACCAAAACCTTACTAATTCTATGAAGCATATGACCAGCATATAATATAATTTTTCAGAGAACATAATCATTAACCATTAAATTTGAGAGATATAATGGGGTTCAAAATTCATATAATCTATATTAGTATCAAAAATTATTCATCAACTATAATGAGTCTCAACCCTCTTTATAAGTTATATTGGCCTCACATGTGTGTTATAATGGGGCTCAACCCTTCATATAAGCTGTATCGAGATCACCCATTTTATGTAATGTCCAAAAATAGAAAATTGAATAATTTATAGATTTAATTATGTATTTCATGGAATTAATACTTATTCATATATAAATTGATAAACCCTTGGAAAAACATTTCCCCTAAAATATATTTGACTCATTATTAACCGGTGGAAAAGAAAAAGGTATCAAAAAATCTTTTTGAGAAAATATTGATATATCCAGATAAATAATGAGGATGGTATCATTATAATATACACCTAATGGATTATAAGTCCCAAATGTTATTTTTATGATGATTAATGGAAATATAGTTAAAATATCATTAAATTTGTTTAAGAAAATACCCATTTCATATTCAAAATAACTTTTTAAGTCATAAAACATAACGAATTTACAAAATAATTTTCAATTAAAAAAATTGAAATCCTAATAATTTATCTTTAAAATAATCATTTAAAAAATTTCTTGATGATACTATAATTTCACAATTTATAAAACATTTTAAGAAAATTTAAGAAAACATTATTTTGGAAGAAAATGTATTTCCAATAGAAGACAGAAATACTATTGGAATTTACTATATAAATTTTATCAATAATTTTGAGTACCAAAGAGTATAAAAATGGTACTATTAATTTTAAAATATAATTAAAGAAAATAGGATAAGAAAATTTGTGGATTTTTTGAGAGATGTTTTACTTGATCTTATCATTTGAATTATAATCATAAACAATCTTGATAAATGGTATGATTATAACAGTTACTATTACTATTTTGGTATCATTGATTCATAATATCAATAAATGAAATAACATTAAATGAAATGTATAATATCATTGAAATATGGAGTTTATAGATATAAAATGACTAATTTTCATTATATACACATTGTAAAAGATTATTGTTGTATAACCAAATATAAATCTGAATGAATGATAATTGAGATAAAAATATATTACCACTTTGGTAACAGGAATTCATAATCCCCATGAAAGACATATAATCAAAATTACATGTAAAGACACATATATTTAAAGATAATAATGATATAATTCATTCCTGGATAGTATATAATCAACACAACATAAATAAGTTTTGAATATGGAATATATCTAACTCAGGAAAAGTGAGACTAGAAAAACGGTTACCATGAGTTCAACATGCAACATGTGTCTTCATATTCCTCAATAATAATGAATTTTCAATTATTTAATATATTGATTAAAATTTTTAATTTTAATTTTATTTTTATTTCATATAATAACATGTTATATACATTTATTAAATATATTATGTTTACATTGGATGTTTTCAATACCTTGGGATTATTTGTCAAAAATGACTTTGGTGGGTTAACTATGGTCAATGCTGTAATTAATAAAAAATATATACAAAAATAATAAGAACATAATTATCATATTTATACATAAATTAATATTGTTAAACCCATCTGGAATGACTTTACGAAAATGGAACTGACATTACAATCATGTATTATCAAACTAGATATGTTATCTACTTATTCTATAAAACATCTTAAAATACACCAATAGTGTTCTTCTCACATAATACCATTATTATACATATCCTACACAAAACAATACTTCATAACATATGGTAATGAGATTATTGGAAAGGGAACACCTTGATTCTAAGTAGTGGTAAATATAGGTATTATCCATTAAATAATATAAATTATCATAAGATGATCATATTTGTATGAGAATATAATAAATGTTTATGGACGTAACATAAGAGATTCAAATACAACAAAACATGTGTCACCTACTTTTATTCATGTAATAATTCTTTTTATAAAAAAATAAATTAATCAATAGAGTGACGAATCAAAAATAACAAATCATGTACCATGAGATCACATCATATGAGAATACATGAATTAGAGACATACACATTATTGCAGATAATAATTTACATAGTAAATTTTTACTACCAAGACTTTCATAATTGATAGAGTCTCATTGTTAATTGGGTTCAATCCTAATCCCCATAAAAATATTGGGATATGTTAAATAGTGGGTTTGGTTTACTCATCATTTTCAAAAACATAGTTGACAAATTTCCATAGTGAATTGGGTTCACTATCAATTCCCATTAATATTATATCAGGATATTCAAATCATTACTAAATGTATTAGATGTAACACCCCGACCCTAGTTACCTAGAGTCAGTGCATTATTACATAACATTGGCATGATCACAAGAAAGATCAAATCTCGAAAGACCGATTGGTTTAGTAGCCTTGGAAACACCAGATATATTCATAAGTTTTACATTACTTAATAAAATGAAAAACTACTACAACAACATAATGTCTCCACAGTCCACACTATTGTCCCCTCACAATATCCCTGCAGGTCATTCATAATTTACTTCTTCACTTCCTGGGAAAATTAAAACATGGAAAAGGGGTGAGCTCAAATGCCCAGTAAGGATAACAATATAGCGGAAAATTTCATAAATAAGAATAAACATTTAAGGCAATGTATAACTAAAACAAAAGCCTTTTAAACTTGAACATCAACATAATATGGAAAAATTAAAATGAAATAATTCCATTTACTCGTTCACATGGATATTCTACTAATCGAATAATCACACGCAAAATCACTAACCACTTTCATAATGTTGGAATGCATAATGCCAGACTATCATAACCACGTAGTCAAGTCCTCGTTCCAAGACCACAAATAATATTTTATCAAGGCCTTGTGCCAAGACACTAGTTTGTCTCATGAGACCTACCGAGGTATCGAGGAGCTATAGCGGGCTCCACCCGTCACATATTAAGTCCAATGCATTCCCATATGAAAAGGTTTAAACATAACATAAACATTCGTATTAAAACTAGTATACGAAATGTCAATTATTTCACCATAAACCATGAATGGTATAAAATAGAACATCCACAGTCAAACATATCACAAAACCTTCAATACAATATAGAAGTTTTGTATTATAATAAATCAACGTCAAATAAGCGTAAAATCCATCAAAGGATGTTGACATAGATGAAATCAAAACACTTTTTAGAGAAATAACTCTTTCTATTTTTGAAATTATTTAAGAGCCATATAAAACAAAACATTTTCTTGAAAATATTCTTATAATCTTGTAAGGAATGCTTTGAAGATTTTATAACGGCGTAAAATAACCTCACCCGCCGTATAAGTTAAAAAAGACATTCTTACCTCAATTTTGTCGAAAAGGTTAAAAAGGACCTTGTTTTGAAAACAAAGGAAAGATTCCTCTTATAAAAAGTCAAAAAGGGTATAAATGACTTTAACCCATATTCTTATCAATAATAAAAATGTTTTGAAATACATTTTGAAGAAACATGGATGTGGATGATAACGAGGTCCCAGTAGATAATTATGTATAAACAACCTTGGATAATGAAGAGGTTGTGAAGTAAACCCTTACCTTGTACTTTTCCTTGGTTGGGGTAGGTTAACCTCCTGTATAATGGTGAAATAGTTGTTATTAAATTATACAAGAATCATATACATTCATATGATATCATATATGATCTTTTAACATTGCTTTGTTAACAATATCTTAGATTTATCGTTGTTTCGGGTGTTAACTTACTCGTTTTCTTATATGTTTTGTTACGTAAGTCATGTTTTTCATGGATAGGTTGTATCTTATTCATAACAAGAATGATATCATGTCCTTAAACATTATTTCTAAATCATCAAATGATAATTATACTTGAATGGATACGACGGAGAATGAATCTCATCGCGTTCGTGGAGACGGTAGTCCGTACGTACGCACGAGCGACAATATCATTATTTTGATATTAAAATAATATATAATTGGATAGTATATCATATATACAGAATCATTATCATGTTATATTTATTATTTACATGAATTACATATCATTATTATACCCATCTAAATAATAATATATTGAATAATAATTACACCACGACGTGGAGACGGTAAGTCGTACGTACGCACGTATGGTGACATGTCATTCAAATGATGGGTAGAATACTTAATATGGTTGTTCCATATTTATAATAAAATCAAATTATATAGAAGATACTGGAGTTATAATTTTATAATTGAAATAATAAACAAAGAGGGAGTGGAAGAAGAAAGAAACATGAAAGAGGGTGATGAAAATGTTACCTCTTCTTCGGGTTCTTCCTTTTGATTTGATCAAAAGGACTCCATAGGATGGCTTTCTGACTAATGTAAAGCTTCTAGGATGAAGGGAGAGAACTTGGGAGAGTATTTGGGCAAAGGTTGGCCGAACCAAAAGGCTTGAAAGTGTGAATAAGGTGGTAGAGGTGGGGCCTTTTATAAGAGGAGAGGAGGGGCTCTTTTGGAAATATTGAAATGTTACATTATTGTACAATGCTTTTTGGATTCTAAAGGTCCCACACTAATATAATTCGTGGATAAGGTGATAAGGGTTCGAAATCTCTTCATCCAATAGGCTTTGGACAAGTGTAAGCCTTGGATTTTGCATTATCTTCTCATTTTATTTAAATCGTTAAACAATGAGGTCATCGCCGCATCATAATGATGTCATAAATAATTTAATTTATTTAATGTCTAAAAATTATAAACAAATACAATGATGTAGTAAATCCTTTTATATTTCTAATGAATATTTATAATCAAAATTTGGACTTGTGTAACCCCACGTAAAAATTGTTTTAGTAAAACATTTTATGTTTGTGTCATTTTTTACTTTAACATTAAATAAAAGGTATTTATGTCATTTTCTAACTAAAGTGGCTCCATGGGGTCCCCAAGTTGACCCATGGGTTGTCTTGGTCGGCCATGACTCATCCAATAGGAGTAGGACAAGTTTCATGCTCATCTCATATTATTAAAACATTATTTGTACCTTAAACTACACTAATTACCTCTAATCGCGATTAAGAACTTAAAAGTTACTATTCACCAAAAATTTATTTTAATCTCATTGAACCACATTTTACTTCTTAATGAAAACCATGTATTTTGGATTTTTGAAAATCAAATCACAGATGTGGTAATATTTCATTTAAATGAAAAATCAGTTATTTAACTACCACTTAGTGGTTTCACTATTCATCAAAAATTGAAGTTTTTCAGAACAAAGCCAAAATTTCACCCTAATATATAATTGATATTCTGAATTCAAAAATGATGTCTATTTTACAAAATTCCAAACATATAAGTTGCATTAATTAATTTTATAATTAATTCCCACTGTTACAAAAAATGGCGTGTTTCTAAGAAACAATTTATATCAAAAGATTGGCAATTGTTTATGTCCGATTTCAATGTTAAATTAATTCTAATGACCACCATTGGATAAAATGGTAAAAATATATTATAATTATACTTTAAAACCACTAAATAGTATAATTTTTCACTAAAAATCATTTTGATTTAAAAAGTTGTTTTTAAGTATTTTTCACTATTCATAAAAAAATTAGAAGTTCTCAGAAAAATACAAAAAATTCAACATAGGCTAATTTCGATATTCCGAATCCAAAGATGAAGTCTATTTTGATAAATAAAATTTATAAAATTTCAAAAATTAGGTATTACTATTCACAACGACTAGCTTAATTAGTTGTGGTGTGTGTTAGAGCTCGAGGTTGTGTATAACACACGCTATTGCATTATTCGAAGGGAAACGTATCGTGGAAGTTTGGGGTGTTACATTCTCCCCTCCTTCAAATAATTGCGTCCTCGCAATTTCTAGGGTATTACTGCATAAAAAGACTCGGGTGGTTCTTCATCATAAGTTCCTCAGGTTCCCACGTTGCCTCTTCCATTTTATGATTTCTCCACAAAACCTTTACCAGACGAGTCGTTCAGTTTCTCAGCACCTGCTCCCTCACATCAAGAATCCTGATGGGCTCTTCACAATAGGAAAGATCAGGTTCCAGTTCTAATTCCTCATAGGTGAGTACATGCGTTGGGTCAGGCATGTATTTCCTCAACAGAGATACGTGGAAAACATCGTGAACTTTGGAGAGATTTGGCGGCATCGCCAAACAATAAGATATCGTCCCAATACGATCTAGAATTTCGAAAGGTCCGATGTACCTGGGACTCAACTTACCCTTCTTACCAAAACGTATAACTCCCTTCCATGGAGATACCATTAGGAAAACATGATCTCCCACCTGAAATTCCAAAACCTTTCTTCTTTTATCGGCATAGCTCTTCTGCCTACTTTGAGCTGATTTGATGTGGTTTTGGATTACCTTCACCTTTTCCATTGTTTCTTCCACCAGTTCTGGTCCCACAAGTTTTCTTTCACCAACGTCATCCCAACAGGTTGGTGTACGACATCTCTTTCCGTATAACGCTTCATAAGGTGCCATCTGAATGCTTGAATGGAAGCTATTATTATAGGAAAATTCTACCAGTGGTAAGTATTGATCCCACATACCCTGAAAGTCAAGAGAGCATGATCTCAACATGTCTTCTAAGGTTTGAATAGTCCGTTCTGATTGTCCATCTGTTTGAGGGTGATAGGCAGTGCTCAAACAAAGTTCAGTATCCAAGGCCTTTTGAAGACTTTTCCAGAATCTTGAAGTAAAACTAGGATCATGATCAGAAACAATCGATAGGGGTACTCCATGCATTCTTACAACTTCATTAATATATAATCTTGCTAGACGTTCAAGTGGTAGATCCTCCTGTATATCCAGAAAATGTGCTGACATAGTAAGACGATCAATAATGACCCATATTGCATCATTCCTTCTAGGAGTCTTTGGTAGTCCCATGAAAAAGTCCATCGTAATATTATCCCATTTCCACTCAGGTATGGGATGAGGTTGTAATACTCTACCAGGATGTTGCCTTCCACCTTTCACTTGTTGACAAACCATACACCTCGACACAAAATCAGCAATCTCCCTCTTCATATTGTCCCACCAAAAATGTTCCTTCAAATCTCTATACATTTTGGTGCTCCCAGGGTGTATAGAGAAATTGGAACTATGAGCATCATCCAGCAATTCCCTTTTTAGATCAGTTATATCAGGAACACAAAGTCTCTTTTTGAATTTCAAAATTCCATCCTTATACACAAAGTCCCTCAATCTTCCATCATTCACATCTTTAATCTTCTTATGAAATTCTTCATCATTGGTCTGAGAACTCTTAATCCTTTCTATTAATGATGGTTTGGCAACCATTTGAAAAAGCATTGATGTTTCACCTTCCCTAGTTATTCCCATGTCCATCTTCACTAGATCCAAGAAACTTGGATCCCTTTCAATTCTCATCACATTCAAAACTCCATGGTCTTTTCTACTCAAAGCATATTCCACCTTGTTTGCCTTCCCCAGGTGGTAATGTATCATGCAATCATTATCCTTGAGTAGTTCAAGCCATCGCCTTTGCCTCATGTTGAGTTCTTTTTGTGTGAAAATATACTTCAAACTCTTGTGATCAGTATAAATCTCACATTTTTCACCATAGAGGTAATGTCTCCATATCTTTAAAGCAATGATCACAGCTGCTAACTCAAGATCATGAGTAGGATAGTTTTGCTCATGAATTTTTAGATTTCGTGATGCATAGGCAATGACCTTATCATTCTGCATAAGGACACAACCAAGTCCTTTCTTTGATGCATCACTATAAATAACAAACCCATCATTCCCCGATGGTAGAGTCAATACATGGGCATTGACTAATCTTCTCTTTAGTTCTTCAAAACATTCTTCACACTCTTTTGTCCAGACAAATTTAATCCCTTTACGTGTGAGCTTTGTGAATGGGTTAGCCAATCTGGAAAAATTCTGGACGAAACGTCGATAATAACCTGCTAAACCAATAAAATTGTGTACCTCAGTTATACTTGTCAGTGCTGGCCATTCTTGGATTGCCTTGGTTTTAGAAGGATCAACGGAAATTCCATCCTTAGAGACAATATGGCCAAGAAAAGAAATCTCATGAAGCCAGAATTCACACTTGCTAAATTTCCCATATAATTCATGTCTTCTAAGAGTCTTCAGGATAATGTGTAAGTGATTTTCATGATCATCATGGCTTTTGGAGTATACCAAGATATCATCAATAAATACCACTACAAAGTCATCAAGATATTCCTTGAAAACTCTATTCATTAGATCCATGAAAACAGAGGGTGCATTAGTCAATCCAAAAGGCATTGCTGTAAACTCATAATGCACGTACCTTGTTCGAAATGCTGTCATTGGAATGTCTTCCTTCTTTACACAAAGCTGATGGTATCCAGACCGAAGGTCAATCTTTGAAACGTATTGAGCTCCATGCAGTTGGTCAAATAAATCATCGATGTGAGGTAGGGGATACTTGTTCTTTATTTTTATAGCATTGATCTCACTATAGTCAATGCACAACCTCATAGATCCATCTTTCTTCTTAACAGAAAGAACAGGGGCTCCCCAAGGAGAAACACTACGGTGAATAAATCCCTTATTACTCAATTCCTTTAGTAGTTTCTTTAGTTCAACTAATTCCACAGTGGCCATTCTATAAGGGGTCTTCGATATGGGCCTTGATCCAGGAATTAAATCAATGGAAAACTCAACTTCTCGTTCTGGAGGATGTCCAGGTAAATCTTCCGGAAACACATCAACATATTCTCTCACAATAGGTACATCCTCTATTTCAATATTCCTTTACTCACCCTCAGTAATTTCCGTCTCTTCCTCCCCAAAAATTGAATTTAGTTGAGCTACTGGGGGTGGATCTAGATAAGAATTATGTGGCGACGATTAGGCTCTAAAGATAAGGTGTTCCTTATCATCATCATCAAGAATCGTAACCACTTTCCTCTTACAATAAATTTTTTCATCATGGTCCGAAATCCAATCCATACCGAGGATTATATCAAATTCAATCATGGGTATGACAATGAGATCAGCAGGTAATGAACATTTAGGTGCTCTAATGGGAACTAATCGACAAAACTTTGTTTCAATAATACTTCCCTTAGGGGTTTTGACCGACAACTCCCTTGATAAATCAAATTGGAAATATCTAATTTTCTTAGAAAACTGGGAAGATATGAAACAATGTGATGATCCAGAATCAAATAATGCATTTGCTAAACTTGAGGAAACCATTAAATTACCTGCCACCACATCTTTCGGAGCTTTTAACTCAGCAGTAATGATAGCATAAGCCTGGCATTGATCCCTTGGCCTTTTCTGAGATAAGTTATCCTGACGCTTAGGACATTCATTTGCATAATTCCCCATCTCCCTGCAATTGTAGCACCGAACGTTGGTAGCTTCCTTCTTCCCCTTGCAATCATGAGCTTGGTGGCCTTTTTCACCACACTTGTAACAGACTCCCATTCCCTTCAAGCAAGTACCAAGATGTTTCTTCCCGCATTTACCACAAGATGGATATTCAACCTTTCCATTCTTCCCTTTATTTCCATTCCCAGATTGATCAGCAGGTCTATTCTTCTCTTGCTTTGCTTTAAAGTCATAAGACTTAGAGAATTCCTTTTCCGTCTTGATAGCGCACGAGACAATACCTTCGTATGAAGAGAATGTTTGTGATACTAAAGCTCGACGGAGAAATGGTTTCAACCCATCAAAGAAATGATCAGTCTTACATCTTGGGTTACGTATGTAATCTGTAGCATACCTTGCTAACCTTGTAAAGTTAGCCTCATACATTGCGACATTCTCATCCTCCTTCTTCCTCAGACTCAGAAATTGCCTTTCCATATCCGCTCGATGGTCTCGAGGAAAGTATTTTTCTAAGAACAGCTCTTTGAACTCCTGCCATTCCATGTTTTTTAATTCATCATCTTCCTTTGTGTTTTGAATTAGTGACCACCATTGATCGGCATCTCCAGTGAGGCGGTAAACTACCATGATAACTTTTTCCCTTTCACTGCTCCCCAAAGCCTGAAATATTTTCTCTAGGGAATTTATCCATTCCTAGGCTACTAAAGGATTTGTACTCCCATTGAACATTGGTGGTTGTTGCCTCATGAATCGATCTAACATTGATCCTCCACGTTTTGGATCAGGGTGCTCCATACGGTTAAGGTTATTATTCATATCCTGAGTAAGTTGTCCCAGTATGGTGATTAGCTGATCGGAACCGGTTGCATCACCAGTCCCACTATAATTATCTTGAGCAGGAGGGCAATCCCTACATGGAGTGCGTGCATTGATCCAGTTTACATTTCTTCCACTAGGCGCCATTTCTAAACAATGGCATAAACTAGATCAGTTTATGAATCAAAATACATAATCCCATACTTATAAAACACTTAACATAAATTGAACTATTTATGGATATAATCCATAATCATAAAAATGTTTTCTTTGAGGAAGTATATACTCATAAGCCCTTCATAATGATTTGTAATGAAAATGTGAGTTATCCTAAGCATATCCCCCGGGAGTGTCGTAACCAAGAGTGCAGCAAGGCCCGTTGTCGTGCACCAGTTCCCGTTCGAGTCTAGCTCAAAGCGGTGTTTTCGGGTTTTACCCCTTGGAACATCTGTGCCAGAGCCGCCTCTACCTGCTCGTATCCAGACAGGTATGTATTGCTCGGAAAACTCACAAAATCTCTACAATACCAAATTTCTAGGAAGTTCTTCTATACTAATCCTCAAAGTTCATCTTAGGTCTATGTGCTCTAATCAGAGTTTATCTAAATCAAGCTTCCAAGGTTTGAACTAAACTTCCTCTGATACCAACTGTAACACCTCGACCCTAGTTACCCAGAGTCGGTGCATTATTACATAGCATTGGCATGATCACAAGAAAGATCAAATCTCGAAAGACCGATTGGTTTAGTAGCCTTGGAAACACCAGATATATTCATAAGTTTTACATTACTTCATAAAATGAAAAACTACTACAACAACATAATGTCTCCACAGTCCACACTATTATCCCCTCACAATATCCCTGCAGGTCATTCATAATTTACTTCTTCACTTCCTGGGAAAATTAAAACATGGAAAAGGGGTGAGCTCAAATGCCCAGTAAGGATAACAATATAGCATAAACTTTCATAAATAAGAATAAACATTTTAGGAAATGTATAACTAAAACAAAAGCTTTTTAAACTTGAACATCAACATAATATGGAAAAAGTAAAATGAAATAATTCCATTTACTCATTCACATGGATATTCTACTAATCGAATAATCACACGCAAAATCACTAACCACTTTCATAATGTTGGAATGCATAATGCCAGACTATCATAACCACATATTCAAGGCCTCGTGCCAAGACCACAAATAAGATTTTGTCAAGGCCTCGTGCCAAGACACTAGTTTGTCTCATGAGACCTACCGATGCATCGAGGAGCTATAGCGGGCTCCACTCATCACATATTAAGTCCAATGCATTCCCATATGAAAAGGTTTAAACAGAACATAAACATTCGTATTAAAACTAGCATATGAAATGTAAATAATTTCACCATAAACCATGAATGGTATAAAATAGCACATCCACAGTCAAACATATCACAAAACCTTCAATACAATATTGAAGTTTTGTATTATAATAAATCAACTTCAAATAAGTGTAAAATCCATCAAAGGATGTTGACATAGATGAAATCAAAACACTTTTTAGAGAAATATCTCTTTCTATTTGTGAAATTATTTAAGAGCCATATAAAACAAGACATTTTCTTGAAAATATTATTATAATCTTTTAAGGAAAGCTTTGAAGATTTTATAATGGCCGAAAATAACCGCACCCGCCGTATAAGTTAAAAAAGACATTCTTACCTCAATTTTGTCGAAAAGGTTAAAAAGGACCTTGTTTTGAAAACGACGGAAAGATTACTCTTATAAAAAGTAAAAAAGGGTATAAATGACTTTAACCCATATTCTTATCAATAATAAAAATGTTTTGAAATACATTTTGAAGAAACATGGATGTGGATGATAATGAGGTCCCAGTAGATAATTATGTATAAACAACCTTGGATAATGAAGAGGTTGTGAAGTAAACCCTTACCTTGTACTTTTCCTTGGTTGGGGTAGGTTAACCTCCTGTATAATGGTGAAATAGTTGTTATTAAATTATACAAGAATCATATACATTCATATGATATCATATATGATCTTTTAACATTGCTTTGTTAACAATCTCTTAGATTTATCGTTGTTTCGGGTGTTAACATACTCGTTTTCTTATATGTTTTGTTACGTAAGTCATATTTTTCATGGATAGGTTGTATCTTATTCATAACCAGAATGATATCATGTCCTTAAACGTTATTTTTAAATCATCAAATGATAATTATACTTGAATGGATACGATGGAGAATGAATCTCATCGTGTTCGTGGAGACGGTAGTCCGTACGTACGCACGAGCGACAATATCATTATTTTGATATTAAAATAATATATAATTGGATAGTATATCATATATACAGAATAATTATCATGTTATATTTATTATTTACTTGAATTACATATCATTATTATACCCATCTAAATAATAATATATTGAATAACAATTACACCACGACGTGGAGATGGTAAGCCGTACGTACGCACGTATGGTGACATGTCATTCAAATGATGGGTAGAATACTGAATATGGTTGTTACATATTTATAATAACATCACAGTATATAGAAGATACTGGAGTTATAATTTTAGAATTGAAATAATAAACAAATAGGGAGTGGAAGAAGAAAGAAACATGAAAGAGGGTGATGAAAATGTTACCTCTTCTTCGGGTTCTTCCTTTTGATTTGATCCAAAGGACTCCTTAGGATGGATTTCTGACTAAAGTAAAGTTTCTAGGATGAAGGGAGAGAAGTTGGGAGAGTATTTGGGCAGAGGTTGGCCGAACCAAAAGGCTTGAAAGTGTGAATAAGGTGGTAGTGGTGGGGGCCTTTTATAAGAGGAGAGGAGGGGCTCTTTTGGAATGATTGAAATGTTACATTATTGTACAATGCTTTTCGGATTCTAAAGGTCCCACACTTATATAATTCGTGGATAAGGTGATAAGGGTTCGAAATATCTTCATCCAATAGGCTTTGGACAAGTGTAAGCCTTGGATTTTGCATTATCTTCTCATTTTATTTAAATCGTTAAATAATGAGGTCATCGCCGCATCATAATGATGTCATAAATAGTATAATATATTTAATGTCTAAAAATTATAAAAAAATACTATGATGTAAGAAATCCGTTTAGCTTTCTAATGAATATTTATAATCAAAATTTGGACTTGTGTAACCCCACGTAACAATTGTTTTAGTAAAACATTTTATGTTTGTGTCATTTTTTACTTTAACATTAAATTAAAGGTATTTATGTCATTTTCTAACTAAAGTGGCTCCATGGGGTCCCCAAGTTGACCCATGGGTTTTCTTGGTCGGCCATGAATCATCCAATAGGAGTAGGACAAGTTTCATGCTCATCTCATATTATTAAAACATTATTTGTACCTTAAACTACACTAATTACCTTTAATCGCGATTAAGAACTTAAAAGTTACTATTCACCAAAAATTTATTTTAATCTCATTGAACCACATTTTACTTCTTAATGACAACCATGTATGTTGGATTTTTGAAAATTAAATCACAGAAGTGGTAATATTTCATTTAAATGAAAAATCAGTTATTTAACTACCACTTAGTGGTTTCACTATTCATCAAAAATTGAAGTTTTTCAGAACAAAGCCAAAATATCACCCTAAGATATAATTGATATTCTGAATTCAAAAATGATGTCTATTTTACAAAATTCCAAACATATAAGTTGCATTAATTAATTTTATAATTAATTCTCACTGTTACAAAAAATGGTGTGTTTCTAAGAAACAATTTATATCAAAAGATTGGCAATTGTTTATGTCCGATTTCAATGTTAAATTTATTCTAATGACCACCATTGGATAAAATGGTAAAAATATATTCTAATTATACTTTAAAACCACTAAATAGTTTAATTTTTCACTAAAAATTATTTTGATTTAAAAAGTTGTTTTTAAGTATTTTTCACTATTCATAAAAAAATTAGAAGTTCTCAGAAAAATACCAAAAATTCAACATAGGCTAATTTCGATATTCCGAATCCAAAGATGAAGTCTATTTTGATAAATAAAATTTATAAAATTTCAAAAAGTAGGTATTACTATTCACAACGGCTAGCTTAATTAGTTGTGGTGTGTGTTAGAGCTCGAGGTTGCGTACAACACACGCTATTGCATTATTCGAAGGGAAACGTACCGTGGAAGCTTGGGGTGTTTCATTCTCCCCTCCTTTAAATAATTGTGTCCTCGCAATTTCTAGGGTATTACTGCATAAAAAGACTCGGGTGGTTCTTCATCATAAGTTCCTCAGGTTCCCACGTTGCCTCTTCCATTTTATGATTTCTCCACAAAACCTTTACCAGACGAGTCGTTCGGTTTCTCAGCACCTGCTCCCTCACATCAAGAATCCTGAAAGGCTCTTCACAATAGGAAAGATCGGGTTCCAGTTCTAATTCCTCATATGTGAGTACATGCGTTGGGTCAGGCATGTATTTCCTCAACAGAGATACGTGGAAAACTTCGTGAACTTTGGAGAGATTTGGCGGCATCGCCAAACGATAAGCTACAACCCCAATACGATCTAGAATTTTGAAAGGTCCGATGTACCTGGGACTCAACTTACCCTTCTTACCAAAACGTATAACTCCCTTCCATGGAGATACCTTTAGGAAAACATGATCTCCCACCTGAAATTCCAAAACCTTTCTTCTGTTATCGGCATAGCTCTTCTGCATACTTTGAGCTGAATTGATGTGGTTTTGGATTACCATCACCTTTTCCATTGTTTCTTCCACCAGTTCTGGTCCCACAAGTTTTCTTTCACCAACGTCATCCCAACAGGTTAGTGTACGACATCTCTTTCTGTATAACGCTTCATAAGGTGCCATCTGAATCCTTGAATTGAAGCTATTGTTATAGGAAAATTCTACCAGTGGTAAGTATTGATCCAACATACCCTGAAAGTCAAGAGAGCATGATCTCAACATTTCTTCTAAGGTTTGAATAGTCCGTTCTGATTGTCCATCTGTTTGAGGGTGATAGGCAGTGCTCAAACAAAGTTCAGTATCCAAGGCCTTTTGAAGACATTTCCAGAATCTTGAAGTAAAACGAGGATCACGATCAGAAACAATCGATAGGGGTACTCCATGCAGTCTTACAACTTTATTAATATATAATCTTGCTAGACGTTCAAGTGGTAGATCCTCCCGTATAGCCAGAAAATGTGCTGACTTAGTAAGACGATCAACAATGACCCATATTGCATCATTCCTTCTAGGAGTCTTTGGTAGTCCCATGAAAAAGTCCATCGTAATATTATCCCATTTCCACTCAGGTATGGGAAGAGGTTGTAATACTCTACCAGGATGTTGCCTTCAAGCTTTCACTTGTTGACAAACCATACACCTCGACACAAAATCAGCAATCTCCCTCTTCATATTGTCCCACAAAAAATGTTCCTTCAAATCTCTATACATTTGGGTGCTCCCAGGGTGTATAGAGAAATTGGAACTATGAGCACCATCCAGCAATTCCCTTTTTAGATCAGTTATATCGGGAACACAAATTCTCTTCCTGAATTTCAAAATTCCATCCTTATACACAAAGTCCCTCAATCTTCCATCATTCACATCTTTAATCTTCTTATGAAATTCTTCATCATTGGTCTGAGAACTCTTAATCCTTTCTAGTAATGATGGTTTGGCAACCATTTGAAAAAGCATTGATGTTTCACCTTCCCTAGTTATTCCCATGTCCATCTTCACTAGATCCAAGAAAATTGGATCCCTTTCAATTCTCATCACATTCAAAACTCCATGGTCTTTTCTACTCAAAGCATATGCCACCTTGTTTTCCTTCCCCGGGTGGTAATGTATCATGCAATCATAATCTTTGAGTAGTTCAAGCCATCGCCTTTGCCTCATGTTGATTTCTTTTTGTGTGAAAATATACTTCAAACTCTTGTGATCAGTATAAATCTCACATTTTTAACCATAGAGGTAATGTCTCCATATCATTAAAGTAAATATCATAGCTTCTAACTCAAGATCATGAGTAGGATAGTTTTGCTCATGAATTTTTAGCTGTCGTGATGCATAGGCAATGACCTTATCATTATGCATAAGGACACAACCAAGTCCTTTCTTTGATGCATCACTATAAATAACAAACCCATCATTCCCTGATGGTAGAGTCAATACAGGGGCATTGACTAATCTTCTCTTTAGTTCTTCAAAACATTCTTCACACTCTTTTGTCCAGACAAATTTAATCCCTTTACGTGTGAGCTTTGTCAATGGGTTAGCCAATCTGGCAAAATTCTGGACGAAACGTCGATAATAACCTGCTAAACCAATAAAACTGTGTACCTCGGTTATACTTGTCGGTGCTGTCCATTCTTGAATTGCCTTGGTTTTAGAATGATCAACGGAAATTACATCCTTAGAGACAATATGGCCATGAAAAGAAATCTCATGAAGCCAGAATTCACACTTGCTAAATTTCCCATATATTCATGTCTTCTAAGAGTCTTCAGGATAATGCGTAAGTGATTTTCATGATCTTCGTGGCTTTTGGAGTATTCCAAGATATCATCAATAAATACCACTACAAAGTCATCAAGATATTCCTTGAAAACTCTATTCATTAGATCCATGAAAACAGAGGGTGCATTAGTCAATCCAAAAGGCATTATTGTAAACTCGTAAAGCCCGTACCTTGTTCGAAATGCTGTCTTTGGAACGTCTTCCTTTTTTAAACACAGCTGATGGTATCCAGACCGAAGGTCAATCTTTGAAAAGTATTGAGCACCATGCAGTTGGTCAAATAAATCATCGATGTGAGGTAGGGGATACATGTTCATTATTGTTATAGCATTGATCTCCCTATAGTCAATGCACAACCTCATAGATCCGTCTTTCTTCTTAACAAAAAGAACAGGGGCTCCCCAAGGAGAAACACTAGGGCGAATAAATCCCTTATTACTCAATTCCTCTAGTTATTTCTTTAGTTCAACTAATTCCACAGTGGCCATTCTATAAGGGGTCTTCGAAATGGGCCTTGATCCAGGAATTAAATCAATGGAAAACTCAACTTCTTGTTCTGGAGGATGTCCAGGTAAATCTTCCGGAAACACATCAACATATTCTCTCACAATAGGTACATCCTCTATTTGAATATTCCTTTCCTCACTCTCAGTAATTTCCTTCTCTTCCTCCCCAATAATGGAATTTAGTTGAGCTACTGGGGGTGGATCTAGATAAGAATTATGTGGCGACGATTCGGCTCTAAAGATAAAGTGTTCCTTATCATCATCATCAAGAATCGTAACCTCTTTCCTCTTACAATAAATTTTTGCATCATGGTCCGAAAGCCAATCCATACCGAGGATTATATCAAATTCAATCATGGGTATGACGATGAGATCAGTAGGTAAAGAACATTTAGGTGCTCTAATGGGAACTAATCGACAAAACTTTGTTGCAATAATACTTCCCTTAGGGGTTTTGACCGACAACTCCCTTGTTAAATCAAATTGGAAATATCTAATTTTCTTAGCAAACTGGGAAGATATGAAACAATGTGATGATCCAGAATCAAATAATGCATTTTCTAAACTTGAGGAAACCATTAAATTACCTGCCACCACATCTTTCGGAGCTTCTACCTTAGCAGTAGTGATAGCATAAGCCTGGCCTTGATCCCTTGTCCTTTTCTGAGATAAGATATCCTGATGCTTAGGACATTCATTTGCATAATGCCCCATCTCCCTGCAATTGTAGCACCGAACGTTGGTAGCTTCCTTCTTCCCCTTGCAATCATGAGCTTGGTGGCCTTTTTCACCACACTTGTAACAGACTCCCATTCCCTTCAAGCAAGTACCAGGATGTTTCTTCCCGCATTTACCACAAGATGGATATTCAACCTTTCCATTCTTCCCTTTATTTTCATTCCCAGATTGATCAGCAGGTCTCTTCTTCTCTTTATTTTCTTTAAAGTCATAAGACTTAGAGAATTCCTTTTCCGTCTTGATAGCGCACGATACAATACCTTCGTATGAAGAGAAGGTTTGTGATACTAAAGCTCGACAGAGAAATGGTTTCAACCCATAAAAGAAACGATCAGTCTTACTTCATGGGTTACGTATGTAATCTACAACATACCATGCTAACCTTGTAAAGTTAGCCTCATACTTTGCGACATTCTCATCCTCCTTCTGCCTCAGACTCAGAAATTGCCTTTCCATATCCGCTCGATGGTCTCGAAGAAAGTATTTTTCTATGAACAGCTCTTTGAACTCCTGCCATTCCATGTTTGTTAATTCATCATCTTCCTTTGTGTTTTGAATTAGTGACCACCATTGATCGACATCTCCAGTGAGGTGGTAAACTGCCATGATAACTTTTTCCCTTTCACTGCTCCACAAAGCCTGAAATATTTTCTCTAGGGAATTTATCCATTGCTCGGCTACTAAAGGATTTGTACTCCCATTGAACGTTGGTGGTTGTTTCCTCATGAATCGATCTAACAATGATCATCCACGCTGTGGATCAGGGTGCTCCATACGGGTAAGGTTATTATTCATAACCTGAGTAAGTTGTCCCAGTATGGTGATTAGCTGATCGGCACCGGTTGCATCACCAGCCCCACTATAATTATCTTGAGCAGGAGGGAAATCCCTACATGGAGTGCGTGCATTGATACGGTTTACATTTCTTCCACTAGGCGCCATTTCTAAACAATGGCATAAGCTAGATCATTTTATGAATCAAAATACATAATCCCATACTTATAAAACACTTAACATTAATTGAACTATTTATGGATATAATCCATAATAATAAAAATGTTTTCTTTGAGGAAGTATATACTCATAAGCCCTTCATAATGATTTGTAAAGATAATGATAGTTATCCTAAGAATATCCCCCGGGAGTGTCGTAACCAAGAGTGCAGCAAGGCCCGTTGTCGTGCACCAGTTCCCGTTCGAGTCTAGCTCAAAGCGGTGTTTTCGGGTTTTACCCCTCGGAACATCTGTGCCAGAGCCGCCTCTACCTGCTCGTATCCAGACAGGGATGTATTGCTCAGAAAACTCACAAAATCTCTACAATACCAAAATTCTAGGAAGTTCTTCTATACTAATCCTCAAAATTCATCTTAGGTCTATGTGCTCTAATCAGAGTTTATCTAAATCTTGCTTCCAAGGTTTGAACTAAACTTCCACTGATACCAACTGTAACGCCCCGACCCTAGTTACCCAGAGTCGGTGCATTATTACATAACATTGGCATGATCACAAGAAAGATCAAATCTCGAAAGACCGATTGGTTTAGTAGCCTTGGAAACACCAGATATATTCATAAGTTTTACATTACTTCATAAAATGAAAAACTACTACAACAACATAATGTCTCCACAGTCCACACTATTATCCCCTCACAATATCTCTGCAGGTCATTCATAATTTACTTCTTCACTTCCTGGGAAAATTAAAACATGGAAAAGGGGTGATCTCAAATTCCCAGTAAGGATAACAATATAGCGGAAACTTTCATAAATAAGAATAAACATTTAAGGCAATGTATAACTAAAACAAAAGCCTTTTAAAATTTAACATCAACATAATATGGAAAAAGTAAAATGAAATAATTCCATTTACTCATTCACATGGATATTCTACTAATCGAATAATCACACGCAAAATCACTAACCACTTTCATAATGTTGGAATGCATAATGCCAGACTATCATAACCACGTAGTCAAGGTCTCATGCCAAGACCACAAATAAGATTTTGTCAAGGAATCATGCCAAGACACTAGTTTGTCTCATGAGACCTACCGATTCATCGAGGAGCTATAGCGGGCTCCACCCGTCACATATTAAGTCCAATGCATTCCCATATGAAAAAGTTTAAACATAACATAAACATTCGTATTAAAACTAGCATACGAAATGTCAATAATTTCACCATAAACCATGAATGGTATAAAATTTCACATCCACAGTCAAACATATCACAAAACCTTCAATACAATATAGAAGTTTTGTATTATAATAAATCAACTTCAAATAAGCGTAAAATCCATCAAAAGATGTTGACATAGATGAAATAAAAACACTTTTTAGAGAAATATCTCTTTCTATTTTTGAAATTATTTAAGATCCATATAAAACAAAACATTTTCTTGAAAATATTTTTATAATCTTGTAAGGAAAGCTTTGAAGATTTTATAACGGCGGAAAATAACCGCACCCGTCGTATAAGTTAAAAAAGACATTCTTACCTCAATTTTGTCGAAAAGGTTAAAAAGGACCTTGTTTTGAAAACGACGGAAAGATTCCTCTTATAAAAAGTCAAAAAGGGTATAAATTACTTTAACCCATATTCTTATCAATAATAAAAATTTTTTGAAATACATTTTGAAGAAACATGGATGTGGATGATAACGAGGTCCCAGTAGATAATTATGTATAAACAACCTTGGATAATGAAGAGGTTGTGAAGTAAACCCTTACCTTGTACTTTTCCTTGGTTGGGGTAGGTTAACCTCCTGTATAATGGTGAAATAGTTGTTATTAAATTATACAAGAATCATATACATTCATATGATATCATATATGATCTTTTAACATTGCTTTGTTAATAATATCTTAGATTTATCGTTGTTTCGGGTGTTAACTTACTCGTTTTCTTATATGTTTTTTTATGTAAGTCATGTTTTTCATGGATATGTTGTTTCTTATTCATAACCAGAATGATATCATGTCCTTAAACCTTATTTTTAAATCATCAAATGATAATTATACTTGAATGGATACGACGGAGAATGAATCTCATCGCGTTCGTGGAGACGGTAGTCCGTACGTACGCACGAGCGAAAATATCATTATTTTGATATTAAAATAATATATAATTGGATAGTATATCATATATACAGAATCATTATCATGTTATATTTATAATTTACATGAATTACATATCATTATTATACCCATATAAATAATAATATATTGAATAACAATTACACCACGACGTGGAGACGGTAAGCCATACGCACGCACGTATGGTGACATGTCATTCAAATGATGGGTAGAATATTGAATATGGTTGTTCCATATTTATAATAACATCACAGTATATAGAAGATACTGGAGTTATAATTTTAGAATTGAAATAATAAACAAAGAGGGAGTGGAAGAAGAAAGAAACATGAAAGAGGGTGATGAAAATGTTACCTCTTCTTCGGGTTCTTCCATTTGATTTGATCAAAAGGACTCCTTAGGATGGATTTCTGACTAAAGTAAAGCTTCTAGGATGAAGGGAGAGAAGTTGGGAGAGTATTTGGGCAGACTTTGGCCGATCCAAAAAGCTTGAAAGTGTGAATAAGGTGGTATAGGTGGGGGCCTTTTATAAGAGGAGAGGATGGGCTCTTTTGGAAAGATTGAAATGTTACATTATTGTACAATGCTTTTCGGATTCTAAAGGTCCCACACTTATATTATTCGTGGATAAGGTGATAAGGGTTCGAAATCTATTCATCCAATAGGCTTTGGAAAAGTGTAAGCCTTGGATTTTGCATTATCTTCTCATTTTATTTAAATCGTTAAATAATGAGGTCATCGCCGCATCATAATGATGTCATAAATAATTTAATTTATTTAATGTATAAAAATTATAAAAAAAATAATAGGATGTAGGAAATCATTTTATCTTTATAATGAATATTTATAATCAAAATTTGGACTTGTGTAACCCCACGTAAAAATTGTTTTATTAAAACATTTTATGTTTGTGTCATTTTTTACTTTAACATTAAATAAAAGGTATTTATGTCATTTTCTAACTAAAGTGGCTCCATGGGGTCCCCAAGTTGACCCATGGGTTGTCTTGGTCGGCCATGACTCATACAATAGGAGTAGGACAAGTGAAATTCTCATCTCATATTATTAAAACATTATTTGTACCTTAAACTACACTAATTACCTCTAATCGCGAATAAGAACTTAAAAGTTACTATTCACCAAAAATTTATTTTAATTTCATTGAACCACATTTTACTTCTTAATGACAACCATGTAAGTCGTATTTTTGAAAATCAAATCACAGAAGTGGTAATATTTCATTTAAATGAAAAATCAGTTATTTAACTACCACTTAGTGGTTTCACTATTTATCAAAAATTGATGTTTTTCAGAACAAAGCCAAAATTTCACCCTAAGCTATAATTGATATTCTGAATTCAAAAATTATGTCTATTTTACAAAATTCCAAACATATAAGTTGCATTAATTAATTTTATTATTAATTCCCGCTATTACAAAAAATGGCGTGTTTCTAAGAAACAATTTATATCAAAAGATTGGCAATTGTTTATGTCCGATTTCAATGTTAAATTAATTCTAATGACCACCATTGGATAAAATGGTAAAAATATATTGTAATTTTACTTTAAAACCACTAAATAGTATAATTTTTCACTAAAAATTATTTTTATTTAAAATGTTGTTTTTAAGTATTTTTCACTATTCATTAAAAAATTAGAAGTTCTCAGAAAAATACCAAAAATTCAACATAGGCTAATTTCGATATTCCGAATCCAAAGATGAAGTATATTTTGAGAAATAAAATTTAAAAAATTTCAAAAAGTAGGTATTACTATTCACAACGGCTAGCTTAATTAGTTGTGGTGTGTGTTAGAGTTCGAGGTTGCGTACAACACACGCTATTGCATTATTCGAAGGGAAACGTACCGTGGAAGCTTGGGGGGTTACATTAGAGGGATATATAATTTAATTTTCACCCATAACATAATTAGAGACATACATATGATATTCCAAATATGATAAAAATAGTTATCATTTAGTCAAATTCTAATTATCATAAGGGAATGAAATATGTTTTAGAAAAATATAGAATAAAAAACATCAGCATAAGCCATCTAGAGAAAGAAATTTAATTATATCTTAATAGAATATCCTAACTGAAGAATAAAAATAAATAATGTTTTTTAACATATATGAATAAAAATATTATAATTTTTTTTGAAATAAACTAATAAAACAACTGAAAACATCTATTTCATTCACAAAAAATTTAAAATTAAAATTCAGAGAAAAATGGGAAGATGATTTTTTCAACCCAACAAAAATTTTAATAGAAGTTAAATGTGTAATAAAGGATATGATTATAGAAAATTACCTTCAAAAATCATTCATTAAAAATAAAATTATCACCCTTTTTTAAATTAAAAGTGATTCATACAAGAATGTTTGAATAGATTCCTTTTAGAAATTTATAAATAATGTCACGGGTATTAAAAAATACCTTTATAAAACATTAAAATATAAATAAAATAACCCATTAAAATTATATATATATATGGACAATGAAGATAAAAGTTTCATTCCAAAAAAGAGAAATATTTTTAGGTTTTGTAAAAACATTCTTTCAAATATTTTTATTTCCAATAGGGGAAAAATGGAAATATAACATGAAAAATCAAAAAATTAATTTTTTATATGAAAATATATGGGGATTAAGAGAAAAATAACATAAAATCATCCCAATCGAAGTAGAACTCAATTTAATCCCAATAAAGGTGAGATAGTAACAGAAACACTTAACGATTTGGTATCCTCTAAATTAAATCCACTTGAATAAGAGAACAATAAATATTTTTTAACATGTAAGGGGGAATCCCCCCACCCCCAAATTATATTTGAAAAAATGACATTCCTATTTTTATAATAAGTATAGGCATCCCATTATTCTATTTTTTATAGGACCATAAGGTATTATGACTTGATACTTTATACCCATATGTCCAACCTAGCCCAAAGGCCCATCGGTGACACATAAGCCTGGTACGACCATTTCTTGATGTTCCACCATCAAAACCATTTGGTTTCATCACAAACTGATTCTTATAAATATAAAAGCATTATATCATGGCACTATCATCCACACTGCATCGTGCTGACATAGAATTTCATACACTTATGGATCCCATAATCACCTAGAGACACCCCCACCTCTATTTTTCTTATGTCATCATCATCACAAACACCACCCTAAATCATGTTTACCCAACCTGGTTTATGCTAATGGAGACCACCATCATCACATGATGAAATTAATACCTTTTTTCTTTTCACATTCACCATCATGGAAGTCCATCCAACATCATATGGAAGCACTGTTTCCCAACGTTAGCATTTCCCATCACTATCGGCTATAACCTCTACCCATCGATATCCTCTATAAAAATATAAACCCATATACATGCTACCCACATCCATGAGGTATTACCACAATAACACAACACCCTTTCTATTTTGATGCTATTTGACAATGCTTCATTACCACTAGGAAAATACCCATACTGAAGAGAACCTTATATCGGCTATTAAATACCCATAAATTTCATTATAATTATCGTAAAATGCCTTCATTTGAAGTATATAACCCCTAATAAATAATATATGTGTTGAATATATAACATATCTCCATTAAAGTAAATTTGGAGGAGGAAACCCTTACCATATGTTTTAATATGATTCATAGGAACTCTAACAATAATAACTTGAAATTTAGAAATATTATTGTGTTAAATTTCATATCGGACACACAACATCAAGCTGTAACATCCTAATATATTTTTTTAATATAAATTTTATTAAATAACCATTAAATTTGTTTGTATGAATAGGAGTAACCATATTATGAAATATATATAAATATATAAGTTACACTAAATATAAATTCATTTATTAATTCTTAGTAAATTGGAACTCCTTTTTTATAAATGTCATCTTATGATTCAAAAATGGTTTTTATTATATTTTGGGAGAGAATTTTAAACATAATTTTAACCACTTCAATAATTTATTTTTATAAAATTATAGAGTTTATTTAATAATCATATAAAATTTATCCTAAGATAAAATTTTTGGATTATTTAGAAAATATTAAATTTTCAGTTGACAGTGAAAAAATAACAATTTTAAAGGAGATTATCTATTCCATTCTTGTATTTAAAATGTAAATTTTTTTTAAATATAATTTAAAACTGAATTATTCCATTTTTTTAAATACTTTCCCATTCATTTCATTGGAATCAAGATTATACTTAATTTTGGAATGTAAATATGTTGTTACATAAAAATGCATTTTTAAGGAAATCCATTTTCATCAGGTTTTATGGACTTATTTTAATAAAAATTTTGGAAATAATTTCTATTCAATTATATAACATGATTTTCATACTTGGTTTTAAAATTTCCAAATTTCATAAATAAGTCAACTTTGTATTTGGTCATAATGAAATAAAACCATTATTAAATTTTTCATCACAACAAAGGCTAAACCATGTTAACTATGGTTAAAAATAATGTCAAATGATATAAATTCACCACAATAGTTTAGTTTAATTTATTATAGAAGTTAAATTTGACCAAAAAAATATAATATTTTAAAATATGACATTTTGGATCTATTTTTCTATGATAAAGACCTTCACATTGTTTTATGTAAATGAAAATTCTCAGATTATTATTTCTGTATTTTAATATTTGAATATATTATTTTATAAGGATAATAAAATTTTGTGAATTGTTCTAAAAAAGAAATTTTATATCTCATT
This sequence comes from Viscum album, assembly GCA_963277665.1. Taxonomy (NCBI): domain Eukaryota; kingdom Viridiplantae; phylum Streptophyta; class Magnoliopsida; order Santalales; family Viscaceae; genus Viscum; species Viscum album. The sequence goes on from OY728141.1 coordinate 235,611,180, forward strand.
AAATTTTTATATAAATTTATTTTTTAGTTATAGTGATTAAATAATTATATTAAATGTTTACCAAATGACAATGCAATTCTTATGGAAGTACTATAAAAATAATTTTAAAAAATTTAAAAAACATAAAAGTAATATAATTTGGATGTATTATTTCAATTCATGAAACATTCAGATAATTTTATTATATAAGTTAGTTTTTTGATGTTTAAATTATATATTCAATTGCTATGTTGAGGTCATAAAAGTCAAAAAATCTAAATATTCTTAGAAATGGAATATATGTTTATTTACATTAAATAATATTTAATAAAATGATTTGAAATTCCCAAAAATATTATCCTTTTTTAAATTGAATGTTATATAGGTTTGAAGATCAAATAATATTCAACGTATTGGTTACATTTATTTATATATTTTCTTTCTTGAACATTAAAGAGTTAAAAACATTTTTATCATGGAAATCATTAAAAGGAATTCATGAGTTTAAAACTAAGACATAGGGGTTAAAATAGTTAAAAATGTATAAAATTTATTTTAAGTGATTATGTTAACATATTAACATTCTATATTTAAAATATATCAATTTTTGTTGAATTTAAATTGATAATTAATTTATATTAATTTAATACATTATGTAATACCAAGGGTATCCCTCTCATCTATTATAGATAGACACCACCTCTATAATATTCCTTACATTTATTTCCCCATTTATCTTGAAAAACAATCTCAAACCTGCATATTATGTTACTTATATAAATTTTTGTGATTTTTTATTCATAAAATAAAATTTAAATTGACCTTATGGAGAGTTAAAAAGTAGTTTCTTCAAAAAGAATGTAATAATCTTAACTGATCATTTTCATTATACTTATTATAATTCCACCTTAAGTTATAACAAACCCCTGAAATTTAATATAATCATTGTGTCCTATGTAGTAATAATTTATTATGTTAATTCAATAACAATATCCCTCTCCATTTATATCATATAGGAAGCAAAACCATCTTACAAATGTACATGCAGACTACAGCCTCATGAAATGATGTATTTAGTTTCAGATCATCATCGTCTATAGACTTTTATTATGATGTATTTAATTTAAATATATAATATTAATGCATTAATGTTGAATTTATAAATATAATATATAATCTATATTTATACAATTACAAACATTAAAAATGTAATGATTTCCCAGGAATACCTAAGGATATTCGTCTATACAAAGAGATACAATTCATTTTTTAAAAATAAATATCATGGATAACAACGAGGATATTTTTAATGAATTTATATGATGTTTATTACATTATAGTGATTATGTAAATTTAATATTTTATTATATATCTTTATTTTTCATCCAAAATAAATAAATAACATTGCTCGTGTGTACATACAAATTTCAACCTCATAAGCCGATGTATTTTTTAGACCATTTTCCATAATGGATATAAAATTGTATTTGATGTGTAGAAATGATTAATATGTAATTATTATTATTATTTATATGATGTAATGATTACCCATTTTACATAGGTCAATATTCCAAACTTGTTTTTTGGGATTATGAACCAAAGGTCATCAAAACATTATACATGAACTTAATTGATTTAGTAAGAATATAATACTTGGGAATAATTTAACAAAAAAATATTATGTAATGGGAATAAAAATGGAAATGGATATTCATAAATTTAATAATTAATATTTGATCATTAAATAGGATTTAAATCATGTTAGTAGCAATTTCTTAGACAATGTAAGAGAATTCTAGTCCCAATTACCTTACATCGATACATAATCTATTTTAATCTAATGTTTTCTTTTCTATGGTGTATATAGTACCTTATAGATTAATTTTATCATTTATATATAAAATTTAAATTTTTTACAAATCAATTCAATGTTATTTCCTTTAGTTTTTCATTAGTTGAAAAGTTATCAACTCATAAGGTATTTTTCATTAAAACCATATTTTAAATGATTAAAAGTTTTTATTATATTTTGACTTCATATCAATGTTACTTATAATGATTCAAATAATTATTTAATATTATAAAAAATATGTGAAATAGTATTTTAAACCATGTTTTACCATATATAATATGTTTTTAAAAGAATACATTTCAAAGTTTTTTCAATTGGTTTATTTTTTCCTTTCTTACAAAAGTGTGAAAGGATTAATTTTTAAAAATATATGGCATGTACATAATTTCCTTACCTCATGATATTTAACCATTCAAAATATTTATAAGAAAATTTTATTTAATTTTCAATTTAAAATCTCATTATCCAATCATTAGGTTATTTTTAACTAGTTCCAAAAGGAATATAATATTGTCCTTATTTTTATGTGTGGCATGAAAGTGGTTTTCCATATATTTTATTAGAATAATTTTTGATATTTTACTATTAAAAATAAATATTATTAGTTTTTTATTATTTTATTTTTACATGAAAATTATTAATAATGATGGGATATAATGATATTTCTATCAAATGAATTAGTTAATGATAATGTTTATCAGAGAAATATATTGAAATTTACCGATAATGTTTTTTCATTTATAAGGGTTTTATAAATATTATTTCCCAAAAAACCTTCATGAATTTTTAATATTTCAAATAAATTTTCATTGAAATCTACAAATTTCATTTGGTATTGTAATATTCTTTTACATAAAATAATTATTATACACATTAAGGGTTCAAGGTATATTTTTATGAATTTTTGTAATTCTTTTTCTTTTGTTCTAAGAAGAAATTCAAGATTCTCATTTTCCCATTATGTTTTATTATAAATTATTTATTAAAGAATATTTTAAAATAAATATAATTTTTTATATATGTAAATGAATATTTTTTCACTAATTTTATTGTCTTACTTGAAAACACTCTTACATGATCTCCTACTTTTGAAATAAACTAATGGGGTTTTTCCTTTTTGTAAATATCCTTTACTTGGGTTTTTGTGATTATTATGAATTTTAAAACTATTTCATAGGGTTTACTGATGGTTAGTTAAAATGATAAATAATACATATTGATAAAAAAACATATGGGTTTATGAAAAAATGACTAGTTAAAAACATTGAAATATTTATGTAAGTGTTTTCCCAAAATATATAAAACTCAAATATGAAATGATCTTTGGGTTTTAAGTGATATATTATTTGACCACCATGTTGAAATTATGGATAGTTAATATTGTGTTATTTTTGTAGTACCCCGGTTTTTTGTATGTAACCCTTACATGATGTTTTTATTGATTTTAAAAGTTAAGGGTGACGTATGGGAGAGTCAGGAGATCCTGGATTGATGTTTCAGGCAAAGGGGGAGTCACACGAGCGGCACACAGTTTGTCTAAACTGTGTGACCAAACCGGGTGTGGCTGACTTGTGTGGTAGTGGATTCTGCACGGTCAGCACACGATTAAGGTAAACCATGTGATGGGACCGTGCGGGAAGGGTGGCTGAGGTAGTAGCTAACACCGGGTTAGAGCACGGTTTGTCAAACTGTACGGACTAACCGTGCAGGAACTTAAATTAGATCCTTATATTCTGGATCTACCTTGTTTTTTGCATTTAATTTATTCATCAAAGCTCTTAAGCGGCCATAACTCAGGATTACTCTCCCTTGGTGGTTGGAAAACATCTCCCATGTGTTCCTAAGGTGATATAAAGTCTTATCATGGATAATCGAAGCCGGATTCTTGACGTATGTGATCGTTCTCCTTCTTTTTTGATCGTTTTCTCAGATCTAATTAGATCTATTTCTCCTCTTCACTTGGTTTCTTAGATCTACCCCTGTTATGGGTAGATCTAAGTGTGTGGATGCCAAATATGATGAGTTTTGTTCTTGGTTGTGTTAGGATGAGAGATCTGAGGAGGGTTTTTAGAGAATCGACTCTGTGTTCTTGATCATTCTCGTCCATTTCTTGGTTTCACCTATTTTGTTTAGTTACATTGCTTCACTCCAGATTCCTCTTTCAAAGAACTTGAAGGCTTAGTTTAAAATTTTTTTTCTTTGATTGAAATGGTTTGTTAATCTATTGTGAAAGAATCGTTGAAACCAATTTTTAGTAACGGGTGATGGAAATTGTGTGGTTTTGGAAAGTGGTTGTTGAAGTAAATTTAATATGGTGATTTAAAATTTTCTATGGTTTTGCTGCTTGAATGAAATGGTTTTCAATAAAAGGGTGATGCTTTATTGAAAGGTTTTTAACACACATGTTTCTAGGCATGGACTTGCATCGGTTGTGGTGTGTGTTCATATGCATTGGGATGGATAAGGGCGATAAGTACCCCCATCATAAAGGTCGGGATGGATAATGCAGAGAAGTACCCCCATCAAAAAGGGACAGATAAGGTCATGAAGTACCCCCATCAAAGTGGTTCACTATGTGACGACTTAGTGGATGGATGACTCACCACTCGCGAGTATAGGGAGGTCCAGGTTACATTCATGGTTGGTTGGGTGGATTTTTGAAATAGAATAAATTTGAAAAAATGGGAATAGGAATTATTTTGTAAACTTTTCTTGGATGCTTTTCTTGGGAAAGATGGTTTTTGTGGGAAATTTTTTTTCACATGGAACTTTTTATATTGTGAATTGTTTTGGAATTTGTTTATTTAAATTATTTTATTTAAATGTGCTAACATGTTTTATCCTAGAGGCATGGGTTGGGAAGTAATTAGGAAAAACCTACTATGTTTCATTACTCACACCCTGCTTTGGAACGTTGGTGCTTTTGAAGATGTTATATACTAGGATGTTGGAAAAGGTAAAGTGTCACATGTTGATAGCACTACTTCGTGATGTTGGGCTGGTTCTTGATGTTGGATCTTGGGAGCTTGTGAAGCATGGAGATGGGTTGCCATCTTGTAGTCTTTAGGGATGTCTTTCTGCTATTTACTCTAATTTATTGTTGGCTTCCACTATGGAACTCTTGGTTGGTTTATTGATAAAATAAAGGGTTGAGTTTTATGAGTTTTTATCATGCATCATTTAGTTGTTTAGTCTGGTTATGGTTGTTAGTTTTGTGGTATGTTCCAAATGGGTAAATCGTCCCCCACTTGTTTTGAAACCATTCAGAATTTATTTCCAGCCTTTGGTGCCTTTGGGATGTCGTTTAAGGTCTAGTAATAACTTGTTGAGCTCTCAAGATGATGAGAATTGGCGGGTCATTACAAATGGTAACATATTGTTCGGTCCTTTCCTAACAAGTGGTCATCGATGTTCTTGGACATGGAGTTGAAATTCCTTTTTGTCAATTCCTTGGGTGGTCATCATAGAAGGGAGTAGTATTGTAGGAACTTGAAATGTATTGCATAAAATGATGTAGCTAACCCGTTTATGTTGAACTTCAAGTTACCAGGTTGTTGGGTACATAAGTGTTTTGGATACACTTCTAGAATGTTGGAAATCTCATTATCATGGGGTTAGCCAATGAGATGAGCATGACATGCATTGTAGAGGAATGAATTCCCCAAGGATTTCATATCTCATTGTGAGGTTTGAGTAAGGATTTGGTGTATGTTTCCAATTTTTGAAAAATACAGAAATTGTTTTCATCTGAAAGACTTTGAAAACAGGGTATTTGGTGTATTTTGAAAATGATTTTATTTTCAAAATTTCAATTGAATGTTTTATAAAATGGTGGAACATTGAAAAAGCTTGTTTTGAGAAAATAGTTGTGATAGATAATGTCACATTATTTGAAATGGTAAGCCATCAGTTGATAGGAAGTGACACTAATGGAATCCATTCCTTGTATAGAAGATGGCACCTATTATGCGTCATAGAAACAAAAAAGAAGAGGCTGTGGAGAATTTGGTTGCACCCGAGGCACAGGTGAACCATCAGCTAGTCCAAAGTTTAGTCCAAGTGTTTTAGTCTATGGACATGGGGAATCGGAGGGATGATTCAAGGCATGTAGACCATTATGTCTAGTTCCAGAAGCAGAATCCACCCTTGTTTCAGGGTGATTCTGATCCAGAAAGGGTGGGGGTGTTGATGAGTAGGATGTTTCATATCTTTGATTTTATCATCACACCAGCAGAAATGAATTTAAAGTTGGCGATGTATATGCTGGAGGATCATGCATGACAGTTGTGGGAGCTAGTGGTGCAGCCTAAGGTGGATCAAGGCCTGGACTGGGAGTAAGTTGAGGAATTGATCAACAAACAATTCTACCCTCAAACGTTCAATATCTAGATGATGATAGAATTTTTCAGCCTGAAGACGGAGAATCTTTCTGTCACGGAGTATGTGACTAAATTCATGAATTTAGTGTGCTTCGCACAAGAATTTGCTGCAAGTGCATCACTGAAGGCACACATCTTCGAATCAGGGTTGCAACAGGAGATCCGCTCAAAGATAGTTGTGCAGTGTATTACAGATTATATGGAAATGGTAAATAGAGAAACAGTAGCTGAAAGAGACATCTCAGGAGTTATGGGAGGAGGATGTATTATGATACCATCATGAATGGGTGGGAACTCTAATGCTGGGAAGAAGCAGAAGAGGGACACCTACTTCCAAGGTGGGAGTGCGAATCATAATCATACAGCTAGATCGGTGAATCTTCCTCCATGACCCATGATGAAATCTGGGTGTTTTCAATGTGGCTTGACTAATCACATAATGAGAGAGTGTACGAGTTTACCTATACAATGTCACAATTGTAAGAAAATGTGGCATCTACATCGCTATTGTAGAAATGCTGTGAGGTTGGGTGCCCGTGACACATCTTTGGCATCGCAAGCATCGTATAATTCAACAGGACGAGGACAGAAGAATTAGAATCATCTGCATAACAGAGCTAGCCATGGTGATTCTGAAAATACCATGAATCCTTAACCATAGAAATCTCAGCAAGGCAATAAGGCGAACAATGCAGTGATAATGAAATTATATGGAGCTGAGCAGATGATTGTTGATGATCACGCTGGACCGTCAATAGAAAGGGTTACAATTATTTTGAATTATAACTGTGTGCAAGTGTTGTTTGATATTAGTGCATCACATTCTTCCAATTATCCTTGTTTTGTTGACATTATATTTTAAAATAGTAAATGATGCCTACTGTCTTGAAACTGCAAACTCCTATGGGTGAAAGAGAATGTCAAGCCCTCGTGTGTCGAGCATGTGCTATAACTGTAGATGGATCTGATCTAGAATGGGACTTCTCCATGTTGGATAAGTATGTCTATTATATATTTCTAGGAATGGATAGGTTGGCAAGGTTTAAGGCTCACATTGACTATTATGGGAGAACAATTAGTTTTACGACTGAGGACGACTTAGAGCATCTCTTCAGAGGAGAGGGGATAGTAATAAAATGTGAAAATAGATTGTTAGCACCAATGGTGGGAACTATCTCTCACCAATTGGCAGTGTTGAACTTGGCATCAATGTAAGAGATTGTGGAAAATAGTTTTCCAGGTGTGGCGGATCAATTTCCAGACACTTTTCCCAATAACTTCTCACAGTTACCACCTCTAAGGGAAGTGGAGTTTACGATTGATCTCAATCTGAGGTCCAATCCTATTTCCCTTCCGTCATATAAGATGACACCAACAGAGTTATGACAATTGAATGTACAGTTAGAATAGATGGAAAGCAAGGGTTTCATTTGGCCAAGCGTGTCTCCATGGGCAGCACCTGTTTTGTTTGTAAAGAAAGAAGATGGAAATTTGAGGCTATGTGAAGATTATCATTATCTTAACCAAGTTACGATAAAGGATAGATATCTAATTCCATGCATTAATGACCTGTTTGATCAATTAAAGGGAGCTTAGTGGTTCACCAAGATTGACTTACGGTCAGGATATCACCAGCTGTGAGTTCGAAAGGAGGATACTTTGAAGAAAGACTTCAGAATTAGATATGGCCACTATGAATATCGTGTCATGCCTTTTGGTCATACAAATGCGCCAGAAGGATTTTTGGAATTGATGAATCAGATATTTAAGCGATATCTAGATTCATTTCTTGTGGTTTTTTTGGACATCATATTGGTTTATTCAAGAACATGGGCTGAGCATGAGCAACACTTTGCGATAATGTTGGAAATATTGAGAGACCATCAGTTGTATGCCAAATTGTGAAAGTGCGATTTATGGATACAATAGGTACGCATTCTAGGACATGTTTTTTCTGAGAAAAGTGTTTTAGTGGATCCAGAAATGATATAAGTTGTTCTTTCTTGGCAACCTCTGAAAAATGTCTTTCAAACACAATGTTTTCTTGGTCTATCTTGATATTATCGACGCTTTGTCTGTGACTTCTCATGGCTAGCTTCTCCTATGAGAGCATTTACAAAGGCGAACAATTCATTTCAATGGGCTGAAGAATGTCAGAGATCATTTCAAGAATTTAATGTTCTCCTTACATCAACACTCATCTTTATTTAGCCGGAAACAAAATAGGGGTATGTGGTCTATTTTAATGCTTCAGGAATAGGGTTGGGTTGTGTTCTCATGAAAAGAGACCTTGTGATTGCTTATGGCTCAAGGCAGTTGAGGGGGAATGAGAAAAATTACCCAACACATGATTTGTAGTTGGTTGTAGTCATCCATGCTTTGAAAACATGGATACATTATCTCTTTGGTGAGAAATTTAATGTGTTTATGGATCATAAAAGCTTGAAACACATTTTATTAGAGGTAGAATTGAATCCGAGGCAGAGGAGATGGATGGATTATCTTCAAATTTTTGACATTGACTTGATGTATACACCAGGTAAGGGAAATTCGATGGCTGATGCATTAAGAAAAAATTCGTATTCTCATTTGGAAAAAGATGCTTCTGACGAATGGTCGTCAATGTCGGTCTTAGCCGACATGCATGTGGAATGTGAAGATCGAGCTGATGTTGTTGTTTCCATTCTAGTAGCGCTTGTTCCAGATTTGTTGGATATAGTAATGGAGGCATAGGAATCTGATGTAGACTATGTTGCAATGAGTTCAGAACTCAATGGTGGGGAGACCATTGACGGATGGAATCTGGATGAGAGCTCAGTTTAGAGATTTTGGGATCTGATAGTTATACCTTTAACTACTCAAGAACAACTCCTTCATTCTTACAACCATTCCATATGAGTTTTTCATCTAGGACTATAGAAGATGTATAAGGCATTGAAGGCACAGTTTTGGTGGAGCGGCATGAAATGGAAGGTAGCGGAATTTGTTTCAAGGTGTTTAACATGTCAGCAAGTTAAAGTAGAACATCAGTGGCCATATCGTATGTTACAATATTTACCTATCCAATTGTGGAAATGAGATCACATAGAAATGGATTTAGTTACAGGCCTTCCGAGAACGGTCCGGAAACACGATTCCATTTGGGTGATAGTGGATTGTCTAACCAAGTCGGCCCATTTAATCCCAATTCGTGAAACTCATGCAGTGGAAAATATTTCAAAAATATATATTCGAGAAGTGTTAAAGAGGCATGGTGTACCAGTTTCCATAGACTCGGATAGATATCCAAGGTTCGCATATTGTTTCTGGAAATCATTACTGCAAGCCCTTGGGACACAGTTGATGATGAGCATGGCATATCATCCTTAGACGGATGGGAAATCCGAGCAGATGATACAAACATTGGAAGATATGTTGTGGTCTTGTGTAATAAATTTGGGTGGATCCTGGGAGGATGATATTCCCTTAGTGGAGTTCTCATACAATAACAGTTATCATGCCTTGATATGCATAGCTCCGTTTGAATCATTGTATAAGTGTCCTTGTCGTTATCTAGTATACAGGGTGGAAATAGGTGATACTTCATTAGTTGGGCTGAGCCTTGTCCAACATACCACAGAGAAGATAAAATTGATTAGAAAGGTGAAGGAGATGGCTCATAGTCATCATAAATATTATGTGGATCATCTCTGAAGACCATTGTCATTTGCAGTGAGTGATCATGTCTTTTTTAGAATCTATCAAATTATTAGACTACATTGTTTTGGGAAGCATGGAAAATTATCTCCTAAATATATAGGCCCTTTTGAGATACTGGAACGGGTTGGCGAGGTGGCATATCAGTTGGCATTACCACCATAGTTTAGTGTAGTGCATAATGTGTTCCATGTATCTCAGTTGAAGAAGTATCAGCCCGATGTTGACCATGTGATCAGATAGGATCACATTGACCATGAGCCAGATGCTTTTTTGGTACATATTTCGGTACAGATTGTGAATAGGAAAGAGAAATTATTTCATGGAAAAACCATTAGTCTAATGTGGGTTTTGTGGAAACATGGTCAGATTCAAGAAGAGACTTGGGAACATGAGAAATAATTGAAATAGTAGTGGCCTAAATATTTCAGACAAGCAATGGTTTTCTACTTTCTAAAGACGGAATGTCCAATGGGGGGAGAGTGTAGTAACCATGGTTTCAAGTATGTAACCCTTACTTGATGATTTTCTTGGTTTTAAAAGTTAAGGGTGATGTATGAGAGAGTCTGGAGATCATGGATTGAAGTTTGAGGAAAAGGGGAAGTCGCACGGGCGGCACACAGTTTGTCTTAACCGTGTGACCAAACTCTGTGTGTCTGACTTGGGTGGTATTGGCTTCCGCATGGTCGTCACATGGTTAAGGGAAACTATGCGATGAGGCCGTGTGATAAGGGTGGTCGAGGCAGTAGCTAACACATAGTTAGCGCACGGTTTGTCAAACTCTGCGGACTAACCATGAGGGAAATTAAATTAGATCCTAAAATTGGGGATCTAACTCATTTTTTCTTCTAATTGCTTCATTAAAGATCTTATGTGGCCACAACATGGGATTAGTCTACCTTTAAGGTTGGAAAACTTATCGCAAGTGTTCTGGAGGCAATCCGAAGGCTTCTCTTGGCGAATCAAAACCGGATTCTTGAGGTATGTGATCGTTCTCCTTCGTTCTGGATCATTTTCTCAGTTCCACTTAGATCAACATCTCCTCTTCACTCAGTTTCTTAGATCTAATCCTGTTATGGGCATATCAAAGTGTGTTGATTCCATATATGATGAGTTTTGGTCTTGGTTGTGTTAGGATAAGGGATCTAAGGAGGGTTTTTGGTGAATCGACCCGGTGTTCTTGAGCGTTCTTTGTCTGTTGCCTGGTTTCACCTATTTTGTTTAGGTAGGTGTGTTCACTCCTAATTCCTCTTTCATATAACATGATGGATTACTTTCAAATTGATTTCATTGATTGAAATGGTTTGTTTATCTATTGTGAAATAATGGTTGAAACCCATTTTTAGTAATGCGTGATGAAAATTGTGTGGTTTTGGAAAGTGGTTGTTAATGTAAATTTAAAATGGTGATTTTAAATTGGCTATTGTTTTGCTGCTAGAATGAAATGGTTTTCAATAAAAGGGTGATTCTTTATTGAAATGTTTTTAACAAACTTGGTTTTGGGCATGGAATTTCATGTGTTGTGGTGTGTGTTCATATGTATTGGGATGGATAAGTGCGAGATGTTCCCCCATCAAAAAGGTTGGGATGGATAAGGGCGAGAAGTACCCCCATCGTGAAGGGAGGGATAAGGTTGTGAAGTACCCCCATCAAATTAGTTCACTAAGTGAATAATTAGTGGAAGGATAACTCACCACTCGCGAGTAACGGGAAGTTCGGGTTGCATGTATGGTTGGTTGTGTTGATTTGTGAAATGGAATGAAAGTGCCAAAATTTAAATGGGAATTTGTTTGGAAATATTTCTTGGCTGCTTTTCTTGGGAAAGATGTTTTTTTTTGTGGGAAAATTGTTTTGACATGTAAATTGTTATATTTTGAACTATTTTAGAATTATTTTATATAAATTGTTTTATATAAATGTTCTAACATGTTTTATCCTAGAGGCATGGGTTGGGAAGTCATCAGGGAAAGCTTACTAAGTTTCATTACTCACCCCCTACATTGGCATGTTGCTGCTTTTGCAGATGTCATATACCAGGATGTTGGAAATGGTAAAGTTTCACATGTTTACAGAACTACTTTTTGATGCTAGGATGGTTCTTGATGTTGGAGCTTAGAGCTTGTGGATCATGGCGATGGGATGTCATCTTTTAGTGTTTGGGGATATATTTCTTCTGTTTACTATGATTTATTGTTGGTTTTTGTTGTGGTAATCTTGGTTAATTTTTTATAAAATAAATGGTTGAGTTTTCTGAGTGTTATCATGCATCATTTAGTTGTTTATTCTGGTTATGGTTGCTGGTTTTGTGGAATGTTACAAATGGTTAAATCATGCCCCACTTGTTTTGAAACCCTTCGGCATTTATTTCCATCCTTTGGTGCCTTGGGGATGTCACTTAAGGCCTAGTAATGAATCGTTGAGCTCTCAAGACAATTATAATAGGCGGGTCATTACAATTTGTATCAATATAAATTTCAAAATTTAAGGTTAATGTTTTTTAAACTACTCCAGGAGTGTGAGTTTTGGGTTGTTATGTTGGTGTGAGAGTTTGATTTAGATAGATCATGAGATTTGGATGTTTTCATGTAAGGGTATTGTAATTGTTATGGATAACATAACGAGTTTATAAATTTCTATTCGATAAAAATTTAAATGCATATTCACCCCTTTTATCATTGATTTGTTATATTTTAAGGTCATTAGTGATACTTTGGGAGACATTTATTGAGTTTTGATAAATTATTATGGCATATATATCCCATAAATATAACGTGGGATATAGTGAAATGAGTTTTTATGGAATAATTTATTTTATATTTTGTTCAAATAAGTTTGATGGTAATGATAACCATTAGGGTTAAGATGATATTTGTTGATGAGGTAATTATATTTAATTAGGATAAAATGAATATTAATTTTTTGGAACATATATTCTATCATATATATGTTTGTATTTTGGATTATTGTTCATTATTATTAGTTATGAGAATAATTATCATATTTTTAGAGATTATATGACTAGTACATATACATTTTTTTGAATATAAAATTATGAGTTTCTAATTTTGGTAACTGATAAATGTTTAATTTATCATATAAGAAGATGTGACCTAGCCTTCTAAATTTTGGGTTCTGAAGTCGATCAGGAATATATTGAATAGTTTTAGGGTTATTTGTTTATGTAATTCCTATGGTGTAAATTTGTGTTTTATTGGGGAGTCTTTGTAGATTAATTTATCATTAATTCATGTTGGATATTATCAATTATTGTGTTAACCATTTGGTTTTGGTTAATGTCTAATGATCGAAAGAATAAATTATAATATTTTTGGGGATCATGTGACGCATAATATTCTAATATTAGTTCTTCAAGAATGAAAAATTAATCTTGAATATTCAATTCTTTGAATAAGTGATGTGATAGAAGTTGAAATTGGTCGAATCTCAACAAAAGGAAAAAACTATTTTCATGAATTGGATATAAATAAGGTTTATTTTATCATGATTTCTATTCTGATAGTAAAATAATATGTCAACTCAAGGAAAAGGATATTGAATTGAAAATGTTTTCATTTTTAGATCATTTATAAGGAATTTATTATATCTTCTTAAAAAATATAATAATATATCTAAAATGCCTCTTCCTTCCAAATCCATGTTTTCACATACAAACAATTTTCTTCTTATTTGCGACCTCTAGTATGTGTTATTTCATGAGTCTTTCCTATTTCCATTTTCATCTTTTTAAAAGGATTTTTTATTATTCGTTTTTACAATGTGGGTTCCCATTAGATATATTTTAAAAGTTATTAAAAAAGGTTTTTCGTTCTTGATCATATGTTTTATCCTCCGCTCCATGTAATTAATGTTAATTATATTTTAAACCCTTTTATGGAACATGAGATAAATTTTTGTAGACTTTACTTATTTAAATAGGTAGAATGTAATACCCAATGATTATGAGAAAATGTTTTATTTGATAGAGTACGTAACATGGAATATCGTTCTTTATTGATTTGATGTTTTGTTATTTAATATGACTATTATAACATAGCTATTGAATTTTTAAGTATTAATATGAGTAAAAAAATTATAAAATTTATATATATAGGACCTAGTTGATGTAAATTTATTTATTAATTATTATGATATCATTATTAAAGTTTCAATAAAGTCATTTTGTTTGTAAAAAATTTGTTTTATTTAAAAATGGGTTTTATTTATTTTTATGAGTGAATATATAAACCAATTTCATACACATTTAGAAATTTTAATTTATAAAATTGATATATATTTTTAAACTAGTAATTCATTTATTTAGAATTCAATTTTGAAGTTGTTTCTGAAAGGTTATTTTTTCAATAAATATTTCAAAATTTACTAATTTATAGAAAACTATGTTTTTCATTAAAATATTTAAAAAGTTCCATTTTTAAAAAAAATTATTTAAAAATTTAATTATTTTATATTTTTTATACGCAATACAATTAATATAACTAGAATCAATATTATATATATTTATTTTGTGTAGAAACATTTTAATACTTAAAATATAATTTTTTAGGGAAATTGTTTTTCATTAATTGTTACATTTTATTAATATAAATTATATAAGTTATAGGATTTTAATTTGATAAAATGAATTAAATATTTATAATAATCCTTTCCTAAATTGGTAAATAGTTAAAAATTATTTTTTTCCACAATGAATACTAACCATGGAATATATTATCACCATATTAATGGGTAAATTAGTTAAAATAGGGGTAAAACTAATGTGATATTTCTTTAAAATTACACTAAAGCATAATTAAAATTCCAAAATGTTTATTTATTTGTTTTTTATATAAAAGTGGTATTATATTTATTTATAGACAAGAAATAATAAATCCAAAAAATGTCATGGTAGATTAAATAAATTAAGACTGAGAGCCTTAACTCTCAAAATTCTTACACATTCTGGAGAAAACGATCAAAAAATGGTAAATAAGTTGAGGCACACACACTGAATATTCCTCGAAACAATGAAATACTCTACCTTAATAAATTAACTCCGTCCACAACACCGCCCATTGTCATACCACTAGTGCATAAGCCATCGATATTTAATTTCAGACCACCATGTGGTGGGTTACATTTGGCCCATTTACCTTTAGATGGTAACGATTGGGATGGAGATGAATGATATATGATGGATAATGACTCCCTAAGGGAAGGTTCTCTATTCAAAATCATCATGTTGAATCCATGTCATGCCTATATGAAAATCGATATCACTAACAGATCCAACTGCGAGCGTCGAACCCCCAAATATAGATACTTATTCTATGAAATCCATATAGTAAAACAAAACTCCAAATATAGAACCACCCTATCATGTTTTCATGATTTTTATTACCAAAACATACAATCCTTATGTGGAATAAATCATCGATGGATCCACCATGGCCCCAAAAATCGAATAATTATACAAGCTGCTTCTAGGTAACAGTCTCCCAATCACTATGAAATAAAATATGAATACTAGATTCCTCACATGGATGAATATGAATTAATTTTATATGAATATAATTTGTTATTTATTTTTTGGTATGAAATAATTACCTTATATACATATGAAAGGCTACCACAGTGATTGTGAAAATATTTGAAAATTCAAGTAATTGATTCCAAAAACAATTAACGTAATACTATTTAGATGAATTATTAGTTTAAAAAAGTTATTTATATTAATATAAAATATTATTTTTGTGTTAAAAAAATTTATTTCCATTATTATATTGATTTTTTTAATGTCAAATTTTTTTAATATTTTCCAAAATTACTTTAATGGGTTTTCATTTTAAATAATATTTTATTAAATGATTAAAAACTCATAAAATATTTATTTTTACCAATTTAAATTTATATAGTATATAGTATCATCAATTTTACAATTCTTGGCCACTTTTCCAAATATAGTAACTTCTAGTAATTCTAATGAAAAATAGATTTGTTATCATGATATTCATTAAGAGGGATAAAAGGTGGTTAAAACTAAGAAATGAGGGTTAAAACATCACCAAAACATGTCTAAATGTTATTGTATGAGATTATTTAGACATTAATACATATTATATTATAAATAAGTCTATTTGGATCCACTTTAACATGATAAATATTTTATATTAATTAAATACATTATGTAATTCCAACGGTTCCCCTTTATCCTCTTCTGAAAAGACACCATCTCTCCTCTTTTTATCACACTTCCTGAGCCATATTTATTGAAAAAAACTACTAAAAATATTATTAATTTTTTTAAATAATTTATATTGGTTATTAGATTCCTAAAATATCAACCATATTGTAGTTAAATAAATATCCATCATAGTGCCTTCAAATAGAAGATAATTGTCTTAAACAAGAATTTATGTTTTAATTCTTCTTATACCTCCTATAATTATTTCCTAACCATTTAAATATAATAACATTATAGTCTAAAATATACTGAGATGTTACTATGTTATTATAATAATCATATTCATCTCAATATCTATAAAATGTGAAATAAAACTGTCATTCTTGAATGCATGCAGTCCACCGCCTCATGTACCATTGTATTTTGTTTCTCATAACCGCTTTCAATTGATTGTAATTATAATAAATTTAATGAATATATATGATATTAATTACATAATTATTATTCTGGAAAAAATATAACATATCTACATAACATTAAAATCATTAAAAATTGAATCATTTCATGTGTGTATATATGGACTACCATATCCACGTAGTGATGTACTTCCTTTTTCAAAAACTACCTATCATAGATAATCGCGAGGATTTTTTTGTGATTTTTTTGATATATATAACATTATAGTAAATCTATAAAGATAATAGTTTATTTTCTTTTCTTTATTTCCTATCCATGGAAAAGTAAAAACATCAATCATGGGTACGTTCTGACTACCAGCTCATGAGCCACTGTATTTTATTTTTCATGTCCAATTTTTATATATGGATTGAAAAAATAATAATTATTATAAAAATAACAATTAGTAAATTATTATTATTATAATTATGATTGAACAATTATCCATTTTAAAATTTTTAATGTACCAAATTTGTTTTTGGGATTATGAATTGAACGTCTTAAAAAAATCTTATATTATCTTAATCAATTTAGTAACTATATAAGATATAATAGTATAAAAAATAATAGGTTTTTAAATATCATAATAAAACAAAGAATATTTCTTAATAAATTAAATAATTATTATATGTTTATTATATAATAGATGAAGAATTTTAGTGGATATTTGGGTAATGATGTAATAGATTTCTTGTCTCTATTAACTTTCATTGAGAGTCATGCTATTTTCCCCACATGTTTTCTTTTGTGTGGTGGATAATATTCGTTATGGATTTATTTTATTATTATTATAAAAAATAACGTGATTAAAAATTTATTAAAATTTATTTATTTTAATTTTTTATTATTTCAAATTTTATCACGTCGAAATTGATTTTTCATTAAAAACATGTTTTAAATGATTAAATTCTTTTCTTCCATATTTACTCTATATACATTGACCTTAAAATAGTTCATTTATATTATTAATATTAATATATATATATATACACAAATTAATTTTAAACCTTGTTTGACCTTCATCACTAATATTCTATATGAATACTTTTAATAGATTATGAAATTTTTTATTTTTTACATGTTTAAAAAAGTGTGGATGGAATATTTTTTAATGAATATGGATTAAGAATAATTTGCCCCTATCATTACTATTACACATTAATAATGATCCAAATCATGTTATAATTTTTTTTCTAAAAAATATAAATTTTTTAATTATTCTTGGATTTTTTGTTTAAATAGTTTTAATAGGTAATGGATTTAAATTATTATTATTTGAGAATCCTAAAGGATATTTTTCATATGTGTTTAAGGAAGTAATTTATGTTATTTTATAATAAAACTAAATGTTTATGTGTGGTATATGTATATTATAATTATTGGACACTAATTATGATGATGTGTGAGGTCGATATAGTTAGCCAATGCATTGGGTAATGATTATGTTTTATAGAGAATTATTTTTGAATTAACCAAGATGGTTATTCAATTTTTAAGGGTTCTTGTAAGGGTCTGATAATGATGATGTCACAAGGTACATACAAAACTTTTCTATCCATTAAAATTAATTTTATAGGAAAAAAATCAATTTTATAAGGTATGATCATGATCTTTTGTTTAAATGAATGATTACGCTCTATGGGTAAAGGTATATTTTTAAATAAATGGGTTTCAAGAGTCCTCATTTTTTCTAAGAAACCCAAATAAATATGATTTTTTATTTATATTTTATTAATTTTATATGAAATAATTTGTGTATAACATCTGATTTTATATATAAGTAAACAATTATTTGAGATTAAATATTTTTATGTTAAAAGGAAACTCTCATGCACCATCTCAATGTTTTGAAACAGAATAATGGGTATATTTTAATTTTTTTATATATATATCCCATTAAGAGATTATTTTTACATATAATATTTTTAAATATTTTTCATATGGTTTTAAGATGATTAATTCAATTATTGAAGACATAATATAGAAAAATTAATAATCGGTATAGTGGAAAAATATCACCTTACGACGATGGTGTTTTAATGTGTTATTTTTCCTTAATTATATAATATTATAAACCAAAAATTAATTAT
Source organism: Viscum album (assembly GCA_963277665.1). Lineage (NCBI taxonomy): Eukaryota > Viridiplantae > Streptophyta > Magnoliopsida > Santalales > Viscaceae > Viscum > Viscum album. The sequence continues at coordinate 235,629,813 of OY728141.1, forward strand.
TTATATGTGATATCATACTTCCTTTGGATTTTTTAATTGTTGATGGGTAAAATTGGGATGCGTATATCGATATCAAAATGGAAATGTAAGGTTTATGTTTTTATTATTGAATTAAGAAGTGTAGATTTGTGGTTATAATACTAACCATATATATAATAAATTTATATTCATTATAAATATATACGAAAAAATATACATAATTTTGATTCCATATTGGAACCCATTATAATTCCAAATTACAAATTTATAAAAAAAATCATTAAAATCAACATTCGTGTGTCAACTGTTTTATTTTCCATATATATTTTTTGGTGTGTGATTATTGTCCTTTCTCCTTTATCATGGTTTTATTATATATATAATATTAAAAATGGAATAAATATAAATTTACTAATTATATATAGTTTTATAAATATTTATAAATGGATGTGATGAAAAATGAATTACATCACACTATGTAAGCTGTATTCTGCGCGTACACATAAATGATGTTTTAATTTTTTGATGGATGTAAATATAGGAATATAAAAGAATATTTTACCTGTATGGAATCATAAAAGAATCCTAAATATAATATATTTTCATTAAATCCATCTATTTTACCATACATGAAAGGAATTGACGAAAATTTTAATATATCTCTTCATCGAGGTAGTAGCTAGCATTTATGCCGAAGCGACCAAACCATTTTCTATTAGAAGAGAATGACAAGTAAAATAGTTGAAAGATTAACATAATTTTTATACTAAATGAACTGATTAAATTATGTTAATATGGTTCTTTGAAATTTTAATTAGTTTTACAAAGAATGAAACATGAAAAAGGATGATAAAAACTTATACATCTTCCTTGGAATAATTTCCATTGAAAAATGCTTGAAGGCTTCAAGAATACTCATGTTACAAATACCCAATCTAAATATAATATATACGTATTTTATTATAGTGTTTTTTATTAATTGTTTGATATATGGGAGTTTTCGGTGTGTGTAGATGTGAGGAGACGTTGTTCCCTTTTATTAGTTAGGGGAGTTCCACTATTATAAATACCCATAACATTGACATGATATAAATTTATTTTATTAGTATTGTGGAAAAAATTATATTTTCATATATAAGTTTATAGGAAGGTAAAATTAAATCATTGAATCTTATAAAGATATGGTTTATGTGATATTAAAAGTAATATTCTTTAGTCTAACCACTTTTACCCAAATTTAACACTTACAATGAAAATTTACCATTTTACTATGGTAACTTATTTTTATGAAATTTTTTAATTTTTTTAAAAACATGGACTTGGTAATCAAAAATTTGTAATGGAATTAATATGAATAAACTTCTAAAGATGATATAAATCAAATTTAATATAAATATTCAAATCTAAATGAAAATATATTTTATAAAAATATTTCTTTTTGTGTGTAAAAATGATTTTACACAAAAATCATGTATACTATTGTTAATTATTGTATTTATTTAATTATGGATTGAAATTATGAGTTATATGGATTAAAAAAATGATAAATTAAATGTATAATTTGGAATACTTAATTAAATAGAAATGAATGGAATAGTTTTTTATTAGAATAATATATAACTTAGGTTCCAAAATAATCACTCATGGGTTTCCAAATTCAACAAAGCAGTTTTTAATTATTTATTTGTCTTCTTAAAAACATCTATAGATTAAGAAAAGGATTTATTATTATTTTTAAAATGGTTATATCAGAATGATGTCATAAAATTATGGTATTTTGTGTGGTTCACCAAAAAAACAACAATTTAAGAAAAATAAAAAACAATTAAACTTATGGTAATATTAATATGATAAATTAAAAAATGAAATTAATCTTCTAAAATTAATGTTATAAAAATTACAAATCTATCATTCAAATAATATATATATAGTAAAAAATAAAAATAATGTTTTTAAACAAAAACTTTTTCTTTCATTAGAAAAGAGAAAAAAATAGTTTTTATCATTACATAATCATTATATTAATGACATTGAATTATTATATTATTAATTCAATGAGTTAAATCGATAATGTTTTTTATAATATTCCTAAACTTTATTAAATCTATCAAATAGCATAAATTAGTAAAACATTTCAAAAAAAATTCATTTTTATTTCCTTTTGTAGATTTGACCCTTTTTAAAAAATTAATATTATTTAGCTATCAAATAATATTTTTAATTATATATTTTAATAAATAATTTTTAATAGTAGTTTGGTATTCCATAAATCACCAGCTTTATGACTTGAACAAATAGGGCTTTCCAGGTTGACGATAAGCCAAGTGTGATACCCCTAAGCCAGCCTCTAATAGGCTAAGGGCTGGAGACATGATCCATGTAGGTATATCACATACATGGGAGGATGTAAAAAAATGTATTTGTAAAAACACACAAAATTAAAATACCTAGAATTTTTTTGAAATTAAATTTTATCTAATAACAAATATTCAAGAATATTATTAATCTTGCATCAGAGTACAACACTAATATGACATAGAAACATATCTAAAAACAAACTCATCAAAACTATAAGATTCACCCATGAGTAAGTAAAAAAAGGATATTTATATCAAGATATAACTCTTGGAACCATAAATGGTCTATCTAGATCTACTATGATCCTCATATTCTTGGTCATTATAAGAATCCATGGGAAGTCTTTCCATATATAAAAGGCATGACATATATGGGAGAACCTATGAAGGGGTGAGTGTAAACATGCGTAGTATGTAACCTCAAAATTAGTAAACTCAAAAAATCAATAATGAAAAGCTCAATATGAAAAATTTGAGTCAATTAGAGGTTTAGAAAAAAAAATCAACACATATGAATTCATGAAAGAATCCATGTCTCAGTGTAATGTCACACCCTCACTGCCAACCTATGATTCTATTTTAGGATCCAAGGGAATGCTCGTCCAAGATTACTCATTCTTTGGGTCTTACTAAAATTGAAGTAAATCATTTGAGAGGTCGATCTCATATGGACTATCCATGAATAGGTATATGCTGGAGTATATAATATATCAACACATAGGTAGGGGATGAATCCCAGGGGCTTTAAGGGACAACTTACCTTATAAAGAGTAACAATCTAGGATGGGGATAACATGCCCTGAATGTCGGTAACGAGATACCTGACCCAACCAAAGGAAGGATAATAGAGGATCACTTTATAGGCTATACAGAAAGACACCTAAATATTTCATGAATTAATGCATAAAGTGGATCAGTCACCTATACATAGGAAATAATTCCCCATTATACCCCCATGGGGATAGACAATGGGAACATACCATATTGATAAACATATGTAATGAAGAGAAAATTGTATCTGAAATACTATAGAAAGATTATATGGAATTTATATGGAATACATTGTTTGTATTGGTTATTTTGGACATTCCCAAGTCCAATCTCAATATTATTTCCTTTATTTTATTCATGTGTAGTTTAGTGGTGCCAATGTATACTAGTCTTTTCCAAGAACATTGGTTGCGTCTGGGTCAATGTAACCCTAGGCTACACATAGTTATACTGATGAAGGTTCACATAGTGTGTGAAAATTCACATGGAATGTAATTTGTATCTCTATTATTAAACACTATCTTCCATGGAAATGGCTCACAATAACACATGTTCTTCTAAACAATATGTTCTGTATATCAAGTTTTCAGAAAAAATCATGAATGATCAAGAGACTACACAAAATTTTCGAACACAATTTATTTCATAGTTGACTCGTTTTAGAACTAATGTCAATGTTTTACCAAGCCTAATCTATCACCAACATCTATATTTTATCCACCCATATATTCGAGAGTTATTTATTATCATGATAGGCTACCAAAATACCTACTCCCATAAACTATATTCCTTTGATCAATCATATAATATTTTTCCATTGTCGTAAAACCTCAAACATTCCTTTTATCTTTTACCATAACCAATAGTGATGATCCATTATGCCAAATATCTATTATAAAATTATCAGTTTATGAGTATTGTCAATAAGTCATAAAAATAATAGATTTGATGATCAATTCTTGAGAATGTGGAACGAAAATAATTTAACACAAAAGATATGAGATGAAATTCATGAATTTTTTAGCATAGAAACCATTTATTGATAGACATAGCAGTAAAAATATAAGACTAATAAGGAATTAACAATAAATAAATCAAAGATGAAAAATACATTAACCATCAATCACACATAGATCAACTAATTAATTATATTAATGAATTAATACATGTTTAAAGTTAGGGTTTCCAAAAATAGGTATTAATATCCACAAAATGACCTACCTTGATATTAGATTGATCACATAAAAAATTCCACATTTTTTTCATTGGAAATATCCAAGAACATTATTGAAAAAGAATCCCTCCTTATAAAACCAATCAATAATGTACAATATCACCGTTTTCCTCTAAATTCATCAACCACAATCCTCTCAAAATGTCTAGGGTTATTCTGAAACCACTAATATTTAATAATTAACATGTTTAATTTATATAGGATTAAGTCATGGATAATTAAAAAAATAATTTATTTAATTAATATGTTTTATTATTATTCCACCCACGATTCTTCTTTAACAAAAGGAATCATGCATAAAAATATTATGTCAGACCTAGGATAAACCCATGTTGTGGATTTAATTGGAGCCTTAGTTTTCCCATACAATACACTACTTGAAGGATGATTTTTTATTTTATAAAAACTGTGCATGCGTGATATATTATATATAATATATTTATTAAATTAATATAGAGGCTCAATGGGCCACAAATTCCAAAGTTGAATCTTCACCAAAATAAAATTATATTCTTAAAAATATTTCAATGTATTACAAGTTTAGAATAAAGTCATTACATTCTTCCCAAAATTGGTAATTACAACTAAAAAGTTGAAAATACTACTCAAAGAGATGAGGGTACTAAGGTCTCATATTGGATTCCCACTTATAAGAGCTCTCCTAGAGGTTTGTATGCTACCAATGAACATGCACCAAGGGAATCACTAAACTGTATAGAATCTTTTACAAAAGGTCTTCAATCATTACTAGGTACTATGTGAAGCCAGCTCCATCATCAATGTACAATTCTCCCTAGTCGATAACATTCGATGGGTTGTGTACATGCATCCTCAATTGTGACATGTGGAAGACATCGTGAACAAATTATTACAAAAAAATTAGTCTTTGTTGGTACACCACCTGATAAAAACTACATAGTATCTAGAAAGGGCCAATAACTTTAATGGATAACTTACTGATCCCACAGAACCTACAAAATCCTAAGCAAGGTGGCCCCATTAAGAACACATAGTCTCCCTCATCGAAATCTAGAGTGATATATCAAGTGTATGCATAAGATATATTATGGAACTCGGAAGTCATAATAAACTCCAAGCATAGTTATTCCTTATCTATCATCACTCACACCAATTATAGGCTTGTGAGTTCTAACACCTCTAGATCTATCTAATACAGTGGTGACGTATAGGGTTTATCATAAAAGGCCTCGAATAGTGTCATGTTGATGGTGAATTTGTAGATTTTATTGTATATATCTCCACCAAGGGTTAGTGATCCTCCCATATATTAAAAACTACAACATATTATCTAGAAGTATTCCCTCCACAAGATGAATGGTCCAGTCTGTCTGATCATTTTTCTAGGGGTGAAAAGTTTTTCTCACACACAACTGAGTCCCAAAGGCCTTTGATAATTCACTCAATAATAATCACATCCATCGAGAATAATTGTTTGGAATTACCATACGAGGAATCCATAATTCTAGGTTATCACCTAAAAATAACGGTGTCTCATTATTTATACCAAACTCTACTCTTGTATGGCTAAGAAGTAGGATCCACTCCATGAAATCCATTTATATTTCATCTAACTACCACTATAACACCTCAAGGGGTTGACCCAAAAATCCTATAAACTGTTTCTCTTCTTCCATTTTCTAGAAAGAGAGGAATCAAGAGAAAAGATATGAGACATGAATATTCATACCTAGTAACCAAAACTGATGTTGAAGGTTCTAGAACATGGTTTAGAATACTCGATTTAATTCTAATGGTTATATATGAAAGTTTATTAGTACTTACAGTTGTATTGAATCGATAACAATTATCATTACTTATAACTATATGACATGCTCCCCATTTATATAATTTCCATTATGAGAATGTCAAGTAGTTATCTGGCCTAGAATTTTCTTGCAATCGATATATCTAAGATGAACCTCCCTAACATTCTTTGAATGTATAGGGTTAAAAACAATCCAATTGAGTTAATATGAACCAACCTCATGTACTAAGGACAACTACAACAAGGAAAACAACTTTGACGCCTCATTCAATAACAGTAATCATGATCTCCCACACCTGGAATCTTCCACCATGATTCTATTTATTAGAGTATATACTATCTAAAATTTAAAATCATATAGAAACACCATCCATATCCTTATCTATATGATAAGGTATTCATTTAAAAATATATTCCTCAGGCACATGTAGTTTGGGTATATGATAAATAATTCTCCAATAAGGTAGAGTTGCAACATCTTTAAGTTGAATACCAGTGATTCCAACTATATATAATGGGTTTCATAGTTCTTATCATGTGGAAAACCTATAAGAAACTATATGAAATAATTTCATGCTTCTTCTTCATAATGCATCCAAATCCAATTCAAGAGGCATTGGAAAATACCACCGATTATACACCTTCCTAGGGTAGTCTCATGATGGGGGTAATGTTAGCCTCTAGTGAAAATCATGAAATTAAAGGGAAATTTAATTTTCTACATAACAGGATACCCATTTTGGGTGACAAAATTTATGGTTTCTAAATTCCAAGAGAAATTGGGCTTTAATATTCAATAATATCCTACCAAACTAATGAATATCCATTCATCAGTCACATTCTTGGGTTGATCCAACGATAGAACTACCAGAACCTTCGTTGGGTCCATTGACACTCACTCTTATGACATAAAATTTTCCTATTTGTAGACCTCTCAAATCTAGAAATAACACTTTGTGATTCCACCATAATTTCGGTGCTCCCAGAGTACATTCTGAATAATACTAAAATATCTTGGGTGCTTCCCCTTCTATTAATATAAGATGATAATTTCAATGATGAATACTACCAATAACCATGGAAATAAGAGATAAAATATTTGTTTTATGAATCCCTTGAACATTTTTGGGTAGTTTTTCACACTGAAGGATATCACCAAATACACATAGTGACTGTATCATTATCATAATGACTTCTTTGTTATATCTTTATCTCAGACACGGAGGTAGTGATTAGCCGACCTGAGGTACGTATTTTAAGATCACATTTCATCTTTCTTTTTCAAAGATATCATCTGTTATTGGAAGTGGAAAACTATTATTTATGGGAATCTAATTTAGGTGGATATAATCCATATATAACATTTCCCATGGGATCACCGTAGTGTTCATTTTCTGTTGTTGTGTTTCGGTGGTCTTGGTTTTGATCCGTGGAACTCAATTAAAATACATTATCTTTTTTCATCCTCCTTCACCAAACAATGTAATAATAATATACAAATAACCTCAAGATCCCATGTAACTTCATTGAAAACAATACTAGGGTTAATCAGAATGGGGGCACACTGGGCCTGAAAAATACCTTCCTTTTGAAATCCTCCAACTACACCATATTCTGTTGAAGAACTATGGGGGGAATCTAATATGATAGCATTAATATCATGGAACTACATATGTGTAGTTCAATTTATAAATGTGTATCACTATAGAGAGGTAAGACCAAAAAAACCTTAGGAAATATGTCCTCATACACTATGACTAATATAATATTCTAAAATCTCATTCCATCTACTACTCTAAGGGTAATACAATAAAATAATGTAGTAATCGGTTGTCTTCTACTTTGATTAAGCCTATCCCACCCTACCTGGATTTCTTCTTCTCCGTCAATTAAATATATCATTATATCTTATAAGGCACACCTAATCCCCCCCATAAAACTATAGGTATCTATGTGAAACATAAATATTTATTAAATACACAAAATGATGTATTTAGGTATCATCACAACCACAAAAAGGTCTTAAAATAAAATCTTTCCGTCGAGAGTAAGGTCACAATGCTAGTAGAAGTTTGGGATTATTGAATATCTTCTGAGAGGCATCTCCAAACAAGATGGTTGATCCAAAGACTCTACAATGATCATATGATCTTGAAAATAGATAGGAAATGAAAATGGTTCATTACTGAAATGACCATGTGGATGGATGATGAGTCTAGTTTTTCTGTTTTCTATATATAAAAAGGAATATAAAGTTTTTTTATGATTATTTCCTCCACGATAAATGATTAATAATGGATTAAGACAGTTTCAAATAGTGTGAGACATATTAAATAAGGCATGGTGATGATTCATGTAGAATTTTTTTTGGACCAATTTTTTTTCATTTGGTAAGATAATTATCTATTATTACTGATTATGCTTGGATAATTGTTATGGTTTCATAGCATTGGATTTCAGTCTTGATCAATTCTCAATGCTTTCAATACTGATGATTTTTGAACTATTATCATGTTCAAAGACATTTTTTTATTATTCTAGTTGTTTTTACATTTTCCTCAACATTGATTAGGTAACGACCATGAAAAAAATAATTTTTAATATTAATTTATTTGTGAGAGAATTTTTTTCATATGGAAAATTTTAATACTGTATGAGGAGTTTTTAATTCATGAAGACCAGAAAAATATTAAATCACTATGATGAACTAATTGTTTTAGGGATTTTCGGATATCCATGAAAAATATATATTCCATGATATATACATATATATAAATAATATCCATAAAGAATAAATCACCTTAAAGAGAACTAGGTCTTTGAGGGCATGGAATTTGTGGATTGGTTTTATTTAGTTAATCATGGAAATTATTTTATAATACTTCAATTATTTTCAAGTATTCAATTTTACCTTAACAAAAAATAAAAATCTGACCTATTGGATAACCAAGTAAAACTCAACCACATTATCATGTTGGAATGAAGTATTATATGACTAATGGGATTCTGTCATAAGAGATATAGAAATAGGTAGGAGCCAAGTTTAATCCCATATGCACATGCCCATGTGTAGGGTGTTCATGGGTCTCAAAGAGGACCACAAGAGGGTGGGTATATAGAACACCCAAAAATCTAGTAAGGGGTAGTACCAGGGGAGGGGTAAGAGATTTATGAGCTACTCCCCATTTCCTAATATTGATATAACTTATAGGAGACACTGTTTCATTTTAATTTTGGATAAAACGAGCCAAGGTATTGTGCACCTGCTTTTAAAAATGTTATAAAACAATGACATCTAATCATATGATCTCTTTAATTGGTCTCTCGTATAGTGATCATTTGTAATTCCCACTCCCCATTAGTTTAAACTAATGATATCATCTTCCTCTTTTATGACTTCATCCTTCCCAAATTCACAGGTCTTACAGAGAGATTGAGACAACCGACCTACATGGCCATTCAAATTCTAACCATCTTCTTTGATAAATTAGGATGAGGCGAGGTATTCATATTTAACTAAAATCATGAATGTGATCTAGAATCTCACATGTATTCATTGAACTCAAATAATATGATCTCTATCAAAATTTGAAATTTAGTTATAGGAGGATAATCAAGCATCTGATGACCATTTATATAATCAAGCTTTGAAAATAGATGAGCAAGATATTACAACCACAATGGATAATAGAGGATTCATAAAGCATATATGACATAAAATTCAATGTACATTTAAATTTCTTGAGTGAATCATGAATATTGAGATATTCAATATTGAAGTGAAACATCTTTCTAGATTTCAAATGAATATTTACCCAACATAATATGAATATTTTAGAATTGATATTTTACTATAAATACCAATTCATGAACTCGAGGAACTATAGATGTCTATTAATTGAAAAACCTCTTGTTTATAAGAAAAGAGTCATCGTGAACATTTGGTTCATAAAGAGTGGTTTCTGTGAACAACTATTCTAGTGCGAAGGTGGAGATTACTAGAGGACTTTAAAAATTGAAAAGCAATCTCGAAGGAGCTTCATGATGAACAATATTCTGATAAGTATAAGGGACGATGCAAACACATCTACCATGATTTTTCAAATGATCTAATATATGATACATTTTTTGTTCGTGTTTTTTTAGGATATTTGAGATAGTGTATTGTCCCATGGTTTCTTGCAAATAAGAAGACGAAACATTTTATTTTCATGATATCATAGTGTTCACAAGGCAATGTCTCACACAATGTCTCTCACAAAGTAGAAGATCCACTTGTGAACAAGATTAATAAGGAGACATTTTATGATTTATTTCATGCAGTACATGATGAGTTTTTTTATACTTAATTAAAATAAGAAGAGTATTATATAAAAAGTGTACAATGTGTGGGACAAACAAATAGTAGACCCAAACTAAAGAAATAAGTGGATAGTGGGTTTCCATGGTTTGCCTTTAACTTTCAATACAAACATGTAATAATTCTTTAGCATGAAAACAAAAAGACCTCATGAGATACCCAAAATAATTCACATTCAGATGTGATAAAATTCATGATTTATGTGTAATTGAATTGATATTATAATTCACTAAGAAATATTTTCCCATTGGGGCTTGTAAATTCATCCCAGAAGAGAATCTACCCAAGCTTTTGAGATAGTAAAGATGAAGTTAACTTTTTGTCCATTGAGATATTTATCCTTTATTCATCCTAAAAAAGTAGTAAATTTATGTGGAACTATCATATTCAACATATTTTATAGCATAGAGACAACATGCATAAAATATTACCGATTCAATGGTAATATAAGTCATTCATTTGAGGAACAATAATATCATGTTGATGAAAATTCATCCAGTGTAATATAGATATATTGTTCAGTGTGTTTATCTAAAATATTGAGGAACTGGTGGTGTTTGTATAACCAAGACCATTTAATAATAGTGGACTTATTATAAAGATCACCACTGACTCAAGAAGATTTTTTACATCTTGCCTAAACATCGTACACCAATTTTAGGTGTTTTTAAACATTAAAAATTTTAGTGATAAGATAATCGGTAAATCAACCATATTTTGATCATGATAACTAATAAAACATTGTACTGAACCTTTTCAAAGTCATTGTATGTTGCTGTTTCCATTACTATCATCATTTCACACACAAGATCGAATACTAAAAAATGGGGCATATGATCAAGAGTAGAGGAAGTAATTAAAATAAAGAAGATTATTGAATGAAGCTGGGTACACTAAATCTCCCCCACACCCTCTTAGTGTTCTTTTATGATTTATTAGGGCTCTAAATATTGTGTTAGATTATAATTTTCCCTCTAATTGGATAAAAGTTCAATTCCCATTTTCCTTTACATGTTTTAAGTAAATTTCATATTTGGAGTTAAATATAAAGCCAATCAAGATGAAAATTTAATCTTCACTCATATTGAATAAAAATGTAGTTATCTTCCTAGAATCTTAAATATAGGAAGATGATGGAATCACTAATTTTAATGAAAATCTATGAAAAAATATAAGGATCAATATTATCTTGTCAAATTTATTGATAATGGTTCTTATGATGATTATAGTATTTTTTATAGAGAGTATGGGTAAGTGTAATCTATCAATATTATTGAAGAGTTATACTATCTATTTTATTGATATGTGAACAATTTTTTATATGAAGTGATTTAATATATATTTTTTCACACATTGATATTTTTAATGAAATGGAAGAGCTTGAAGATGAAATAAAAAAGTGGAAGATGCACGTACAAAGAAATTCATAGGGTGCAGTGTTATCATAGAACTTATTTAAGTAAATAATGAATCTAAGAATATTTGAAATAAAATGATTTCAGAAATTGAATATGAAAATTACTAGCACTGTTATGAGAGAACTATGAGTAAACCTCTTTATAGTGACCTATTCCATGAATTTTAAACACTGTTCATTATTCCCATGAATCTCAAAGATTCTCCAATTGATTAAAAAACTTGTAAGGATAAAGATCCTGAAATATTATTATTGTATAAGAAAAATATACAAAATGGTTATATGTATATGATTCATTCAATGTATGAATAAAAAAACTACCATCAATTTCAAGAAAACCATATTTGAAGTAAAATCCCAAAGAATCAAATTCCTTGAAAACTCCTCGAATAAAGTTAGTAGACAACATGAAGAACATATCAATGGAATAAAATTTCAATTGGAATGTATAAATACATTATTTGAAATGAAAGTTTTTCATTTATCATTGAGTGTCTTGAACTTGAACTTGAATTGATAAATTTAAAAGAAACACATTCCGGAATATACCATGTAGCTGAAATATGAATTCTTCCACGCAAACACATGATGAAAGCCAAAATACAATAAGTGATGATTCTAAAAAAATTTATGTCACTCAAGTCACTAAAAATAATCATACCGGTGGAAATATAATTAAATGATCATCTCTCAAAAAAAACATCAAAAAAACATGGATGAATGTAACTCATTTTCTAGTAAATTCACTTCCTATTATTTCTGTGTCATCTTCAAGTTGAGGATTAAAGCCAAAATCATGGAATATATGGGTTGATAAAATTACTATTAAATACACTAAGAGACCAAGGGGTGTACTGTTAAGATCAAGAAAACTAAATCCCAAAATTATAAACCAAATAAGGAAAGTAAATTTCAGATAAAAAATGAACTAAATATATTGAGACTGATACTATAAGAAAAAGAAATATATATTTGTCAATTTCTGGATCTACTATAAATTTACACACAAGGAAATTGAATTTTGGATAACTTTTTTAGTGTACAAAAATTTAAAAAGTATTTTATCTAAGGATTGTAGATTTAATGAAATTAAGAAATCTTTTAAATTGAAGAAAACTAAAAAGATATTTAATAAATGGTCATTTAGGAACAAATTTAGTTACCTAAAATAATTATGTGATTGTTTCAACCTATGTGGTAAAAATTCTAATGCATTCTGGTATAATAGAACCATGATCTGTTCATATGTTTATGGGAAGAAAATGAAACAAAAATGAAGAAATAATGAAAAAAAGATAAAAATTATTCCTTCATAAATAAGTAGAAGAAGGAGGTCAAAAAACCTATGAACCAATATATTCCGAAGAATAATAATTATATGGAATCCAATAGTTTCACATCCACCAAGAAAAGATGATTCAAATGTTCAAATAAAGGTCATATTATATAACATTACAAACAGTCCATGGAAATGAATGGAAGAAATATTAAGTCAATAAAAGAATCAATCAATGAGAGAAATACTATGATCAAAATGATTTAAGACATTACTTAAGATGATTATTCTATTTTACCTAAGAAGTTTAACTCAAAATATTTTAATAATCCATGTGTAAAACCCATGATAGAGTACGTTTTGAAGTAGTGCTTTATTATTTACCTGGATTAATTGAAATTTTCTAGAGATATACAGAATGCTGATGATGTAGCACTTTATAATGAAAATGAAAAAGGGAAAAACGGTTTTCCATATGATGATCTCAAATTTAACGAGAATGTTTCAACACACGATAAATCAAGTGTCTTATAAAATTAATGTGTAAGGTTAAAGCATATTGGAAATAATAAAAACAATTGTATAAATACATTACCAGATCAAATGGATATATATATATATTTATATTTATATAATAGAAAACTAAGAACCAAGGGAAGATATTACACTACTAATATAAGTGAGGAAAATAATACACCAATGATGAAGTTGAATAAAAGGAAAGTGTCCATGCTTTGAAAAAATGATAAAAATTTCAAATGTAATGTACACAAAAGAATGAATTGTAACAGACTCCTTAGAGTAAAATAGAAAGGAGTATTTGGGTTGCGAGAAAATTACTATCCTGGTTTCTCTTATTATGACGCTCAAAATTGTTCCACATTATTCCATAATTCAAGGGAAGTTTTTGTTCTTATATTTTTGGGAATGTAATGTGATGATCACTCCCAATAGAAGATCATGGTAAAAAATGTGGAAAATAACATTTGGAATTTATATTAAATATTTGATAGAAATTTGAATTTTTTCACGATTGTGGATTGCCAACATGAATATCATGATGAATATCTGATGAAATTTTCAATCAGGTCAAATAAAATTGAGTGCACCCCATAAGGGGGATGAAATATTAAGTATATGATACCGAATATTATTTCATAAAAATATGGAGATTAATTTCATCTTGATACATGTTCAAAATAAAGGTCACCCAATTACACTTCTCTTCTGTTTCTTGATTATATCAAATATTTATATCATGGATTATTATGTGCTTCATGAACTGTAAAATGGAATATGTTACTTGATAAATCTATTTTATAAAATACATGACTCTGTGCAAGTAAAATTTTATGAGCACGACATCACATACATGGTTGTTAATGGTTAACATAGTCAACTGTTGTTGTATCTCTCTTGTTTTTTACCGAGGTTTATCCCATGTATACTTAGACTAGACCAACTAAAATCTCTTTTCAAAGTTAACCATGTTGAACCATCCTTTAATAAAATGGGATTTTTCTTTAATTCCTTGAAAGGAATAATATAAGCGTTTTCATTTATTATCAATAAGAGGGAGAATGGAAATTGTATATAAGGAATTGGTATTTACAATAAATCCTATGGGGGAGATTGAAATTCCCATATGGATGGATAGAGATTTTGGTTGTATATTTTCGTCACTATATTTGATGGAATAAAAATTCAATGTCCGATGAATCCTCCACTATCAGTGATAATTCCTTAAATGAGAAGGATGGAAATAATTAGAGATATATTAAATAATGTATGGAGATGATCCCTATAGGATTATTATGTACTCATTGATATTTATTTTGTAAGATAATTCCTCATGATTGGTGGTGATGCATATAGAATAGTTATATATCCGTAGCATTGGACATCACACATGATCAATTCATTAAATTGTCAACTCTGATGAACATTGATATATTTTAATGTTCAAATACATGTTCTCATTGTACTAGGTGAGTTAACATTTTCTTCCACATTTTATAATGTAATGTCAATACAATTATTCATTTACCTAATTCATTTATTTATTACAGAATATTTGTCACAGAAATAATAGATATAAAATATAAGGAGTTTTTTTTATGAAGAACATGAAAAAAATAAAATTACATGATTTATTGAATGTGTAATGGAGTATATTATTTACATGAAAAATATTTATTCCCTGTAATATATATATCTATATATATTTTTAATGAAGAATAAAAAATCATCATATGAAATGGGCAATTTAGGGATTGGTATTTGTGGATTGGTTTTATTTGATTAATAATGGAATTTCCATTATAATTATTCGAAAATTTAAAAATATTAATGGTTGAACATAACAAAAAATAGGGGACAACCCAATGGAATGCTTAGGCCAAATCAATGACAGCCTCCTTTGGGACTGAGGTATACCACTCCCAGTATGTAGTACCCCCAGTTTCTGGAATGTAACCCATAATTGATTATTTTCATGGTTGTAATTTTTAGGGTGATGAAGGGGTCATCCGGGCGAATAATTAATGATTTTTTAGGCAAAGGGGATGTTGTACGGGCAGCACATAGTTTGTTAAATAGTGAGGACAAACCTTTGGTAGTTGGTCCTTTTGTGGTAGTGCCTCCCACATGGTTGGAGCATGGTTCGAGAGACTGTGCATAGAGACAATTAGAGGGTTTTCTAAGGAAGTGGATAACACACGGTTAGTGCACTGTTTATCCAACTGTGTGAACAAATCGTGCAGGCACTTATGTGAGTTCCTAAGAAAATGGATCTCACACTTTTTTGATTCTAAGATGATTTTTTTCATCATATGTGGCCATAACCCAGTATTTATCATCTCTTAAGGAAAAATAGGGTTCTACCATCATTCTGGAGGCGATCTATAGGCTTCCCTTGGCGAATCGAAGCCGGATTCTTGGGGAACATTATCTTTCCTCTTCGTTCTTGTTCAGTTTCATAGATCTACATAGATATATTTATTCTATTATCTTGGTTTCTTAGATCTATTCCCGTTATGTGTAGATATATGTGTGTGGATGACAAATTAGATGACATTTTGTATTGGTCTATCTAGGAGAAGATATCTAAGTCGAGTTCATGAAGAATCAACATGGTTTTCTTGAGCATTCATCATTTGTTATGAATTTTGTCAAAACCATTGAGGAAGTTGTCTTCTTTATCAACTCCACATTGTATAACAGATTTGAATTCATTAAAATTGTATGTGTTGTGTTGGATTAATTTTTATTTGGTTGTTGAAAACTTATTGGAAACCCTCTTGAGTGATGGTTGTGAAATCTAGAAAATTGGGGATTTTGAATGAGTGCATTGGTTCTTGATTTTAATATGTGTATTTTAAAAAGGGGATTTTCTTGGATTTTTTTCACATGATTGGGAGTATATGTTTTCAATAAAATTGGAATAATTTAATGGTATTAAATGTTTCTTTGAAATTAGTTATGCTTTGGTTTTCGATAATAGTTTAAATATATTGAAATGGTTCATTGTGGAAATTGAAGTATTTGGCATCAATGATGTTGGTTTGAGTTTATGCTTAACAAGTCCTTAATAAGAGATGAGTACCATTAGGGTTTAAGGGATGTGACCCTAGATCGGGGGCACGTGTCATTAGGACAAAAGTTAATTGGACGAGAGATCGCTCTTGAGTATGGAACTATCAAACAAAGCATGCAAGTGTGGGTGTGTGGTGAAGATTGAAATGAGTATGAAAAATGGTAATATGAATTTGGTTTTAAGCTTTTATTAGATATTTTTCTAGAAATATAACTTGTTGTGAGTTTATTTCATTCATTTTTTATTTCACTTGGTTATAAATTGTTGTTGCAACTTGTTTATATTTGGTTATAAACTTTTTTGGTTAATTGATTTATATAAATTCTTTTATATAAATGTGGATAACTTTTATATCCTAGTGGAATGAGTAGGGATGTCATTGGGGGAAAACCTACTGAGTTTTATATTGACCCATGCTTTGGAAATTTGGTTCTTTTTTATATATTATCTTCCAGGACATCGTCCAAGGTAACGTTTCCCATTTTTTTAGCATTACCTCGTAATGTTTGGGCTGTTTGGAGACTGTGGAGCTTGAACATTGTGGAGCACAGAGTGTTGTAGTCTTTTGATAGTATTGTGTCATTTTTCTACTATATACCTTGATACTTGGTTATTTTTCTATTGTTACATACTTTGATGAGTTTTTATATACATAATGTTGTTGATTTATCATTCTTTGTTCATGCATCATATAGTGAATGGTTGGTTAGTTTATTAGCATATTTATTAAAGGGTAAATCGTCCCCCACTTGGACTTGAAATCCTTTATCATTTATTTCCAACCATTGGCACCTTAAATATGTCTCTTATAATCTAGTAATGACTAGTAGTACTCTCAATCCAATGAGAATTGATGGGTCATTACAAATGGTATTAGTCTTGTCATTCCTTGTTGATACAAATGTTCATCAGTGTTCTTGGTATTGGATTTGGAATTACTTTTCATTTATTCCATGGGTTGGAATATTAGACAGGATTAGGATTGTTAAAACATGAAATGTAAATCATAAAAGGATGTAGTTATTCCATTAATTCTGAACTTCATGTTACCAGGGTGTTGGGTACATAAGTGTTTTGGATAGACTTATAGAATGTTGGAAATATCATTGTCATGGGTTTAACCAATGAGATGAGCACGAAATGTATTATAGAGGAATGAATTCCCCCTAGGATTGCATATCTCATTGTCAGGAATGATTAATTATTTTCTATAATGATGTATATTTTTGAAAAATGCATAATTTGTTTTCAAATGAATGATTTTGAAATGAGGATACATGGTTTATTTTGAAAATGGTTCAATTTTCAAAACCAATAGTTGATTTTTGGAAATGGTTGAATATTGAAAAATTTTCTTTTATAAATCAATTTTGTGATTGTTGATGTGGTTGAATTTAAAATGCTAAACCATCAATTTCTAGAGAGTGAGATTGACAGAGTTTTTTGTTTGTTCATAAAATGGCACCTGGTAGGCGTTGTCGAAGCCAACACGAAGAAGCTTTGGGGAATGTGGCTGCACCTGATCCACGGTTGAACTAAGATCTTTTTAAAGTATTGTCCTAAATTTTCACGAAATGGAACTAGGGAACCAAGGGAATGAACCAAGGCATTTGGATCATACCATCTAGTTCATGAAGCAGAATCCATCGAAATTCTTGGATGATGCTGAACCCAAGAAGGAGGTGGTATGGAAAAGCAGGATGAATCGTATCTTCACTTCATCAGCACACCATCATAGTGCAATTTCAAGATATATATTTATATGCTCGAGGATCTTTCTTGCTAGTGGTGGTAATTAGCGGTGCATGGTAAATTTGATGAAGGCCTTATATGGGAGGATTTTGTTGAATTTTCCAACAAACAAATTTATCCTCCTACATTCAAGATCTAGTAAATGATGTACTTCTTATCCATGAATAATGAGAGACTCTCTATCACATAGTATATACTTAACTTCATGAAATTAGTCTAATATACACCAGAGGTTGTGTCTTGTACGTCTTTGTATGAAAGAATATTTCAAATTAACTCTAAGGAAATATTATCTATAAATGATTGTAGTGCTATGTATTACGGATTATATAGAGATGGTGAAAAGATAGAATGTGGCTGAACGTGATATCTCTAGATCGATAGGAGGAGGAATGATGACACCTACAGGGAATGGTGGGAACTCAACCAATGGGAACTAGCAGAAATAGGACACCTATTTCCATGGTGGAAGTGGAAATTAGAATCTGACGGTGTGATCAGTGAACCTTCATCCATGACCACAGATAATACATGGTAGCATTCAATGTTGCTCACTTGACCACATAAAGCAAGAGTGTATGATACAACTTAGAGCATGCCATAACTGCATAATGATGGGGTACCTTCAGTGATATTGCTGCATTGCACCAAGGTCAGGTTCTCGAGACACTTATTAGGCATCGCATGTATTGCATGCTTCGATAGGACGAGCACAACAAAATCAGTCTCGTCAGTAGAGCAGAGATTTCCATGGTGATTATAGAAATTACATGACTCCCCAACCTGGGAAATATCTGTAGGGAAACAAGGATAACATTACATCAACAAAAAATTTGTATGGAGATGAGTAGGTGATTGTCGATGATCAGGGTAGACCATCTACAGTGAGGGGTTAGATTCAATTTAATTCTTCCCTTGTCCAAGTTAGCTTCGATACTGGTGCATCACATTCATTAATTTTTTTCTCGTTCTGTTGAATTGAAATGTTTAAGGTTGGAAATGAATCCTTCTATCTTAAAACTGAAAACTGATCTTTGTGACAGAGAATGTCAAACCGTTGCATGCAGAGTATGTGCTATAATGGTTGATGGAGCTGGACAGAAATGGGCCTTCTCGATTTTGGAAATTTATGCTTATGATGTAATCTTGGGTATGGATTGGTTTACAATGTTCATGTACCATATAGACTATTATAGGAGAATAGTTAGTTTCATAATAGAGTATGGCATCAAGAATCTTTTCAGAGGAGAGAAGATGGTAAAGAAAGAGGAAATGAGCTTTTTGGCACCAATTGTGGTAATGATATCTTATCAGTTGGCAGCGTTGAATTTGGAATCAATGGAAGAGATTAAGGAAAATAGTTTTCCTGTAGTCATGGATCAATTTACAAATTTCTTCCCAATGAACTTATTTTGGTTACCACCTCTATGGGAAGTGCAGTTTACGATTGATCTCTTTCCAGCGACCTTCCCTATTTCCCTTTCATCTTATTGGATGGAATTAATAGAGTTAAGGGAATTGAAAATGCAGATGGATTTTTTTGAAAGAATGTGTTTCAATCGGCCAAGTACATCTCTGTTGGTAGCACTAGTTTTGTTCATCAAGAAAGCAGATATAAATATTTGGATGTGTGATGATTATCATTATCTTAACCAAGTTATGATAATTAATAGATATCCACTCCCACACAATGATGAGTTGTTTGATAAATTAAAAGGATCACAGTGGTTCTCCAAGATTGACATGCGATCAGGATATCACCAATTGAGATTTCAGAAGGAGGATATACTGAAGGAATTATTCAGAAGAATATATGTCCACTAAAAATATGTATTCATTCCTTTTGGTCTAACGAATTCACCAAAGGTCTTCATAGATTTGATGAATTAGATATTTCAGTGATAACCAGATTCCTTATTGTGGTTTTTGTGGATCACATCTTGGTTCATTCAAAGACACGGGCTGACCATGAAGAATACATGGATACAGTCTTATAAATATTGAGATATCACCACTTCTATTCAAAATTATTAATGTGTGATATTTGTATAAAGGATGTATGTTTCTTAGCCATGTCATTTCTGAAAAAGGTGTTTCTATTGATCTTGAAAATATTGAAGCTGTTATATAGAGGAAACCGCCAAATAATGTCTTTGAGATACAATGTTTTCTTGGTCTAGTAGGTTACGATCGACACTTTGTGTGTGATTTATCACGACTAGCTTCACCAATTAAAACTATGAAAAAACCAATTCTCTATTCCAATGGACATAGGAATGCCATAATTCTTTCATGGTGTTGAATGTTTGGATTACATCCTAACCTATAATGATTTTTAGAGAATCCGGACAAGGGTATGTTGTCCACTGTGATGCATTAAGATCAGGTTTGGGTTGTGTTCTCATGCAAGGAGAACATGTTGTTGCTTATAGTTCATGGCTATTGAGGGATCATGAGAATAATTACCCAACACATAATTTGGAGTTAGCTAAAGTCCTCCATGCCTTGAAAAAATGGAGACACTATCTCTTTGGTGAAAAATTCACATTTTTTATAGACCAAAAAATCATGAAACTCATTTTATCACAAAGATATTTGAATCTGAGACAAAGGGGATGGATGGAGTATCTCAATATGTTTGACATTGACATGATGTATACAACAGAAAGTGGGAATCCAATGGCCGATGCATTGAGTAGAATTTAATAGGCTCAGTTGGAAAAAGAAACATCAGATGAATGGTAGTTGATGTCGGTCCTAGCTGTCATGCACGTGGAATGTGAAGACCGGGGTGATGTTGCAGATTTATTTTCAGCCACCCTTGTTTCTGATTTGGTAATAATGGTCAATGAGGCACAATCATCTGTTGATGATTTTCTGAATATGAGTTCAAAACTCAATCATTTCAAGACAATTGATGAATGTAAAATTAATGGGAGTTATGTATTGTTCCATAGTGATTAGATAGTTTAACCTATGGATTTTCAGTAAAAAATCCTTCTTGATTAACACCATTCGATATGGGTTGTACATCCAGGTACACAGATGATGTATAAGGCTATAAAGGTTCATTTTTGGTTGAACGGTATGAAATGAACGGTTATTGATTTCGACTCATGATGATTAACTTGTCTGCATGTTAAGGAATATCATCAAATACCAGTAGGAATGTTCCATTTTTTACATATTCTTGTGTATAAATGGGAGACTATAGTGATAGATTTTGTTACAGGTCTTCCAATAATGATTTGGATGCACGATTCTTTATGGGTAATAGTGGATCCGCTTACCTAGGCATCCCATTTCATCCACATTAATGAGTCTTATTTGGTGGAGGATCTATAAAAATATTCATCAGAGAAGTGGGGAAAAGTCATGGTGTACCAGTTTCAATAGTCTCAGACAGAGGTCCAAGGTTGACATCTCATTTCTATATATCCTTACAGCAAGCTCTCGGGACTAAATTGACTATGAGCACGACGTATCATCCTCAGACAGATGTGCAATCTGACCGGACAATACAAACATTGGAAGACATGTTATGGGCTTGTGTAATTGATTTTGGTGGCTCATGGGAGGATCATATACCCTTGGTGGAGTTTCATACAATAATAGATATTAGCCCATGATAAACATGACTTTGTTTGAAGCATTGTATGAGATTCATTTTAGTTCTCCACTATGTTGGGTGTAAATAAGTGAAACTTCACTATTTGGGCCAACCCTGGTCTAAGAAATAATATAGAATATCCATTTGATTAGAAAGATGATGGAGATGGCTCAAAGTAACCAAAAATCTTATGAAGATCACCGTAGAAGACCGTTGTCGTTCGTTGTGGGTGACCACGTCTTCTTGACGATATCTCCAAGAAGTGGACATCATCATTTTGGAATGGTGTGAAAGTTATCTCCTTGATTAATTATCCCTTTTTAGATACTTGAATAAGTCGGAGAGGTGGCATATAAGTTGTCATTACAACCACAGTTCAGTTCGGTGCATAATGTGTTCCATGTATCCCTGTTGAAAAAATATTAACCAGGTCCTGACCATGTGATCAGATGGGATGAAATTAACCTAGAGTCGGATGCTTAGTTGATACATATCCTAGTACAGATTGAGGATTTGAAAGAGAATGTCTTAAGGGGGAAAATCATCATCCTAGTGAGGATTTTATGGCATCATGGTTAGATTCAGGAAGAGCCTTGGGAACATGAGAAGGAAAAGAAAAAGTGGTGGTCAGAACTCTTTCAGTTGGGTGAGTATTTTATACCTTTCTAGGATGGGAAGAAAAATGCTGGGGAGAACATAGTACCCCCAGTTTAAGGTATGTAACCCTTAATTTATGATTTTCATGGTTATATTGTTAAGGGTGACGAAGAGGAGAGTCGGGAGAACATTGAATAATGTTTTCATGCAAAGGGGGTGTCGCACGGGCAGTGCACTGTCTGTCGAATTGTGTATCCAAACTATTCTTAGTTGGTCATTTTGAGATAGTGTCTCCTTCATTGTAGGAAAAATGATCGGGATACCATGCGTGGAGGCCGTACGAGGGTTTTCTTAGGTAGTGGAAAATGCACGGTTATCACACTGTTTGTCTAACAGTGCGAACTAACCATACATGCACTTATGTAAAATCCTAAAAAAATAGATCTCACACGTTTGTAACTATAAGTAGATATTTCTTCTTCAAAAACAGGCCATACCTCATGATTTATCTTTTCTATTGGCCAAAAAGTGTTTCCCATCATTCTGGAGGCGATCAAAATGGTTACCTTTGCGAATCGATGCCAGATTATTGAGGTATGTGGTCGTTCCTCTCTGTTCTTGTCCGGTTTCATAGATCTACTTAGATCTACTGACTCTCTTCTCTCAATTTCATAGATATAATACCTTTATGGTTTGATATATGTGTTTTGATTCCAAAAATTATGAGATTTGGTCTTGGCCTTTCTAGGATAAGATATCTATGGTGGGTACTTGAAAATCAACTCGGTTTTCTTGAGCGTTCTTTTTTCGTTGGGGTTTTTGTCAAAACATTTGAAGTAGGATGCTTCTTTATCGACTCCAGTCAGTATAACTGATTGTAATTATTTCAAATTTTATGTGTGGTGTTGAATTTAATGTGATTTGTTGGTGAAAACTTGTTGGAAATTTTATTGAGTGATGTATGTGAAATGTGGAAAATTTGGGGTTTTTGAATGTGTTCTTTTGTTCTTGATTTTAAAATGTAGATTTTAAAAATGTAATTTTATTGGATTTTTTGCACATTATTGTAATTATATGTTTTCAATGAAATGGGAATGTTTTATTTAAATTAACTATTACTTTGAAATTGGTTGTGCTTTGGTTTTCTATAAATGTTCAGTTTTATTCAAATTGATTATTGGGGAAATGGATGTATTTGGCATAAATGGTGTTTGTGTGAGTTCATACTAAAATACCCCTAAATAAGGGACTAGTTGGGGTATACAGTATGTGACCATAGATCAGCGGTGTGTGGAAAGAAGCTAATTAGGTGTTAGATTGGTCATGAGTATATAACTGTCAAATGAAGCAGGCATGTGTGAGTGTGTGGTGAACTATGGAATGAGTATTCCAAATGATAATAAGAATTTTTTATTCTTTTATTAGTCTTTTTTTTGAAAAATAAAATTCTAGATGTT
The DNA here is from genome assembly GCA_963277665.1 of Viscum album. NCBI lineage: Eukaryota > Viridiplantae > Streptophyta > Magnoliopsida > Santalales > Viscaceae > Viscum > Viscum album. The sequence continues at coordinate 235,654,004 of OY728141.1, forward strand.
GGTTTCATTAAATTTTGTTTTCACAGGGCTTTAAATGGATTTTGTATCTGTTTTACATTAGTTAAAAACTATTTGGGATAATTTCATTATATAAACTATTTTATATAAATGTCGACAACTTTTTTATGCTAGTGTCAAGGGAAGGTAAGCCATTGTGGAAAACTGACTGAGTTTTATACTCACCCCTACTTTGGTACATTGGCACTTTTGCAGATGTTATCTTCAGGGAAAGGGGAAAAGGTAACGCTTCCCAAATTTTTAGAACTACCTCAAGATGTTTGGGTTGTTTGGAGATTACATATCATGGAGCTTGTAGAGCATAGATTCTGGTAGTCTTTGAGAGACTTGTCTCATTTATCCATTGTCTACTTTGATACATTGTAATTTTTATTTTCTTTCATACTTTTATTTGTTCTGATATACAGAAAGTTGTTGAGTTTCCTTTCTTTGTTCATGCATAATATAGTGAATGGTTGTTTGGATCATTAGCTTATTTTATAAATTCTAAATCATCCCCCATTGTATTTGAAACCCTTTGTCCTTTACTGCTTGCCTTTGGCATCATGGGGATATCTCTTATGGCCTTTTAAGGACTCGTTGTTCTCTCAAGCCAATGAGAATTCACGGGTAATAGCACAATAAGTGTCAACCATGGGTACGAAGTCAAGTGGAAGGTGGTGTTTATAATCCCTTGAGTGGATGACATGTATATTGTGCTCATGGATCTTACGTAGGGCTAAAAGGAGGTGGGTTCATATAACACCAAAAAAACTATACTGGTTGGTACTGGGAGAGGGGGAAGATATTTTTGATTTGCCCCCCAATGCCCTAAATTTATCTACTAGAGGGGAGTTTTCAGGTCATTATCATGTTGGATAGAATGATCACTGTTTCTGTTGACCCATGTTTTCAAATTAGATATAACATCATTCATATGATCTGATATTTTCTGTCATTTATCTCTTACGCATCACTCATTTTGAAACACCCGCACATTGTGGGTTTAAATAGGCATTATTTTCTTCCTCTGTCACACATTCACAATAACAAATGCACTAGTTTGATGGAGATCTCAAGGGAAATCATCCAACTTGGTTGTCCACATTCCATCTATCTTTTTTTATTATATTTGATGAGGTGAGGGAATAATATCCAACCAAAATCATGAATACAATCTAGCATCTCGCATGCAATTGTTAAAATTATAGAACATCATCTTATAATGAACAATAAATGTATTTTTGTGAGACCAATCATTTATCTAATAAACATTGAGATAATAAATCTTCAATAATGGAGGATCATGTTACTTCCCCCACAAAGGAACATTGTGAGTTTGTAATGAAATTTCCCAATAAAACACAGAGTACATTTAAATATCCCAAGTTACACAAGAATTTGAAGAGATTAAATATTTACAGGGAATAATTTTCAATATTTTGAATGAATATTTACATTTTATAAAATGTGTCTCTAATAATTGACTACTTCCTATAAATTTCAGGGCATGAATCGATGGAAGCACATCTACCGATCAATAGAGGAAGCTATTGGTTCTGGGAAAAATTTCATTGTGAATATTTGGTTTTTGAATATTGGTTTCCATGAAGCACCCTTCTTCTATGGAAGAGGATATTCACATGGTTCTTAAAAAAGAAAAAAATCCTTAAAGTATCTTTCTTAATAAATTTATTTTGAAAAGAATAATAGACAAAACAAATGTTTTTCCCTAGCATTCCTGGTGATTTTATATGTGAAGCCTTTATGGTTCACATGTTTTGTTTGAGGATCCATGAGACAGTGTACTATCACATGGTGTCTCACAAAGTATAAAAAAACACCATGGACTTTCATAATATCATAGTGTGCATGTGGTTGTTTCACTGATGATGTATCTCACGAAGGAGGAGTCGAACTAGTTCACAAGATTGACTAAGAGAGAATGCAGTTTTTTACATGTTTTACATGAAGAATTGAATTTATACTAGATGAAAATAATAAGTGTGTATGTTGAAAATTGGAAAGTGTACATGAAACATAAATAATCAACCTAATGTAATGAAATAAGTGAAAATTTGTTTTTGGGGTTTTCATGTAACAATCAATTCATGCACGAATTTGTTCATGATCATCCACACATAAATAACTCTTGAGATGCCAGAAGTAAGTAACTTTTGGGTGTGATGCAATTAATCCATGATGTGTGCTTGAAATGGACAAACAATTCAATATCAAATAGATTGTCATTGAGGTTTGAGAACTTCATCATTGATGGAGAATCTACCTAAGAATTTGGGATATTAACGAAGAAGTCAAATTTTTGTGGATTAATATATTCTTAGATTTTTTATTCTAAAAAATTAGTGAGTTGATCTAGATGTATCATCATAAAATTATATAATATTATAATGAAAGATGCATAAAATACTATGGATTCCGTTAATATAAAATTCCATTAGTTGGATAATATGATTATCGAGTTTATAAAATGTCTTACATTGTAGTAGAGACAACTTTTTCAGTGTCATTATTGAATATATTTGATGAATTGGTGGTTATAATATAGAAAATGCCATTGATGACTAGTGGAATCAGTATAAAGAACAACAATGACTCAATAATATTTTGTAATTAATTCGGGATCATTTTACACCAATTATACATGTTTGTAATAACTACAAATTTTAGTGATAAGATGATTAGTGAATCAACTCTAGGTTGATCGTGACGAAGAGTATGTATTTGTACATATAATTTTATAAATATTTATGCTCGTTTGTTTCCATTATTTTCTACATTTCACACAATAAGTCCATTTCTCTTAAAAAGGGTATACGTTCTAGAGTAGTGGGGTTATTGAAAGGAAGTACAATTTGGTAAATAGTCGAGTACAACGATTCACTGCCACTCTCAGTGTCCCTACATAGTCCATTTGGGATCTACAATTGTGGATATTTATATCAATACAACAGTTAACATATATAATACATGTCTCGTAACACGAATCATACATGGTAGATTTGGGTTATAAGAATCAACTGCCTACATTTTCCCATGTCCCTAACCACTTACTCTCAGAACCCGATGTGAACCATATAGCCATGGTGGTGGAGATAGATCAAAACATCAGCCTCCTCCTAATTCACTTCTAGATACAATAACACATCTTCCACCTTACATAACTCTATTATAAAATTAATAACGCTTTCTAGCTGGTCCATTGATCATTTCTATATTTGACACACAATGGATGAGGCCATACCAAGAAATATTTCCTCACCCATCATAGTATTAAAATCATATCTCGTTTAGATGACTGGAAACATCCTAAGAGACATGGAAAGAACAAATATTATCCAAATATTTTCTTCCAAAATTACTCACATTCCAGGATTCAAGATACTATTGTTGACAACCAACTAATTTTTTTTGACTCCAAGGTGCCCACTTAAAGAACTAACTATTGGAATTTTCTAAGCTATAAATCTCTCCGTGATCAATGAATGAGCTTTAACCCCATAATAGTTAGTTATTTATAGAGATAAAACTACCTAATAGATATCTTATTGTAGTCCATGTTTTTAGGTCTATGGTTGAAATTAAAAATCACAGGACATGTGTGTGGAGTATCGTGAGAGGTTAGGAAAGTATGAAGTATACTCTAAGACAAACATGCTTCCCAACTAGATCTCTAGAACATCCTTGATAATTATTTTATGCAATATCACTGGGAAAAATTCATCTATAAAGTGGAAATCAAACATTATTCATGTTATAATAAAAACATCATTAATCTTTTTCACCAAGCTCCATCGTCCCCAAATAGTTCATGGATATAGAAAACCACCTGATCGAGAGGGGACCTAACAAGGTAAAAAATCTACCTAACATCCATGATCTATCCCTTTGATACATGGGGTTTTGGGTCACGCCAAAAAATAGGGAATAACAATTAATAGAACAAAAAAAATGCATTCACTTTATACACATCATCTTCAAGAATGACCAGATTCTTAACATGTAAATGTAAGATCAGTCAACCACCTAGAGCTACCACATTCTATATATGTCCCTAAAATTATACCTCCTCACCGGATGGATCATCATCATGATCGCATAATAAAATCCAATATAGTGGTCATCCTAGAGGAATATTTAAAAAATTCATACACACCATGGCCAAAGAACATATCTCAGAATCTTACTGAAGAAGGATATAGAATCCAAAACTCATTCATATATGATAAATGTACCAATTTTATCTCTATAATAATTTTATATATGTACCTAGTCAACAAGAGAGCTATCATAGTCTTAGTAAATTGATGCATCAACCACTGCACCATCATTGGGTTCATTGGCCTGAGAGCTAAACATTGGACACTTTAGCACAATTTCCCTAATTCCCAAAAAAATTCTCACATTTATACTATCTCGAAAATAAATAAATAAAGAAACAAATCCAATATGATATATCTCTATCACGAACTAACATACCGAGGCACAACTATATGGTTATAAGATGAGTCTAACACCCCAATACTACCTCTAACTGGTCAAGGGATGACAACTCGTGCTGATTAAGCATATCAAACACATGGGATACCTTGGTCTTATGTACTTGTTAATAAGCACACATCTCAAAATTCCACTACTATATTGATAGAAAATATATAACTAATACAAAATAATTATGCATAAACTAGTCCAATATTAATGTATAACACAAATATGGGAAAGCAAAAGGGCTCAAAATCTGTGCACCATAACTGTAAAAGAGTCCATCTAATTATTAATAAATGTGACTGATATTGGGATTCAACACCTAAATAATTATAAATTCCATCTACCACTAATAATCCCCACCTTCTCAAGGTCATCCAAGGATGCCAACAAAATTAATGTTTTCTTCATATCACACGAAAAGTGTTGGTAGAGTTCATGTAAGGATGAGTATAAACTTATCAATAATGACACCTTGAAATAAAAAAACATAATTCATTAAGACAAAAACACTCATTATCACAAAGGTGAGTCATTTATAGATAGAAAAAATAAAACATTCCAAACAAGATCAAGATTGACCCTGATTCTCAATGTAAGGTCACACCCACACTATCAGCCTAGGAAACCATTTGACGATACAAAGTAACACTTGAATAAGTGAACTTACTCTTGGGTTATGCTACAATTAAATTCCATCATCGAAAATTTCCTTCTCCTCAAACATATCTTTGAATAGGTACATGATTTAAATCTAAATATTTCAGTAAAATTGGTTAGTGAACACACCGTGGGATTATGGGGGATAATGAACTATATTTTGAGAAACCCTCTAGGATGGTAATTAAATGAATTAAAAGTTGGTAAAAAGATAACTGATTTATTATAAGGATGAAAGATGATCACTCCCCAGTCCATATAGATGGATCCATGAATCTATCCAAAATTATCATTAGAGGGGATTATAAATCATATGCTTTATACGGGTTTCCATATTTTACAACCATGGGGATGGACCATGGGAAAATTCCCTATTGATAATATATTATAAAAAAGATAATGAAGGCTGAAAACATCCGTAGAAGAGCTAAATAACATGTATATTGAATTTACGGTGTTTCATAGTTATTATATATGTACATGATTTCATTCTAGTGCTCGTGTCCTCCACCTTGTGCATATGTACTCTGGTCATGCTATTGTAAACTGGCCATTATCATTTATACAGGTTGTGCTATCTGATTTTATAATCACTAGTTTTGTCTGTTCCCTTGTATTCCTAGCATACATATTTAGTTTTTAATCAATTTTGACAAGATAGGTTAAAATTCACATAGTGTTTGATATTTTATCTATGCGCCACAAACCTTATCATCACAATATGAGTCAAAAAGGAATCGTATTCTTATAAACTACATGTTGTTGATATGGGGTTTTCACAAAAATACAATAAAGATCATGTGATTATCCCCAGACCACAACCATCTCTAATTCCACCATGGGAATCACAATTTTCATTAAATTTATGTTTGACTAGGCCAGATATGTCTACACACCGGGCTCCAAAACAGAAAAAACAAAAAACTAAATTCCATCAATCCCTCAACTAATTTGTTATCATCGATAAACCTAAGATGGTCCATATATCCCAAATATATACTATTGGTAATAATATGTGTCACTAAATATTAATTGGGAATGTGTCTGTTTCTAGGTATTGTCGAACCACCTTTCAAACAAAATACCTCTTATGAATGCTTGACGAATGAGGGTAGAAAACAAAAACATTCTGTGGGTATTAACATTACCTATTTTTATGTAAGTATAAATATATTTATAGGTAAATTTGTGAAAAATAAATTTTAATCAAGAATTATAACTATGAAGAATAAAAATCCATTATTCATAAATCAATCATTGATCTGTGAATTAATTAGTGTAAATAATTCGTTATTCTTTGATGTGAAGGTGTCATAAATGGTGATTATTTCACCATAATATATATCCTTCCATTAAATATAGTTGATCACTAGTGTATAAAAAAATCTTCATTTTCATTAGTGAGATCTAAGAACTCCATTCATAATGAAATACACACGGAAAATCGATTGTTGATCAATAATCTTTTTTCATCCTCCAAATCCTTCGTCCACATTCCTCTTCAAAACACTAGGGTTATAAGGCTATCCAAAATATTTGTCCATAACCATGCTTATTTTATAAGGGATTTGGTCATGGATAAATAATAAACAATAAATCATTTTGTTAATAAATTAATTATTTTTTTCATATGTAACACATCATAAACAAGATTCTCAACAGATACAATGATTATTTCAAACCCAAGATAAAATACCTATAGTAAATTTAATCTATATATCAGCTTCCCCATAAAAGTCTCAATTCAAGAGATAATTAATTTTTTATAATAATTTCATGTCTATGATATATTGTATTTTATATTTTTATAATATCAACATCGAGGATCTATGGGCCCTAGAATCCCATTAATATTTTGTTACAAACTTTGATATGAATTTTCAAATTATTCCAAAGTGTTATAAGGAATGAACATAGTCATTAAAATAAGCTATTGAATGCATAAAATTTATTTTAAAGGAAATTATATTTAAATATATCTAGCTGTTATTGTCCTTTTTATATTACTTTTTATATTATAATTGATATTTCTCGTAAAGACTTAATTAATTTATTCTTTTTCATAAATTTATTATTATTTTTCTCATGATATTTTATGTTTTTTTATTAAGGGGTAATCAGATAACTAATGATTTCGGTTGGACTATAATGGAAAATATTTGTGAATTTAGGAGAATACATTTGATGAATTAATCTATTGAGATGAGGGTGTCTATAAAGTATACCTCATTGGGACATGAGGTTATACATCTCAATGATTAATGGTAGGTAGGTCATGACCTGAATTGGGTAACAGTAGTAAGAATTTGGGGTTCATAGGTAATTTGGCAGTGATGGTACACATGTATAGTTTCATATATGAATAGTTGGGTTATGTTTTCTTAGGATTGAGTTCACTTTCTATAATCCATTGCGAACTTCAAGATTGCACGTATTTCAACTAGATAATATAAAATATATCATTTTTATGGGGGGAATCCTACCAAATCACCGGACTCACCCTTACTTTCATGTTTAACATCATTTTTAACATATGTGGGTATACATGAATGCTTTAAAATTAGTCATATGTATTATGTTGGAGAAATATTTATGCATATCAGAAAAAATAGTTGTGTATTTGATGATGATTTAGCAGGAATTGGATAATGAGTTGGATTTAAGGACATTGTATTTCTATATTAGGTGTTGTACATTAATTATATAATTCAAGGGGTTAACAATTAATTAATTTTAATGAATACTATTAATATTCCTAAATTTATTTCCCTATATTATATTTATTAAATATATTAACACCTTCATTTATAGGATTATTTATTTTCATGATCCTACCATGGTTGTCCATCCACTAGAAGAATGATTGAGTCTCAGATATGAAAAATGCACCTCCCAAATCACCCTCAACTGGAAACTAGGTCTATAGTGTTAGAAAAAAAATTGGGAATAATTTCACCCTATAATATGAAACAAACACATACAAATTAATCATACAATCATAGGGTGAAAGTTAAATAAGGTGAAAATCCATAATCAACTTAATAAATAATTAAATAGAATCAAATATAGAGACAGAAGAAAACAATAATATAAATCCTGAAAAAAATAGAGAAGAGATCAATTCTATATTTGTCATATATATATATATATATATATCAAAATATAAACAATGAAAAGTACCTTACCGATCCACTAGCATCAATCTCCATATAAGCCCGAATTATTCTCCACAACCAATGCACAAAACTAGCTACAAATTGAACATACTAAACCAGAATAATAAATCCAAGGAACCTAAAAGAACAATATTATAGCTACATACACTTAATGGGGTTTTTAGAGTGTGGTATAAACTGACACCAATAAGAAAGAACTATAGAGTCTGTACAGTCCTCACAAATGATATTTCATTTTATTATAGTTTCTATAAATTATTGAAAATATATTTTCCTTTTATTTTATTAATAAGTACATAAAAACCAATAACACATTAATTTCTCATTTATAAATATTTATTTCATTGACTAAAATCAATACAATCAATTAAAAACCATCACATGGCCTCAACCCAATTTAAAATCAAAAACATCATTTAATATCCCCATTCAAGAAATCACATTTTAAATAACATTTTCAAGGTCTTTAAATTATTATTATCAATACATGATAAGTGATAATAAAATTAAACCCCATGAAACCATGACAGAAAAGTGAAAATATAAGGAAATAAAATAAAATTTTCCATGTGTGGTAGTCAATTAAGGGATCAAAAGGAATGGAAATTAAATAAGAAGAATTATATTTAAAACTACGGAAATTACAGATAATCGGAGGAGTAAGTCCATGACATCATTGGTTTGAAACTATTTATTGGTCAATTTATGATGTTCACAAGTCTAAAACCACCCGAGATTCATCCTACTAGCCTCACTAGAAAATCTTTCGATGGACTTTCTATTCCTATTGTAATCTATATCGTCTAAAATGGTATAGAAGGAAACATATCTAAACTATCACTAAGACTCCTAAGATCACCATGCATATTTGAAAATAATAGGTGAGTAATCAGTAGTATGAAAATAATAAAGAGTAGTAAAACTCATATCACCACCTATTCCCTCATAATAGAGAACCCTAATACATTTAAATCATAATATACCATATTATCCATTATAAATAGTGCATATAAAAATATAAAATAGCATTCCCCCATTGGGAGTCACCATTAAATAAGGGCTTATAGAGGGTAAAAAATGATTGAAGATGATTAAAAACTATTTTGAAGTACTAAACAAGCTTGTAAAATGTGGTATTGGATGTCTAAGACATTATTTAATGTTTCGAAATTAAATTTCAATCCTTTATTTGAAATTCAATCCTTAATATTATTTTTTAAAACCATTCTAAAAAACCTATAAAAATAATTTTAAAATCCATAAAACAAATAACTCACAAATTTTCACTAAAAACACAAAAAACCACCAAAAACAAATTTCCAATTAAATTCATGTCCCAAATCGGGTTAACTTTTTTTATACTTCTAAATTTAATTAAAAATTTCAAATGAACCTCTTTATATATGTTGAATTTTAGTTTAAAGTTAAATTTCCATGTAAAGGCCTTATGCCAAATTCAAAACCCCTATAAACATTCATAAAATCCATTTTTTACTATAATAAATTGGAATTAAAAATAATTTCATAAATTTATGAAATATAAAAAAACATACATTACACTTTGAGAGATTTCAAAAAAAACACGTACAATGATTCAATAACCATCATTTTGGTACCCTTCGCTTATATCAATGAGTGCTATAAAACTCTCAAGGAGTGCCAAGTTAGCATAATAATCAAAACACCCAAGAATAAAACACCCCAAACCCATAAATTGAATATAGAACCCCCTAGGGTTCTTGGGATTTGTAGAAATTGTGAGAAAGGAGAAGGTCGAGGGTAGAAGGAAATAACTCTAAGATGATATATTAATTTTGGAGAAATAAAATGATTTGAGTTTAAGAGGATTTGAAATTTCAGAAGGTGTAATGATGGGCTATATTGGATGGATCATAAGAATTTTCATATGAATGGGGGAAGAAAATAGTGTAGGAACTCTTAATATAAAATAATTGTGATTTGGGACAACCGTAAAAATGAGAGCTAGAAAAACTCACATTATTAGGTTTCATGGTTTGGAAAAATGTGTTCCAACCATACAATTTTCACTAAAAGGACAATACAAACAGTCATGGTTTGGTCACATGGTTTTCTAACCATGTTTTAAACATTCAAAAAATATTTGTTAAGCTATAGAGCCATAAAATACGGTCATTTTATAGTTTATCTAACTGTGGGGAAGTAATTTTTCAGGCAACACACTATGAAAGGGTATGTTTCACGGTTACATCTAGGATCCATCCAGACCATAATTTGCTAAATTTAATCAAACTGTGTATTTTTAGAATGAACTATGCATTAGTATTATGTCAAACCAAGTGAGGATTCTCAAACATTTTGTTTTTCCGTCCGAAAAAAATCATAATAAGAAAAAATTTCTATCCAGAAAATATAAAATTAAATATTATAATGAATTTAATCAAAATAATAGAAAAAATATGTCTAAAGTGATACATTAGAAAAAACACCACTATACCATATTCTTCACCAAAAGTATCCTTTTTTAAAATTGGAGAATATAAAATCAAATCATAACCACAACCCATTGAATATGGTGAGTTGGGAATAAAAACTTATTTGGAGAACTTATGGAAAAGATCCACCAATCCCAAATGATTCCATTTAGAAAAATAAACAATATAAAAAACACATGATATATTACAAAAAACTCTACACAGCCATGTAGTATGGACCATAGGGACATGATACTAAACATTGGTCTCCACGATATTTAGAAATTATCTAAATGGTATGACTATTTTTTCATTCACCATTAAGCCAAAACATCACTATATGAAATTAAATTCAATAATTTCTCAATAATCACCAAAATACATAAATTAAAAAACCAACAATTAATCAAACCAAAAAGCCATGTAATACACAACCATTAGCATCAAGAAGTAAATAACATCACAAAATCCAACCTTGCATCTTATTTACAATTTTTAGGAAGAATAACCAAAATGCATACCATAATATAGAAAAACACTATCTTTATAATAGGGTCACAATATGTGTTGTGTAAACATAGAGAATTTTCTTAGAAATCCATAAAATATAAAATATATATATAGCACCATAATGTTCCCAATTTTCTTAAGGTGACATGCATCGTAATAACCCATGTACCAGTACAAAGGTCACCTATTCTGATCCTATTAAAAATCGGCTTCGAAATGATAAAAACACAAGGAAACACTAGAATCCCTAATGAAATGAAATATAGAAACATAAAGGTATGTATAAATCCCAAAAATCTAAATCCATCCATGGTAGTAACCATAATAAATCATAATAAATAAAGAACAAGAAAATCAATTTTTATTATCATCCCTAAAGTGAAAACATATAAATTATTAATACCATCCACAGAAAATCAACCAAAACAATAAACCACATAAATCTAAATCATTGGTCTCGAAAACACACCTCAAAGACCTCACTACCAAATACCACTTTTAAATAAAACTAATTAAGAGGAACTATAAAATAGTTTGACCTATTGACCAAAACATTGGTACATATATCACTACAAAGAGGATGACACTAAACCAAAATTCCAAGAGGGAAAGAAGATCCCAAATCCACCACTCAACTTATTGTTTTCAAAAATCACAAACTAAGAGGAATAAAAAAATTAAAGAATAGAAACATTTTATATTTAATTTTTAATTTTCATTGAAATACATATCAATTAATACAATATATGATTCTAACATCTCTTAGTTGTCAAAAAATCAAGAAATGCCCCAATTAAAAAGAAAAAAATTAAAAAAATTACAAAATTTCCTTATAAAAATAAAAATTTTAAAAAATTAGATTATATGATTGATTTTGTCTCATAAAAAACAAATCCATTAATAAAAAATATCTTATTCCAAAAAAACAGCAAATTAATTTTAAAAAAAAAAACCACCATATCTCTTGGAGATAAATTTCAAAATTAAAATATGAAAATAATTTATTTTGAGAACCCCCTAAATAAAAAATTTCAAAACATCCATATTTGAGATTTATCATCTCGGTAACACTAGTTTTTAAACTAATCACCATTATAATTAAAAACAAATACTTTAAACTCATTTTAATTAAAGGAAAAAAAAAATTCATTGTAAAATAAATTTCTAAACTCATAAAAACCAAAAATCAAAAGATAAATCCAAATTCCCATTGATAAAAATTTTAAAATGTGTTATTGAGTAAAATTATCAAAAAACCTATCTTGCACCTAGAAAATATTTTCTAAACACATAAAAATATCTACGAGAAAAAACTTATCATCTAAAAAAATCTTGATAAAACCAGATTCAACCACAACGACTACCCTATGATCTTCTTTAATTATCATCACATATATGGTGGAAAAAATTTGGAGGAATTTTTATATCTGACTATTTAAAACATCATTATCTTTGATAACATCAATGAAACTCAACACCCAGCATAAATGAATCATAAATTATTTTATAAATGTGACCGTTATAAACTAGTCTTTAAACTTGTTTTTATAAATAATATTAAAATATTTTAAAAAATATATATCAATGTTCTAATCAATAAAAATTTATTTATTAATTAATTGGAAAAAGGAACACAATTTTATTATAAATCGATTGTTTTATTCAAAAATGGATTTTATTCAAAAATGTTTATTTGTTGATAGAATAAAATTGTAATTATTTTTAAATCTTAGAAAAATTCAAAACTAAATATAATTTTTGAAATCATAATATCAAAATTTTCCTATGGTGAACTCCAAATAATTTTATAAAAGGTTTGATTTTTCAGTGAATAGTGATAAATAATATTTTTTAATTTAAAATAGAACTTCATTTTAATGTATTTCAAAATTAAAATAATAATTTTGATTTGTTTTAAAATTTCATTATTTTAAAGTGATTTAAAAAAATTCAAAAATTGTTTTTTTAATGAATTATATATTTGAATTTATTGTAAAAACATTTTAAACTTGACATGATTTTTTTATAAAAAAACTATTTGTCATCACATTTTGTCAATTTAATTTGAAATTAAATTCATCATATTATATATTTAAATTCTGTAATATATATTAAATTTTTTTAATTTTGGATAAAATTTTGGTAAGTAGATTTTTTTAGTTAATATGAATAGTAAAATTATAAATTTGGTTACCACAATAGAGGGTAAATCAAATAATTATAGATAAAAATAAAAAGATAAGGACTATAAAATGATATTAATAAATTTTGTAATTTTAAATTATTTTCTATATCATTTATAATCAAACCATTT